>OX352772.1:199108733-199786121 GCA_947095535.1 Poecilobothrus nobilitatus
TTACAAACATTGTTGCAAATATTTGCTTGAAGAAAATTTTTTTTACTCTAAAAACGAAATATTTAAATTTGTTTTGGTTAGTTTGGTCAAATAGCTACAGCAAGCGAGTCAATACAAAAAAAAAAATAAAAAATGTCAAAAAAAATTTTTTAATCATTCACCGGAGATAGAATCAATTCCGTATGGGATTGAAAGTGATTCAACAACAGTAGTCAAACGTTTTAACGTACGCGGACGTAAAGTCAAGTTTATAATTAATTCAGTTCCTAATAACGTAGAACCTGTTAACTGGATAAAAAACGCATTGTATAAAATAATTCAAGATGTTACAACTGATTTGCACCCTCTAGATAAGGTAGGATTAACATTCTGTGGAGAAAGCTTTCAACAACATGGTCCTGGATGGCTAAGTTTTAGAAATGCAGGCGATCTAACATTTTCTGATGAATGGGAAATGATATCAAAAAATTTTCAAAGTAATTCTGAAGGTAACTACTAGATAAATACTTCATTATTATTTTTATTATTAATACTTTTATTTTGTTTTTATGTTACAGGTTTAAGCTCAGATACATTTTGTCTTTCAGTTACTTCTGTAAGGCTACCATTTGGGGGAGGAAGATCACAAAAATACTCATCATATGATGAGGAAAGCTTAAAGCGAAAGGGAATAATTTGCATTAAAAACAAAAACAATTTATGTCTACCTCAGGCCTTAATTGTGGCAATATCACAAACTAAAAATGATAAGAACTACAAACACAAAATTCGTAATGATACAGGAAAATTACAAACTTTAAAAGCTATCGAACTAACTAAAAATGCAGGAGTAAAAATTCCAAATAAAGGTCGTGGAATACAGGAACTCAAAAAGTTTCAAGAATATTTGAAAAATTATAAAATTGTTGTGTACAAATGGGGGACAAGAGGCAAAGAGGTAATATTTCAAGGAATTGGACCTGAAAAACGGCTAAATTTGTTGTTTTATAAAAATCACTACAACGTAATAAAATCGCTGACTGCAACCTTTTGCGCCAGTTATTATTGTGAAGATTGCCACATTCCATACAACAACAAAAGTAATCATAGATGCAGAGGAACATGTCCATGCTGTCAAAATTCTCTACCCTGTCTTAATAATTAAAAAAAAATTTTATGCAATGATTGTAATCGTTCATTTCGAGGTCGAATGTGTTTAGATAACCATAGGGCGTAAAGTTCAAAACGCAAAAGTATTTGTGACGAGGTTAAAAAATGTTTGTCTTGCTTAAAACTTTATAGAGCCGACAGAAACCATGTATGTGGTGAATACTTTTGCAAGATTTGCAGTAACTATGTTCCTGAGAATCATAAATGTTTTATTCAACAAAACAAAAATCAACCTAAACTAAAAAATTTTATTTATATATTTTACGATTTGGAAACACAACAAGAAAAAGCTTTTGGAGAGAAGTACATAAGAGGCATTCTATTAGATATTGAACTACATGAACCAAATTTGTGTGTTTTCGAGCAAAGATGTGATGCATGTATTTCGTTGTCCTCGTTATATTTTTGTGAAACATGTAAATTTAGGAGAAGAGGAATTAAAGAGGGGAATATTATAGAGCAATTTCTGATGTACATAATGGAGATAAGAAAAGAATTCAAAACTGTCGTGGTAATAGCGCATAATGGACAATCTTTCGACCATCAATTTATTTTAAATATTATATTAGAAAAAACTTCTTTAAAAACTTAACTAATTATGCGAGGTTCAAAAATGATCATGATGTTATTAGATAACATAAAATTTATAGACTCCATTAATTACTTTGCAATGGCATTATCAAAATTACCAAAGGCTTTTGATTTACAAATTGATTTGAAAAAAGGATATTTCACGCATCTCTTCAATACAACGGAAAATAAAAATTATATTGGTCCATTACCACCTGTTGAATATTATACCCCAAATACAATGAAAACTAACGAACGTGAAGTATTTCTGAAATGGTATGAAGATCACAAAAATGACAAATTCTATATGAAAAATGATATTGTAAAATATTGTATAAACTACGTAGCAATACTAACGCAATCATGTTTAAAATTCAGAGAATTTTTTCTTAGAGAATGTAACGTTGAACCTTTTCTAGAGGCTACAACTATAGCGTCTGCTTGCAATCTTGTATTTAGACGTAATTTTTTAAAAACAGATACGATTGGTTTAATACCCAAAAACGGGTATAGGTATTCAGATAACCAATCAAAGGCAGCTATTCAATGGTTGGTTTGGGAGGAGGAAAAACGGAATATTAACATTAGACATGCTGCCAAACAAAAAGAAGCTGCCGTAGCCGGTGTAAAAGTTGATGGTTTTTGTTCAGAAACTAATCAAGTTTTTGAATTTTATGGATGTTATTATCACGGTCATCCTAACTGTTTTCCACGTAATCATAATTCATATTTATATGATGATAAAAATGATACAATGAATGAACGATATGATAGAACTATTAGAAAATCTGATAGGTTGAAAAGATTAGATTACAATGTAATTGAAATGTGGGAACGTGCTTTTTATTCTCAAATAAGTAAAAGCAAACTGAATTACTTAAATAACCATCCATTAGTACAACTTTCACCATTAAAACCTAGGGGTTTCTTTTTATGGTGGTCGTACAGATAATGTTTACAACAACTACAAATGTAAAAAAAGAGAAAAAATAAAATATATAGATATTTGTTCTTTATATCCATGGGTTTGCAAATGTGGAAAATTTCCTGTTGGTCATCCAGATGTTTATGTAGGAAACGTTAATTGTACTAAACAAAATTTAAAAGATTTGAATGGACTTATAAAATGTAAAATTTTACCACCAGAAAATCTTATACATCCAGTATTACCTGTAAAACAAAACAACAAATTAATGTTTTCCTTATGTCGCACATGTAGTGAGGAAAAAAACCTAAATGAATTTTGTTTACATAATGATAACGAAAGAGCTTTACTTGGAGCATGGATTATTGATGAAGTGTTAAAAGCTCTTGAATTGAAATATAAAATATTAGAAATTCATGAAATATGGAGTTACAACATATGTCAATACAATGGTGTAACAAAAACAGATGGTCTTTTCACACAAATGATGAACAAATTTTTAAAAATAAAACAACAGGCATCGGGATGGCCTAGTAACTGTATAACAAAGGAAGAGAAAAAAAAGTATATAACGGATTTTCTTAGAAATGAAAATATTCAACTAAAATTTTGTTTTAAAAATGTTAAAGGTAATGTTATAATAATTATTATACATAAAATCATAGACCAAAGCATGGTTTAAACTAATCATCTAATTGAGTTTAATTTGCTTTTATACTTTTCTACATGAGTATATAAGTCAACTTTTAGTTTCAAATTTAATTCATTTCCATTCTGACTCCTCAACAACTCATTGAAATGCTGCCTGATTCCACATCATTTCCATTTAAAGAAACTGTAGATGATGTAAATACAGGTCAGATACAAGAAAATGAAATTACGTCCACTATGGACGACGAAGATTTAGCAGAAACTGAGGAATTTATACCACCGTTCCAGATAGTTGAATTAGAAGACGAAGAAGAAGAAATTGAGGAAGATGAGGAAGCAGTTCCATTTAATGAAATTTGGGACATAAATAATCAGCAGGGAGATCTTGATTATTTCAATGATTTAATAATCCTAAATAATTTTAATTAAATAATCTAGTGAAAGGTGTACAGAAAAATATTTGTCTATCTAAAACATATAAACAAAAAATAAAACTTTTTATATTATTTGCTGTGATTTATTTTGTTTGTTTTATGTAGTATATTACAGATTTGTTCCTTTAAAATTACAAGAATTTCAAAAAATAACCTTGAATAATTACATTGTACATTAAAACGTTGTATTGGTACATAAATTTCTCTTTTTAACCTAAATACTTGTTGCTCGACACATAAATTTAGATATTCCTGAACATAGTCTTTTACATTTAACTCAGCAGATTTATAATAGGTCATCACTGCGTGAAGAAAATCGCTTAAATTGTAAAACTGCTCTGCTTCTTCTTTGTTGATACTTATACTTTGCCCGTTCGCTGATTTCAGCCCATGATGAAAGTTCTGCTTTATATCTTTTATTATCACCTTATCGAGTTTTTTGTTAAATTCGTAATAAAATTTATTCCATTCATGATATTTTAAAACAATTGACTTTTTACCAATACGGTGAATTATACTTGAGACTTCAAATGACTCACTGTCAAATCCAACAGCAATTTTTAATGTATGACTCTTATTGAGAAAATATGTGTAACTTAGCAATAAATTTGTGTTCTGACCTGGTGCTTCCATTCCTTTAATTTTACTAAAACCTGTTTATATTGTTTTTATTATTTATACGTTTTAGGAACACAAATTTGTAATGAGTTATATTTTCCAAATACATTTTGAAAGGTACTTAAAATATACTTATCGTTTTCTAGTTGATTTCCTTTATTAAATTTTTTTAAAAAAGCGTTCATACTATAACCGCAACATCTATACCACGTATAAACAAAACAATATTGCCCACAGACATCTGAATAGTTACTTTGTAACTGTTTCTTATTAAAAATTATACATTGGTTTTTTAAGTAACTTAAAATTTCTAGTTATCTGGTTTTCTACCAAACGAATCAAAATATTCAACACAGTCATTCTTTGGCTTAAAAATAGCTAACCAATGTCTTCCCTGATCCTTTGATTTATCAGTGTTTACAATTAAAAAAGTTTGTTTTTCAATTATTCTGGGGAGTTGATCCAGAGCAAAAACTCCTTTAAAAAATGTACGTGTGTGTTTGTTGCATCTTAATACGTCACTTATCTCTAGGGTATTCATCAATCATATTGACTCAAGTCATATACGTTAGTTGTTTCTTTAATATAATTTGATAAAAACTCTTTTTTGATTTTTTTATTTGTTATAATAACATCAAATTTTTCTAGTATTTGACAGAGCTCTTTATTTATTTTATCGTTGTACACAGTTCCAAAAGAGTAATTATCAAAATTATCATTTATAAAATCCCTAGTTGGAAATTTATACTTGAGCTCTTTTACAAGCTTTTTACAAGGTTCTTTAATACCAACTATACAAATATCTTTCGCAAACAAGGTATTATTATGATCACTACAAAATGTTATATCCAGAAGTGCACAAGACAGTGACATTTTGTCAAATAATCAAATTTACTTTTATGTATGCTATTTATAGGTTTGAGAATATATTTCGGTTTTTATCAATTTGTAAACTTGCATCAAATTCTCCATAAACAATAGCAGTCAGTGTAGATGTAAGTGATTTTGATAGCCTTGCCTCAATGCTAAATGTACCTTGATTTAGTAGACCTTGACACACTTCATTTCCAGATGCATCTGGAGTTAAATCAAAAGCTAGATTGAAAAACCCATTACTAAACATGGTTTTTGTTATCTGATGACCTTTATCATTATGGTAAATTCCAGTTCCTGAAAAAAGTTTACTGTATGCTCTTGTGCAGCAATTATTTTCATCTGAAAAACTGGTTTCAATTGCTGAATTAGGTATTTGAACACCATTTACGTTTAACACAAATTGTGAAATATCAAAATGTTTAAAATTGTATGGGTTTTTTGACCTTTTTCCAGAGTAACCTGTATTTTCTGTCATACAAAAAATGATTGTGTTTTTACCTCTACCCGTTTGTAATTGTATTTGGCATTAGTTTTTTCCAATACAGCATTATGTGCTAATAGCACACTAGGATTAAATGTTACATGTCTCATAAATAAAGTGGCTTCTAAAATTTTCAGTTGATATTCATCAGTATCATCTAAAGAGGTAAAAATCTGGTTTTTCTAATGTTAGAATAACTCGAACATCGACATTGTTTATAAGAAGTGTAGGTTGGTTAAACATATCTAAATGTAGTTTCCCCATAAGTTCCACTACATTGCTATTTTGGTATAATTTTTGACGTTCTTTTGAACCACTATTATCTGTTTTTGCTATATTTGGTTTATCTAACATCCATCCACCACACTCCAAATGCGTTGTAGCGGCATCCGTACCATAATTTAACAATGATTCAATATAAGCTCTGTAATGATAATTGCCATCTGATGGAAATATATTCTTTCCATTTAGTTGAACATTGCATTGTTTTATTAATGAATGTAACATATTATTAACCACACTTGGTTGTTGTATAGGTGTTCCATCAGTTTTTTTATCTTTATTCCATTGAGTTCCATCTTTTTTTAAAATTTGTAGTTTTAATTTTAGATATGTCGAAGACAAGTCTCTATATGTATCACCGTGCCCTAGTGAAACAAATTCTATGACAGATGGATTATCTAAAGAAGCAATAGGGTTATAGGAAACTTCTTCAGATCGTAAAATACTTGACTGAATAGGCTGTGTTTTAAAAATATCAAGCTCTGATTTCATACATTCAATCATAATTATTCAAAAATATCTTTTTGTTTGTTTTTGTTATTAACTGTGCGTCGCTTCGACGTAAAATAATTTAAATTATTAATGAGACGTCTTTTTATAGGTTTTCTTCGTTTTCTTTTGCCTTGTCCATACATTTCATTGAGTTTCCGAACTGCACCTCGTCTTACATTTTTCATTATCTCTTTACTTCGACCTTGAACCACTTCTTTTACATTTGCACCTGTGGCAATATCAGATAATGCATTAATACCAGAGCTAATAACCTCTTTTTTTAATATATTAGCTCCAGACGTAAATTTTGGTTTTAAATATCTAAAAAGACCACCGAAAAAGCTCCCTAACCCTCGTCCCCTTTGGTAAGGTACAATTGAGTGTAACAAAGGACCAATATCCTCAAGACCTTTTCCTGATTGAACTAAATAATATTTGTAGTATACTCTCTCCATAATGAATAAAATAAAATAATATATAGTTTTGTAAAATCGCTTTTATTTATACTTTTTTAAAATGTAATACAATTTTTGTTGGAATTAAACTATTGGAAAAGTTTATTTTGTATCCATATTTATCACATAAAAGTAATGAAATGTTATTAAATTATTTCTCCACATTGCAATATTGAATATTACTGTATTCTTTTACAGTATCAGTGAAAGAATTTTGTATGTTAACAGATCTTAAAAACCTTATATCTTTATCACCTATTTTTTGCGGTTCAATTATGTCTGTGAATATAAAAAACATATCTGGTTTACTAATGGGAATCAATTGTACACTATCTATAAAAGTTTTGAAAGCTTCTATTACACGTGATTTATATTTTTTAAAATCTGTAACTTTAAAAGATACTTGATTGAAACATGTTGTCCAAAGTCCTTCGAGGGTATAAGCGTAATTTGCTCTTATTTTTATATCTATTTTAGGCTTAGTAACACATATTGTGGTGTAACTTAAATTTTTAGGCATCTCCTCAGCTTTTGTTGTTTGTGTATAATGAGCTTCATCGTTTATAAAATTAAAAATTCCCCAAATCAACTGCCGTTCAACTTCTTTTCTTGTAAACCTATTAAGTGGGAGTATATTTTGAATTAGTGTTGGTAATAGAAAAACTTTCCAGTCGCATATCATTTGTTTTTCTATGTATGGAATATATGATGTTCCAACTCCTATCATATCTTTCTGCATACCTTTAATAAATATTTGAGTACTTTTTTCCCATTCTTCACCATACACATTTGGAACGAAATCATTAACATACATTTCTGAAATACCTACTTTCCACCTTGAATCACACATGTATTTATTCATTTTATTTGTAAAAGAAGATAATGAATTTTCTGGATAATAGTTCATAGATGAATCACTGAGTAAAGTGACATAAAAATCATCATTTACTTGTATGTTGTCCATGAGCTTGCGGATTTATTCTTACGAATTGGAAAATTAAGTTCAGTTTGAGTATTACCTACTGCTGACCTTAAAACACGTCTTGATGAATTATTCAACTCTTTGCTATTTATAGTTTTTTCTTTTTTCGTTGGTGGGCTTGGGCTATCTAAAGGAACAGTTATAATGTCTCCTGTATCAGTTTCAAAAATTTGTACATTTTGATTTCTAATTGATTTCCTTTTTCTAAGACGTTCTCCAACTCAAGCAGCTGACAATGCTTCTGTTAAAACATTTTCCTGAATTTCATCATCAACTACTTCGTCATCAACTTCTTTTTCATATACTTCTTCTTCTTCAGGAACAACTTGTTCCAACATTCTTATATTCAGGAAAATGCGATTGAGTTTCCGCATCTATATACATTGGTTTTGCACGAGTTTGAGTACCTTTTGTTTCCGTAATTTTTATTTTCTCCTCTTTATTTCTAGGAAGTTGTCATTTTTTGTTTCTTATTTTAAATAAATTTTGTCTGTATAAATACCATTTTTAAGTATCCGTGAGATGTTTATTTAACAATCTTTTTTTCATATTTTTATCCAACTCATTAAGTTCAACGTCCGCATTTTGCTTCATTTTCTTATAAATCTCAGGTTTTAAAATTATCATTTTATTAAATGTTGTATTGTTCATTTTATAAAATTTCCGATTATCCCTGTTAGTATTGCACCAAGAAGTGTAGGTAAAAATCCACCACGTTGAATAATAATTTTTCTTTTGCTATTTATAGATTTTTTCCGGCAAATAAGTGACCTTAGTTCTTTTTTATACTTTCGTAATTGGGTTGTTGCTTTTTTAATAATTTTTCTTTTGCTATTTATAGATTTTTTCCGGCAAATAAGTGACCTTAGTTCTTTTTTATACTTTCGTAATTGGGTTGTTGCTAGATTACAATTACCTTTTAAAATATTTAAAGAAATTTCGCAAAATGTTTTTATTACTTCAGGGTCACAATGTTTTATAATTACTTTCTGGAATTTTGGGTTAGAGGTTTTTAATAGGTGCAATATATGTCGATTGGTCTTCAAACGTTTCATATTCCTCCCCAAATTGTTCTAATTGATCTCTCGTACAATAACACAAACCTTTCCCAAATATATCACTTCTTAATCGAAATATATCATTAACGTCTTGAGTAAGATCTATTAATATATAGCCATATGGGACTGACGTCACATCATTATATACTTTTTCAAATGCTTTAATTTGATTGGGATATACTTGGCGAGCTAGAGGTAATATCTGCAATATATCTCTTGGATTTTTGAAAAGTACTAAATAATTACAATTGAGTGAAATATCTCTTGAAAATTTACCCTGGTGAAAAACATTTTGTGTTACAAATATTACAGATAATTTTCTATGATGTGATCCTCTAGTAAATAAATCACATACAAACTTATCATGAGAACTTAACATCATATCATCGATAATAACTAACAAAGGTTCTTGATTATCATTAAAATCTGGAATAGTGTTACTATATTCAACATCTTTCATATTTAGTGGAGTAGCATATTTGTCTGGATTACACCAAATAATTCTATTAATATGTGGTAGTATATTTTCTTCTTTATATTTTATTAAATTACGAATAAATGTGGTTTTACCACAGCAGGATGGCTCCGCCACCATCATTGTAAATTGGTGAAACAACATAGTTGTATTAGTTAAAACAATCATTGCTAACCTATATTTATATGAACAGCTCTTTTTCGAAATGAATATAAATGTAAATTTAGTTATTTCATTGAACATTCTTTTACAAACCTTCGACATGGTTAAACAAGTTTTTATAGTTGACCTACAATTTTTGCAAGGAAATGAAAAACAATATTTCCTAAAAGAGTTAGCCATACTTGAAAAAGGAAGTTTAATTCCAACTGTGTATCATTTCAAAGCACCGTACCCCGCAGAAGAGCTTAGTCAAGATGTGAAATATAATAACCAGTATTGCGAAAATAAAATAAATGGACTTAGATGGAATAACGGTTTAGTTGAATAATTAGATGTAAAATGTATATTAAAACACTATTTAGAGTCAGCGGAAAAAATTTATGTTAAAGGAGAACAAAAAAAACTTTTCCTTCAAAAGTACATTGACAGTGTTAAAATAGAAGATCTAAGCAGAGACTTGCCATCATTACAAAAGATTGAAAACTTTAATTCAAATTGTCCTATACACTTATCAAACAAGAGTTTCAGGTGTGCTGTTAAAAATTGTTTTAATATATATATGCATCTTTTAAAAGAAAAAATGTTATATTAAGACCTTCAATTTTCATACTTGCACAATATGAATTTAAATAACAAAAAAAGTTTACTTCAACATAAAACAAAAATTTACGTTATGCATGTATGGGTCTATGCTTACAGATCAGCAAGGAAAGGTCATTGGGAAGAATACGCACGTGATAGAAGTAGATTTCAAAGACGTATAGAAAAAGTTGGTCTCGTTATTTCTAAAATCTTAACATCTGACCATCGTAAAAAAATTTTCCAACACAGATTTCTGTAAAATTGTAAAATATTTTCAAATACAAAATTATTTCAAACATATAAATAAATTTGTTTTATTTTTGTTTTCAAATAGGTACCAAAAGCAATTAACTTCTTTTTGATTTTTGTTATTTTTTATTTTTTCATTTCTTACAGCATATAATGGAACGCAATAATAACAAAACCAAGTAAATCAAAGATTTCCGGTTATTTTCTCAATGTTATTATAGAACAGAAAAAATCTTACATAACAGATGCATCTATAATTATATAATGTTTTTTTCTTTCTTTTGTTTTTATTTTTACTTTTTTACTTACTGCATTCATAAATTTTAACATTGTTTAAAAAGAGTCAAACTAGTTTTAACAATTTATTTTACACCAGGTAAACAGAAATTAGAAGAATACAAAATGTTTTCAAAGTTCATGTGTACACTTACTTAATATACATACGCAAGTTAAAAAAAATTAATGTCTTATTCAATAAATTTAGATAATAATGAGAAACAACACATATTCTAAAAATAACATATTTTTATTTTTTATTTTGCAGCTTTAAAACTATAATAACAACTTACAACAATTATTGATCTTCTTTAATAAACAAAAATACACTTTATATCTACTTCTTGTTTACGTTTTGTTTTTATTTTTATTATTTACATCTTGGTATTCAAAAGTACCTATGAATATTTTTCTTATTAAACAATAAAAACAAGTTTTTTTTTCGTTTCTTTTCTATCTCCTTTTTACGTTTGTAGGTATATTTTATTAAGCATGCGATTTTGCGCAATTAAAAAAAATAATCTTGATTTGACCTGAAAAAAATAATCTTTCTATTTGTATGATATCCTATTACAAAGTTTCAATGAATTTATTGAAAAACCTAAATAAATATTGTAAACAAAACCAGATTTAATCAAACGAAAAAAAAGAAAAAGGTACATGTGGACGCTAATTTCTATTTTGAATTTCTTTTTAACCTTTTTATATGCAACATATATATGTAGATATATATTCTACGTTCTTACTTATACTATACCAATCTATTTGCATTAAACTTTTGTTGCCTCTTTCTTTTTCTACCTTTTTAAAATACTACATAGTAATCTAAACCAGATATTCTGCTAAAAAAAAAAAAAAAAAAAAAAAAAAAAACACGCATTCCTTAAAGATACACTTTAAAACTAGTTCACCAACATTAAATAACACGTGTATTATTATTTACATATAATAGTTTTGCTAACTATTTGCATGTTGACCTATTATAAAATACAATCAAAGAGCTCTAAAGAACTTGTTTTACGCCAACTTCTAACAGAATCCAGGTCACAACACTTCCGGTTTCTCTATAACTCAAGGCCATTCAAATGTAGGTTACATATTTAAAAAAAAAAAAACTTTTAAAATAATGGAGACTGCCGCTCTAAACATCCGCTAAACAAATTACCGGAACTTTGATTTTGTAACCAACTATAAAATCCCTACTAACCTACTAATTATGTTTTTGCATACATATTTCAATATTAAAACATTACAAAATATTGTAAAATTGTGCAAGATGTCGGTGCTTCCCTATGTTTTTGCATACATATTTCAATATTAAAACATTAAAAAATATTTTAAAATAGCGGGACTACCGCCCCCAAACCGCCGCTAAACAAATTATTGAAACACAGATTTTCTAACCAACTATAAAATCACTCCTAATACTGTACCTTTGCACTGTACTTATCTCCTAACACTATATTTAGAAACGCCAGCTTTATAAAAGCAGGAGATTTTGTTACACGAGATTTCAATTCGCAAGATTGCGATACGCTACCTTATATATATTATATAGATAAATATAGTTTTAATTTCTTAAATATATTATATAGATAAATATAGTTTTAATTAAATTATCAAAACGTATCCTTTAGATACCCGTACGAACCCATTAGTAAGTTCATAGTATGTCACTCTACTTATAATATTATTTTTCAGTATTTTAAAATAATTTGGGTGAATTTTATAATTACTAGATCTATGGTTTGTACATACATATATTCAAACTGCATAATATATTTATAAATTCTTCAAAAAACAGATTCTAACCTTCCACCTAAAGATTATCAAACCAAAACTTTTCCAAATATGATATACTTATTAGTATTAATTTAATATCTTTTAGAAGATTTTAATTTATTGAAATATTTTGAATGAATACACATATATCGTATACACATATATTAATATACTGTTACAACTATGTGTCTAAATGTAATAAATTCAAATCATTATTTTGTTTTGTTCAAAAAAAAAGTAAAAAGAATCTTAATATAACCATTAATCCTAGAATTAGATTCTAATTCTATTTACTATTTATTTGTAAAATGCAATCTCTTGGGATGTTAAAATCAAAGTATGTTGCAATAACCACGTGACCACAAAATTTTTAGATGGAGAAAAAATCAGATCGAAGTTATCAGAATATAATTATCTTTGTATGAAATTGTAAGTAAAAATTTAGGTATACATATGCTATTCTCTTACTTTCTCATCTTAATTTGAAACACCTTGAAATAAGCGAGCTAGATATACCTTCAAAGGTATGGATCGGAGCAGAATCAAATTCTGAGTCGATTAAGCCATGTCTATCCTTCCTTTCGTTCGTCTGTCCGTCCGTCAGCACACTAACTCAAAAACTAAGAAAGCTAGAATCTTGCAAATTTACACAAAATATTCTGGGAGCAATTCGTAGGTTCCCTATTGTTTTTGGTTGAGTTCCGACCAAAACTTCGGGTAGCCCCCGAACAACTGATAGATATCATAAAAATATTAATTTTATGATAACATTAATTTTTCTGTAGCCCCACCCGTTAAGGAGCTACAGCCCACAAAGTTCGAAAAATCTCTATATTTAAATTGTTATAACACAAGCTCTATAAGGTATATCTTCAATTTGAAAATTCCAAACGATATGTGCTATTATGATCTTTACAAACATGTATATAATAAATATATACTTGTGTTATACGGCGTCTTAATTTACCGTTATGCGAAACTGAATTATTGCAAAATCCTTTAATACTTTTACCTTCCAAACAGTTTAAGTTGGAAACTTGAAATTTTGACTGAAGTTAGATCTTTCAAAATAAGTATAGTCATTTCAGAAATTTTTTTTGGATCACCCCTCGTTTAGCTGTAAAAATTTCCTATTTTGAAACATCTGTAACTTGAACACCTGTCAACATTTTTTTGAAGTAATACATAAAAGTTAAAGCTTCAACATTATACTCTTATTTCTGTTAACAACTTTTTTTAATACTTTTTTACAACTTTAGGGTTACTTTATAATTGACGAAAGTGTTACTTGATTTTTTCAAATTTTCTAACAAATTTCTTTAACGAATTTTTGCATTTTGTTTTACTCGATAATTTGAAATTGTTGAGGATATAATGCGTAATACAAAAAATGTAAATAAATAAACAACAAAGGTTGCTTGAAGGATTTTTATTTATATGATATTGATATACATACATACTTATATAATATCATGTTTATTTACATATCGTATATGTCACTGATGAATGAATGATAAGAGTATAGATGTATATTATATAGCGCCGTATTTACATACATATATGTATTTTATTGTACTTATAAGAAATTATGACTATAGAAACTATGAATGGAAATATTTTTAAAGAAATATTGCAATGAATGGCGATATACTTATAGCAATATAAAAATAATATTTAAAATTATATTTACTATTTTGTAATTTAATATACATTTACCGCTTAGTATTAAATGGTACTATAGAATATTTGAAAAAGTTTTGGATTGATAATCGTTATGTGGAAGGTTGAATCTGCTTTTGATGAATGTATGAACATATAGTTTGAATATATGTACAACCCATAGTTCTAGAAATTATAAAATTCACCCAAATTATTTTAAAATACTAAAATATTTAAAAAAAAATAATATTGTAAGCAGAGTGAGAGGCTTTGAACATACTAACGGTTCGTACGGGTATCTAAGAGTTGACAAAGGCAACTGTATTCTTTCTCGTTTTTACTGTCATTTACTGTCATGTAAAAAATTGCATTAGGCTTACGTAAATTAGGAATTCAATTACTTTATTACTAATAGATATACTTTTGTAATTATTAACCATTATTTAACTGGATGTTAATAAACATATAGAATTGATAAAAAGATAGAAGTTTGACATTTTTATGTAAAATGAATTGTTTAACAGTGAAATGAGAAAATCATATTGTACATACACATGTATATATGTGGGAATTATAATAAAATGCAGATATTACAATTCAATTTAATATAATTTAATAATAGTATTAGTTTTAATAATAATAGGTTTAATTTAGTAATAATAATAGTTTAATTTAGTAATTTAATATAATTATAATAAAGTAAAGTTTAATACAAAAGTAATTAATTAAAAAGTATTTAAGTAGTTTAATCTTAGTGATGTTTCCACGTCCACGTTCTAATATCAAACAGGAAGTTTTTCTTTTTGGATTTAATGATGTAAGCTAATACAGCTGATTGACGGTTGCGACTTCTACCAGGAGATATTACATTTATTGGTGTTGCCCTGAATGATCCCATTCGACTATCCTAGATGATCTTCAGTCTCTGAAAATATATAATAAATTCAATTAAAGTTTAAGTTAAGTAAGTTAATTGATTAAAAAAAAAAGTTTTTTTTTTTAACAATTAATTAAGTTAACACTAATGTTTAGTTATAGCATAATCATCTTAATCTGAGTTATTATCTTCATCCGAGTTAAGGCTTATCCATGGTTTCATTTTATCGGCGGAACTGTCTGTGATGTTTGGTCCTTCTTGCTTTCCTTCCGTCACAACTTTGTATATATCGCAATTTTTCAGTGCAACAATACGTTATGGACCCAGGAATTTCGGTCGGATTTTTAAGCCTGATCCAACTGCACCTTTTCGATTGCCGCTAAGTCTACTACATTATATTTCTTTGATTCTTTCCTTTTTTTTTTAGATTGCAGTTTATTTTCGTCCTTAATTTTTTCAACATCTTTCCGTTCTTTTTCCCGTTTTTCCTGAAATTGCAGTCTAATTTCTTGCTCGATTATTTCCATTATTTTCGTTTCATTTTTGGTTTTCATTTGGCACCCTGTTAGTATTTGGAACGGGGTGCTTTTCACAGCTCGTTGGTAGGCAGAGTTAATTATTTGCTGTACAAGCTTCATATAAGTATACCATTTTTTGTGATCATCCATAGATAACTTTGTGAGTACTTTAATTACGGTGGAGTGTGATCGTTCCACTTGCCCGTTTCCGCGCGGCACTCCAACAGTAATAAAGTGAAGTTTTATATTCCGATCTTTACAAAAGGAATGAAACTGGTTTGAAACAAAAGCTCCCGCTTTATTTGCAATGATCTGCTCGGGTTAACTAAAGGTTTCGGCGATTACTTCGAGCTTCTGCGTAGATTATTCAGTGTTTAGGCTTTTCGTTGGGAACAGCCAAAGATATTTCATAAAACTATCGATTACAGCGAAAATGTACTTACATTGTTTTTTTGTTACTTGCATAGGTCCTAGATCATCCACATGAAAAGTTTGTAGCGGTCGTTCTTCTTCTGGGATTGGTTGAAGGTAACCTTTACCCTTTCCAATTTTTCTTTCGAATAAAATACATTTGATGCAATTGGTAATAAATCTGTTTATTTCGTTTCGAAGGTCTGGTATGTAAAAATCTTTGTTTATTATTTCTGTCCTTTTTAACAGCTTTTTATTAACTTGGTTGGGTAAAGGATGGAATCTTAGAAGCCATTTTAAACACACTTCCCTTGAAGACTTGAAGTTTTCTTCATTAGATCAGATCCCGATGACAATACATGATTTTAAAATAATAATATCGAAATACATTAGAGAAATTAGCTTAATTTCAAAATTAAATTTTCATACAAAGATATAACAGAATATTTAACAGAATTATTACAGAACCAAAATAAAACATTTTATCTAAATTTACTAAACTCACCAATACCAATACGTATACGTAATACATAAATGTTTTTTTTTTTCTATAAAAGACTATTGTTTTTTATATAGCCCATTGGATTTTATGTGTACATATCCATAGGAACATCCTTAAAAATATGTAATAATATGTGCTTCGAAAATATTTTTGGTTTGAAAGCGATGAATTTGAAAGACATGAATGAGTAAACAAATTAATGTGTCGCACTTGAGAACACAGTGTAAAACTTAATATGCATTTACTTAAAATTTAGATAGCAAGTGTTAAATTTAAGTTTTTTTTCATCAAATCAATTGATTTTTAGTATACATTTTTATTTATAAAAGCAATGTGTTTATCTATAATATTTATATAGATATGTGTTTTTTCTTTCTTAATTGTAATTAGAATAGGGCTTTTCTTTCGAAACTCTTAACATATCAAAATGGCATATTATGGCCCTAACATTGATATCTAAATTGGGAGCTGCCTTTAAATTAAGATCTATTAGGGAATGATGATCTGCACCACTAATGCCTTTTTCTGAATTATAAAAACTAAGAATATATTTCCAATTACGTAAAAACATTAAACAACAAAAAGAATATACCTATTAAAAATAAGAAATCCAGTCTTTTTTAAAAATAGTAAATAACAACAATATTTTTCTTTTCAATAACAATAATTATGAATTAATCATAAAATATATGTTATGTACATACATACATATATGTATATCTACATCGTCTAGAAAAAGCAAAATAATTTTTTTTTAATTCAAAAACATTGGCATTTAGAAGTAAGCAATTTAATATATTCTCAATTATATACTTTTAAAACCAAATTTTTTTACTACATATGTATGTAGGTACAAACATGTACAAAAATGGTATGTATATTTTTATGTGTGCTATACTATTAACAATTTGCTAACACAGTCACACCAAATTCCCAAATTCCCAACTATTATTATTTAGTTGATTTATCAATTTATTATTTTTTAATATGTAGGCAACAGTTATATTTATATGAATGGACTATAAACATAAACGAACAAAAAATATTTTATGTATGCATATGAATGGACGGTTAACATAAACGAACACAAAAAAAATTCAGAATGTTCTATAGCTAATAATTTCTATTTTTGAAATAGACTGTGTGCATAAATTTAATATTAAAAAAAAAAAATAAGTTCTTAGTGTACCTAAATAACAGAAAAAAAATGTAAAATGTAATACTGGAAGGAAAATAAAAACGAATAGAAAAAAAAATAAATGAAAAAATTTTTTAAAAAAACAGCTTTTTTGAACTAAAAAGTAGAAAATAAATTTTTAATCGCAAATTTTTCTGTAATTTTCTAAACTATATTGTTACAATCAGGATTTCTTTGAAAAAGTTTATTTCAATATGTCAAATATATATATAAATATAAGTATATATAAGTTTTACAGTCTGTGAAATTAAAATAAAAGCTGCAGGCAACAAACGCATAACTATAAACTTATATTTTTAAATTTTTCTCCAGCTTTTATATTAATTTCACAGAGTTTAAAACTTATATATACTTATATACATTACCCTCACAGTTTTTCTGCAGAAGTACCGCACCATATCCATTCTTACACGCTTCTGTGTGGAGTTCAGTTATTGATCCGTACTTAAAAATTTTTAAAACTGGGTTTTCGACAAGAGAATTTTTCAAAGTTTTGATAGCAAAGATAGATAAACTATAACGAAGCCTTTATTTATTACATCTTTGAAGACGAAATTTATATACTTTTGGAAAACCGCTGGCGAATTATACAAACTAAATGGTGTTTTCAAAAATTCCAACTGCCCGCAGTGAGTTACAAATGAAGTGTACTTTCTACTCTCTTTGTCAACCGTGACGTGAAAAAATCCATTTATTAAGTCCAACGACGTAAAAAATTTCGATGCTTGTAGTTTATCTATTTGCTCTTCAATATTTGGAAGAGGATAGCTATCTTCCACTATTTTCTTGTTTAATCCTCTATAATCAATACATAGACGGTAGCAATTATTCTTTTTTTAACTGGGACCACTTGGCTGGCGTAATCTGATGAACTTTCTTTGACAATGCGATCTATTATCCAATCTTTTCTTTGCTTTTTAATAATTTTTTGCTCGTGAGCTGAGAACATGCATGGCGGTCTATAAACCGGATCATCATCTACAGTAACGATTTTTAGCTGAATTGGCGATTCTCTTGGTGATTGTGGTCTGTAGTTTTGTACTAATGAAATAACCTTGTTAAGTTCTTCTTTCCCAAGTTCTTCGGTCCGATGTTGCCTTTCTTCTTACTTCAATCATGTTACCTTTTTTGTCAGCAGCTGTTGGGAAAGGTCTTTGGCTTTTGGAATTTGCTCATAAATTAACATTTTATCTTTTAATTCTTCTACGGTTTTGGTACCAAATAAAATAATTTTGTTTCCTGTAGTATCCCTTATTCCCTCATTTATATAACTACTTATTGACATTTCAACTATATCAGCTTGTGATACTATATCTACCATGCGATACAAGTAATCCCTAAATGATTCGTCGTTGTTTTTTTTGCGCTCCCGTAATTTTGTGTGTACTTCCGCACTACTTATTCTTGATTGAAATGCTTCTAATAATGCGTTTTTTATTTCGTTATAATTGATTGGCTTTCTTTCGCATTCAATATATAGCTTAGCATCCCCAACAAGCGACCTTTGCAGAAAATGAACTTTTGCAATTCGTTCCATTTGAATACCTTTGCGTATTGCTCAAAATCTCGTATCCTTTTTTTTACGCTCCTGGTTTCTGTGCCGTCAAATTTTCTAATAAAACTTTCGAAGTCGCCTATATTTAGTTTTGTATCAGTCCGTACGTCCGAAGAAAAGTCTTCTGCGTTAACAGATGCATCACTTCTTTACAAGGTTCCTCGCCTCCTGCTACCAATACTGTAAACTGTATACTGTATACTGCAAACCTATAATGTAACCTTGTATAGAATAAAATCTGATTGCCAATATTATTTATTATTGTAATTTTTATTATTAGTATTAAAATTCGAAATAATACCTTTTAGTAAAAAAAAATATATATATAATTTTTATTTAAATATTTTTAATGAACCAAAATTTAAATATTTATTTTAAAATTATTTTAAAATGTTAATCTTCACTCCTTTTTTTTTTGTAATATGTGCTTTAATTAAAATAGTTTTATTCAAGAAATTGTCAATCTTCCTTTGTATTTTTTTTTTTTTAAATATATTGTGTTTTTAATAACAAAATTTACAAAAAATTTTTAACAAATGTATTTGTTTTGTTGCAATAAATGTTGAAAAAGTTTATTTATTTATTTTTATAAATTTCGTATTTGAATTTTTCAACAGTTGATTTTATTATTACATATGTATTTGTAATTCGTAATTATAATAATATATTTCTGTTATAAAAAAAATTTTAGAATTTTGTACTTTAACTTCAAAGGTAGATAATTGATTTTAATCATTTACTTCAATAATTAAATTTTAATATTTAAAATATATTTAGTTCAATAAAATAAAATAAAATGTCACTTCTCTCATAAATGTTTTAAAATAAGATAATATTCTTTGTAAAAGTACTACAATAATTAATTTTAAAAATTACTTCAATAATTAAATTATAATATTTAAAATATGTTTAGTTTAAAAAATAAAATAAAATCTCACAATAATAATATAACAATAATATATTTATTATATCTGAATACTAATCCCATATTTTTGAAAATTTTGTACCTACATTAATTTTCTAGGGCATAACTTGTCAGTCTTCCCTCGTTTTTTGTTTTTAATATTATGTGTTTCTATTCTTTAATTTTAGCAGCTGATTTTAAGATTATTAAAAAATTTTGTAATTATCATAATACATAGGTATAATATGTTTCTGATATAAAATAAATTGTAGAGTTTTGATAATTAATTTTAATAGTAAAATGTTTTCTTCACTTCAATAATTGCTTTAAATAGCTAGTTTTTTTTTTGTTAATAAGATTTAAATGTTTAAATTCCAAATGTATTTAATAAAATGAAATTTCACTTCTCTTGTTTTTAATAAAATTATTTTCTTCTTAAATTAATATATTAATAAAATAATATAAATCTGTCACCAGCTGATTTTGTGTTTAACTTGTATAATAAATTATAGAATTTTTAACTTTAGCAATTTAACTTTAAACAATAGTATAAAATTAATTTTAATGTAATTAATAGTACATATTTTTTTTTAAGTAATTAAAGTAGTTTATTAAAATAATGTTTTTAAATAGAATTCTCTTTAATTAGTTGTTAAATTCTTTTTGTAAAAGTAAATATTGTATATTAAATTTGTATAATCTAGCAGCGTTCCTTTGCCTGAAATATACTTTTTTCTAATAGCAACTGCATTAATTCCTTTAAAACCTGTAATATACCTGTGAATTTTAGTTCTGTTTCAATTTAATAGATTCTACGTCCACCTGTGTTGATTATTAAATTAAATGATTAATATGTTTGTTTTCCTTTTTTTTGTTCTTTATTTATAAATACAAAAAAAAGAATATTACAATATAACAATAATATAATAATGTAATACAATATAATAAAATATAAAGAATATGAGAATATAATATAAAAATAATTTTTTTTTTTTAATGATCCTAGCTTGATATGACCCTAGCTTGAAGTATGATAGCTACATACATTTGTTGAATGTCAACATATTTGTAATATTAATTTGTAAGATAAGCTTATAATGTATATTAATTTTACATAACTAAACGTAATTCAGTCTTATATTTATTAAATTTAAAAAACAAACAAAAAAAAAAAAAAAAATTTAAAAAGTTTAAAATTGAAAAAGTTCAAATAATCCAAATGCATTTTATAATAATCCAAATGTATGTTATAATATAATTATAATTATAAAATTATATTTATACTAACAATTATAGTTTACCAAATGTATATACTAAACTTAAAACTCGATAATTTTGCTTATTAGTTCATATGATGTGTGAATGTAAATAAAACAAACAAAAACTTATATTTTATTTGGCTTGTGATAAATTCTTTAATCCTTTTTTTAAAGAGGCAAAAATTGGAAATAATTTTTAAATCATTCGGTAGTTCATTAAATAACTTTAAGCAGTTGTAAAGACATTTTTTTTTTTGGTTTTCTGTTTTGAAGAGCTTTAGATAAAAGTTGGACTTATTTCTTGTATTATAATTATGAATATTAATGATTTGCTTTATTAATGATTTGCATATAACAAGTTAGTTGGGAATAATCTATTATAGCTATGTATTACCTTGATTGATTTCTTATGTGCAATGTCAATCGTTAAACAGATTTTGTGAAGTCTTACACCATATCGGGTTTAGATACGTTAAATGAGGTTGAATATAAGAAAAATACATAGTTCTCAGTACACTTTCAGAGAAAAAATTTCGAAGTCGTCTTAATATAAATATGTAGCGGTTTATTTTCTTTATAACATGATCAATATGTTCATACCATTTCATTTTGCTATTAAGTCTAAATAGTTAAAATTTTTTACTATTGCATTGTGACGTTTTTATATGAAAAGTTAATGTTATTGTAGGATTTATTCTCAAATAACAGGATTTTGGTTATTTAATGTTTAATGAAAGGCGATTGTTACTAAGCCAATTTTCTATGATATGTCAGATCATGATTGACATTATTCACCATGTTTCTAATTATTTTTGAATCGCTGAAGATGTTGTTGATTTTTACTTTTTGATTACGGTTCAATAGGTAGGACTTGAAAAACAAGATTTCATTTTCACAAAGGTTTAGAATTCGTAATTTGTGATATAGAATATCATGATCTAAACAATTAAACGCATTCCATAGATCAAGAAACACGCAAGAAACATATTTACCCGAATCAATATTTTTAGAGACAAAATCGGTTAGACGGTTATATAAGCATAATCAATTGAATTGTTGAGAATATTTAGTTCATCAGTGACATTTATAAAGAAATCATTCATGTAATTTGCTATGTCGGCTTCCTTATTTAGAATATGATTGTTATTTTTAGGACAACAATATTATTAGATTTCTCAGAAACTTTATTATACATAATTCTTTTATATAAACCCCATAATTTTTTACTATCCCAAGAAATTTGTGAAAATTCATTAGAGTAAAAATTTTTTTTCCTAATTTGATAAGATTTTTAATCTCTTTTTTACAATCTTCAAATAATTGTTTGATATGGAGATGATTTGGGTACTTCTTAGTATATTTAAAGTAAGTTTCACGATTTTTTTATGTATTATTTCATTAGTCATCCACTCATTTTTTTTTTTGTTTTTTTACGAATAGTTTGTGTAGTTTTACCTATTAATGAACTAACAATATAATTTAGAAAATTACAGAAAAGAGGAAGCTGACACATTTTACAACTTAATTGATTTTCTTCAAGCTGTAATGATACACAATAAAATGATGAATCAAATGTACGGGAATATGTTATTAAATATATAAAAACGTGTCAAGAAAAACATGTTATGAAATTGCACGAAGAAATAGATATTCCAATACAACGTTGTAGCGTGCAATGCTATTATTCTAGATTTTTTGAAATACCTGTACTACTAGAAAATAAAATTTCTAATGTTTTAAACAAGAACAACAATAAATGAAAAAATTTTTAAATTTTATTTAACTTGTTTTTTATTAAGAATTACTTATATATAGAAGATACATATGCATTTACACAAATATTCTTATATATTATTTCTAAAAAGTTCTCCAAAATAGTCAGGATCTCCTTCTTGGTTATTTATTTCCTAAATTTGTTGCTCCACTATATCTTCATCTAAAACTTGAAACGGTGGTATAAATTCTTCAGTTTCCATTAATTCCTCCTCATCTACGGTGGATGTAATTTCATCAACTTGGACCTCATTTAGTATACTGACTATTGCAGTTTCTTCAGTAAATGGAAATGTTGTTGAATCAGTTAAATATCTTACCAAAATTGAATTGTAAATGGTTTGCCAATAAAATTAAACTGAGTTATATAATGTAGCACACAGTCAAACTTCAAGTTTTCAGAATATATAAATAAAGAAATGTAAAATTGGATTTTTAAATCTAGTTATATGGTGTATAAATCATGTCAAAATTTCAAATAGTAAAAGAAATACAAATAGATCTTATATTACAGAAAAAATGTTACAAGGTTGCAAGTAGAGATTTTTATTCCGGTTCAAAAATTTAAAATATGATGTGATTTTTCTTGGCTCTTTTATGAAATACCTGTGTTTTTACGAATGAAAAAAAATATTAAATAAATCAATTTTGTAACTATTTACTGAATATGAAAAATAAAGCAACTTAATAAAAGAAATTTATAGCTTTTTTTAAATTTTATATTTATTTATTAATAATAAAAACTTATAACTACAAACCAATTTACATCATTTATTGGTAATTTGCATATATTTTACCAAAAGACTCAGATATATCTACAATACTTAAATTTAAATTTTTATCTTTATATATAATATGTTCTTTTTCTTTTATTTCTTTCACAAAATCAGAATTCTCAAAAATATCAGTATATTTTTGAGATAGAAATATAATTAAATTGCGGGACTCAAAGACCCACTTAAGACCATAAATGGTCTTAAGACCTGTTTGTTTTACATTTAATATATAATATAGAGCATCTTGCTCCATATTTTTTGTTTTTAAGAAACTCTTTGTATTTCCATATTTTTCTTATTAAAAGCTTCTTTGAAGCTTTTTTTAGCTGGTGGTTCTTCTTCTTGAAGAAGAATGATTTCTACTTGTTGAAATTATTGATGTTGTTGCTGTTGTGGTTGTTTTTGTTGTTGTTGATGATGATGGTGATGGTGTTGTTGTTGATGTGTCTGCGATTCTTGTTGACTTATTATTCTTTTTCTTTTCATTGGAGCCAACTCCTGCATTGGCTCTATTTGTTGAACGTAGGCGAAAATCTCTGCTATGTTTTCCATTTTGCTTTCGTGTTGTATTATTATGTTGAGCTCTTTCTTTGAATTGATATATCTTAAGAAAGATCACACTTTATTTATACTAAATTTTTCTTCTAAATAATTGTATTATAAATGGATGTAAATCAAATTTCTTAAGAAAACTAGTTAAAAACCAAAAGTTGTAGAATAAGTTGTTTATTAATGTAATAAATTCTAATTGATTATAATAAAACTATAATTTTTTTAAATAGCATTTTTTACAACATTGTTGCATTTAATAGTGTTCTAAAGTTAAGAAAAAATCTTTTACATAAGTTCTAATTATACTTTTTTATGAAAGAATATTATTTTTTATTTACATATTCCTAAATTATTTATTTTATTAGTAAATATTTTTCTGTTTTTATTTTTCTATTAGTATTTTTACAACATTGTTGCATTTAACAGTGCTCTAAAGTTAAGAAAAAATTTTTTACTTAATTCTAATTATACTTTTTTATCAAAGAATATTATATTTACTTATCCATTGATTATGATTATTATCAAAGCCTAAATATTTCACATATACTTTATTGCCTTTTCGTTTTAAAATTTTTTCAATTAAATAAGCATTTGGGTCTTTGACACTAGTTAGTTCCTGTTCATAGAAGCCACCATGAACAAATTTATTTTTATAATCTTTTAAACTATATGTAATCGGGTCTGTCTTGTTTTTGAAAGCTATTTTAAAGACTTCAGTTGAATAGTTAGGTTCATATCCTTTTTAAAAATTGCCTTTAGACCTTTCAATTCTAACAAAATCACCAAAATTAAATTTTCCCTTATTAAATATTTTAGGGTAATTGTAAATTGAACGAAGAATTTGTTTTTCATTTGGTGATGTAACTTGGTTTGGTTTTAATTTAATTGTACTGTGTTTTGTGTTATTATATTTTTCAATTAGTTTTGGTAAAAGTTCTATCCATTTAAAATTTCCTTGTAAACTAAACTGTTTCCGCATAATTGATTTTAATGTTCTATTAAACCTTTCACAAACACTAGCCTTCATTTCTGAATAAGTATGATAGTGATTTATTTTATAGCTTTTCATCAAATTTTGGAATTTTTTGTTGAAAAATTCTTTTCCCTTGTCAGAATGAATATTTTTTGCAGACTTCCCCTCCCTTTTAAAAATCTTTTCTATACTTTTAACCACGTCATCTGCTGCCTTTGATTTAACTATTTCGGCATATGCATATTTCGAAAATATATCGATAAGAGGAACTTGAACAGTTGATATATAACAGTTAAGAGGAACTTGAATCCATTATTCACTTTTTGATAGGCCGACATATCTACAAGATCAATTTACCATGTATCATTTAATCCTCTTTGAGATATTTTTAGTCTAACTGGACGAAACGAAATATTTCAAAGAGATATTTATCGACTAACGAGGTATATCTCGACTAACGAAATCTACGTCTAACTGACGATGAATTTCAGATACTATTTGTGCTTTTGACATTATTATTGAAAAGTTAAACTGCAACAGTGAATTTGAATAAAATATATATATATATATATAAATACATAATATATATATATATATTTATATATACATAAATACATAATATGTATATATATATATATAAATAAATTTTCGACAATATTCTTCAAGCTTATCTGTCATACCTCCTTTAAAACTCCTGTTGGAGGATTATATTCTCCTTCACGTGCTACATACATTATTGAATCAGTATCGTAATACAAAACTCGTTCTTTTAAACTGTTTAAATAAGAATACAATTTTAAACGAGCTTGTGTGGTAGTGTAAGCAGCTATACAAACGTTAACTGTTAATAATGTTTCAGCTGTTTCTTCTTTATATTCCCAATTTACCAAAACTGTTTTTTCGTTTATTGGAGTTATTTGATTTACACTCTTGAAAGGATCAGTAAGAAGAGTAAATAATTCATAAGGCTCATTTTTGATTTCATTTTTTGATTGATTTTCTCTCTGCCTAAATTTACCACAGAAAAAATTTAACATTAATTTAGGTAATGATCGAAGTCCAGGATTTTTTTCTATTTCATTAAACTGTAAATTTATGCCTTCCACTGTGGAAAATTTTTCTAAATATTTGCACTTTTACTTTGGTGTTCTACAAAAGCTAGGCCAGCCAGAAGCTTCTTGTTTAATTTTAAGGAACTTGTTCATCATTTCAGTGAAAATTTCATGTTGTGATGTAAGGAGATTAAATTGTTTAACAATATACTCCCACACCTCGTATATTTGCACAATTTTGTATCCCTGTTTAACTGCTTCTCTTACTTCATCTATAACCCATGTTCCTGAAATTGACCTACTACGATTGTCATGAGAGCAGTCATCATTATTCATTTCCAAGCTACATGTTTGACAGCAGGAAAACATCACCTTATTATTTTGATTTATAGGCAAAACCGGGTGATAGAGTTTTTCTGGAGGAAGTATCAATGTCTTTATTAATCCTTCAGTATCATTTAAATTTGATTTATTGCACTCAATTTGTCCAACATGAACTTTTGGATGATCCACTGGAAATTTATATATAGTGAGCATATATCTATATACATTATTTTCTCACCAGGTGCACATTTATAATATGTTCTTGTGTTTCGTGTTCTACCGCCATAAAATGCGTCACGTGGTTTTAGTGGTATTAAAAATTTCGTTCTCCAATTTTGAGAAAAATGCTTTGTATTCTTTTGATCTCATTTCGTTTCGAAATTCACACTCCCACTTTTCAATTACTTGATAATCTAAAGAGCGTAATTTATTGGCTTTGAATAATGTAGCCTCATAACGTGTTTCATATTTTTTATCATTATTATTTTTGAAACATTTTGGATGGCCATGGTAATAACAGCCGTAAAACTCAAATATTTGTTTTGTGTCTGTACAATATCCGTCAACACGAAGACCAAAAATAACTTTTTCTTTTCCATTACCACTATGCTGAATTTTTATTTTTCTTTGTTTTTCTTCCCACATTAACCATTTTATGGTAATGATTGACTGGTTTTATGATAAGTGATATCCTTGTTGAGGTATAAGTCCAATTGTATACTGTTTGAAAAAATTTCTTCTAAAAACCAAATTACACGCTGAAATAATTGTAGTGGCCTCTAAAAATGGCTCAACCTTACATTCTTCCAAAAATAGTTGTCTGAATTTAATACATGCTGCTGTCAAAATTTTTACGTCTTTCATACAATATTCTACAAGTTTATTTTGGAGGTTAAAAGACTTGTTCTTATTTTCTTCATACCATTCAAGAAATTGTTTTCTTTCCGATGCACTCATTGAATTATAACAGTAATATTTACGAACAGGTAACTTTTCATTTTATTTTATATTGTTTTTACGATTAAACATACGAGAAAAATATCCTTTTTTCAAATTTATGTCTAAATCAAACTATTTCGGTAAACTAGATAACGGCATTGGAAAATAAATTAATGAATCAATAAATTTCACGTTATCTAACAGCATTAAAATTATCTTTGTTCCCCTCATAATTAGTTTTGGTTTGATGATGGTTTTTCTAAGATATAGTTTAATAAAAACTGATTATCAAATGAATCCATTATGTGCAATAACTACGACTTTATCAAATATTTTCTTTGGTTGAGTATATATTCTAAAACCATTTGTATTGGATTTTGTTTCAACACATGTTGTCGAAGTCCACAAAAATTGCATCTTTCAACATTAGATAATATGCAATGCGTGCAACGTTGTTGAAAAATACATAAATCAGGCTGATGTTCAATTATATCCCCTATTGCAACACCTTCATGAAGTTTTACCCCTATGATATCATCTTGAGTTGTTTCGAGATCGTAGAAAATATATAATGTATTCTTAAGTTTAGCTAATTCTTTACATGGTGTAAAAATAAAGCATTGGTGATCTAAAGCAACATTTGTATTACAGTTTTTACACAAATGTCCATAGCATATATGATTTACATCAGCTCTGTATACTTTAAAGCATTTTGTACAGGAATTTATTAGAGTACACATAGATTTTTTATTTGTAGATGACGTTGCTTTATGATTATCAAAACAAGTTTGATCTTTAAAACTTCGATTGCATACATCACATTTAATATTTGGAAAATTTGCGTCACATGCTGGAGATGATTTGCAATAGAAACACGACTGTTTACATCTGTGAAACAATCTATTGTTATACGGCACATTACATGTTTGGCAAAAGTAATCGCAACTAGATGCTGCTGTTAATGATGTAATTACATTGAAGTGACCTGCATCGTATATCAAATTCAATCTTTTTTTCCTTATCTTCTTCACCTTAAAAAATAATCGATTTTCCTTTTCCTCTGAAATCAAAAACTACAATTTGATATTTACAGAGGTACAGTTGAAATTTTTTGAGCACGCTGATAATAGCACTTTTTGCAGGGATGCTTACATTTGAATTTCTAATTAGTTGTAACGCTGCTTTCAATTGAGATTGACCTACATCTTTTCGCATTTTACAGTAGTCAACAGATTTTTCTATGAATGAGATAGCAACAACTAATGCACGTGGTAAGCATAGATTATCTTTGTTTTTAATTGAAATTATGCCTCTCATTTTATTACATTTTTCTTAAAAATTGTTGTATCTTTTTCCTCTACCTCTTCCCTCTGAAAGTCTTACATATGTAACGTATCTGTAGATAATCTTTCGGAGTTGCTTTGGAAAATTTTTGAAACAACTTCCCAAATTTCCGAAATGTTAAGGTCTTTTGCTTCTTTAAATTTGATCCAGGCTGTACCACGTTCATGAAAACTTTGGCACCCAAAAGTGATACCAGTTTTATCACTAGGGTCAACATTTTCAATTAAATTGCTGAATAATTCTTCAATACCGGTTTTAATCCAATCTATTGTATCATTGTTGTCTGGTACTGGATTTATAAACTCCAATTTCTTTCCAAAAATGTTGAATCGTTTTACTTTCACTGATTTTATAGATTTTATCGTGAATTTTTCTGTATTCATTTTTAATTTTTTTTATTTTCGATTTTTTTTTATTTATAAACAACCGACCGCAAACGTTTCCAATCGTAGAATATTCACTTCACATTTTGTTCGAATCCAATTCACATGCAACTTTTTTTTTTTTTAACTATCTATTTATCAAAATTTTTTGAATAAAATATATATTATGTATATATGTATGAATTTAAAACTTAAATTTTTCTCTTATTCGATGCATACAATACACACACAATATATTTTTGATCTTTCCTCCTAAAATAGTATATATAATGTCGATATCGATGTCCATTGCGAATTGTGTTTTGTATTAGCATATTTAGCAAAACACAATACATACAACATTTTTATGTATGTTGCTAAATTATTTGGTTTACAACATTTGTTTAGTATTTAAATCAAAATATTTGCTGTCAACATTCTTTAATGCATATTGGATATGCATGGTTAAAAGTTACGATTTTATGTTCGTAATATGTTCAGAAATTATTTAAGTGTTATATAGTGCAGGGGAAAGTGTATAGGTTTTGAAAGTGAGGGTAATTTGGTTCGAATCCAATTCGTGTATGTACATTTGTTTTTTTAATTGTATTCATCAACATTTTTTGAATAAAATTTGATGTATAATACACACATATTATTTGATCTTTCTTCCTATAATAATTTAGTTCAATCAATCTTGATGTGCACATGTGTTTTGTATTAAGATTTAGCAAAACACAAAATATATAGGTATAATATTTTTATGTTGCTAAATTATTTTGTTTTAAAACATTTGTTTAGGATTTAAATCAGAATATTTGTTGTAATATATAAATAGTAAAGAATATAAAAAGTAAAGATCATTACAAAATTATGCTTTTGCCACTGATGATATAGCGTCGTATTTATCGTATTTTGTACGAATTTCAAAGGGAAAGATACGAGGGATACGACGATTTTTAGTCTTATTTTGAGAAAAAAAATACGATTTTGATCCAAAACAAGAAAAAATACGATTTTGGCCCAAAACAAAAAAAAATAATTCGACATGTATCAAACACAAGAAAAAATTTTTTTTAATTTCAAAATAATTTTTTTTTTTTTAATTTTTTTAACCACAAAATAAATGAAAATTTTTTAAACCTAATCCCTAAAACTTGCCTTGAAGTACAATACTATATATGAAATTTTTTTCATATAGTATGACGTATACTTATGTCATTGTATATTTTGAATTTCATATAATATGTTTGTAGGAATAAAAAAGAAACACGAACCTTAAATTTCCCAGATTTTTATTTAACCTTATTCCAGTAAATTACTTTTATATTACAACAGTCCAAAATACTTGCACCAGCAATTCACTTTTATATTATAACAGTCCAAAAAGCTAAGGTTTTGCAATCAATTTTATTTTCTACTTTTTAGGAAGCGAATTCGGTTTTGATAAAAGCATATTTCAAAAATTATTTTTTTTACATATTATTTTATTTCTCTTCAAATTTTATAAAGAATTTTTTCTTATTATTTTCATATTTCATTTCAACATTCTTACATAATAATTAATTAATAGTTTTTCCTTCCTCTTCATTAAATACTTCTCATAAAAAAAAAACGAAAGAAAAAAGAAACAAGGTAGAATGTAAACCAAAGGCACACATTTCCAAAACTCAATACAAACTGTTTAGAAGTGTGACTTACACAAAAATTTAAAAATTTCATGTAATAGGAAAAAATGTGAAATAGGACATTTTTGAAATTTTGAGGGGCTGTAATTCCGGAATCCTATATAACTAAGAAAAGCCGTTAACACACGTAAAAATATATTATTGAACCTTTAATTTTCATGTCTTGCCGAAGAAAAATGTGTACAGGTGCCTAAGTTACAGGTGTCTAAAAATAGCAAATTTTCAATTTTTGAGGCGTAATAACTCTTAAAGAGGGGGTGCTACCAAAAAATTTTCAGAGGAAACTTATACTTCTAAAAGTTCTTTCTTGTCTCAAAATTTCAGGTTCCTATCTAAAGGTGTGCCGGAGTTATGAAAAAATAAATTTCATGCAAAATGTGGTTTTCACATAACGGTAAATGTAAATTATAAATTGCAAAATATTACATAATTTTGATATTTTTTTTATATAGATAATAAAATTTTCGATCTTCTGGCGGTTTTAGATTGCAAAACTATTACGCAGAGCCTGAGATATATACATCTGAAAATAGGGTCTTTTCGAAATTTTGAAGAGCTGCAACTTTGGAACCCTTTACAACTAAAACAAACCTTTAACACGTAAAAATATAGTACTGTAGCTTTAATTTTTATATCGTGCAGAAGTAAAATCTGTACAGGTTCCTAAGTTACAGGTGTTTAAAAATAGTTCTTTCTTGCCTCAAAATTTCAAGCCTCTATCTAAAAGAATGCCGGAGTTATGAAAGTAGAAAAATCATGCAAAATTTGGTTTTCACATAACGGTAAATTTAAATACTAAATTTTAAAAAATTGTATAATTTTGATATTAATTTACAAAGATAAAAGAAATACCTGTCGAATGACGTTTTCAGATTGAAAAAATCTTAAGCAGATCTTAAGTTTGAGGGGCTGTAGCTCCGTAATGGGAAGGGCTACATGAAAAAGTTGTTCAACAAAATTATTTTTTTTATGAGACCTACCCATGGTTAAAATTTTTTTGGAAAAAAAAAAAAGAAGAAATAAATGCAAACATATCAAAAATGCAAGCAAAAACATCTCAAAATTGCAAGCAAAAATAAAAAGCAATTTTTTCTTACTATTTCCATGTTTACCTATTACTTAAAACAAGTATACAATCTTTATAAACAACTGGACTTGTCTGACTGTCTGACTTATTTTTATGACATTAACCTACTTCCTGTCTGAACTAATTACGGTTTGACCTACTTCCGGATGACCTTGACCTACTGACCTGTCTGGCCCAAGTGCCTACCTATCTATATACTTACGGGTAAGGACATAAACCCTAGCCTACAAAGATGGCTCATCTCTTTATATGAGTACGACATGAAAATAGACTATATAAAAGGAAAAGACAATAACATCGCGGATTTTTTGAGCCGTATAAATACAAAAATAAAATAAATATATTCACTTCAAAATCCAAAATTAAATGACACTTTAGAAACTTGTAATTTAGACTTCTTAGACTTATATATAGATTTAGAAAATAGAACCGATTCTTTAACCGAAATTAATTTACTACTCAATTGAAAATCAGACAGTACACTCTCAAGAAGAAAATTCCGAAGATCATATACCTATACCTGAAACAGTTGTAAATAGATTTAGAACTCAATTAATATTAAAAGAAAAAAAAGACAAAGAATTCGAATCAATATTTAAAAATAGAACAATTTTCATTGATATAAATGATTTAAACAATAATAACACCGCAGATATTCTACGAAGATATATTTCAAAAGGGAGAGTGGGAATCTTTTCAAAAGTTAATGATCACGAGTATAATATATTACAATAAGTTATTATAAACCCTTTCTCTCAGAATGAAAAGATAAAATTTCTTAAATGTTATTACTTCGTAGAAGATATTGTGGAAGATGAAACTTTAAAAAAAAAAAATATCTATGTTTTACAAAAACGAAGTAGGTCATTCTGGGATAGTAGCAACATATGAAGGTATTAAAAGTAAAATTTATCATCCAGATCTTAAACTTTTTGTTCACAAAATAATAAATAATTGTGATATTTACACTGCTGGCAAATATGACAGAAACCCAGTAAAGAAAAAATTTCATATAACTGAAACACCTAAAACTGCAGGAGAAATTATCCATGTAGATACATACGTAAGTAGCAAAAATGCCTTTATTAATTTTATCGACAAATTTTCTAAACATGCTACTTGCTTTCATTTAGAGGATCGAAATTCCTCTACAATTACGCAAAAATTGAGATAATATTTGACTATTAAAGGAACAATAAAAAAATTCGTTTTTAACAATGAGTTTTACTCAGAACGTAAAAAATTTTTGTAATGAAGAAAATATAGAATTTCAGATTACAAAACCAAATTCACATACCGGTAACTCTGACATAGAACGCTTCAATAATACTATAACTGAACGAATTAGAACATTAAACCTTGACGAAAAACTCCCAATAAGAATACAAATGTTAAAAGCTGTAAAATTTTATAATAATACCTATTATTTAACAATTAAATTCAGGAAGTTCAGGAACATAAAATTAATCATAACATTATTTACGAAAAAATAGAAAGAACGAAAGATAAAATTATTAATAAAATAATCAAACTCGCGAAAACTACATTGAAGAAAGGGAACAAGGATTCATAAAAAATTACAAAGCGGAAAACACAAAGAACAAACTCCTTTTCGAAAACATAACTTACAAAATATTCATGAATCAAATATTAAAAGACCTTTAAAATTTACATGTAATACTGATATTATCAATTCTCCTCATGACGATAACTAATGGAACGCTTATAATTGACAAAATAAATTCAGAATTAGGGTATACAAAAATTCAAACGGATATTGTAGATTTTTTTTTTTTATGCATTTCTCTGTCACATAAATGTGGACAGGAAATTACACAGCCTTTCCTGTTCAGGCGTGGCTGTAAATATAGTAAGGCGGAATAACTCTTACGACGTGTGTGGAATTCGAACCCACACTCCCTTGGTGTTTACAGCGTATTTTATACGCTCTTACCCACTAGGCCACCGAGGCTCCTGATATTGTAGAATTTGTAGAAAGTTAAAATATTGTTTTACATATTATTCATCCATACGAAATTTTAGAAATAATTAATGACTTGGAGGAAAATATTAACTCCATCAAATCAAATTTAAATAAGGAACTGGCCTTAAACGAAATTGACAATATGAAGAACCGAATTAAAACGATCATACCAAACAGACAAAAAAGAGGAATTGTAAATTTAGGAAGCACAATGTTAAAATGGACTTTTGGTAATATGGACGACTCCGACAGACAAAACAACGAAGAACGCTTAAAAGCATATACAAATAACGACAAACTTATATCTGATAACCTTAATCAACAAATCCAAATTAACGAAAACTTTAATAAATCATTTTCACTTATCAAAAATGCTATCGAATCAGATCACAAATAATTTTAAATAGATTAAATCAAATTGAACAGGAAATTTACTTGAAAAGCTTTTTCCTTGAACAAATGGTAAAAATTGACTTTATAAACAGACAAATTGACATGATTCAAGATAACTTAGGTGCAAGTAGAAATGATTTAATTCATCCAAGCATTCTTTCAACTGAAGAAATCAAAACTTATTCTATCGATTCAAAAAGGCTAGCTAACATACGTTTATGGTTTGCAAAATATTGTAATGAATCACTGATTTTTGTCATTAAATTTCCAAAAAAATTTATAGAAATAAGTAAAAAATTATTAATATCACAGTCGCTCTTTAATTCTCATAGAGTGCAGACGTATTCATTCTATTTCGCTTTGTTTTAATTTTTATCTTCTTCAATCTAAATTTTATAGTTGTTGTTTTATTATTTGAAATATAATTTTAATATTATTGATCATATTTTGATTTTGTTTTTTCTTCTTTTTATTTTTGGATTCGTACATATTTGACTATAAACAGGTAAGCGTTAAAACTTAAGTAATTGTCATCTTCCGAAAATGGGGGTACTGGGTGACGACCCAGGGAGTAGTTCAAAATACTTCAACATTCTGGATCCTATAGATAAATCTAAAAGAAAACAAAAAAAACTTTCTCAATCACTTAAAAGTAGACTCAGTAATCAACTTTCCAGTGTTAAAAAAACCAGATATAAAAATTTATTTTACAAACAATAGTAAGAATCAACCAAAGTTTATTTTAATTAAAAACGAAGATCCATCAAAACCATTAAAAAACCTAAACATTTTTGCCTTAACAAAAGCCATTCAAGGTGTGGTAGAAAACATAGAAATCACATCTTTCACTAGAGAAGGCCACTTGCTAGTACTTTGTAAAAACGAATATCAAGCAAGCAAATTTATAAAAACAAAAGTATTGGCCAAATTATGTGAAATTGAAGCAGTCCTACATCCTACACTAAATTCATATGCCCCTATAATTACAGATTTGTCTGAGAATGAAATTGTAGAAGGAATGGCAGATCAAGGAGTTGCAGCTTGTAAAAAACTAACCAATTTTGCAAACGGTTTAGTTGTAAATACACCTTTACACATACTTACTTTCGACTCATATGAACTTCCTAAAAAAGCTAAAATTGGATTCATGATATTTTCTGTTGAACATTACATACCTAAACCAATTCAGTGTAAAAATTCTTTTATGTTAAATCATACAACTAAAAGATGCACAAATGATAAAAAGTGTGAAATTTGTGGATCAAGTTATCATGAACCTGAAAACTGTGAAAAAGTGAAAAACGAAGTTAATTATAACAACATCCAACAAACAAACATTCAAAAAAATTACTCAGTCAATAATATTTCAAATGAAAAACTTATATCCCCTAACACCACATCTCAGATTCTAATTCTAAAAAATATTCAATATAAAACAACATCAGAATCAAATATAATTACACCTTTAACTTCCAATTTCCAAATTCCTTTAAACACAGAAAGTAATACTTATCTTCCAAATATTAAAAACGATTCTTTCCATATGGAATTTAATTAAGATTTAGAATACCAAGTAATTTCTCACAGTAGCTAATAATTTTTCTTTAATTTCATTATTTTTTTCTAAATATGAATTTAATAATTTTACAATGGAATATCAATGGTTTTCAGAACAATTACAATAATCTTCAAATTTTAATTAATAAGTATCAACCAGATATCCTAACATTTCAAGAGACACATATCCCATTAAATAAAAAAATTTACGTACCAAGAATGTACGATGGTACATTCACAAATTCTCAAAACAATACAAGCTCTACTAAACATGGAGTTGGTCTACTGATCAAAAACACAATTCCTTGCAAAATAATATCCACTACTCAATATACCATAACAGCAGGAATTCGTTCAAATACAAATTTTAAAATAGTCTCAGCATATTACCCACCTAGCATCAAGATTTCATCATATGACCTTGACCAAATCATTCACACTATTTCTGGTCCACATTTAATCACAGGTGACTTTAACGGTTGGAACCCGCTTTGGGGTTCAGAAATTACTAATCAACGAGGAACAATAATAGAAAATTTCATATTAGCTTCTAATCTCTTAATTCTAAACAGCGGCAATCCAACACATTTTTCTACCCACAACTCCTTCACAGACGTTGATTTATCAATTTGTTCAAACTATTTGGTGCCAAAATGCACCTGGAATATAATCGAAGATCTTCATGGCAGTGATCATTTCTCAATTTCAATTAAAATACTCAATCAATCAAACCAATTACCTAATTTTATTCCTAAATTTAATTTACATGTGGCTAATTGGAAAAAATATCTAGACAATATTAACACATCGCTCTCTAATATCTCCGCTTCTGAAAATATTAATCGAGATGCAGCAAAACTGAAAAAAGTTATTCGAGTTTCTGCTACCAATGCAATACCTCAAACCACGCCTCATAAATCAGCAAAGCACCTACCATGGTGGACTAAAGAGCTGGCTTCTCTATGCACATTAAAAAAGCGTTCTTTTAGTCTTCTACGACGACAGCCTACAACCGAGAACTTTATTAACTTTAAAAAAAATAGAGCTATTTTCAGACGTAAAATTAAAACAACCAAATCAGAATTTTTTGCTAAAATAATCGCCGAAATAAACCCATCTAAACCTATTTCAAACATCTGGAAAAACATACAATCTCTAACTGGTAATTTCAAAAGTAAAATAATTAGAATAATAAACAATAACAACATTAAAACTACCAACTCTATGGACATTGCCTCTTTGGTCAAGAATGGTCCTCCGCCTCTGAAGATGACAATTTCTCTAGTGCTTTTGTTAATGAAAAATCTGAATACTTATCAGTAGAATTATCCGACATTTATGTCGATCCATTGGCGAGGAGGATAGAAAACAAAATTGATATGTTACAATTGGAATCTACACTTAACACATTAAAAGATGGTACTCCAGGTTCTGACTGTATATCATATCCAATGATTTAAAAATATGCCACCTGAGGGGAAAAAGTTCCTATGTACTTTATACAATAAAATCTCCAGCACCGGTTGTATCTCTAAAGACTGGAAAGTAGCCACAATCATCCCATCCCCATTCCCAAACCAAACAAACCAATAGACCAATTAGAAAGTTACAGACCAATTTCACTACTGCCGTGTCTAAGTAAAGTTCTTGAAAAAATTGTTTCTACTCGGATACTTTGGTATCTTGAGAAAGAAAAACTAATAAAAGATAACCAAGTGGCCTTCAAACCCTCAAAAAGTACAATGGACTCCCTCTTATATATCGATCACGTAGGAACTCTCTATCAACAAAAAACCATATTTCAATTTTATCTATAGATTTCAAAAAGCTTTTGATCGTATCGGTATGCACTTCGTTTAAAATCAACTTAAAATTTGGAAATGGGCAGTAAAATTATTAAACTTGTAAAATCCTATTTAAGCAGCCGGAAATTTAGAGTAAAAATTCATAACAACTATTCAAATATATTTTCCTTATATAACGAACGGCATTCCCCAAGGCTCACCTTTGTCAGTGACTCTATTTCTTATTGCATTTAACAAACTAAGCGAAATTATTTCCCAATATAACTCAACAATTAAACATACGCTGTATGCCGACGATCTCTATTTAATTTTCAAGATAAATGATATTGATATAATATAATATAAAATCTATTTTACTTAATATTTTTAATAAAATTTCTGATTGGTCCAATAACTCAGTTGCGACTATCTCCTTGCAAATGCAAACATCTTCATATTTGCCAAAAAACAAAAATGCAATGATTTAAATTTTTATACAGAAAACCATTTGATATCTAACGTATCAGAACTAAAAATTTTAGGTCTATTATTCCATAAAAAGTACAGCTGGAAAAGTCACATTGAAAATTAAAAAAAATCAATATTAATTAGGCTAAACATTGTAAAACTTTTTTCTAACAATAAAAGCGTAGCACATATCAACTCCAAAATCAACATAATATTATCAAAAATCGACTACGGCTTACCAAAATACGGAAAGAGCAGATCCAAAACACATTTGCAGCAACTAAATGCGGTCTACCACGCAGCAATTCGTATAGCTACTGGTGCTTTCCGTACAACACCTGTGGCCAATATGTTAATTGAAACGCGACTTCCATTCTTAAAAAACCGTTGCAGAATACTCACAATGAGAATTATACCTAAATTATTGTATTCTTATAACTCTCCCATACAAAATGAATTAAAGAATATTCTGAAAAGAAACAAATGCTCAAAAATTTAATCTGCAATCTTACTTGCCACGGATCTAGCTAAGAAGCAACAAGTTCCACTAAAGATTCCCAAAAAATCAGTTTCCATCTATCCTCCATGGAACTTGTGTAATACTGCAGTTAATCTTACACTTGCCAATTATCCAAAAGAATCAACCGACAATTCAATATTCAGACAAGTATTCCTAGAAATTTCGCTTAACCTACACAACAAAGGATGGAAAATTTACTACACTGATGTGTCAAAAACAAAAAATGCAACCGGATACGCAGTGATAAATGACAAAAACCAAGTAACAAAAGCCCTAACAAATCTCAAGAATCACACTCCAATAATTAATTCCATCAGAGATATTCTAATCAAAAATCGTACAAAACTTCAACTTCTTTGGATTCCTGGCCATGCTAATATTCTTGGCAATAACACAGCTGACAAGGAAGTAAAATATTCAACTATAACCCCAATAATTACAGCAGACTGGTCCCTAAATAAAAAAGATATGAAAAGGTTTCTTAAACAACAGTTCAGTAATATAAACTATGTAAACTGCAATCAACACTACAATTCAATAAACCCAAATAAAATCAAGGCTAACTTTTCCACGCAGCTAAGCAAAAAAGAAATTACAAACTTTATTCGTCTTCGACTAGGCCACACAAAACTAACCAAAGATTACCTGTTCTCAAAACCAATAATTAAACCAACTTGTCAACTTTGCAAAACACCTATAACAATAGAACACTTTCTTAATACTTGTCGATATTTTGATAATCACAGGAAAAAACTTTTTTCAAATGATCCTACAGAACTTCTCAAAGCTACAACTACAGAAAATATTATTCTAATAAACAAATTTTTAAAACTAACAAATCTATTTCACATGCTTTAATTAAATGTATACTAATTAAAAATGTTTGTAAACTTTCCAGCTGCACTTCGTTAAAAATAATTTAATTGTAACATACAGTTATTATAAAAAAAAAAAAATTTAACAAACTAACAAAGCATAAAATAATATGCATATTTTTTATTTATATTCTAGAAAATTCTTATTTTTAATTTTATTTTTGTAATTTTTTTTCATTTGTTAATATTATTTGTATATAGAATATTATTCAAAAAAAAAGAAAAATTTTTTTTTGTTATTAACCTTTTGATAACAGAACAAAATACGAGCCAAAAATAAAAAAAAAATATTAATACCAATAACCAATTCAAATTACAAAAAAATAGATGAAAATATCGAATTTATAATAGAGTATGCTTTTGAAAAAGATAAAACTTTCACTTTTGAAAAAGATGTAATTTTAAAAAATTTAAAATTAAGTAAAAACTGTGTTTTCAAGAAAAATTGTAAATTTATAGTAAATAAGAAAGAAGAATTTATTGAAATAGATGATGATATTTTAATAATAAACAATATTAAAAACAAGTAAATAAAACAGTAAGTCGATGCAACCGACTTGTTAATACCCTACATCTGAATATTTCGAATTAAATTAAAAATCCATAAGTTTTTTCGGCAGCTGCTTGAACTTCTTCTTTTTTTTGTCTTATTCAACTCGAATTTCAGGAACGTAAAAGAGGCATCCTCTTGAGATATGCTTGACACCTTTGCAAAAAATTTTAAGTTTCTATCTTTATTAATTTCGAAGAATGTTAGTCCTTGGGAGGTTTGTGTCAGGTACCCGAATTGCCACTCCAATTCAACGAATCCATCTCAGGAACATAAAGAAAACATGCCAGAACAACATTGTACTAAACTTAAAGGTTTTACTTTTGTTGGTTTTGGATATATGCTCGTTGCTCTTGTGCTCGTCCGGAAGTTTCCAAAATACGAACCCATGGTTCAAATTCTTTCAAATGTCAATTTCCAATTTTACAGAAAAGGAAACATAACAGGACACCTTTGTACTAAAAATAAAAGTTCTATCTTTGTTGGTTGTGGAGATATACTCGTTTGCTCTGGAGCTCTTCCGGAAGCTTCCAAGATTTGAACCCATGAACCAAATCCTCACAAATTTCAGAAACATAAATCAAACGTGAAGGAACACCATTCTGCCTAATTTAAAGGTTATATCTTTGTTGCTTTTGGAGATAATATCATTTGCTCTGAGGCTCGTTCGGAAGCTTCCAAAATCCGAACCCAAGGACCAAATCCTCTCAAATTTCAGAGACCTAAATCAAACATGAAAGAACACCATTCTGCCGAATTTAAAGGTTATATCTTAATTGTTTTTGGAGATAATCTCATTTGCTCTGGGGTTCGTTCGGAAGTTTCCAAAATACGAATCCATGGTTCAAATTCTTTCAAATGTCAGTTTCCAATTTTACAGAAAAGGAAACATAACAGAACACTCTTGTACTAAAAATAAAGATTCTATCTTTATTGGTTGTGGAGATATACTCGTTTGCTCTGGGGCTCGTTCGGAAGCTTCCAAGATCCGAACCCATGAACCAAATCCTCTCAAATTTCAGAGACTTAAATAAAACATGAAAGAACACCATTCTGCCAAATTTAAAGGTTATATATTAGTTGTTTTTGGAGATAATCTTATTTGCTCTGGTGCTCGTTCGGAAGCTTCCAAAATCCAAACCCATGGACCATATCCTCTTAAATTTCAGAGACACAAATCAAACGGGAAGGAACATCATTGTAAAACATTTTAAGATTCTATCTTTGTTGGTTTTGGAGATAATCTAGTTTGCTCTGGAGCTCGTTCAGAAGCTTCCAATATACGAGTCCATGGTTCAAATTCTTGCAAATGTCAGTTTCCAATTTTATAGAAAAGGAAACATAACAGCACACTCTTGTACTAAAAATAAAGGATCTATCTTTGTTGGTTGTGGAGATATACTCGTTTGCTCTGGGGCTCGTTCGGAAGCTTCCAAGATCCGAACCCATGGACCAAATCCTCTCAAATTTCAGAAACATAAATAAAACATGAAAGAAAACCACTCTGCCAAATTTAAAGGTTATATCTTAGTTGGTTTTGGAGATAATCTCATTTACTCTAGTGCTCGTTCAGAAGCTTCCAAAATCCAAACTCATGTACCAAATCCCCTTAAATTTCAGAGACATAAATCGAACGGGAAGGAACATCATTGTACAAAATTTAAAGGTTCTATCTTTTTTGGTTTTGGAGATAATCTCGTTTGCTCCGGAATCATTCGGAAGTTTCCAGAATCCGAACTCTTTGACCGATTTTGTCCAGATTCGAACTTAGCCTTCCTTTCGTAAGTAGTAACCTACTATATAATTTTTTTTAAAAAAGCTATATTAGGTTTTGAGTTATCGTTCGAACGGACGGAAGCACGGACATCGTTAAATCGGCTCAGGAGGTGATCCTGATTCAGAATATATATACATGTCCATATCTAACTCGCTTCCTTTTGGTGGTTACAAACACCATACCAAATTTAATATACCCTATACTTTATGTGTAGGGTATAATAAAACATTAAATAGTTCTTGTGACGAACGAAAAATCGTCCTAAATGGTAATTTTTTTATATAATTTTCAAAATTGTTCAATTCAGATTGACAATAAAAATTTTAGTAATAATATGAATAAAATTGTTAACAGATTTGTAGTTCCAATTGAAAAAACCTTAAATTTCAAAATAAATCATACTGATATTACTTTTGAAAAAATTATTTTAAATCAAGAAAAGAATATAAAAGAAATAAATAACTTAAATGATCATAAAATTTTTAACGTTACTTTAACTTTATTGTGAACAATGATATTTATTGGAATAACAAAATTTTTTTAATTTTTTATGTAAAGGAAAAAAATTTTAAAATATTATTTAGCCTTTGGATTCAGGAAAATCGTAAATCTTTTGAGGGAGGTGTTACGTTAGTAAACTCCAACATTGATAATAAGATCAATGACCTAATAAATAATATTGAAGTAAAAATGTAAATTACGAAATTTTCGGAAACATATTATTGTAACTTGATACTTAATATAAATGAACTTAAATGTAAATTATTGAACTTAAATAAACCTAAATTATAAACTTAAATTGCAACATAAATTGTCAAAATCAAAATTTCAGTAATCAAAATCAAAATTATAGTAATCAAAATCAAAGATATAATTCTTACCAATTTAATAAAAATCAGATTCAAGATCGTTCCATGAGAACATATAATTCTACACCAAGACAATATTGCACAAATAATAATCCGGACATAGAACCAATGGAATTAGAACCAATGGAAAAAAAGACAAAGAATTCGAACCAATATTTAAAAAAAAATAGAACAATTTTCATTGATATAAATGATTTAAATAATAATAACACCGCAGCTATTCTACGAAGATATATTTCAAAAGGGAGAGTGGGAATCTTTTCAGAAGTTAATGATCACGAGTATAATATATTACAATAAGTGATTATAAACCCTTTCTCTCAGAATGAAAAGATAAAATTTCTTAAATGTTATTACTTCGTAGAAGATATTGTGGAAGATGAAACTTTAAAAAAAATAAATATCTATGTTTTACAAAAACGAAGTAGGTCATTCTGGGATAGTAGCAACATATGAAGGTATTAAAAGTAAAATTTATCATCCAGATCTTAAACTTTTTGTTCACAAAATAATAAATAATAGTGATATTTACACTGCTGGCAAATATGACAGAAACCCAGTAAAGAAAAAATTTCATATAACTGAAACACCTAAAACTGCAGGAGAAATTATCCATGTAGATACATACGTAAGTAGCAAAAATGCCTTTATTAATTTTATCGACAAATTTTCTAAACATGCTACTTGCTTTCATTTAGAGGATCGAAATTCCTCTACAATTACACAAAAATTGAGATAATATTTGACTATTAAAGGAACAATAAAAAAATTCGTTTTTGACAATGAGTTTAATACTCAGAACGTAAAAATTTTTTGTAATGAATGTACATATGTTATGTATACAAATGTTAAAAGATGTAAAATTTATAATAATACCTTTTTTACAATTTTTTTTATCCATCCATCCATACGAAATTTTAGAAATAATTAATGACTTAGAGGAAAATATTAACTCCATCAAATCAAATTTAAATAAGGAACTGGCCTTAAAGCAAATCGACAATATGAAGAACAGAAATAGCGACAAGCTTATATCTGATAACCTTAATCAACAAATCCAAATTAACGAAAATTTTAATTAATCATTTTCACTTATCAAAAATGCTATAGAATCAGATCGACAAATAATTTTAAATAGGTTAAATCAAATTGAACAAGAAATTTACTTGAAAAGCTTTTTCCTTGAACATAAATTTTTCCTTGATGATAAAAATTGACTTTATAAACAGACAAATTGACATGATTCAAGATAACTTAAGAATATTAAAAATAAAACATTAAAGAGTTCATGTGACGAACGAAAAATTTCTCCTAAATGGTAATTATTTTATAAATTTTCAAAATTGTTCAATCCAGATTGACAATAAAAATTTTAGTAATAATAACAAACTTCTGTAAATTGCTGTTTATGCTTCGCGAAACCAAGAATTTTTATATGAATAACATTTGTAGTTCCAATTGAAAAAACCTTAAATTTCAAAATTAATCATACTGATATTACTTTTGAAGAAATTATTTTAAATCAAGAATTTTTGTTATTATTTTAAATCAAGAATTTTTGTTAATTTCAATTTTGACTGTAATCTTAAATTACATACTTTAATTCATTTTAATTCAGATTTTGATTTTGGTTAATCTTGGTTTTAATTTAATTTCAACTCTGATTCTATTTTGATTCCGATTTTCACTATAATTTTAAATTGAATTTGAAATTTAACGTTATTCTGGTTCTGGTTACCGGTGGTGAGAAACAGATGCAAGAGAGTCATCAACAACCAAGGGTTGAAACGTAAGGTCATCCACATGCCCAAGAATAGCAAATCCTTTTGAACATTTGCCAAAAGTCTAAAAGAAGATGTTAGAGGGTCTTCTTTTCCACCACTTGTTGATAATAATAACAAAACAGTATCAGATTCTAGGGAGAGAGCGAACTTATTTGGCAAGCAGTTCGCTTCGAATTCGACACTGCCACAGTCAGCTCAGACGCCACCTTCTGTTCTCCGAGTTGGCTACTCCTTTGGAAAAATTTATTTTAGGACGCGGGGGGTGATGAAAATCTTGAAAAATCTTGATACAAATAAGTCAGCCGGTTCAGATGGTATAACCACCATGGTGCCTAAAAATACCTACTCTACTATTTCAAAACCTCTGCGTAACCTTTTCTACATCTCCTTCACTTCGGGTATTCATCCTACCCAATGGAAGGTTGCACATGTTTTCCCAATTCCCAAAAAAGGTAATAACAGCGATCCCACCAACTACCGTCCTATTGCTATAACTTCGGTCCTCTCCAAAGTAATGGAGAAAATTGTGAACCAAAAGCTTCTGAAATACCTGGATCACAAAGGTCTGCTTCATGATCGTCAATACGGGTTCAGAGCCCGTCGTTCAACCGGTGATCTCATGACTTACCTTTGTGAGAAGCTAACCATCATCCTTCATCATTCTGGTGAGTCGGATGTTGTGGCTCTTGATATTTCTAAGGCTTTCGATCGAGTTTGGCACGATGCTTTATTGGCAAAATGCAAAGCAATAGGTCTAGGTAGGGTCATTCTAAAATGGATTGGAGATTTCCTTTCGAATCGTATGATTTGTGTACTGGTCGATGTATATTCATCTGATAAATTCAAAATAAATGCTGGTGTCCCTCAAGGATCAGTTTTATCCCCCACTCTTTTCTAAAATTTATCAATGACCTACTTTCTTTAACCTCCATTCCGATCCATAGTTTCGCAGACGACAGCACCCTTGTAGCTTCCTATGAATTTCATAGCCGCTGTAACACTAATAACCAGATTAATATAACAGCAAAAAATTTCACTATTAGTGAGCTAAATAACGATTTAGCCAAAATTCAAAAATGGGGAAGTCAACAGAGTTGATTTCAACACGAAAAAAACACAATGCTCTCTGATTTCAGGGAGAGGTTTTGCAGCATTCAACAGATTTAATCATGTTGGGTATCGAGTTAAACCAAAAATCACACTTGGTCAAATCACATTTTTGGTATAACTAAGGATGCAGCTAAATGTTTGGGTTTTTTGTATCGCTGCAAAACTTACTTTCCTGCATCTGGTCTTCTCAATATCTATAAAACGTACATTCGGCCGAAACTGGAGTATAATGCACACATGCACATGGAGTATAATGCACACATTTGGGCTGCAGGCCCTCCAACAGCGCTGGGTTGCGTGGATAATGTGCAAAACAGAGCTATTCATCTTATCAACGACCCCAGTGTAACTTCAATGCTCGCTCCACTCAGTCATCGTCGCACAATTGGGTCACTAACCTTGTTTTATAGATATCTCGTAGGGATTAACACATGCTCGAATGAAATAAAACAGTTAATGCCTCCGCTCAAAGTTTTCCAGCGAGAAACAATGCGGGCAGCAGAAGCTCATCTTTACCATATAGAGATTTCGAGATGGCGAAATACAGCTTATGGAAATTCGTTTGTCATGCGCACGTGCCTTCTGTGGAACTATATACCATCGCATGTGTTTCCTAAAGTTGGTAATTGTTATGTGTACGATTTACTTAAGTTTAAGAAGAACACTAACATTTTTCTTCAAAATGTCCCTCCAAATTTTCCTACCTATGCCCCATAATTCAAAATTTCCCAATTCCAATTTACCGAATTATCCTTCCCACATCTCTAACCCCAAAACCAAACTGTACATTCGTATTAAAGGTTCCATCCTAAAGTTTGGTTTTAAAAGGGGGTGATTTTGGTTTGGTTAAAGTCCAACACTACCCTGAGGAAGCACGTGCTTCCTCTTGGTGACTTTCGAGTTTTCCACCAACCCTCGTAAAAAAAAAAAAAAAAAAGAATATAAAAGAAATAAATAACTTAAATGATTATAAAATGTTTAACCTTTCTTTAACTTTATTGTCAACAGTGATATTTTTTGGAATAACAATATTTTTAATTTTTTATGTAAAGAAAAAAATCTTAAAATAGAATTTAGCCATCGGATTCAGGAGAATCCTAAATCTTGTGAGGGAAGTGTTACGTTAGTAAACTCTACCATTGATAATAAGATCAATGACCTATTAAATAATATTGAAGTAAAAATGTAAATTATGAAATTTTCGGAAACATATTATTGTAAATTGATACTTAATATAAATGAAGTTAAATGTAAATTATTGAACTTAAATAAACCTAAATTATAAACTTATATTGCAACATAAATTGTAACGTAATATTTCTGATATAAATGAACTTAAATAATATTTTATTAAACTTAAATTGTAATTCGATATTTTAAATGAATTAATCTAAATAATATTTTATTGAACTTAAGTTAAAAACGTGTAAATACAATCCATTAAATAAACGTAACATATTTTTGTAAGAAAGTAATATTTGGTGAACAAGTTCAATATATTGTAATTTTGCTTATTTTGCTAATTTCATAATTTTGTTAAGATTTATAAAAACCAATTGTAAAATTAAAAATTCAGTCTTAAGACCACAACCAAGATTATAACACGGAAAGTAAATAAATATAAGTATATTAAATTTAATTACTAGTGTTTTAATTTATATAATAATTTAAATTATTATTTCTTTTATGATAACTTTGTAATTATCATTTCATTCGCGTGGCCGACCCCCCTCCCCCTCCATTTTACAGAATATTTATATAAAGTATATGCGAGATTTTATAATTGGTTACGTAATCAGGGTTATACGATTCTTCCATTATTTATTTAATTACAATGATTTATTAAAATGAAAAAAATAACATAAAATTTTTTCGTCAACGTCAAATAATTTTATATATATGATTATTACTATATATTATATATATTAATTACTGTATATTACATATAATTCTATGTATATCATTATTACAATATCTAAATTGAAAAGATTTTTATACATTTTATATTTATAAAAAAAAACTTCAGTTGAATTTTCTATAATCCTTCTACAAAAGGGACATAAAAGTTCTGATCCTTGTGCCATATTAGATAAAGTTTGAAAACAATCTTTACAAAGTTTAAAATCGTTGCAAAGATGCAATTATATATTTCTTGGTTTCGTGAAGCATAAACAGCAAATTACAGAAGTTTGTATTTGAGTTAAAGTGTCAATATTGTTTTCATTTTCGCAATCAACCGAATCGTCAACATTATCTGCATTAGAATCATCAATATTATCATCATTGTTGTCAGCATCCTCGTTAAATAAAAATGTAAATTTGAAGAATTGTCTAAGTTAAAAGTCAATTAATTCATACATTCTCTTAGATTAATTTTTTTTTATGGTAATTGTTTAATAATTTTTCTATGATATTGTCGTGTTTTTGTTGCATTTTTCGCTGTTTATCAAGGGTCCGTATCGAAATCCCGATTTTCAAAATCCCGTATATTAAAATCCCGCCATATCAAAATCCCGTATATCAAAATCCCGTATATCAAAATCCCGCCATATCAAAATCCCGCCAATCGAAATCCCACCAATAAAAATCCCGCCACTGAAAAATCCCAACTATAAATATATATCAATTTAAAACTTACATTTTTATCTCTTATTCATGCATACAAACATACACATTATATTTTTGATCCTTCCTCCTATAATAGTATAATGTCGATGTTCATTGCACATGGTGTTTTGTATTAGCATATTTAGCAAAACACTATACCTACAATATTTTTATGTATGTTGCTAAATTATTTTGTTTACAACATTTGTTTAGGATTTAAATCAAAATATTTACTGTCAACATTTTTTAATGCATATTGAATATGCATTGTTAAAAATTAAGATTTTATGTTAGTAATATGTTCAGAAAATATTTAAGGGTTGTATAGTGCAGAGGAGAGTGTACAGGTTTTGAAAGTAAGAGTACTTTGGTTCGAATCCAATTCGTGTACGTACTTTTTTTTTTTTTTTTATTAACTGTATTCATCATAAATTTTTTAATAAAATTTTATGTATAATACACACATATTATTTGATCTTTCTCCTATAATAATTTAGTTCAATCAAACTTGATGTGTACATTTGTTTTGTAAATCCTAATACACAAAATCTAACAGTCCAAAATGCTTGCACTAGCAATTCACTTTTATATTATAACAGTCAAAAAAGCTAAAGTTTTGCAATCAATTTTATTTTCTACTTTTTAGGGGGCGATTTGGTTTCGATAAAAGCATATTTTAAAAAATATTTTTTTTACATATTATTTTATTTTCGATCTTAAATATTTTACCATTTCCCACATGGTTTTGTTTTTAATTACTGAAAATTGTAATTTACCTATTAAAATAAAAATCTCAATTTTTTAATAACCAAAATTAATAGTTTCATTCTACAGCATTTAAGAAAAAGTAAAAAAAAAAAAAAAACAAAATAGGTATGTGTTCAACAAAAATAACAATGCAACAAAATACATATATACAATAAAAATAACAAAAATCGATGGCACAATTAATGCAAATGTAATGTAAAACCAATTTTTTTATACGCAGCCACTGTTAGATACAAAAAGGAGATATCTGCCTTTTTCAGAATTTTTAAATAAATCTTGAAAACAAATATCTTGTTTTCATCATTAATTTAAAAATTGTGGAAAAGGCAGATATTCTTCTTTTTGTATCTAACAGTAGCTACGCATAAAAAAATTAATGTAAAAATTCTAAAAAAAAACGCATTTTTATTTAAAAAAAAAACGGGATTTTTGATATGGCGGGATTTTGACTGGCGGGATTTTGATATGGCGGGATTTTGATATACGGGATGTTGAAAATCTAGGTTTCGATACGGACCCGTCTATCAAACATATTATTAGTTTACCTTTCTACCGATTCTGTGAAATTTAGAGTATTATGAATTCTTCGTCTAGCAGACAATCCAAAAATTTGTAAAAATTGTCTTTTTTCATTAATTTAATTTTTTCATTAATACATTCTCTTAGATTAATTTTTTTTTTATGGTAATTGTTGAATAATTTTTCTATGACATTGTCGTGTTTTTGTTACATTTTTCGCTGTCCATCAAACTTATTATTAGTTTGCGCTTTTACCGATTCTGTGAAATGTAGAGTATTAATGAATTCTTCGTCTAGCAGACAATCCAAAAATTTGTAAAAATTGCCTTTTTTCATTAATTTCTTTCCCAATTTTGAATTATAATTTTCTAATTTGCTAGTTGTTCGAAAACTTTGTTTCCTAAAAACAAAAATACGTATGAAAAATATATGAAAAAAATTTATGAAAAACATTTATATTAATTATGTTAATTAAAATTGCGTTACCTTTTGAATCCACTGCCTTTCAAAATATTCTAACAATGGTGAAAAAATCAACTTAATTGTTGAGTTTTGTATCGCTTACTGTTTTAAAATTTGGAATCCTTTTTTTATATCTATTGGCTTAAACAAAGGCAAAACTAAAAATTTAGAAAATAGTTGGCGAACATCCTTATTTGCTTTCGCTTTTCGCTTTCACTCACTTTCGTTAGAGATGTTTTTATTTGCTGCTTTTTTAACAGCCCTGATATAATGGAACCAACATTGTTCAATTTTTGCAGTTGGAAAAACAAATTTGATAGCATTTCTTAAACCTATTTCAAAATCGGTTCGAGAAGAGAATGCTTCAAATTTAAAAACATTTGCATTAATAAATTGCAGCAAATGCGTATATGTTTCTTGCGATTTGTTTTTTAATAAAATATAAAAAAATGGAAACACCTTTAATCAAAATAAAAATATTAGTTGTCCAAATTACTGAATGCATTATAACTGTGATTATAATCACAGTGGTATAGCTTTTTACCACTATTAAAACATTATGTTTACTTACATGATTTGCATGTGCAATATAGATGATTATTGATTAGTAATTCAGTATATCCACATTGTAGCACCACTTTATGTACCATCCATTAAGTAGTTTCTATCCGTATTATTAAAAGTTAGAATGATTTCGGGAATTTCTGGAGCCATAAAAATTCTATATGCAATATTTCCATAATTATTGTATATTTATAAAAAGATTTGTGGAATCAAATTTGGGAAATATATATAAAGCTATTTTTAATGTTGTTTTTTTCTAAAATTTCCTTGATTTCCTCGATTTGAATTTTTTTTAAATCTAGCTATAGTTCTTTTAATTTGTTTAAATGGCACAGAATTTGTGTGATCGGGTTTACTTTGCAGATTTTCTTCATAAATTTCCTTCGCTGTTCGTTTTCTTTTTAATGAAGATTTGGACGACTGTATACAATCTTCCTTTACCGCATTTATAAATTTTATTCTACTGATGTTTCCATTCATCCACACCCGAGTGGTGAAGAACCCCCACTCGGGTGTGGATGAATAGTAATATTTGTTTTTAATATCAAATTGTTTTTTGTATGCCTTACGCATTTTGTTATAAAAAATACAACGAATTTTTGCTCCATTGTATGCAGTTTTTTTTGATATACAGCTCCTTCTCGTAGGGCACACAAAAACGGTTCACTATTTTTCCGAACTCCAGGAACATATTCAAATTTGTATTCGATTTCATCCTTTTTATTCTTCTTGAAATGCTCTTTATATAAAAACTTTATGAACTAAATTGTAGTTTTATTAAAAATCACTCCAAACATAAGAATATGATAATTATTAATAAACAACTTTCAAATTTTTTCAAAAACATAAAATACTAGTTTTTGTTTTTGCACAAAAAATTAAAAAAGTATTGAAACCGTAAAAAAAATTTAACGCAAAGATTTTATAATTATCACATTACATTTTTTCTCAATATTTTTTCCATTTAACATTTTTTTTCGACATTTCGTTTTTCAACATTTTTTACATTCTACATTTTTTGTAACATTCTATTTCAACATTTTTAATTCAACATGTGGTTTTTTAACATTTCGACCCACCCACAAACTACTCATAATTGTCTTTAAATTTAAATATTCGAAAAAGTCAAAAGGAGAACGTATTTTGAAATTAAAAACAAAAAACTGTTATTAGATGAAGAAAACTATATTAATTTCTCATAATACTTTTAAACAAAAATATATTTTAATTAAACAAAATATATTTAATTAATATTAAACAAAAATATATATATGAGGCAGAAGTCCCATGAGACTTTAGACCTTTTTTTTATGGGACTTTTGTGTCACAGTGGAGAGACAGAAGTCCTATGGGACTTCTGACTCATTTCAAAGAGTGGACTTATGACATGTCACCGTATGGAACGTTATTGACAGAGGGCAAAACATTAGATGGAAGCATGTTCCACATCTTAGCAGTTCTAACAACAAATGAGTTTTCAGAGCCAGTTTGAAACCATTTTGGAATTTCCACAGTGTAGAAATGAGCACTTGCAGCTCTTCTGGGTTACATTGGAATTGTTTCTTCTTCTTCAGCTGCTAATCCACTACTGGATGATAAGCGATCACATGTTATTGTAGATTTTCAATGATGTTGTCATACTCTTCTCTGCATTTTGCATTATGTACTAATTCTCCTATTGTGTTAATACCTGTCCAGTTTCGGATGTGCAGTTTCCAGTTTCGGATCTAAGCCAAAACATTTGTTTTCTACCTATGTTTCTCTTACCATCTATGTTGCCTTGTATTATTAGCTGGAGTAGTTCATATTTAGGACCTCGTACTAAGTGATCAAAGTAACTTAGCTTTCTGCGCTTGATAATTAGAAGTAGTTCTTTATTTATATTTAGCCTCCCGAGAACTTCTTGGTTTGTAACTCTGTCTGTGTATGAAATTTTTTATATTCTTCTATAACATCACATTTCAAACGCCTTTAATTTGTTTAACGCCGTCAATTTTAGTGTCCACGTTTCTACTCCATGTAAGAGCACAGACAAGACATAAAATTTTAGGTACCTTAATCGAAGTTTGACGTTTATTTAACGATTACACAGTACTTTTTTATATTTAACAAAGGAACTTCTTGCCATTTCAATTCTAGATTTTACTTCCTTATCTGAGGTCCAACCCTTATCAAGTTGGCTAACCAAATATTTAAAACTGACAATGCGTTCGATATGTTCGTTATTAATTGCGATAACACCGTCATTGACTAAGTTGTTGCGTCTGCTAACTTTCATGAATTTTGTTTTTTTGATGTTAATATAAAGACTGTAGTAATTGCTACGCACATTGACCTTGTCAACCAGATACTGTAGATCACTTAAGTTGTCAGATATTAGAGTCGTGTCATCTGCATATCGAATATTGTTTATGTAGATTCGGTTTACTTTAATTCCTTTATTAATTGAGCTAATCGCCTCCTGGAAAATCTGTTCTGAGTACAAATTGAATAGTAATGGTGACAAAATACAACCCTGTCGGACACCTCTACTTATTTTTAAAGCGTGACTCATTAAGCTTATTAGTCTGTACTCGTTACATCTCTTGGCGCTAGGTTTTTTCGGAAGAGCTATGAAGGTTGATTTTAACCAGTCTATAGGAAAAGCTCCACTATCATAAATATTGCTAAATACTTTGACCAAAATATTTATATTATCATCGCTGATTAACTTAATTATTTCAGTCGGTAATTCTTCAGGGCCAATCGCCTTGCTGATTTTTGATGATTCTATCACTTTTATAATTTCGTGTTTGGTGATTGGAGGACCAGATAATTGTGCTGATGATACTTCGATGATAGTAGATCGTGTATTGTCTGAAAACAGCTGGTTTATGTAGTTTTTCCAAATTTCTTCTTTTTCTTCCGCACTTGTAACGATTTCGTTTTGGCTATTTATGAAGAGGGATGAGGCTTGTTTGATCTTTCTGTGCACATTAAAATCATCGTAGCGATGTTGTAAGCTTTCAATCTCGGAACATTCTCGATCGAGCAACTTAATTTTAGCCTCCCTAATTAGGAATCGAATCACTTTTTGAAGACGACAGTTGTACTTGATCGATGTGGCGATATCTTCTTCTTTCCTTCATAAGATCAAGTATTTTGTCTGTCATCCACCTTTGCTTGGCCTTGTACTTTTTTGTTCCTAATTTTCGTTTCGCCACACTTTTTAAAATGTCAGTTGCTTGATTCCACAAGGATGTTATATTATTTTCATAATGGTTAAGAGAATGAAGTTGCTTGTTTATTTCTGTTTCGAGATTGGCTCCTATTTTGTTATTTTTCAGCTTGTCCAGATGAAGTTTTTGTTGTGTTTGTTGCCTACGAGTTGAAGCTAATTTGATTTTTATTTTAGCAACAAGTAGATTGTGATCCGATGGAACATCAGCCCCTGGAAAAGTGTTGACTTTTTTTACTGATGTGCTAAATCTTTTGTTTACTAGTATAAAGTCAATTTGATTCCTGACACTATGTTCCTTGGTATCTCTAGGGAAAATACAGGTATATAGTCTTCTAGGTGGTAAGCAGAACCAAGTATTGGTGACTCGATATTTTTCCTCTTGGCAGAACTGTACTAGCCGATCACCCCTTTCATTTCTAGTTCCTAGACCATAATACCCTACAACTTCATCAGTTTTTCCTTTGCAGATCTTAGCGTTGAAGTCACCCATAATAATATTAAGTTCATGTGGCTTTGTGTTTTTAAGTAGATTTTTTATTTCTACGTAGAAACTTTCGACTTCCTCGTCGCTTGCATCAGCCGTTGGGGCATAAACCTGAATGACATTTAAATTGATTGGTATCGTGTTAAATTTCAGAAGCATCGTTCTGTCGGAATATGGTATAAAATCTGATACAGAATATATTACTTTTCCTGAAACAATTATGCCTACTCCTTTTCTATGTTGTGCAGTGTCGTTGCCTGAGTAGAACATTTTTACACCAAAAATGTGTAAATGTGTCTGTTTGACAGTGACCACTATTCGACCAGAAGGTTTCACTAATTCCAAGTATGTCTATATTTAGTTTTTCATTTCGCTGAACAAGTTGATAAGTTTTCCAGCTTCGAAAAGACTACGTACATTCCAAGTACCAACTTGAAGATGTTGTTTTGTTTTAACTCCGGGGATTCTTAGCACCCTCTTATTGCCGGAGACTGAGGGCGGTGTTTTTTCTGTAGTTTTCATGTGATTTTTCTAGGGATGATAATACTTCAGTGGTTTCTCGTTGCTGTGTGAAGGGTTTTCGGTAGTTTTCCTTCTTTGTAACACAGCCGCCCCTTAGGGAACAGACGCTTTTTGTAGCGCCTACTCTAGGACAGACGATACTATAAATTAAACTTCGAGTATACGCTCGGAACCTTAACCCACCAATCTCGTTTGTTTGCTGACCTCAACTACACCACCTGGGTTGGATACCAGATCTTTCGTTGGGGTTACTCAGCGTAACAGGAGGGACCATGTGAAGGTGAGATTTGGTGTTCAAGTAGTAGAAGGTAGGTTGATGTATGTGCTTACCGATCAACTACAATCGTATACTGCACCGTTAACCCTCCTTGGAATTGTTTAAGAGGAGGCATAATTGTGTCATTACATACAAGATATCTATAAAATAGAGAAATAGCTCCAATATTACGACGCGAGATAAGAGAAGTAAGTGTTACTTGTTCGACGGTGTCGCCTATTAGGCGTAAGGCACGGTTTTGGATTTTGTGGAGGTAACTTAGAGGAGTTTGGGATGCGCCAGCCCAAATGTGAAATTCGAATGTAGTCAGCTCCATTTAAGGTCGAATGTAGGCTTCATAGAAATTAGACAGATCCTTTGGAGAGGAAGAGGTTTTACAGCGAGACAGAAAATACAAACATTTGGCACCACTTTTAGCTATGTCAAAAATATGCTCATTCCACAGCATTTTTTGATTACGCGACAAACCTAAAATGCTTAGACTTTCTGATCGCTCTATATTTTCTCCTTGGAATCGCAGAATTGGGTTAAACTGATATTTTTTTGCAGGAAATCCGACAGCTTTGAGTTTTTGATGTATTAAACTTACCCCAATCGGCTATTTTAGCTATGTCACGTTTAACTAAACTAACCATGATATTTCTTTCCGAACTGATTGCGGTAGGTGTGATATTAAGGAAATCGTAGGATGCCACTAGAGTGTGGTCGTCGGCGAAGCTATGGATTGGATTGAGCGTAGAGGAGAGTAAGTCGTTGATAAAAATCAAAAAAAGAGTTGGTGATAAGGTGGAGCCTTGTGGAATGCAAGCGTTAATTTATAAAAAGTGTCAGACATAAAACTGTCGACAAGGGCACGAATGCGAAAAATCGAAAAAAAATCTTCAATCAATTTAAAGAAAGGATTATCAAGAGCTCTTTTGATCAAGATCGGCATTTGTTCAAAAGAGCGAATTGCCATACTCGATCAAAAACTTTTGAAATTTTTATTTTTTTTTTATTTATTTAATTCTTTATTATTTTTCTAAATATAATATAGAAATTCATAACTTACAAACTAAAAATATAATAATTCATTAACTTAAAAACAATTCATTTATATTATACAATATGTAAACTTAGAAACTAGAAGAGAAATTTACAAGTTGTAAATTTTGAAGAGTTGTTGGTTTGAATGACTAAGGAATTGATAAAGACTAGCAATGGTATAGGTCCAAGAACAGAACCTTTTGATCAAGAACGGCATTTGTTCAAAAGAGTGTATTGCCATCCTCGATCAAAAGTTTTTGAGATTTTATTTTTTTTTTATTTATTTATTTCTTCATTATTTTTCTAAATATAATATAAGAAATTCATAACTTACAAACTAAAAATATAATAATACATTAACTTACAAACAATTCATTTATATTATACAATATGTAAACTTAGAAACTAGAAGAGAAATTTACAAGTTGTAAATTTTGAATAGTTGTGGGTTTGAATAAAGACTAGAAATAGTATAGGTCCAAGAACGGAACCTTGTGGAAGCCCACTCTCAATGTCTAATAAATCACTGTAGTATTCTTTATATTTTACTTTTTGTTTTCTGCCAGTAAGATATGAATTCAGCTATTATGAAAGAAGCCTCTAAAACCCGCGTTAAAAAGTTTATTCAACAGAAGCTCATAGTTAACAAGATAAAACGGTTTTTTAACATCTACAAATAAAACCGAAGTGACTTTACTTTTATTAATGGAGTCAAATATTTCCATACAAAATTTAATAAGAGCATATTCCAAAGGTTTGCTACTGAGAAGGCCGAATTGATTAGGATGAAAAACTTGATTTTTATTAAGAAATTTTAATATTCTAGACTTGATGGCTTTTTCAAAGATTGTAGAAACTAGTGGAGGGAACGAGATTGGTCCGAATGTGCGAATTGTCAGAATAATTACCTTTTTTAAAAAGAGGAATTACTTTCGCAATTTTTAACTTATTTGTATATACTCCAGAGTAAATACTTTCATTGAAAATATGCGTCAAAACATTAATGCCATAAAATGAAATTTTTTTGATGATATTACTATTTAAACTATTTGCTGTTTTTGGAAAATATTTAACCGATTTAGAGGAAGTAAATGATGCAATTAATTCGCTAAAATTGCAATCTGCGACAGGGATGGATGGTATTTCGACTAAATTCATAATAAAATTTTCAGATAGGTTAGCACCCACTTTAGTAAAATTTATTAATAAAACTTTTGAAGTCCATTCTTTTCCTGATTCCCTGAAAAAGGCCGTAGTGACACCAATTTTCAAAAGTGGAGATGCCAAAAATCCATCTAATTATAGGCCAATATCGGTGTTATCTAATTTTTCAAAAATATATGAACGTATTATAAAAAATAGACTCGACACGTTTCTGAGAAACAACAGTATATTGAGTTCTGAACAATACTGATTTGAGGAAAACTCTAATACCACCGCGTCATGTCTGGCCTTAACTGATTTTATTATCAGAAATATGGATAACGGTAATTTCACGACCTGTGTATTCATCGATTTACAGAAGGCATTTGGCTGTGTCAATCATAAAATTTTACTGCACAAACTTTCTAGATTGAGTTTTTGAATAAGCAAATTGCTTTATTCAAAACCTACTTAATTCAAAGAACTCAGTGTGTAAAGATTAATAAAAAGCTAAGCAATTTATGTATCATCAACAAAGGAGTACCGCAGGGATCTGTTTTGGGTCCGGTATTTTTCAAGATTTACATTGACGATATAACCCGACTTCATCTCCGTGGATCTATTCAGTTATTTGCTGACGACGCGGTTATAAAGTATGCGGAGTCAAGCGAAGTAAACCTTAAAAAAGCAATATTAGATGACCATTCATTTATATATTATAAATATTATAAATGAATGGCTTCTAAAAAATAGGTTATTGATGAATATAAAAAAAACTTGTATACTACCATTTGGAAACAAAATTTTTAATGATCTCACTATCACCGCTAATGGTGCCAAAATTAATGTAGTAAAGTGTCGAAATTACTTAGGACTTCACATTGACAGTAAGCTTAGTTGGGTTGAGCATATTAAGCATATAATAAAAAAAGTCTCTCCATATGTATTCATACTTAGTAGATTAAAGAAATTTTTGAATAAAAATACATTATTCGTTATATATGCATCTTACATATTATCTAACATTGTCTATGTGAACCCAATTTTGAGTAGAGCCCCACAAATTCATCTAAAAAAAAATCGAATCTTTGTTAAAAAAAGCAATAAAATTATTCACAATTACATCATTTTGCATCCGACCAGTATGCTTTATACGAGAAAGTACTTAAGCTTCTCAGACATTTGTTAAAGGGAGCTCTATACAATCGCGTTCAAAATAATCCACAACAAAATAAAACACAATTTTTTAATTCAACAAAATCTTGATTTTCATAATTATAATACGCGAAATCAGTCTAAATTTTATCTATCACTTTTCAAGGCAGATAAACAGAAAAATAACTGTTTATACAACTGCCTGAAAGTATTTAATGACTTACCGCCGGAATTTAAAATAATAGAAAACATCTGCATATTTAAAAGAAAAATTACAGAAAGAATTGTTGCAAATTATAATAGCTAATAATATTCTTTAACATACAGGAATTTATCAGTACAATTTTTATACTCATTCTTGTTTTTCTTCGTAAAAGTCATAAGGTTTGGAAATGGTAAAGATATTTAACGTCTGCAATAAATAAGAAAAAAAAAAAAAAATAATAAAATAATAAAAGATAAAAGATAAAATATAATAATAATTATTATAATTGTGGTTGTCATATTGATTAATATGGTAGAGTTGTAGTTGGATAATTGTAGTAGAAAAATGGGAACCAATGCATGTATACATAATGCATCGTACACATAATTTTTGTATCTAAGCATTTTTATATATGTACATGCATAATACATAATTTGAATATATAAGTGAACATAAGTAGAATGGAAAAGAGAGAAAAGGAAAAGAGGAAAAAAAATAAAATAAAAAATTTTATAGTATTTGTAATAACAATAATTAATGAATATGCGATTAAATTTATTTTTGTCTGTTTTGCATAATATTGATTTGAATATGTACAATTAAATATAAACTTATAAGATATTACTTCCTTAGCTTTAAACATTTAAATAAAAAATGTCATTATATTATAAACTTTTATAAGATCATACAGCTTAGGCTAAGATCGATAAAACCACTATTTAGTTTTATGAACTACACAATTTGTAAAATTATATAACAAAATGAATTGAAATAAAGAAAAAAATTAAAATTACAAAAAAAAAAAAATGTTTCTTGAAAAATTTTTTTCTTTTAAATTTGTACGTCATATATTCTTTGTAGAGTACAATTGTAATACATATACACACATATACGAGTTAATAGTGTAATAGGATTAGTAACTTTCAATCTTTAAGCGAAAAATTAACAAAATATCCGGAAAGCGGAAAAACCCCTCTTCATTGCCGTAACCGGGAATGCTAATAACATTGAAGCAAAAAGAATGAATCTCCAAGGCGGAAACAGATTTGCTGTACTTAATCAACTGGATCAGGATGAGGTCATAGTGCGACAAATGGTGTCTGATGTTCCAAAGTTATGGAAGTTACCACCTATAACAATTAAAAATTATAATGCCAACATGATCCATAGCAAGCTCACCTCACTAAATTTGAAAACTACAAACGTTAAAAACTGTTCAATTGGAGTACAAGTGTTCTGCAAAGATATCATTTACTATAATAATTTCTTAAAAACACTTACTGAAGAAAATAAAAATGTTAAAAACAATATAACCAAATGGAATTAATACACTCATGAAATTTCCAGCAACAAACCTTCAAAAATAGTGTTGTACGGTTTGGATGAACACGTGGACATTAATGAGGTTAAAAGCGAAATTATGAACTATGTCATCAATGTGTTTGAAATAAAAAAATTAAATATTCGAAAAACTAGATACACTGACCATGATACCTTTTATATCTTGTAAGAAACTCGATCAAACTTTCAGAATTAAGGAATAAAATGAAACCAATTAATAGCATAATTGTGAGATTTGAATATTACATTAAAATACCCTCAGGTCCAACAAGATGCTTCAACTGCCAAAGCTACGGGCATGCAGCAAAACAATGTTATATTGAGTCATCATGTGGCGTTTGTGCCGGAAACCATAAAACGGCAGACTGTGAACTGTATAAAAATCTGGATAATAATGAGCCATTAAATTATAAATGTAAAAATTTACAAGACAACCATGCTGCAGTGTACAAAAATTGTCCATCACGTGTTGACTTTATGAACTTACACGACAAACTAAGACAAAAATATAAAAAACAATCAGATTCACCGTCATTAAACAAAAACAACATTGTGATCAACACTCATTCAGAGCACATGTTTCCGAAACTGCATACATACAGTAATTCTAATAATTATAATAGCCCAAGTAGCTACATCAACAACAATACCATAAAAACTAACTCATTTATTAATAATACTAACCTCTCTAACACATATAACACATTACAAAACATTACAGTAACATTACAAAATCTCACTCACAAAATTTAACTCATGAATTTAACTATTATATAAAAGCAGTAAACGTTTCCAACAATTTTCTTTATTTTTCAAAGCAAAAACTAATACCTACTGCACTTAACAGAAAAAAAGAATAAAAAAAATTTAAAATTTATAGGGTTAAGTACATAATTCCGAAAATCAAAATCCCAAATACAAAATTCCGTAAACAAAATCTCGAAAACTCAAAATCCCGAAAATCAAAAGCCCGCAAGTTTAAATCCAGAAATTTCAAAAGCTCGGTTAAACATACATATATGGATATAAATATTACGGAAAAGAGATCTGATTTTGAATCCAACTATTAATACTTTCAGTATGCCCACCAATCTCATTCAAAAAAATTAAATTTTCACATAGTTTTTAATTTTGAAAACTTCGTATACAAAAGTGTTAAATTTTGACATGTCACCTAAAAAATAGTGAATCTTATACGAATTTAAACATTTGTACGAAAAAAAGATTATTTTGAAGGAACGGGGACTGTTGCGCTCAAACCGCTACTACAAAACTTTTCTTTAGTTTTCTTAGTGCAGCCACACATTTTAACGTTTATTTAAATTTACATATTTTTATTATTGTAAAAAGTTAAGTATTCTTACAAATAAAAACTCTCAAAAAACGTTTATAAGATAAATACTATATTAGAACAGAAATATATTTTATTTTATTTCATTAAAAAGTTAAATGACAAAATCCCAATATTATTTCTAGATTTCTAAAATACCAGTATTATTAACCAATATTATATTTCTTGATTACCAGACTGGCGTATGCTACGCCGGGTTTATCTAGTAATTACTTATATAATAATAACAACATAAATCAAAACGTTACTAGCACTGAATGAGCTGCTTACTAAATTAAATAGACATCAACACAAACAAGTTCAATTTCAAATTATTGCTGAATTAACATTGAAATTTGTTTTTGACAATGTATATTAATTACTGACAATAATTTGGAAATTTTATTTTGGAATGCTCAATGCTTTCTAAACAAAATGAGGAAGAATACAGTTGCCTTTGTCAACTCTTAGATACCCGTACGAACCGTTAGTATGTTCACAGCCTGTCACTCTGCTTACAATATTATTTTTTTAATATTTTAGTATTTTAAAATAATTTGCGTGAATTTTATAATTTCTAGAACTATGGGTTGTACATATATTCAAACTATATGTTTATACATTCTTCAAAAGCAGATTTTAACCTTCCACATAACGATTATCAATCCAAAACTTTTTCAAATATTTTATAGTACCATTTAATACTAAGCGGTAAATGTATATTAAATTTACCTAGTACAAAATTGTAAATATAATTTTAAATATTATATTATATTAATGCGTACATAGTATATTTATATTGTTATAAGTATATCTCCATACATTGCAATATTTCTTTACAAATATTTCCATTCATAGAATAATTTCTTATAATTACAATAAAATACATATATGTATGTAAATACGGCGCTATATAATATACATCTATACTCTTATCATTCATTCATCAGTGACATATACGATATGTAAATAAACATGATATTATATAAGTATGTATGTATGTATATCAATAGCATATATATAAAAATTCTTCAAGCAACCGTTATGTTGTTTATTTATTTACATTTTTTTGTACTACGCATTATATCATAATGAATTCGTTAAAGAAATTTGTTAGAAAATTTGAAAAAATCAAGTAACACTTTCGTCAATTATAAAGTAATTATTAAAAAAAGTTGTTAACAGAAATAAGAGTATAATGTTGAAGCTTTAATTTTTGAAGGGTTAAAGAATTTTGCAATAATTCAGTTTCGCATAACGGTAAATTAAGACATCGTATAGCACAAGTATATATTTATTATATACATGTTTGTAAAGCTCATAACACCACCTATCGTTTGGAATTTTCAGATTGAAGATATACCTTATAGAACTTGTGTTATAACAATTTAAATATAGAGATTTTTGGGGACTTTTCTGCGCTGTAGCTCCTTAACAGGTGGGGCTACAGAAACATTAATATTAACATAACATTAATATTTTTATGATATCTATCAGCAGTTAAAATTGCATGGCTCTATTTTAAAAAAATTTTGGAGATCTAAAAGTTAGTTGTTCGGGAGCTACCCGAAGTTTTGGTCAGAACTCAACCAAAAAAATAGGGAACCTATAGATTTTTGTAGGAATATTTTGTGTAAATTTCAAGATTCAAGATTTTTGAGTTAGCGTGCTGACGGACAAACGAACAGACATAGCTTAATCGACTCAGAATTTGATTCTGATCCGATCCATACATTTGAAGGTATATCTAGCTCGATTATTTCTAGGTGTTACAAACGGAGGAGTAATTTTATTATACCCGATCCTATCGTACATGTATAAAAACTGAATTTTATTATTACATTGATAAAGAAGAAATTGACATTTCAATAATAAGTGAAACCTGCCTAGATTCTAGTAAAAGTATAAGTAATAAAAATTATAAAATATATACGTATGATAGGGAAATTGGTCAACATGGTGGTGTTGCATTAATTATTAGAAAGTCCTTAGAACATTGTTTATTGCCTTGTTTAGAAACAAAATGTTACGAAACATTATCTATAATATTAAATTTAAGAAATAATGATAGTGTGACTTTAGTAGGTATAAATTTTAAAGGCGGTTCTTATAAAAGTAGCTTAGGTAGAGATTTTATTCATGATCTTAAATTGTTTAATAGAATGCAAGGTAAATATATAATAATGGGAGACTTTAACTGTCGACATGTAAACTGGAACTGTTTCAAAAACAATCAGTGGGTATCCAGCTGAATAGTATGTTGACTTGTAGTAATTATTCACACTTATACCCAACCAATAGTATTTATATTCCCAAACAGAGTTGCGGCAACCCCTCGACATTAAATCTCATATTTTCAAATATACCAGAAAAGCTTTCAAACCCTTATACTATTAATGAATTTAATTCTGACCATCTACCTATAAGGTTCAATAAAAATTTGAACGTTAATAACTCTATTAATAAATTCTACTTTGATTACCATAAAATAAATTGGTCAAGACTTAAACAACTTCTAGAATCTAAAATTAATTTGTCTCAAATTTCTTCTTTTTGGGATAATCCCGAAACTGATAAAACAAACAGACACGCCATGCTATTTCAAGAAATAGTACTGGATAATGCACAAAAAGCTCCACCACGTAAAATTATTATTCAAAAACATGAAAAAACAATCCTACCGCAGCCTATTCTTCTATTAATAAATAAAAGAAATAGCGTTAGACGGCTTAGGCAAAGAACGAGAGACAGATTTTTTAGAATGAGAATTAACCTTCTGCAAACGGTCATATAACCAAAAACCCAGGAATTTCAAAACAAAAAAATGGGAAAATACTCTAAAAGGTCTTCCAACAAACGTTAAGGCGTTCTGTAAAATAACGAAAACTTTAAAAAATAGAAGCAAACTTATCTTATTATTATTATTAAACTTATAATAATAATAATAATAATAATAATCATAATAATAATAATAAGAATAATAATAATAAGAATAATAATAATAATTCGTTTACTCCTTTCGGCGCAGTTACTTATAAAGAATTAAATAATATCCTTGCAAAACTTAATAACAAACAAGGTAGAATGTAAACCAACGGTTTTTAAAAGCGCACATTTCCAAAACTCAATACAAACTGTTTAGAATTGTGAGTTGCACAAAAACTTGAAAATTTCATGTAATAAGAAAAAATGTGAAAATAGGATATTTTTGAAATTTTGAGGGGCCGTAAGTCCGGAATCCTACATAACTAAGAAAAACGGTCAACACACGTTAAAATATATTATTGAACCTTTAATTTTCATGTCTTTCCGAAGAAAAATTTTTACAGGTTACAGGTGTTACAGGTGTTATAAGTTACAGGTGTCTAAAAATAGCAAAGTTTCAATTTTTGAGGCGTAATAACTCTTAAAGAGGGGGTGCTACCAAAACATTTTCTGAGGAAACTTATACTAATTCTAAAAGTTCTTTCTTGTCTCAAATTTCAGGTTCCTATCTAAAAGCGTGCCGGAGTTATGAAAAAAAATTTCATGCAAAATGTGGTTTTCACATAACGGTAAATTTAAATAGTAAATTACAAAATATTACATAATTTTGATATTGTTTTATATAGATAATAAAATTTTCGATCTTCTGACGGTTTTAAATTGTAAGTAATAAAACTATTACGCAGAGCCTGAGATATATACTTCTGAAAATGGGGCTTTTTCGCAATTTTGGAGAGCTGCAACTTTGGAACTTTTTACAACTAAAATAAACTTTTAACACACGTAAAAATATATTACTGTAGCTTTAATTTTTATATCTTGCAGAAGTAAAATGTGTACAGGTTCCTAAGTTACAGGTGTTTAAAAATAGAAAATTTTAAATTTTTGAGCCCTAATAGCTCATAAACAGGGGGTGGCCCAAAAAAATTTCCTGAGCAAACTTATACTAATTCTAAAAGTTCTTTAAAAATTTTAAGCCTCTATCTAAAAGCGTGCCGGAGTTGTAAAAGTAGGAAAATCATGCAAATTAGGTCTTCACATAACGGTAAATTTAAATACTAAATTTTAAAATAAATTGTATAATTTTGATATTAATCTACAAAGTTAAAAGAAATACCTGTCGATTGACGTTTTCAGATTGAAAAAATCTTAAGCAGAACATAAGATATATTCATTTAAAAATAGGGGTTTTTCAAAGTTTGAGGGGCTGTAGCTCCGTAATGGATGGGGCTACATGAAAAAGTTGTTCCACAAAATTATTTTTTTTATGAGGCCTACCCATGGCTAGAACATTTTTCTCTATCTTTAACGGTGTAGAAGTTTTGTAAACAGACGGACGGGCAGAGTGAAACTAATAAGCACATTTTTTCAAAATTTTTTTGGTAATGTGCTAAAAAGCAGACGGTCCAGACCATATTAAACAGATCTTTTTAAAAAATCTTAACAAATCGTTTAAAATATTACTAGTAAAATGCTTGCCTAAAGATTGGATATTTCCCAGATTTGTGGAAAGTAGGTATGATTATATGCATTCCCAAACCAAACAAGAATAAATCGGATGTTAAAAACTACAGACCAATTACACTATTGAGCAACATAAGCAAAGTTCTAGAAAAGTTTTTAAAAATTAGACTAACTCGTTATATCATAAATAATAATATCATGCCAAACGAATAATTCGGTTTTAGAAAAACTCACTCTACCACCCATCAACTCGCTCGGATAGACCCATCAACTCGAAACTGTTAACAATGGTTTCATAAATTCGCAATCTACGGGAATTTTAGCCCTATATATTGAAAAAGCTTTTGACTCTGTTTGGCATGACGGTCTAATTTTCAAAATGATAAATCTAAATTTTCCCTATACCTTATAAATATTTTTCAAAGCTTTCTTAGCAAACGCTCAATTTTTGTAAAATTAAATGAATTCAAATCTACTGTGAGATCAATAAATGCTGGAGTCCCTTAGGGCTCAGTGGTAAGTCCAATTTTATTCAATATCTTTACTTCTAAACCCGTTAATTGTGAGCTAGGTATATTTGGCGGTGATACAGCATTATATTTAGTACACATAAGGACCCCACTACTATATCTCACAATCTTGAAAAAGGATATAATGTTATTAAGAATTATTTTCATAAATGGAAAATAAAAATTAACGTATTGAAAACTCAGACTTGGTTTTTAAGTAGGAAACGCAGGCCTGATTTATTACCAACGATAAATTTAAGACTTGATAGTATTGAAATTCACTGGGAAGAGTTCTTAAAGTATTTAGGTTTAGAATTGGATAAAAAACTATTATTTAAAACACACGTAGATTTCGTAATTAAAAAATGAAAAATCGTCATAAAACTTTATATCCCTTAATAAACCGGAAATCGCTCCTGTTGAAAGACAACAAAATATTGCAGTTCGACAATATTGCAAGACGAACAAAATATTAAGTTCGATGCTTTATGGCTCAGAAATTTAGGGTTCATGTGCTAAATCACACCTAGACCGAATACAAATTAAACAAAATAAAATTTTGAAATTATTGTTAGACAAACCATTCTTTTTTTCTACTACAAGACTTCATGCTGTTGGAAATATCAAAACAATTGGAAATATGATTATAAATAGAAAGAACTCATTTATTATTAAGAGTAATGATTCTCAAAATCTTTTAATACAAAATTTGTTTAATTAATCATTTTGATATATTCAAAATTATTCCCTCCTTAGTCATAGTATGTAAGTTTTTATTTTTAGTTATAAGTCAACAAAGGTCAAAAGAGGTTTTCAGTTCGATTCCTCTTATTAAATTTGAATTAAAAATAATATATGTATCAAACAAACAATAAAAATTTTATAGTTTAGCTGTAAGGTGAAAACCGACCACTATATTAGAATTAAGTCATAATAATTTAAAACGTTGAAATGAAATTTGACAATGTCATCATAGCATGATCAGTTATTAATATCACATACCTGTCATTTTAAATAGTATGAGTTATTTTTATGTAACCTAAAATAAACATGTTCTATGCAAGTAGAACTAAACTAAGAAAACCTAGTGGGAGTAGTTATAAGAGCCAAGAAGCCAAAACGTGACATCATAAATTTATAATCATCGAATACTTAAAATTTATATTCAAATCACCCAAAACTATAATATTGCTGTTTTTAATGTTGTTTAAAAAAACAGAAATTTCACTTATGAACATATTAATATTGCATGATTGAAGCCTATAAACACCTACAAAACAATACTTAACTTCATCAAGAACGCACACTAATTTAATTATATCAGCGCAAGTAAAATTAAAGCAATTAGTATCACAATTTAAGTAATTTCTAATAAATAAAGCACCACCACCTGAAGCATAACTATTATTGCATGTTGCAAAAAAATTAAAATCAGGAATATGATAGTCGAATTTCTCATTATCAAATATCCGTATTTCAGTTAAACAAATAATATCAGGAACTTTAGGAAGAACTGATAAATTAACAAGAAAATTATCAATTCTTTCTCATACTTCTAATGTTCTGGCAAACTACAGTAAAATTTTGAGAAGAGTCCAAATGAAAAGTATCACAGTTGTTGGCATGACAATTACTGTCATCCATTTGGAATAATTTTATTACAAACTCTCTTGATAGCAAACTCAATTTGAATGAGCATTGTGATTACGCGTGCAAAAAATCGCTAAAAAACTAGCTTTTTTAGGAAGAATTAGTTCGAAGATTTCAAAGGCTTGTGCAATAAATATATATAATATAATAACTTTGCAGTATATCTTGACTGTAATGAAATTATCAAAACTGCAATCACCAAAATAACTTCAAAAATAAAATTATTATCTAATAAAATAACCTAAGCTGACCTAACATTTTGTGTGGTCATAATTTTCAATTGATAACATCTGTTTGTATTTTTACAATAACATGTGCATTCACTTATTTAGTAAGAATATTGAATGAAAATAAATAAAGATGATCGGGTTACAATTTTTGTACTGTATTTTAAATAAGTAATCCGATTGCATGAAAATAATGTATCTTCGATAATAATATTTTGGTTAATAATTTGTACATATGGTAATAAATTATATTGTAAATGAATAAAGATATTGCTTTCTTTTGTCCCAAATAAAAATCTTTGTAACAAAGCAATAAATTATTATAATTTTTGTCTTTGATAAAATTTGCATTGGGTTTGGTAAAATCCAAATAGTAATATATAAGGCTTACTTTTATTAAATAAATTTAGATATAATCATAACTCAGAACTGGTTCTTTTATTTTAACTATAAGAATTATATAATATGTGCAGGGAATTATAATTCTTATAAAATATACGCAGAACTATTATTAAATTTTAGTTTTTGTCTTGCATATATTGCGAGCAATCGCTAAGTTATAATATTTGTTGCATTATTTATATTTTGGCATGCCGTGCCACTAATACAGAAAATTTGGCAGAATTGCCAGGTGTGGTGCGATATTCTTTCTCGCAGTCTAAATAATTGAAGTAACTTTTTGCATTATATATATTTGATGAGCATCTAAGTATGCTCATATTTATATAATCAGAAAGTGGAAAGGACTGACTTAAAACAAGACGTTAACATAATTATTTTAGCTGTAAACCCCAAAGTTATTACATGGCGAGTCTGCACTTACTTGGAATATAGTGCAGTGAACAACAAAAACAGTTCACCATACGCCTCACGAAAAGAAAAAACATAACTATTACAAAAAAAAAAGTTAAAATAAAGTCAAAATTTAATGGAGATAACAACAGAAGAAGAATTTCAACAAAGGTTTGAACAGTTAGCAAAGGAGATTCAAAAGGTAAACCAAGACTCAAGAGATAAAAAAGAAATAAGACGAGTTGAAAACAGACAAAAGACAATAACATTAGAAGAATATAAAAAATGGCACAACACCAAAGTAGTGGCGGTCAAAAATTTAAAAGAAAAGAAAACAGAAAGAAAAGGGAACAGAAAATAAACAAGAGATTTTGAAGAAGATTGCAGAAATAAAAAATTATAAAAAATGGGTTTCTTCTCTGCCGAGTCTGGTTCAACAATAGTGCAACAAGCAAATTTTGACACTAACGAGGTCTTAAAAGAATTTATAATATCTCTCATCATATTGTTCACCTATGATTATGAAGCTATAAAATACTTTGTAAACAAAAAAGCAGCAAAACGAGCTCGACGTTTAGCGACTATATGAACAACAAATAATTATTATAAAAAAAAATGTTTTTCTTATTTTTAATATAAATTACTAATCTGTATAATTATACATAAATTTTTTTTCTATCTTAATAAATATAAATACAATTTGAAAATTTATAAATATATACATATATAAAAAATAAATTCTAATTAAGAATTAAATTAGATTTATTGAGTAAAAAATTGTTTTTTATGTCCACAAAATAATTTTATTAATATTTTGTTTTTATAATTCTTAAAATGTTATATTTATTTATTATAATGCCTATATATATTTCGCCATCACTGCCATCTTCAAGGCGAGTACAATTTAATATTAAACATGAATAATTTTCCTAGTTTTTAATATTCCCTACATTTATACCTACAAATTAATTACAAATCTAAACAAATATTTAACGTAGGTGAATTTCGCAATTCTAATTGTTCGTTCAAAATTGATTTATTTTGTTTTATAGCTTTTTTAATTTCTAGAGATTCCAATAAATCCAACTTTTTACCTTTTTATCAATATGTAAGATTTTAAGGTTATTTATATTGCTAGAATGGTTTTTTTCCATTAAGTGATTGGCAAAATTGGACTTGGAATCGACTTTATTAAGTTCTCTAATAGTCTAATGTGTTCCGAATAACGAATCGCGAAATTTCTACCTGTTTGTCCTATATAGATACTGTCACATGTATCACATTTAATTTCGTATACACCTGAATTTTTTAATTTATCTAATTTTTCTTTATTATTTATTATAATTTTACCTATGCTATTGTTGTTATAGAAAGCTATCTTTAAATCCGTTTCTTTTTCTATTATATTAGCGATTTTATTAGAAATAGAACCTATATATTTTATTTTTATATACTTTTTGTTGTCATTTTTTATGTAATTTGCAGGGTATATTTCATTGTTTATTAGTTTTTTGGTTTTATTGTCATGTAAAATCTAGATTTTTTTTTTCTTTTTTTTATACCCATTTTCTAAAGCTATATTTATTATTGTGTGAAGTTATTTTTTATAAGCTAATTCATCTAATGGAATATTAATTAATCTATTAATCATGGAATGAAATACTGATAATTTTAAATTTGTTGGATGCTTAGAATTTTTAGGTATGATTATATCTGAATAAGTGTTTTTGCTATATATTTCAAAACTTAATCTACTATGCTTACGAATTATTTTTAAATCTAAAAAGTTTATTTTACAATTTGATTCTATTTCTGATGTGAATTGTATATTTTTATTAATACTATTAAGCCATATTAAAAAGTTGTTCAAATTCTCTTCATCCCCTTTCCATAAACATAAAATATCATCCACATAACGATATTAAAAACCTATGTATTCTAAATATTTTCTTCTCTAAATGATCCATAAATATGTCCGCTAGTTGAGGTGAAATTGGTGAATCAATTGGACAGCCTTTTAGCATTTTGTAAAATTTGTTTTCGAATTTAAAATAATTTTCGTCCACACATAAATTGAATATTACTTTAAGTTCTCTTTTAATATTTTTGTCGTTGATTGTTGTATTTATTGTGAATAAGCTTTCTAACGTAATTAAAATTGTATTGGCTGGTATATCAATATTTTTTATTTGGTTGCATAAATCAACGCTATTTTTTATTGTGTGCTGAGGTTTAAATTTTGTTTCTTTTAAAAATATTTCGTTAAAAGCTTTACATAATTTATAAGTTGGAGCACTATTGTATGGAACTACTGGTGTAAGAGGAATTTCATTAATATTTTCTGACTTGTGCAGCTTAGGTAAACCTTTAATGTATGGTGCCTTTGGATTCATATTTATGTGTTTATCTCCATGTTTATGTTCAAAAATTTTATTACAATCTTTAATACAATTTTTAACATCTTTGTGGAATTTTTTAGTAGAATCAGTTTTGCATTTTGTAGGTAAACATTCTTTTATAACTTCATACATTTTTGCATCATAATCATCTTTATTTATTATTGTTAATGTATTACCTTTATCCGCTTTACTAACTATTAAATCATTTTGTTATATTTTTTTATTAATAGACGTGAGTACCGCTTTTTCGTTTTTGTTGTTATTATAATTAAAAGTTGAACTTTCTCTTCTAATAGCACTAGCGCATACAGATTTTAATATGTTGTTTTCTTCTGTGTCTAAGGGAAGATCGAAGGCAATATTTTAAGAATTATAAAAATAAAATATTAATAAAATTATTTTGTGGACAAAAAGTATAAATAAAAAACAATTTTTTACTCAATAAATCTAATAAAGATTTTCCGCTATCTTACGGTTGAAAAAATTGAAGGATAAGAATTAAATACTTATTTTTCCATTAAAAATTCTATGGACTATGAAAAAATTCAAAAACTGAAAGAATTATTCCGAACATTAAAAAAGAACCCGACCAGAACTTATACTGCAACTTACATTTAAGAGAAACATGAAGAAATTAATGAGGTTTGGGAATATTTTGAACAAAACGGTAATGTTCAGTTTGAAACAATTTTTAAAATTAAAGAAATAATAAGACAAATAACAACGTATCTTAAATCAAAATATGGCAAATTTTGATTTAACTACAACTATTAAAATTATACCTCAATTTGAAGGAAATATAAAAGATATTACATGGTTTCATTTCAATTATTCCTCCACTATATTACTTCTTTATAATCAACAGCAACTTCACCGGTTGCACATTTTACAAAATAGGTGTATGCGAATCATACTTAAGTGCAGCATGAGAACATAATATATTCGTGACATGCTAAATAATTTGAAATGGATGAATATCAGAAAATGTCTAACTTATAACGATTTATAGATTTCAAAAATTATGCACAATTTTGAAAAAACGGCTTTTTTCCTAAATTATTAGAATAATAAAAAAATTTTTAAAATATTTTTTTAAAAACTTTTTTTATTTAATTAACAGCTTTTATTGACTTACTCGTGGTTAAAGGAATCGTGAAATCTTGCAAGCTATTTTAGACTCACTTCTAGTTGAGCTAGAGACTTGAAATTTTGGACACAGTCTAAATTCCGGCGACAATACATGATTCTAAAATAATAATAACAAAAACAGTATAGAGAAGTTAACTAAATTAGCAAAATAACAAAATTTTCATACAAAGTTATTACAGATTTTTTAACAGAATTATTACAGAGTAAAATAAAAATATGAAATTTGCCTTGACATGTGTGTGTTTGTTATTGCCTTTTAAATATAGACAAAACTAAATGTTATATACATACATAATATAATGTTATACATTTAGTTCATACATTTTTCTCTTTCATTTTTAAATTTTTCTTTGTTGCATTATACATAATATGTATGTATATTATATAGATATCTGATATTTATAATAGATTTTTTGTTTACATGTGATTTAAGTATCTATATTCTATATTAGAATTCGATGATAGGTATCTAAAAATATAAATTTAAAGTTTAGTTTAGTTTGCTTCTCTGTTGTGTGAACATGTACTATTTTTTTTTCCTGTATTTTTACATATAATTTTACATATTTTCTTTTATTAAAATGTCTAATAATAATTCTCGAGGTAGTTGTACTCAAACCTATAAGAAAGCTAAATTAAATTTATCTAAAAATTTACAAAACGTCAATACTAACAAAAGCTTTTTAAGTAACAATAATTTTCAAATAATAAGAATTTTTCAGAATCTTTCAAATAAAAGATATTCATAAAATGCCACCGCAAATTATATAAATTTACAAAGTTTAACAGAAGAAATAAAATGCATCAAAACCTTGCTAGTACAATATCACGAAGAATTAATTGCACTGAGAAGTGAAAAGGAGAGCCTAAAACACGAGCTGGATATTCTGAAAGATAAGATAAGTTCGTCAGAACAACATCGACTGCGGAATTACATTGATATTTTGGGAATTCCAAATGTTAACGATGATAACGTTAAATCTAAGGTTTTAAAAGTTCTGAATATTGGATTGAATTGGCTAATTTAAAAGAAGACGACATCATGCTATTTAAGAAGAAAAAAAACTTATTCTGAAATTAGCTCCTCTCCAAGTACAATACATAAAAACAGTACTATCAGCAGCATAGTTTGTGTGAAACTTTCATCTATCATGGTAAAACCAAAGATAACGAAAAAACGAAAAGAGAATAAAATAAATTAAATATAGATATTGTTGATGTTGGTGAGAGTAATGACAAAGATGGTTAGAATGATGACAAAGATGAGCAAAATAAATGGATTTATATTAACTTTTTCCCTCACTAAATATATGAATATTAATATGTTCATAAGTGAAATTTCTGTTTTCTTAAAGAAAATTAAATCAGCAATGTTATACTTTTGGGTGATTTAAATATAGATATTTTAAGTAGTTCGAAAGATGTCGACGATTATAAATTTATGATGTCACGTTTAGGTTTTTTGGCTCTTATAACTACTCCCACTAGGTTTTCTAAGTTTAGTTCTACTTGCATAGATCATGTTTATTTTAGGTTACATAAAAATAACTCATTTTATTTAACAGGACAGGTATATGATATTAATATAACTGATTATGCTATGATTAATGTTGAATTTCTAAATGTAAAATGTTTAACTATTAAAGATAAATATGTGAATACATCTACTGAACGTATTGATTTTCGGAAATTATCTTGTTTACTTTTTTTTAAATCATGGTCTGAGGTTTATTTTAATTCCGACTCATCTATTGCATATGATAAATTTATTTTTATTCTCTCAATATACATTAATGAATGTACTTCATCAAATTATTTTAGTTCTAATAAGTTCAAAAAACTCAAACCTTGGATTTCAAATAATTTGCTTACGAAAATTAAAATGCGAAATAAGATGAGATCGAATGTCAAGAGAAATGGTACTAAGATTAGATTAATGAAATACTATTTAAAACTATGTAAGGATATATAAATCGTGCTTCTGTTAATTGTAAAAATAATTATTTTTTAAATAAATTTTAGTTTTATAAGAACAATACCAAGAAAGAGTGGCAACTTGTAAAATGTATTTTAAATAAAAATTGATGATTTAAGTCGTTGTTGTTTTGACGCATATTTTCAATGAAAGTATTTACCCTGGAGTATATCCAAATAAGTTAAAAAAGGTAATTATTCTTTTTTAAAAAAGGTAATTATTGGGACATTAATAACTTTAGACCAACATCGTTATTTCCACTAGTTTCTAAAATCTTTGAAAAAAGGATCAAGTCTAGAATATTAAAATTTCTTAATGAAAATCAATTTTTCATCCTAGTTAATTCGGCTTTCTCAGTGGCAAATCTACTGAAGATGTTCTTCTTAAATTTTGTATGGAAATCTTTGACTCTATTAATAAAAGCAAAGTCACTTCAGCTTTATTTGTAGATTTTAAAAAAACGTTTGATCTTTTTAACTATGAGCTTCTGTTGCATAAACTTTTTAACGCTGGTTTTAGAGGCTTCTTTCATAATTGGCTGAATTCATATCTCACTGGCAGAAAACAAAAAGTCAAATATAAAAGATACTACAGTGATTTATTAGACATTGAGAGTGGGGTTCCACAAGGTTCCGTTCTTCGACCTATACTATTTCTAGTGTTTATCAATTCGTTATTCATTCAAAACTTTAAAGGAATTCCTACGGCCTTTGCAGATGACACGGCATTTACTTATGCCAGTGATAACCACTTGAATATGGTTTGCAACTTAAATCATGATATTGACATTTCGGGTTTATCCCGAACTTTTTGCAAAAAGCATCGCCTAACTCATTCCTTTAATTTATTTCATAACTTAAAGATTTTACCCATCAGGAATCTTTACTTTTTCAAAACATTTAAAATATTTTTCTTAAGATGTGGTTATTTAAATGTAAGACAAACTCCTTGTACAATCTAAGAAGTAACTATATGAACTATGTATCAGTTCCCCGTTTTAAGAAATTTCGCTTCTGTCGTTTTTATAATATGGTCGTACCAAAAATTTTTAACTAATTGCCGGAAGATATCAGAAACATTAGGAACTTAAATTTATTTTTAAAGAAACTAAAATCATGGCTTTTCAGTTTTAAAGTCGTTGACATTGAAGAACTGCTGAGGAATGTATTGGGATAAATTTTTTTAAAGAAACTTCCATCGCAGCAATATAATTTAGAACATTACAGAAAAATTCGCAATTAAAAATTTATTTTCTACTTTTTAGTTCAAAAAAAGTTGTTTTTTAAAATTTTTTTTATTATTTTTTATTTTTATTTTTAAACCCCACATTTCATCAGTATTTTCTGACTTCATCAGCCTATTTTTTACCAGCTTTTTATTAACTTGGTTGGGTAAAGGATGGAATCTTAGAAGCCATTTTAAACACACTTCCCGTTGAGCTAGAGACTTGATATTTTCTTCATTAGATCAGATCCCGATGACAATACATGATTTTAAAATAATAATATCGAAAAACATTAGAGAAATTAGCTTAATTTCAAAATTAAATTTTCATACAAAGATATAACAGATTTTTTAACAGAATTATTACAGAACCAAAATAAAACATTTTATCTAAATTTACTAAACTCACCAATATCAATACCAATACATATCCGTAATACATAAATGTTTTTTTTTTCTATAAAAACCTATTGTTTTTTATGGAAACCATTGCATTGTATGTGTACATATACATATAGGTACATACTTCAAAATATGTAATAATATGTGCTTCGAAAATATTTTTGGTTTGAAAGCTATATACTTAATTGAATTTGAAAGATATGAATGTGTAAACAAATTAATGTGCCGCACTTGAGAACACAGTGTAAAACCTAATGTGCATTTACTTAAAATTTAGTTAGCAAGTGTTAAATTTAAGTTTTTTTTCATCAAATCAAGTGATTTTTAGTATACATTTTTATTTATAAAAGCAATGTGTTTATTTATAATATTTATATAGATATGCGTTTTTCCTTTCTTAATTATATTTAAAATAGGGCTTTTCTTTCGAAACTCTTAACATATTAAAATCGCATATTATGGCCCTAACATTGATATAGATTGGGAGCTGCCTTTAAATTTAATTATAACAAAAAGAATATATTAAAAATAAGAAATCCAGTCTTTTATAAAAATAGTAAATAAAAATAGTAAATAACAACAATATTTTTCTTTTCAATAACAATAATTATGAATTAATCATAAAATATATTTTATGTACATACATACATATATGTATATCTATATCGTCTAGAATTTTTATGTGTGCTGTACTATTAAAAATCTGCTAACACAGTCACATCAAATTCCCAAATTCCCAATTATTATTATTTAGTTGATTTATCGATTTATAATTTTTTAATATGTAGGCAACAGTTATATTTATATGAATGGACGGTAAACATAAACGAACAAACATAAACGAACAAAACATAAACCAACGGTTAACATAAACGAATAAACGGTTAACATAAACGAACAAAAAAAAAATTCAGAATGTTCTATAGCTAATAATTTATATTTTTGAAATAGACTATATGCATAAATTTAATATTAAAAAAGAAAATAAGTTCTTAGTGTACCTAAATAACAGAAAAAAAAAGTAAAATGTAATACTGGAAGAAAAATAAAAACGAATAGAAAAAAAGAGAACAAAAATGTTACTTTGATTGTTTTTAAATATTTTTAAAGTCTATTTCTTATGTATATATTGTGCACATCTGATATTTACCCACATAACAGATAGAAAAAAAGAACTATTAAAATGTTATGATTTTAAAAGAAAGAAACATACGTTTGATATTTCCGTACATAACAGATAAAAAAAAAAATATTAAAATGTTATGTTATGAAAAGAAAGAAAAAACAAGGTAGAATGTAAACCAACGGTTTTTAAAAGCGCACATTTCCAAAACTCAATACAAATTGTTTAGAAGTGTGACTTACACAAAAATTTGAAAATTTGATGTAATAAGAAAAAACTTGAAAATAGGACATTTTTGAGATTTTGAGGGGCCGTAAGTCCGGAATCCTATATAACTAAGAAAAGCTGTTAACACACGTAAAAATATATTATTGAAGCTTTAATTTTTATGTCTTGCCGAAGAAAAGTTTTTACAGGTGCCTAAGTTACAGGTGTCTAAAAATAGCAAATTTTCAATTTTTGAGGCGTAATAACTCTTAAAAAGAGGGCGTTACCAAAAAATTTTCTGAGGAAACTTATACTAATTCTAAAAGTTCTTTCTTGTCTCAAAATTTCAGGTTCCTATCTAAAGGGGTGCCGGAGTTATGAAAAAAGAAATTTCATGCAAAATGTGGTTTTCACATAACGGTAAATTTAAATCGTAAATTACATAATATTACATAATTTTGATATTGTTTTATATAGATAATAAAATTTTCGATCTTCTGCCGGTTTTAGATTGCAAAACTATTACGCAGAGCCCGAGATATATACATCTGAAAATGGAGCTTTTTTACAATTTTGAAGAGCTGCAGCTTTGGAACCCTTTACAACTAAAATAAACCTTTCACACACGTAAAAATATATTATTGTAGCTTTCATTTTCATGTCTTGCCGAAGAAAAATTTTTACAGGTGCCTAAGTTACAGGTGTCTAAAAATAGCAAATTTTCAATTTTTGAGGCGTAATAACTCTTAAAGAGGGGGCGTTACCAAAAAATTTTCTGAGCAAACTTATACTAATTCTAAAAGTTCTTTCTTGTCTCAAAATTTCAGGTTCCTATTTAAAGGGGTGCCGGAGTTATGAAAAAAGAAATTTCATGCAAAATGTGGTTTTCACATAACGGTAAATTTAAATCGTAAATTACATAATATTACATAATTTTGATATTGTTTTATATAGATAATAAAATTTTCGATCTTCTGCCGGTTTTAGATTGCAAAACTATTACACAGAGCCCGAGATATATACATCTGAAAATGGGGCTTTTTTACAATTTTGAAGAGCTGCAACTTTGGAACCCTTTACAATTAAAATAAACCTTTCACACACGTACAAATATATTACTGTAGCTTTAATTTTTATATCTTGCAGAAGTAAAATGTGTGCAGGTTCCTAAGTTACAGGTGTTTAAAAATAGCAAATTTTCAATTTTTAAGCCCTAATAGCTCATAAACAGGGGGTGGTCCGAAAAAATTTTCTGAGCAAACTTATACTAATTCTAAAAGTTCTTTCTTGCCTCAAAATTTCAAGCTTGTATCTAGAAGCGTGCCGGAGTTATGAAAGTAGAAAAATCATGCAAAATTTGGTTTTCACATAACGGTAAATTTAAATACTAAATTTAAAAAAATTGTATAATTTTGATATTAATTTACAAAGATAAAAGAAATACCTGTCGAATGACGTTTTCAGATTGAAAAAATCTTAAGCAGAACATAAGATATATGTATTTAAAAATAAGGCTTTTTCAAAGTTTGAGGGGGTGTAGTTCCGTAATGGGGGGGGCTACATGAAAAAGTTGTTCCACAAAATTATTTTTTTTGTGAGACCTACCTATGGTTAACATTTTTTTTCTCTATCTTTAACGGTGTAGAAGTTTTGTAAACAGACGGACGGACGGACGGACGGACGGACGGACGGACGGACAGAGTGAAACTAATAAGCACATTTTTTCAAAATTTTTTTGGAAATGTGCTAACAAGGCAGTCTATGAATCAAAGTTTTTAAAGAGTCGCATTTTTAAGTGGAAATAAAGAACATTATAAAATTGCTATAACAATTTTATTTAAATTTTTAATTTTGCTATGCAATGTTTCCTTAATTTTTTAAAAATCTTGCCACAATATATAATACAATATAACAATCAGAAGTTCAGATCATTATATAGTACCCATACTACTATAAAATGTATATGGATGAATATATCAGTATGTATGTGTGTAGTTATAGATTCATTATTTTTTAATACCAACAATTATATTTAAATGAATGGGCGGTAAACATAAACGAAAAAAAAAAATTCAGAATGTTCTATAGCTAATAATTTCTATTTTTTAAATAGACTGTATGCATAAATTTAATATTAAAAAAAAAAATAAGTTCTTAGTGTACCTAAATAACAGAAAAAAAAAGTAAAATGTAGTACTGGAAGAAAAATAAAAACGAATAGAAAAAAAAAGAACAAAAAATATTACTTTGATTGTTTTTAAATATTTTTAAAGGCTATTTCTTATGTATATGTGCACATCTGATATTTACACACATAACAGATAGAAAAAAAGTAATATTAAAATGTCATGCTATAAAAGAAAGAAAAAACAAGGCAGTATATAAATCAAAGTTTTCAAAGGGTCGCATTTTTAAGTGGAAATAAAGAACATTATAAAATTGCAATATTTTTATTTAAATTTTGAATTTAGCTATGCAACGTTTTCTTAATTTTTTTAATTTCTAATTTTCTACTTTTTAGTGCAAAAAAGCTGTTTTTTTTTAAATTTTTTTTATTTATTTTATTTATACAATTGAAATCATGTAAATTATGTAAAATTTTAATCTGAAACATAAATAGAGAAAGAAATTTTTGTATACAAACATAAAAAAGAAAGAAATTTTTTGTATATAAACAAACATAGAAAGAGAAAGAATTTTTTTTTTTTATACAAACATAAAATTATTTTGAATGCACATAAATAAAATGTTTTATATTGCTATTGAGTAATTTGCATTAATATTATCTTTGTCTTCTTTTTTGTTTAGAGCGTTTATAAAATTTTTTTGAATCCATAGGCTTTCTAATATAAATCTTCTATTGCTGTTCTATTCTGTCTCTAAAATAATTGTATTTGCAAAATCTGGTATGTGGCCGGTATCTAATATATCTTGTGAGAGACCTGTATTTAGTTTTTTCTTTTTTATATCATTTTTCTGTTCTTCTATTTTAATGTTTAAGTGTCTCTTTGTAGTTCCTATGTATTTACTATTGCATTGTTCATTGGTATTATCTTTGCAATTTGGTAAACTACGTCATATTGATTGTATTTCTTTATTTTTGTTTTACAGTTTGTGAATATATTGTTGAGAGTATAGTTTGATTTAAAAGCTAATTTTATGATTGTATCCACTATTTTATCTCTTAATTTTAAATCAACTGTGAATTTGGGAATGTATGTATCCTAATATATTTTGAGGAGTTGCCATGTTGGTTTGGAAAATTATTGTTTTCAATGTTTGTAAGATTATTTGTTGTTTTGCTATTGTTAATAGTTTTGTTAATTTCTATTGCATTTAATTTGTTGATGTTGTTATTTATGACACTATTGATTAAGTTTTCAATTTTTTACATACACACCAAAAGAAAACAAAGTACAAACATTAATACTAAAAGGTCTGAATGAGAGCGGTAATGAACTGGAAATTAAAAATGAATTGGAAAGTTTGGAAGTGGAGGATGTAAAATTTCTAAGAGTTGCAAGAGTAGTGACAAGTAATTCAAAAAAGAATAATTTAACATTAGGTACATTCGTGGTACAAATATCTGCAGAAAGTAAAATATCAAATGTTTTCAAAGTTATAAATAATGGGAATTCATCAACAAATAATCTTATCAATAATAGAAACAATAATAACATGAACTATAATAGTAACAATAATAACAACAATAATAATAACATGAACTATAATATTATCAACAATAAAAATAACAATATTAACTTGAATTGTAATTTTCTGGAAGATATAAAGAATACATTTGATTTCATAGGAAAGGAATCAAAAACAGTGAGATATTTAGGTATAATGTTAAAATATAATTTAAATTATAAATTTCATATAGAACAACAAATAGACAAAGCACGTAAAGCATTCGCAATAGCCAGGAACCTTTTTTATTCAAAAATCCTTTCTTCAAGAGTAAAAATAATCGCTTACCAGAGTTTAATAAGACCTATTTTATCTTACGGATGTCCTATATGATATAACATAATTCCATATAATATGGAACTTCTAAGAAAATACGAAAGGAAATGTATTAGAAATTGTTTAGGAAAATTTAGAAGACCGGAATCCGAACAGAGATACAACTATTCAGATAAAGTAATTTATGAGGAAAGCAAAATTAAAAAAATAGACAATTTTATCATAAAATTAACAAGATCATATTTTAACCGAATAGAAGAAGTTCAAAATAATTTAATAGGAGAGTTAATTCAAGAAAATGATGACTATATCAAAGATACATTAGAATCGGGATATATCCCCCCGAAGCATTTATATATTTAGATAAAAACAAATTTATTAAAAACAATAATATTCCAATTATATACCATATAAATAGAAATTCTGCGGATAAAAGAATATTGTACCCACCAAATACAAATGTTAACGAATTAAGAAATAGAGGATATGAAATTAAATTCAATACTTATCAAACTGAAAGAGATAAAAATGAAAAGAATAATCACATATGGTGGTTAAACGAAAATTAAAGTAAAATAAGAAGTTGTAATATTTTGTTTTTATTATTATTTTTATTTTTCAATTTTGTTTTGTTTTTTGTTATATTGTTTTATTTTAAATCTAAATAGTAAGAAGTAGTCATAAGTTTTATTTAAACTCTGAAATTATTCTTGGTTTTTATTGAAATTTTCCAAGTAAAAGTATTACTATATATTACTATATTTAATTCAAGGTTAAAATAATTAGAAAACAAATTTTAATTATCAATAAATAAATTTTTAGAGAGCTCCAAATAGAGACAATAAAAATAAATAGAAGGAAAAAATAAAATCGTAGTTTTTAAGGAATTTTGCACACGAATAAAAAACAAAAAAGTGTAAATGATCAATAAAAAAAACAAATATTTTCAAAAAAAGAAAAAAGAAGGAGTCCAGGGTGAAACTCTTTAAAATTAACATCATATTAACTCTCCAAAATTAACTTAAAAAAAAAAAAATATTAATGATGGTATATGTTGAAACGCTTTCGCTCTTAAATAAAAGTTTTTTCTTTCATTTATATTTTGTGTAAAACCTTAAAGGTGTTATAAAAATTTTTTGGTGTATTCAAAAAATTGCATACTTAACTTATAAAATGGAGTTTTACGGTTTTCAAAAAACAATTATAAAAAAATAATTAATAATTTTATTTCAATATTTCATATTTTTTCATTTTTATAATTAACAATTTTTTATATAAATTTAATGTTTATATTTTTTTGTTTTAGTTCCTCAATTTGTGTGGTGAATAGTTCATCTAAAACTATGTGGACTATTGATGGAGAAAGGGGGTTACCCATCGGTATTCCAAACGTCTGATGATTATAGTGATTATTGTAGTTGAAATAATTGTTGTCTTTTAGGCAAAAACCTAATAATTTAAGAAATTTTTATTTGGTGATTTTTCTTTGTTGCTCTATTTTGTTCCATTTTTGCATTATAATTTTTATAACTAACGGGAAAGAATACAGTTGACGTTGTAAACTCTTAGATACCCGTACGAACCGTTAGTATGTTCACAGCCTGTCACTCTGCTTACAATATTATTTTTTTAATATTTTAGTATTTTAAAATAATTTGGGTGAATTTTATAATTTCTAGAACTATGGGTTGTACATATATTCAAACTATATGTTTATATGTACATTCTTCAGAAGCAGATAATAACGATTATCGATAACGATACTACTATATATAACGATTATCAATCCAAAACTTTTTCAAATATTCTATAGTACCATTTAATACTAAGCGGTAAATGTATATTAAATTTACTTAGTACACAATAGTAAATATAATTTTAAATATTATATTATATTATATTTAAATATTCCATTGACAGAATAATTTCTTATAAGTACAATAAAATACATATATGTATGTAAATACGGCGCTATATAATACACATCTATACTCTTATCATTCATTCATCAGTGACATATACGATATGTAAATAAACATGATATTATATAAGTATGTATGTATATCAATATTATATAAATAAAAATTCTTCAAGTAACCGTTATGTTGTTTATTTATTTACATTTTTTTGTATTACGCATTATATCCTCAACAATTTCAAATTATCGAGTAAAACAAATTGCAAAAAATTCGTTAAAGAAATTTGTTAGAAAATTTGAAAAAATCAAGTAACTCTTTCGTCAATTATAAAGTAACCCTATATTATTAAAAAAAGTTGTTAACAGAAATAAAAGTATAATATTGAAGCTTTAATTTTTGTGTATTACTTCAATAAAAATTATAACAGGTGTTCACGTTACAGGTGTTTAAAAATAGGAAATTTTCAGTTTTTGACCCCTTACATCTCCTAAATGGGGAGTGATACAAAAAAAATTTCTATACTTATTTTCAAAGATCTAACTTCTGTCAAAATTTCAAGTTTCCAACTTAAACCGTTTAGAAGATAGAAGGGTTAAAGTATTTTGCAAAATTGTAGTTTCGCATTACGGTAAATTAAGACACCGTATGCCACAAATATATATTTATTGTATATATACTTTGAAAGCTAATAAAAGTAGTAATCGTTTGGTGTTTTCAAAATGAAGATATACCTCATACAACTTGTGCTATAACAATGTAAATATAGAGCTTTTTTGAACCTTTGGGAAGCTGTAGCTCCGTAACTGGTGGGGCTACAAAAAAAAAGTTATTAAAAATAAAATTAATATTTTTGTGAGATCCATCAGTATTTGAAATTTCATAGCTCTATTTCACAAAAAATGTGGGGATCTAAAAGTTAGGTGTTGGAGAGCTACCCTAAGTTTTGGTCCAAACTCAACCAAAAAAAATAAGGAACCTACAAATTACTATCAGAATATTTTGTGTAAATTTCAAGATTCTAGCTTTCTTAGTTTTTGAGTTAACGTGCTGACGGGCGGATCTCATTACGGAGGGACGGACGGACATGGCTCAATCGTCTTAGAATTTTTTTCTAATCCGATCTATACTTTTGAAGGTATATCTAGCTCGCTTATTTCGAGGTGTTACAAACGGAGGAGTAATTTTATTATACCCGATCCTATTGTACGGGTATAAAAATGTCAGTATATTACCTTTATCTGCATCCGTAATAATAAGGTTTTGTTTGTGTTTTCTTAAAAAAATTTTTGTGTTCCTATAAACTGCAATTATATATTTTGATCTGGTTAGTAGCTTTATATTTCCTTTGAAGTTTACAATTTTTGTGGATATTTTTGATCTGTCAACATATCTCATTATTTAATGATTTTCATTATTTAATGTTTGTACGCATCGTGGATGGATGCTAATTTATTGTGGATGCTAATTTATTTATTTGTTTACAATATTGTTTTAAAATTTTGCAAGTTTCGGTGTTGTAATTAATTCTGATGTGATTGAAAAAACCCTTCATTTTAAGCATTTTTTGTTTTATGTTGTATGTTGATTCGATTTGCCTTTCGATGAGTATTATATTATTTAATTTTAATGTGTGACCAAATTATGTTTTTCAAATTTCAAAAATGATGCACAATTTTTTTGAAAAAACCGGCTATGTTGGTCAATGATTAGAAAAATAAAAAAAAAATTTTTTTTAAATATTTTCTTAAAAACTTTTTTTATTTAAATTCTATTTTTAAACCCAACGTTTCATCAGTATTTTCTGACTTCATCAGGGGTACTATTTTTTTATATTATTTGAAATTATATAAATTATTTAAAATTATAATGTTAAATCTGAAACATAAAGACAGAAACAAATTTTTGTATACAAACATAAAAAAGAAAGAAATTTTTTGTTTATAAACAAACATAGAAAGAGAAAAAAAATTTTTTTTTATACAAACATAAAATTATTTTGAATACACATAAATAAAATTTTTTATATGGCTATTGAGTAATTTACATTAATATTATCTTTGTCTTCTTGCATATTTGGAGCGTTTTTAATTTTTTTTGGATCTATAGACTTTCCAATATAGGTCTTCTATTCTGTCTCTAAAATAATTGTAATTGCAAAATCTGGTATGTGGCCGGTATTTAATATATTTTGTAAGAGTCCTGTATTTGGTTTTTAGCACATTTCCAAAAAAAAAATTTCAAAAAATGTGCTTATTAGTTTCACTCTGTCTGTTCGTCCGTCTATTTACAAAACCTCTACAGCGTTAAAGATAGAGAAAACCAATTTTAACCATGGGTAGGTCTCATAAAAATATTAATTTTATGGAACAACTTTTTCATGTAGCCCTATCCATAACGAGCTACAGCCCTTCAAACTTTGAAAAAGCCCTATTTTGAAATACGTATATCTCATGTTCAAAATTATACTATTATTTTAAATTTAGTATTTAAATGTACCGTTATGTGAAAACCAAATTTTACATGATTTTTCTACCCTTGTAACTTCGGAACGCTTTTAAATAGCGACTTGAAATTTTGAGAGCAGAAAGAACTTTTAGAATTAGTATAAGTTTGCTAAGAAATTGTTTTTCTCTTTATTACGGCTCAAAAATTTAAAATTCGCTATTTTTAAACATCTGTAACTTAGGCATCTGTACACATTTTACTTCGGCAAGATATAAAAATTAAAGCTCCAGTAATATATTTTTACATGCATTAAAGGTTTTCTAAGTTGCATAGGGTTCCAGCGTTACAGCCTCTCAAAATTCCAAAATTGCACGCCTTTAGATAGGAACCTGAAATTTTGAGACAAGAAAGAACTTTTACAATTAGTATAAATTTCCTTAGAAAATTTTTTTCTACCACCCCCTGTTTAAGAGCTATTAGGGCTGAAATATTGAAAATTTGCTATTTTTAGGCATCTGTAACTTAAACACCTGTACACATTTTTCTTTGGCAAGACATAAAAATTAAAGCACCAGTAATGTGTTTTCACGTGTGTTAACGGTTTTTCTTAGTTGTTGATATACGATTTAATAATTATATATCATTTTTTTATTTTATTAAAGTCTAATAAAAATAAAAATAATAATAATAAAATAAGTCTAAATTTACTAATAAAGTAAAACAAACAAACACTATTCACTATCTATCAGTGATCCCTATCAGTGATTTTAAATGTTTTGGTGGTCACTGTCATATAATGTTCCGTATAATCATTTATAGACAGTATCAACTGGGTTTAATAAACCTCCTCTGGTCCTGTGTGGAATAAGCATTCCAAACTGGTTCTAATAGCCATCCAATATAGCTTTCATATTTTTATTTGGGATCGGTTCTATTTAGATTCTTGAAAATAGTTTTTCATTATTTTCTGGTATTTGTTATACTATGATAAGGTGGTCTAGATAAAAGGCCACAACAATTTTTATATCTTTTAAGCTTTTAAGATCGGGAATTAAATCCATTTCTTTTTCTGTTAGTAGGTATACCTAATTTACTTGTGAGTACCATATCTTCTATTTTTTCTATATGGTTTTCTAACAAATCTATATCATAGTATATTTGGTAGATTTTCTGCATATAATGGATTTCGTCTTCTATCTGTAGAATTTTATTTTGGTGTTTAAATATTGAGCTATAAGATTTTGTTGGGAATTTATGTGGTTAGTGATATTTTTGATTTGGTTGGAAATTTTGTTGTTTATTGTGATTTGTTTATTGCTTTCTGCTATTAAGTCGGTACTGCTTTTTGTTAGGGCTTCCAATTTGGATTTGATTTCTATCTCGTCATTGTAATCCATTGTGCCGGTTAAGTATTTTTTAGTCCAGTACCTAAGGCATTGATAAGGTAACGTTTTTGTCTTTGGTGCGGTCTTATATTATTTATTTTCTGTTCTAGTGAGTGATAGTTGTGTATAAGTGCACTATACATTGGTATTAGAGAGTTTTTTTTGTCTTTTACTGATGGAATATTTTTATTAATTATATTTTTTGTATTTAAGTACTCTGTAATATTGATCGTATGTAGAATTTTTTTATGATTTTTTATTATTTTGACGTCTTCTAATTTTATAGTCATGTAGCCATTGTTGTCATTTAAGTTTTGCAATTGCATTTGGCAGTATTATTGTTAGGAGTAACATCTTGCCCTGAAAGAGAAATAGATTTCTTTTTAGATTTTCTTAGTTTTGATTTTTGCTTTAATTGTAGATGAGTTAATATTCTGAAATTTCTTTTTCTTTTGAATATGTGTTTTATAATATTTTAGGGACGAATTTTTATCTATAACGTGGTCATCGTCAATTTGTTAGATTTAAATTTTTCTAAATTTAGAGTGATTTTTACCTCCTCGAGTATCTTTTAGAAATGTTGTATCAGTTCCTTGTTCTATCTCTATTTCCTGTCTGTTTTTATTTAAATAATTTATAGTCTTTTCTTTTACTTTCAAAATTCTATTATAGATTTCCTCATAATCTGTGTCTTTTATTTTCCCATTTATAAAATCATTTGGCTTAACGTTCGTGGTTGAATGAATAGTATTGTTATAAGAAGTAATAGTTCTTAATATTTTCTCTTCTACTATGTCAAGGTCAACTCTTTCATCATGTCTAAGTAATCTTATATGTTCGTTAATTGTATTGTGAAGTCTTTCAATATCCGAGTTAGATGTGTGGTTGTTGTTAGATGTATAGTGAATTTCAGTATGTTGTTTATGCCAAAATTCTCTGGCATAAAAGACTACTATAAAAGACATCCATATGTACTATCTGATTGGGTCATGAAGGTGTTTCTGTAATTTTAAATTTTGGTTTAATAGGTTTTCTATCGTATTTTCTATGCTACAGATTTCACAGTTATGAACTGCGTAATCCAGCTTAGAGTGGTAATAATTTAATTGCATTTCTTCAGTGAGCTCTACGATTCCTCTATGGTTGTTTCTGAGATACACTTTCTCTATTAATTCGACCAGTTTCTTTTCATCATTTCTAAAATTTTACAGCATTTATTTTCGTTTGAGGGAAGTGGTCATGGTGAACATCTTGAATTATTTTGAGAAATTCCTGATTTTCTAAATATATTGCATTTAATAACTTAGGGTCAAAATGATTTTTGAGTAGTGTTATTGTGGTTTCTCTATCTAAATTTTTAGTGCGAATTATTCTTTTAGATTTATTGAAAATTGTTAAGTTTTTTATTGTTAAGGACCCTGATTTACTTTTTTGAATAATTATTTGCCTTTTAAACAAACTTAGAGTACATTTACTTATATGAAAATTGTTTTGGTTAGTTTCTTCTGTTAAATTGATTTCGATACGTGATAGTGCGTCAGTATTTCCGTTCTGAACGAGTTTTGAATTTGCTTCTTTTATTGAAAATAGCCATTGTAATGGCTTGTGGTCCATCTCTATAATAGATTTCCGCCCAAATATATATGGGCGAAAGTATTTTGTGGCCCATACCACAACTAATAATTCTTTTAATAAATAGTACTATAGTTCTGTTCATGTTCGTTAAGTGTGCGACTTGCATAACATATTGGCTGCCTTTCTTGAGAAAGTATGGCACCTAAAGCGTACTGAGTCGCATCCATTGTGATAGTAAATGTTTTGTTAAAGTTCGGATATTTTAAAATTGGATAATGAATTAGCATTTTCTTTAGCACTTCGAAACTAGATTTTTATTCTGTGTCATTTATGTTTATTTTTGAATTTTTTTTAAGACATTTTGTAATGGGCTTAGCTATTTTCGAATAGTCTTTTATAAACTTCCTGTAGTAGCCTGCTAAACCAAGAAATTGTTTTATCTGTTTCGGAGTTTTTGGAATTGGAAAGTCTTTCATGCATTGTATTTTCTTAGGGTTTGGTTTTATCCCCTCCTAAGGTGACAACGTGTCCTAGAAATTCTGTTTCCTTTTTGAGAAATTCAGATTTATCTATTTGTACCAGCAAATTTACTTCTTTTAATTTTTTAAAAATTTTGGTTAAGGAGTCTAAATGTTCTTCGAATAAAGAAGAAAAAAATTATAATATCGTCCATGTATGCAAGGCAGATTTTGTTTATATGGTCTTTGAGAATATAGTTTATTAGTCTTTGGAGCGTTGCCGGGGCTGTTTTCAACCCGAATGGCATGCGTACAAACTCGTAGTGCTCATCTTCGACACTAAAAGCGGTTTTGTAAACGTCCTTTTCATCAATCTCCATTTGATGAAACCCTTTTGCTAGATCCAGGGTTGTAAAGTATTGGCATCTTCCCAACTTTCCCAGAATGTCATCTATATTGGGAATAGGGTATCTGTCGTCTATTGTGACCTCTTTTAATTTACGATAGTCAATGACGAGTCGCCACTTAGCTTATCCACTGGCATCCTCCTTCTTCGGAACTATCCATTCGGGGGCTTCGTAAGGCGAACTACTGTGTCTTATGATACCTTTTTCTAACATATCCGAAATTTGTTTCTGAACTTCTTCTTTATGAATCTGTGGGTACCGATATGCAAAAATTGGGACATTATTTATAGTACGAATCTCATGTTTTATAACATTTGTAAAAGATAAATCTGATTCTTCTTGATAAAAGATTTTTGAAAATTTTTTAATATTAATTTATTATTAGAGTTTCTTTTTCGTAATCTATTATTGCCTTAAGAGGTATTAAAATATTGTTCCCTATTATACAATCATATATTTTACATAAAATTCAACTTTTATTTCTGAGTTACCGAATTCTTTAAATAATAGGATAACAGCTTTCTGAGTTATTTGAACCTTTTGTTCGATTGTTTTTAATATGATGTTACTATTTATTATGTTACTATTTTCTAAATATCTTGGTTGGCAGAGATTGGGATTTATTATAGAATGGGTACTTCCCGAATCTATAATAAATTTTAAAAGTCTTTTATTACTGCTAACTATAATATGGGGAAGCTGGTAGTTGAGACCGCTAAGTGAAAATTTTGAGCTTGCGGTAGTTGCTCATCTTGATTATTTTGAGGGTCCATATTAGTATTAATATCCATCGCTTCTGGTGTTGTATTTGAATTTCTATAAGGATAAAAGTTGTTCCTATTGGGTTTATGGGGGTTTTTGGGGGGTCATATGGGGTTTTGGGGAATATTTGCAATTTGTGGCAGTTCTTCTTGGTGGTTTGAGTTTTGATTTCTTTGATTTTGGGTGGAAATATTTCTATTATTGGAATTATTGTAATTATGTCTATTTTGAAAGTGCTGATTTCTATTTTGACTAAAGTTACTATTATTATTACTGTAATGGTTATAGTTATTTTTGTTGTTATTATAATTATTAAAACTGCTAGTATTATTATTATTATTGTAATTATTGAACCTGCTATTATTATTACTATTACTATTGTTATTATTATTTGGCTTATTTTGGGAATTTCTATGATTTGTATGGCTATTCCTATTGTTATTGTTATTATAATTTGTATTTCTAACGTTTCTAGTATTGGTATTGTTATTATTATTCCCTACACCTAAAGTATAGGGTATATTAACTTTGGCATGGTGTTTGTAACCACCAAAAGGAAGCGAGTTAGATTGGGACATGTTTGTAACCATCTTGGAAGCTTCCGGACGAGCCCTAGAGCAAACGAGTATATCTCCATAATCAACAAAGATAGAACTTTTATTTTTAGTACAAAGGTGTTCTGTTATGTTTCCTTTTCTGTAAAATTGGAAACTGACATTTGAAAGAATTTGAACCATGGGTTCGTATTTTGGAAACTTCCGGACGAGCAGAAAAGCAACGAGCATATCTCCAAAACCAACAAAAGTAGAACCTTTAAATTTAGTACAATGGTGTTCTGGCATGTTTTCTTTATGTTTCTGAGATGGATTCGATGAATTGCAGTGGCAATTCGGGTACCTCACACACACCTCTCAAGGACTAACAATCTTCGAAATTAATAAAGATAGAAACTTAAAATTTTGTACGACGGTGTCAAGCATATCCTAAGAGGATGCCTCTTTTACGTTCCTGAAATTCAGTTGAATAAGACAGAAAAGGGAAGAAGTTCAAGCAGCTGCCAAAAAAACTTGTGGATTTTTAATTTAATTCGAATTATTCAGCTGTAGGGTATTAATACAATATAAAATTGACCGCATAGGTTCTGACCTCATATCTTGTTTTTAAATATATTCAATGCTGAAATTTTATTGTTATTTATTGCCTGTTCTGCTGCGTGGAGATCATCTCCAAGTGAGAGTTTTGTCTTTACGTCGAGTCTTCTTAAGGCAGTTTTTATTTCATTATAGAATTTTATGCAACTTGTCCTGAAATTTGTACGACGTAATTCGTCAAATAGTTCTTCCAGACTGGTACGTTCGCCGATATTATTGATTAGTATTTCCTTAATTTCTAACCAACCTGTAATGTGGTTATTTATTTCGACTACTTCCCTTGCCCTTCCTTTTAATTTGGATTTTATTGTATCGGAGAAGATGCTCTGACTTAAATTATCGTATCTTAACAATAACGGATGTATTTTGTCTATAAGATCTGTGAAGTTCTGTAGTTCTCTGAAATCTCCATAAAAGTCGGGTAATTTTCCTATATACTTTAGGGGGTCAATACTAAGAGTAAGGAGCTGGGAGTCATTTTGTCCTGAATTTGAATTCATTGTAGAATTTTGATTATTGTTATTATTACTATTGTTAATGTGATTCCTATCAGCAAGGTGCCTAGTTCGTAATAAGATATTGTTCAGTAAACTTGTTAATTCGTCAACAAAAATGTCTTTTGACATAGGACAATAAACATTTTATTATGAATTTCTAATTACTTTTTAAGTTAGTATTCAAACAAGAAACATACTGTAGATATATTTATTACGTTAAAATTTTCTCGAATTATTTTTCAAAAATCCAAGTAGAACTAAAGGAAATTTCTCTGCACTTTTCCTTTTTTTTTTTTATATTTATTAACTAATTTATTTAATAATGTAATATAAATCTAATAATGTAAGATAATAAAAAAATTTTATGCTATATAATTTGTTAAAATATAAATATTTCTTAAAGATAGTTTGCAAATGGTATAATTTTTCTTTTTTTTATTCATATATTTTCTTCTTACCCTTTTCCCTTTTTTTTTTGTATTTGCAAACTAATAATAATAAAAAAAAATTTAAAACAAGCTCACTTTGAAATTTAAAGTTGTAAGTACTGAGTGTGAATTCTCTGGATCAAGATGAAACTTTGAAATGTTGATGCTCTGGTTTGCTGTTGCCCTTTGCACTCTCTTGAACTGATGGTCACAACAAATTTTTTTTTTATATTTACAATTTCTTTTTGTTATGTTTAACTTTTGGTTAATTATAATATAGTTTTATTTAATCTAATGTTATTTGTTAGAGTTCTTTTTGTTTTATATGTTTTTGAGTTCTCCCTTTTTTTGTTTATTTACTGTATTATATATTTTTTTCTTTTTTTAAATTTTTATTACAATTTGATTAATTAGGTTTTTATTATATTTTGATTCGTCTTAGTTAATTTAATCACTGATAGTTTTTAAAGAAGATTTAATATAAATGGTTTTTTTTTTGGTTTTTTTTATTCTTACCACTTCTTCTGGTAATTTATTGACACTTTATATGAGTTTAATTCAAAAAAAACAACAAAAACACTTTCTTATTTTTCTTTAATATATATACTTATTTATTACACTATGTACATACTACAGTTTTCAATCATTTAATTTAATAATTTCGCGCCTCAGACTAGTTGGTAATGTAAAACTCTAATGACCACATGTTTTTTATTATTTTTCTTTTCTTCATATATAATGTAGGTCAGAACATTGCATTAGACAAAAAAATGACCGTGTGGCGTGAAATAGGAATAAGCAACGAACAATAAGTACACGAACTTGAAAAGGTTTTTTTTCCTTTTAATTTTTTTTTAAATTTTGTTCGTAATTTGAGAACGCAAAAAAAAAGTAATAACAACATTTTTATATTGGAAGTATACAGAGAAGTATTATATTATACTTCTCGTTTTAGGTTTTTGAATGTTGTTTCTGTTGTCACTTATAACACCCCCAACGTTAGTCTGAGGCTCCGACAAAGTATTTATTACAATTTTTTGTTTCTTACATACTAATTTTTTTAAAACGAATAATATAGCTATTGCAAACATGATCATTATGAAATTTATTGATGTGTTTATTAAAATGTTTTCGGTTTTTTATTCAAAATATTATTAATTTTAATTCTATTATCTGTAATGTTTCTTAAGTGTATACTTTTAAAATTTAAATACTCTATGGTATTGTTTTCCACTATATTTGTGGTGAAGTAAGGTAGAATTACATTATCATTTATTTTAATGAATGAATTTTCATATAACGCGCCGTTTAAGCTAATTTTACAATTTTCATATTTTATTAAGTAATTTTCTATAAGGTTGAAATTTAGATTATGACAGGTATGTGAAACATTTATTTTGTTTACATTTTTAGTTATGATAATACCTGCAATAATTTCTTTTATTTCTGTTCTTTTGAAAGTTTGCATTGTGTAATAGCATTTTCAAATTTAATTATATTAGATATACAATTATCTTTAATTTCAACAAGATTTTTTTTAAATTTATCTTTTACATTATTATTATATACATTGTTTTTATAATCTATTAGAACAATATTGTCGTTAATTAGTATAGCTTTCACATTTTTATTTGGGATCGGTTCTATTTGGATTCTTGAAAATAGTTTTTCATTATATTCTGGTATTTCTAATACTATAATAAGGTGGTCTAGATAAAAGGCCACAACAATTATATCTTTTAAGCTTTTAAGATCGGAAAATAAATCCATTTCTTTTTCTGTTAGTATATTTCTTGTTAGTATACCTGATTTACTTGTGAGTACTATATCTTCTATTTTTTCTATATGGTTTTCTAACAAATTTATGTCATAGTTTATTTGGTAGATTTTCTGCATATAATGGATTTCGTTTTCTATCTGTAGAATTTTATTTTGGTTATTTTCGTTAAAGGTGTTTAAATATTGAGTTATAAGATTTTGTTGGGAATTTATGTGGTTAGTGATATTTTTGATTTGGTTGGAAATTTCGTTGTTTATTGCTTTCTGCTATTAAGTCGGTACTGCTTTTTGTTAGGGCCTCCAATTTGGATTTGATTTCTATCTCGTCATTGTAATCCATTGTGCCGGTTAAGTATGTTTTAGTCTAGTACCTAAGGGAGTGTGTGATAAGGTAATGTTTTTGCCTTTGGTGCGGTCTTATATTATTTATTTTCTGTTCTAGTGAGTGATATTTGTGTATAAATGTACTATACATAGGAATTAGAGAGTTTTTTTTGTCTTTTACTGATAGAATATTTTTATAAATTATATTTTTTGTATTTAAGTACTCTGTAATATTGATCGTATGTAGAAATTTTTTATGATTTTTTATTATGTTGACGTCTTCTAATTTTATAATCATGTAGCCATTGTTGTCATTTAAGTTTTGCAATTCAATTTTGTGGCATTGCACTTGGAACATTTGCAGAACTAGAAGCAGTATTATTGTTAGGAGTAACATCTTGCCCTGAAAGAGAAATAGATTTCTTTTTAGATTTTCTTAGTTTTGATTTTTGCTTTAATTGTAGATGAGTTAATATTCTGAAATTTCTTTTTCTTTTGAATATGTGTTTTATAATATTTTAGGGATGAATTTTCATCTATAACGTGGTCATCGTCAATTTTGTTCGATTTCAATTTTCTCAAATTTATAGTGGAGATAAAATCTATTTCCTGTCTGTTTTTTTTAAAATAATTTATAGTCTTTTTCTTTTACTTTCAAAATTCTATTATAGATTTGTCCTCATAATGTCTGTGTATTTTATTTTCTTATTTATAAAATCATTTGGCTTAACGTTCGTGGTTGAATGGATAGTATTGTTATAAGCAGTTATAGTTCTTAATATTTTCTCTTCTACTGTGTCAAGGTCAACTCTTTCATCATGTCTAAGTAATCTTATATGTTCGTTAATTGTATTGTGAAGTCTTTCAATATCCGAGTTAGATGTGTGGTTGTTCTTAGATGTATAGTGAATTTCAGTATGTTGTTTATGCAAAAATTCTCTGAATGGAAGGGCCTTAAGACCCAGTTCATTGTCGGCTACAATCTTTTTTATGTATCCAATAATTGACAGGTATTGTATAATCGCTCTTTTAAATTCAGCCCAAGTTCGTGAGTTTATTTTGATTGCTTGTGCAAACTTTGCGAACTTGTCGATAAAAGTTTCTGTAATTTTAAATTTTGGTTTAATAGGTTTTCCATCGTATTTTCTATGCTACAGATTTCACAGTTATGAACCGCGTATTTCTGTCATACAGCTTAGGGTGGTAATAATTTAATTGCATTTCTTCAGTGAGCGATTCCTCTATGGTTGTTTCTGAGATGCACTTTCTCTATTAATTCGACCAGTTTCTTTTCATCATTTCTAAAATTTTACAACATTTATTTTCGTTTGAGGGAAGTAGTCATGGTGAACATCTTGAATTATTTTGAGAAATTCCTGATTTTCTACATGTATTACATTTAATAACTTAGGGTCAAAATGATTTTTGAGTAGTGTTATTGTGGTTTCTCTATCTAAATTTTTAGTGCGAATTATTCTTCTAGATTTATTGAAAATTGTTAAGTTTTTTATTGTTAAGGACCCTGAATTACTTTTTTGAATAATTATTTGCCTTTTAAAAAAACTTAGAGTACATTTACTTAAATGAAAATTGTTTTGGTTAGTTTCTTCTGTTAATTTGATTTCGATACGTGATAGTGCGTCAGTATTTCCGTTCTGAATTCCCTTTTTATATTTTATCCCATAATCGAACTCTGATAATTTAAAACTCCATCTCACGAGTTTTGAATTTGCTTCTTTTATTGAAAATAGCCATTGTAATGGCTTGTGGTCCGTCTCTATAATAGATTTCCGCCCAAATATATATGGGCGAAAGTATTTTGTGGCCCATACCACAACTAATAATTCTTTTAATAAATAGTACTATAGTTCTGTTCATGTTCGTTAAGTGTGCGACTTGCATAACATATTGGCTGCCTTTCTTGAGAAAGTATGGTACCTAAAGCGTACTGACTCGCATCCGTTGTGAAAGTAAAAGTTTTTTTAAAGTTCGTATATTTTAAAATTGGATCATGAATTAGCATTTTCTTTAGCAATTCGAAACTAGATTTTTATTCTGTGTCATTTATGTTTATTTTTGAATTTTTTTTTAAGACATTTTGTAATGGGCTTAGCTATTTTCGAATAGTCTTTTATAAATTTCCTGTAGTAGTCTGTTAAACCAAGAAATTGTTTTATCTGTTTCGGAGTTTTTGGAATTGGAAAGTCTTTCATGCATTGTTTTGATTTTTCATGGTTTGATTTTATCCCCTCTAAGGTGACAACGTGCCCAGAAATTCTGTTTCCTTTTTAGAAATTCAGATTTATCTACTTGTACCATCAAATTTACTTTTTTTAATTTTTTAAAAATTTTGGTTAAGGAGTCTAAATGTTCTTCGAATGAAGAAGAGAAAATTATAATATCGTCCATGTATGCAAGGCAGATTTTGTTTATATGATCTTTGAGAATATAGTTTATTAGTCTTTGGAACGTTGCCGGGACTGTTTTCAACCCGAAAGGCATGCGTACAAACTCGTAGTGCCCATCTTCGATACTAAAAGCTGTTTTGTAAACGTCTTTTTCATCAATCTCTATTTGATGAAACCCTTTTGCTAGATCCAGGGTTGTAAAGTATTGGCATCTTTCCAACTTTCCCAGAATGTCATCTATATTGGGAATATGGTATCTGTCGTCTATTGTGACCTCTTTTAATTTACGATAGTCAATGAGGAGTCGCCACTTAGCTTATCCACTGGCATCCTCCTTCTTCGGAACTATCCATTCGGGGGCTGCGTAAGGCGAACTACTGTGTCTTATGATACCTTTTTCTAACATATCCGAAATTTGTTTCTGAACTTCTTCTTTATAAATCTGTGGGTACCTGTATGATCTTGCAAAAATTGGGGCATTATTTATTGTACGAATCTCATGTTTTATAACATTTGTAAAAGATAAATCTGATTCTTCTTGATAAAAGATTTTTGAAAATTTTTTAATATTAGAGTTAATTTATGGTTTTATAGTAGGAAGTCAAGTGTTAAACAATTTAAAGTAGGGTCGGCCTTTAATAAACAAAATTGTATAACTGAAGTTTAAATTCTAGGCGCACATATAAAAGTAGTAAGAAAATTTCTTATATGAAAATAAAAAACAGAAAAATTTTTTTTATTTTTAAATCTACAGCGCATCTTTAAAATTGAAAAGAAAAAGTGTAATCCTGTTTTTTATTTTTTTTTTTTGTAGTAAGTAAGACATAGATGTTTTTTGTTTGCTTACATAAAAATGTAGTCTCTTCTGGATAGAAGAATTTATATAAGAAAAGAGAAAACGCATTTAGGTTTTTTTGTTTTTTTTTTTCTTATTTTTTTGTTTTTGTATGGAATAAAAAATAATTCAAAAATTTCTAGTTTTTAACTAAAAAACAAATTTAACACTTGTTTTTGTTATTCTTAAATTAATATACGAGTATACAAATCACTAGTTATCTAGTCAAAGCAAGGAATTGATACAAAAAGAATATAATGTAAAAGTTGAACTATGATAGGAACTATTTTTTCCTGGTTTTAAAAAATTACAATATTCTAGTAATAACAAGATAATAATTAATAATTTATTAAGATTCTGAAAAATGTAATGATCATAAAAGAAATGGAAAGTATAGAACTGTATAATATATATGTAAATAATGTCTACTTTTACATGTAGATTTTTTTGTTTAAATCTTTATAACATTCTTAGAAATTTTAAATTAATATACAAACAAATATTTTTACAATACAAATAAAAATGCTCAAATTTGAATGCTATTAAAATTAATTTTTAGAGAAGCTTCATAACTAAAAGAGAATCCTTTAACTTTACAAACAATTTTTTCTTATTATCTTTTGTACAGTAAATTTTGTAAGCGTAGTTCTTGGGACCACCACTTACAAATTCTGTAATATAACTTCCTATACCATAACATTCTAATTCATCAGTCATGTCTCCTATAAATTTACCTATTTCTGGTTCATATTCTCCTTCTCGGCTAATATACAACACTGAATCGGTGTCATAATATAATACTCTACTATCCAACTTCTCTAGATAACTGTAAAGTTGAAGACGAGCATGTGTTGTTGTATAAGCAGCGATCCTTACGTTGACAGTAGATAAAGAAGTTACTGCTTCTTCTTTATATTTCCAACTAATCACTATGTTTTCTTCATTTACTGGGAATATGTGACATACTTCTATAGAAGAGTTTGTTATTAACTCATAAAGTTTAAAAGATTGATTTATTATGCTGGTTTGTTGTTGATTTTTTCTTTGTTCAAATTTTCCCTAGAATGAGTTTAAAATAATCTTAGCAAAAGATCTTAAACCATGGTTATTAACTACTTTATCGTATTCTAATTTAATTTTTTCCTTTTCAAAAAAAACTATCAATATATTTTTCCTTTTCTTTTTGAGTTTGACATTTTATTGGCCACCCAGAAGCTTCTTGTTTAATCTTTATAAATGTGTTCATCATTTTAGTGAATAAACCATCAATACGATTGCAATTGTCATATTTTACTGTTTCGTATTCCCAAACTTCATAAATATTTAAAAGTTTACACCCTTTTTCAATTGATTTTTTAATTTCATCAATTACCCAAGTTCCTACTAATGCTCTTTCATCGTCTGTATGTTCACAGTATTTTCCTTGACATTTTTGTTCACTACAAGTGTTACATAGTGAGAACATCAATTTATTATTTTGTTTGACAGGTAACACGGGGTGTAATAGATTTGTTGGTGGTAAGATTTTACATTTAATAATACCGTCAATAGTCATTCTGTTTAACTTGGAATAAGTATCTTCTCCAACATAAATCTTAGGATGGTTTATGGGAAATTTTCCTCGTTTGCAAACATATTAAGGAACATACATCTATGTATTTAATTTTTTCTCCTTGTTTACATTTATAATATGTGTAAGTATTTCCCGTTCTTCCGCCATAAAATGCATCACGAGGATTTAAAGGAACTAAATTAATTAATGAATGATTTTCTCAATATCTCATATTTTCATTCTGTCTCATTAGCTCCCGGAATTCACATTCCCACATCTCAATAACTTTATATCCACATGATTTTATAAACTCTAATCTCATTAATGTTTTTTCATATCGTAGATTCAAAGTATCGCTAGAGTTATCATGTAATGGTATATCCCTCTGGTTTGTTAAACATTTTGGATGTCCATGATAATAGCAACCGTAAAATTCAAATATTTCTTTAGTCTCTTCGCAAAATCCATTGACTTTAACATTTCCGATTTGTTTTTCTTTTCAATTAAATGCACATTTCAAATCAATTTTTTCTCAAATCTTTTTCCCAAATAGGCCATTGCATGGCAATTTTTGACTGATTGTCTACCATCCTATATCCTTTTCTTGATATAATTCCTATAGTATTCGATTTGAGAAAGTTTCTTTTATATACAAGATTACAGGCGGAAGCTATTGTTGTTGCTTCTAAAAACGGTTCAACATTACATTCTTCTAAAAAAAAATTTCTGTAAACCAGCATGTATGGTTTAGTTAGAATTTCAACATCATTTTTACAGTATGTATTCTAAAATATCTTTCTCCATATTAAATTCTGAGTTTCTATTTTGTTCATACCACATTAAAAATTCAATTCGCTCATCTCCTTTTATTGTAATCGAGTTATAGTATTTAATTGCTGGAAGTGTGCCAATGTAATTTACATTTTCCAATTTATTAAATAGATGTGGAAAATAACCCTTTTTCAAATTGATCGATAAATTAAAAACTTTCGATAATTTTGCCAAGGCCATAGAAAAGTAGTTCATAGAATCAATAAATTTAATACTATCAATTATCATAACAATAATTTTTGTACCTCTGTACCTAATTAACTTTGGTTCAAGTACAGTTTTATTGAGTATATAATTCAGAATAAACTGATGGTCAAAAGCCTGCCCATTATGAGCAATTATGACAATCTTTTTGAATTCCTTTCTTAATTTTAAAATAAATTCCATGAAATCCTCTATCACATTTTTCGTTTTAAAAATTATTTCTCTTAATTTACATTTTTGACAGAAGTATAGAGAATCAATGTTTATACATTTAAAGCATCTCAGTTGAGCCATGCATAAACTTGGAACATGTTCTTTTATTTTTGTAGAGTTAATTTCTTCTTGTCTTGTTTCTAAATCATAAAATACGTAAATGCAGTTTTCAAAATTTACTTTTGTTTTGTCTTGCTGAATGAAGCATTTATGGTTTTCAGGAACATGATTCTCGTAAATTTTACAAAAATATTCACCATATATATGAGTCCTACAACTTTTATGAACTTTAAAACAAGATTTGCATTTACTAATTTCTTCACAGGTGCTTCTATTTTTTGAACTGTAAGCCTTATGATTTTCAAAACATGATTGAACACGAAATGCGCGACTGCACTGCATACATAAAATATTTTTAACATTAATTGAATAAGCAGGTGAGTTTTGACAGCAAGGACAACTTTTCGAACACCTATGTTCATTTTTTTTAGAATACGGAATATAACATTCTTCACAATAAAATGCTGTGAAAAAATCAGCTGTGAGCGAAGTTATTACATTATAATGATTATTATGGTATAGCAAGTTAATTTTTTTTCCATTATTAAATCCTTCAAATATTACTTCTGCACCCCTTGTTCCATATTTATATACAACAATTTTGTGTTTATGTAAAAATTTTTGAAATTGATTCAATTCACGAATTCCGCAACCTTCAGATGGAATTGTTAGTTTTGATGTTTTTAATAATTTTAAAGCTATTAAAGTTTGAAGTTTTCCTATATTTTTTTCAAATTTTTTCATATTCAATAAATTTTTCAATTTTAACTATTGAAACAACAAGTGCACGTGGTAGACATAAATTATCGCTGTTTTTTATTGTTATTATTCCTTTCCTTTTTAAACATTCCTCTTTATAATTTGAATATTTATTATTTCTACCTCTACCAGAGGGTAATCTAACACGGGTAACTGTTAAACAAAAATTGTCTGTACTTAAGCCTATAGACATAAAATAAAAATAGTTTATTATAAATGAAACAAAAAATGCATTATAAATAACTACCTTCAGAATTACTTTGAAAAACATTAGAAATTACATCCCAAACGTCGCTAAATTTAAGTTCATGAGCTGATCTAAAACTGAGGTACGCAGGACCTTGATGTTCAAAGCTCTCTCCACAAAATATTAACGCAATCTTATCAGTGGAATTCACATCTTTCACAGCAATCCTGATTATTTGATGTATAGCATCCTTAATCCAGCTAATTGGTTCTCTATTTTCAGGTACGGATTTAATTACAAATTTTATTTTCGTTCATATTAAACAGTTTAACAAATGACGAATTCTCGCTTTCTATTATGTAAGCCGTTCAACCAGCTGATATGTGATAGTCTCCAACTATGTTGCAATAAGTAATTTAGCTTTTAGAGAAATTGTAGGTTGCATGTAAACATTTTTTAAAATAAATTTTTCGTTTTTCTTAGAAATTTTTTCAGGAGGTAATTTAGTTGTTCTATGTTTAGTGGAATTATAGGTGTTTAATAAAGATTGCAATATATTAATCCATTTGTAGTTTCCTTGAAAACTAAATATTTTCCACATTAAATTTGTTAAAGTTCGATTAAAGCGTTTACAATAGATGCTTTCATTTCAGAGTAAGTATAATAGTGATTAATACCCTTCTTTACAACAAAATTTTGAAATATCGAATTGAAAAATTCTTTACCTTGATCTGAATGAATGTTTTTAGGTAGGTCTTTAGCTCGTTTTATAATTTTCTTTAAAGCATTTAAAACATTACTACCGGTTTTAGTTTTAATTGGTTCAGCATAAGCATATTTAGAAAATATATCTATAACGGTTAACATATATTTAAAACCTTTGTTAAATTTTCCATAAGGTATCATTTCCACTAGATCAATTTGCCAGGCAACATTTACTCCTGTCTGCTTGACTTTCCTTCTAAGATACCTTTTTCTAGCTGGTCTATGTATTTCTTTCACTATTTGAGATCTTGACATGATTTTTACACCATCTAACTAGTTTTAAAAATCCAATTTTACATTTCTTTATTTATATACTCTGAAAACTTTAAATTTTGACAGTATAACAGTATATAATGCGGTTCAATTTTACTGGCAAATCATTTTTAACTCAATTTTTGTAAGATATTTTACAAAAATCGCAGTTGATTCAACATTCAAGTTTTATATGAAGATACAGATGAGCAACAAATTTGGGAAATAAATAACCAAGAAGGAGATCTTGACTATTTTGCAGAATTTTTTAGAAATAATTTATAGCCTAAAATAATATATAAGAATATTTGTATAAATGTATCAGTATATGTATCTATAAGTATTTCATAATAAATACAAATTAAATAAATTTTACAAATTTTTCATTTATTGTTGTTCTTGACTAAAATATTACAAATTTTATTTTCTAGTAGTATAGGTATTCCAAAAAACAATCTAGAATAATTACATTGAACGCTATAACGTTGTATTGGAATATATATTTCTTCATGCAATTTCATAACATGCATTTCTTGACACGTTTCTATATATTTAATAACATATTCCCGTACATTTGATTCAGCACTTTTATTGTGTATCATTACACCTTGAAGAAAATCAATTAAGTTGTAAAATGTGTCAGCTTCCTCCTTGTTAATACTAAGACATCGACCAATAAGAATTCTTAACCCATATTGTAAACATAATTTTGTATTCTTTATTGATTGTTTCGAGTACCTTTCACAAAATTGCTGATGGAACTTACACCAATCATGATATTTTAAAATAGCTGGCTTTTTTCCAATACGGTGAAAAATTTAAGTTGCTACAAGAAATTCTGTATCAAAACCAACAAGAACTTTTAATGACTGCAACTTCTCAACAATTTCTGTTGAGAAAATGTGTATAGCTCAACATCAAATTTGTGTTCGAACCTTGATCTTCCATTATACGTTTTAACTAAAGATTTTTAATAATAATTATATTGCTGAGATACACAAAATTGTGAAAAATTTGAATTTAAAAATAAATTATAGAACATATTAATAATCAGATTGTCGTTTTCTATATGATTATCTTTATGAAATTCATTCAAAAAAGTTTTCATACTTAAACCAAAACATCTATACTAGCCAAAAACGTAACAGTATTGCCCACATACATCTGAAAGAATACCCTGTATCTGCTTATTATTAAAAATTATGCACTGATTTTTCAAGGATTCCAAAATTTCCGGTTTATCTGGAACTCCACCATACAAATCAAAATATTCTGTGCTCCTTAAAAACTCCCTTAAAATATTTGTTTGTAAATTTGTTACATTTTAAAACACTAATTATTTCTAAAGTGTTCATGACTCAAACTGACTCAAATCATACACTCTATTTATTTCATTAATGTAGTTCATTAAAAACTCCTTTTTTATTTTTTTATTTGTTATAATAACATCAAATTTTTCTAGTACTCTTTTACAAATTTTTTACAAGGTTCTTTAGTTCCTAACTAAACAAATATCTTTTAGAAATAAAGTATTTTTATCATCACAACAAAACTTCACATCCTTAAGTGCACAGGACGATGACATCTTGTCGAATATTCAAATACATGTTTCAGTATTCTATTTATAGATTTTGTGAATATATTTCGATTTTTATCAATTTGTATGCTTGCATCAAATTCTCCATAAACAATAGCAGTTAGTGTAGATGTAAGTTGTTTTGATAGCCGTGCCTCAATTTTAATTGTACCCTGGTTTAGTAAACCTTGACATACTTCATTTCCAGATGCACCTGGAGTTAAATCTAGAGTTAGTAAAGCAAGTATAAAAAATCCATTACTAAACATAGACTTTGTTATCTGATGGTCTTTATCATTGTGGTAAATTCCAGTTCCTGAAAAAAGTGTACTGTATGCTCTTGTGCAGGAATTATTTTCATCTGAAAAACTGGTTTCAATTGCTGAATTAAGTATTTGAACACCATTTACGTTTAACACAAATTCTGAAATATCAAAATGTTTAAAATTGTATGGGTTTTTTGATCTTTTTCCAGAATAACCCACATTGTTTGTCATACAAAAAATTATTGTGTTTGGCAACTGTCTAATAAAAACATTATCAAGCGATATTGACGAGCTGTTTATTGGAATTGTAAAACTTTTTACTTCAACGCGTTTATAATTATATTTAGCATTGGATTTCCTAAGAACAGCATTGTGTGCTAACAGTACACTTGGATTAACGGATTAACATGGCTCCTATAATTTTTAATTGTGATTCATCAGAATCGTCTGCAAATAGATAAAAATCTGGTTTTTCAAGTGTTGAAACTATAAGAATGTCAACATTATTTATAAGTAGAGTAGGTTGATTAAACATATCTACGTGTAGTTTACCCATAAGTTCCACTACATTGCTATTATGATACAATTTTTGGCGCTCTTTTGAACCATTATTATCAGATTTAGCTACATTTGCTTTATCTAAAATCCATCCTGCACATTCTAAATGTGTTGCAGCAGCATCTGTACCATAATTTAATAAAGATTCAATGTAAGCTCTATAGTGATAATTTCCATCAGACGGTGTTATATTTTTACCATTTAATTGAACATCACATTGTTTTATTAAAGAATGTAAAATGTTATTAACTACACTTGGTTGTGTTATTTTTTCTTCAGCATTTTTATCATTATTCCATTGTGTTCCATCTTTCTTTAAGATCTGTACTTTTATTCTCAAATATGTAGAAGACAAATCTCTATATGTATCGCCATGACCCAGTGAAACAAATTTAATAGTTGTAGGGTTGTCTAAAGAAGCAATAGGATTGTAGGACACTTCTTCAGATCGTAAAATGCTAGACTGAATGGGTTGGGTTTTAAAAATATCCAACTCAGATTTCATACACTCAATCATAATTAATTAAAATATTTACAAATTTTATATATATTTTGTAAATATATTTTATATTTTTTTGTTTCTTTTTGTTATTATCTTCGCATCGTTTTGACGTAATATAGTTTAAATTTTTAATGAATGGTCTTTTTATAGCTCTTCGTTTTCTTTTAACAGAATCATACATTTCATTCAGTTTTTGTACGGCACCACGTCGTACATTTTTAACAATCTCTTTACTACGATCTTGCATAACTTCTTTTACATTTGCACCAGGTGCAATATCAGATAAAGCATTGATACCAGAGTTAATAACCTCTTTTTTCAAAATATCAACGCCTGAAGTAAATGGTTTCAAATGTCTAAAAAGTCCTCCAAAAAAGCTTCCCAATCCACGACCTCTTTGAAAAGGTACGGTTGAATGTAATAAAGGGCCGATAAGTCCTCTACCAGATTGAATTAAATAATACTCTCTCCATAATGAATAAAATAAAATAATGTATAGTTTTGTAAAATCGCTTTTATTTATACTTTTAAAAATGTAATACAATTTTTGTTGGAATTGAACTATTGGAAAAGTTTATTTTGTATCCATATTTATCACATAAAAGTAATGAAATGTTATTAAATGATTTCTCCACATTGCAATATTGAATATTACTGAATTATTTTACAGTATCAGTGAAAGAATTTTGTATGTTAACAGATCTTAACTTACATCTTTATCACCTATTTTTTGCGGTTCAATTATGTCTGTGTATATAAAAACATATCTGGTATACTAATGGCAATCAATTGTACACTATCTATAAAAGTTTTGAAAGCTTCTATTACACGTGATTTATATTTTTTAAAATCTGTAACTTTAAAAGATACTTGATTGAAACATGTTGTCAAAAGTCCTTCGAGGGTATAAACGTAATTTGCTCTTATTTTTATATCTATTTTAGGCTTAGTAGCACATATTGTGGTGTAACTTAAATTTTTAGGCATCTCCTCAGCTTTTGTTGGTTGTGTATAATAAAGTTTATCGTTTATAAAATTAAAAATTCCCGAAATCAACTGTCGTTCAACTTCTTTTCTTGTAAACCTATTAAGTGGGCGTATATTTTAAATTAGTGTTGGTAGTAGAAAAACTTTCCAGTCACATATCATTTGTTTTTCTATGTATGGAATATATTATGTTCCAACTCCTATCATATCTTTCTATCTCCTATCCTATCATACCTATACTCCTATCATATCTTTAATAAATATTTGAGTACTTTTTTCCCGTTCTTCACCATACACATTTGGAACGAAATCATTAACATACATTTCTGAAATATCGACTTTCCACCTTGAATCACACATGTATTTATTCATTTTATTTGTAAAAAGATGATAATGAATTTTGTGGATAATAGTTCATAGATGAATCACTGAGTAAATTGACATAAAAATCATCATTTACTTGTATGTTGTCCATGAGCTTGCGGATTTATTCTTACGGATTGGAAAATTAAGTTCTGTTTGAGTATTATCTACTGCTTGATGAATTATTCAACTCTTTGCTATTTATAGTTTTTTCTTTTTTCGTTGGTGGGCTTGGGCTATCTAAAGGAACAGTTATAATGTCACCTGTATCAGTTTTAAAAATGTGTACATTTTAATTTCTAATTGATTTTTTTTTTCTAAGACGTTCTCCAACTGAAGCAGCTGACAATGTTTTTTTATTACAGCAACTTTTTCATATACTTCTTCTTTAGGTAAAACTTGTATTCCAACATTCTTATATTCAGGGAAATGCGATTGAGTTTCCGCATCTATATACCTTGTTTCCATAATTTTTATTTTCTCCTCTTTATTTCTAGGAAGTTGTCGTTTTTTGTTTGTTATTTTAAATAGATTTTGTCTCTATAAATACCATTTTTGAGTGTCCGTGAGATGTTTATTTAACAATATTTTTTTCATATTTTTATCCAACTCATTAAGTTCAACGTCCGCATTTTGCTGCATTTTGTCATAAATCTCAGGTTTTAAAATTATCATTTTATTAAATGTTGTATTATTCATTTTATAAAATTTCCGATTATCCTTGATAGTATTGCACCAAGAAGTGTAGGTAAAAATCCACCACGTTGAATGATAATTTTTCTTTTGCTATTTATAGATTTTTTCCGGCAAATAAGTGATCTTAATTCTTTTTTATACTTTCCTAATTGGGTTGTTGCTTTTTTACTCAGATTACAATTACCTTTTAAAATATTTAAAGAGATTTCGCAAAATGTTTTTATTACTTCAGGGTCACAATGTTTTATAATTACTTTCTGGAATTTTGGTTTAGAGGTTTTTAATAGGTGCAATATATGTCGATTAGTCTTCAAACGTTTTATATTCCTCCCCAAATTGTTCTAATTGATCTCTCGTACAATAACACAAACCTTTCCCAAATATATCACTTCTTAATCGAAATATATCATTAACGTCTTGAGTAAGATCTATTAATATATAGCCATATGGGACTGACGTCACATCATTATATACTTTTTCAAATGCTTTAATTTGATTGGGATATATTTGGCGAGCTAGAGGTAATATCTGCGATTTATCTCTTGGATTTTTAAAAAGTACTAAATATTTACAGTTGAGTGAAATATCTCTTGAAAATTTACCCTGGTGAAAAACATTTTGTCTTACAAATATTACAGATAAATTTCTATGACGTTATCCTCTAGTAAATAAATCACATACATACTTATCATGAGAATTTAACATCATATCATCGATAATAATTAACAAAGGTTTTTGATTATCATTAAAATCGGGAATAGTGTTACTATATTCCATATCTTTGACAGATTTTGGAACGGCGTTTTTGTCTGGATTACACCAAATTATTCTATTAATATGTGGTTGTATATTTTCTTTTTTATATTTTATTAAATTATGAATAAAAGTGGTTTTACCACAGCATGATGGACCAGCCACCATCATAGTAAACGGGTGAAACAGCTTAATTGTATTAGTTAAAAACTAACTCTATTAACCTATATTTATACGAAAAGCTCTTTTCCCGAAGTGAATATAAATGTAATTTAGTTATTCTATGGAACATTCTACCATAACCCTTCGACATGGTTAAACAAGTTCTCATAGTTGACCTCCAATTTTTACAAGGAAATGAAAAGCAATATTTCCTAAAAGAGTTAGCCATACTTGAAAAAGGAAGTTTAATTCCAACTGTGTATCAATCACTTCAAAGCACCGTACCCCGCAGAAGAACTTAGTCAGGATATGGAATATAATAACCAGTATTGCGAAAGTAAAATAAATGGACTTAAATGGAATAACGGTTTAGTTGAATATTTAGATGTAAAATGTATATTAAAACACTATTTAGAGTCAGCTGAAAAAATTTTTGTTAAAGGAGAAAAATAACTTTTTCTTCAAAAGTACATTGACAATGTTAAAATAGAAGATCTAAGCAGAAACTTGCCGTCATTGCAAAAGATTGATAACTTTAAATCAAATTGTCCTATACACTTATCAAACAACAATTTCAGATATGCTGTTAAAAATTGTTATAATGTATATATGTATCTTTTAAAGGAAAAAATGTTAGATTAAGATTTTTAATTTTCATACTTGCACGATATGAATTTAAATAACCAAACTAAAAAAGTTCACTTCAATATTAAACAAGAAATTCACGTTATGCATGTATGGGACTATGCTTACAGATCAGCAAGGAAAAGTCATTGGGAAGAATACGAACGTGATACAAGTAGATTTCAAAGACGTATAGATAAAGTTGGTCTCACTATTTCTGCAATTTTAACATCTGATCATCGTAAAAAAATGTTAAAACTTAGATTTAAATAAAAATATAATAATAAAAGAATTTAAACATAAAACTAAATGTCTTTTATTTTTATCTTATGATTTTAAAATAGATACCATTTAACCTATTTTTGAATTATTTTTTATTCTATACAAAAACAAAAAAAAAAAAAAATAAACATAAACATAAATGCATATCAAAGAGCATAAATGCATATCTTTTGTGTAATCAGTTCCATATTTTTGATTTGCTGTTTGTTTTCTTTTTATTCATATTTTCTGAACATTCTTAATTAAAAACTAAAAAAAATGTCTTACACGACATGCAGTCAGCTAATTAATGACTTTCGTTTTCTCTTTTCTTCTATAAATTCTTCTATCCAGAAGAGACCGCATTTTATATGCGTCAGTTTAACAAAAACACTTTCTTCTTTTTCTTTAATATATATATTTATTTATTACCCTATGTACATACTACAATTTTCAATCATTTAATTTAATAATTTCGCGCCTCAGACTAGTTGGTAATGTAAAACTCTAATGCCGCGTGTTTTCTTTTATTGTCCTATATATACTTTTTTTTTATGTAACGCCACGCTTTAAGGTATATATGTATTATTTTTTATTGTTGGCAAAATATTGGTTTCGAAATCGGAAATGATTTCGGAATCAATATAAAAAAAAATTTTAATTTGTTTCACTTTCTTTTTCTATATTTAAATATATACCTCAAAGTAAGTGCAATGTGTTGACCACATGTTTTTTATTATTTTCCTTTTCTTCATATATAATGTAGGTCAGAACATTGCATTAGACAAAAAAAATTATCGTGTGGCGTGAAATAGGAACAAGCAAAAAAATATTATTATTTTATACCTTTCAAGTACATGAACTTGAAAAGGTTTTTTTTTCCTTTTAATTATTTTTTTTAATTTTGTTCGTAATTTGAGAACGCAAAAAAAAAATAAAAACAACATTTTTATATTGGAAGTATACAGAGAAGTATTATATTATACTTCTCGTTTCAGGTTTTTGAAGGTTGTTTGTGTTGTCACTTATAATACCCCCACCGTTAGTCTGAGGCTCCGACAAAGTATTTATTACAATTTTTTGTTTCTTACATACTAATTTTTTTAAAACAAATAATATAGCTATTGCAAACATGGTCATTATGAAATTTATTGATGAGTTTATTAAAATGTTTTCGGTTTTTTTATTCAAAATATTATTAATTTTAATTCTATTATCTGTAATGTTTCTTAAGTGTATACTTTCAAAATTTAAATACTCTATAGTATTGTTTTCCGCTATATTTGTGGTGAAGTAAGGTAGAATTACATTATCATTTATTTTAATGAATGAATTTTCATATAACGCGCCGTTTAAGCTAATTTTACAATTTTCATATTTTATTAAGTAATTTCCCATAAAGGAGAAATTTAAATTATTACAGGTATATGACACATTTATTTTGTTTACATTTTTAGTTCTGATGATACCTGCAATAATTTCTTTTATTTCTGTTCTTTTGAAAGTTTGCATTGTGCAATAAGCATTTTCAAATTTAATTATATTAGATATACAATTATTTTTAATTTCAACAAGATATTTTTAATTTATTTTTAAATTATTATTATATACATTGTTTTTATAATATATTAGAACAATATTTTCGTTAATTAGCATAGCTTTCATATTTTTATTTGGGATCGGTTCTATTTGGATTCTTGAAAATAGTTTTTCATCATATTCTGGTATTTCTTATACTATGATAAGGTGGTCTAGATAAAAGGCCACAACAAGTTTTATATCTTTTAAGCTTTTAAGATCGGAAATTAAATCCATTTCTTTTTCTGTTAGCATATTTCTTGTTAGTATACCTAATTTACTTGTGAGTACTGTATCTTCTATTTTTTCTATATGGTTTTCTAACAAATCTATGTCATAGTTTATTTGGTAGATTTTCTGCATATAATGGATTTCGTCTTCTATCTGTAGAATTTTATTTTGGTTATTTTCGTTAAAGGTGTTTAAATATTGAGCTCTAAGATTTTGTTGGGAATTTATGTGTTTAGTGATATTTTTGATTTGGTTGGAAATTTCGTTGTTTATTGTGGTTTGTTTATTGCTTTCTGCTATTAAGTAGGTACTGTTTTTTGTTAAGGCTTCCAATTTGGATTTGATTTCTATCTCGTCATTGTAATCCATTGTGCCGGTTAAGTATTTTTTAGTCCAGTACCTAAGGCATTGATAAGGTAACGTTTTTGTCTTTGGTGCGGTCTTATATTATTTATTTTCTGTTCTAGTGAGTGATAGTTGTGTATAAATGTACTATACATTCGAATTAGAGAGTTTTTTTTGTCTTTTTCTGATAGAATATTTTTATAAATTATATGTTTTGTATTTAAGTACTCTGTAATATTGATCGTATGTAGAATTTTTTTATGATTTTTTATTATTTTGACGTCTTCTAATTTTATAGTCATGTAGCCATTGTTGTCATTTAAGGTTTGCAATTCAATTTTGTGGCATTGCACTTGGAACATTTGCAGAACTAGAAGCAGTATTATTGTTAGGAGTAACATCTTGCCCTGAAAGAGAAATAGATTTCTTTTTAGATTTTCTTAGTTTTGATTTTTGCTTTAATTGTAGATGAGTTAATATTCTGAAATATCTTTTTCGTTTGAATATGTGTTTTATAATATTTTAGGGACGAATTTTTATCTATAACGTGGTCATCGTCAATTTGTTCGATTTCAATTTTTCTAAATTTAGAGTGATTTTTACCTCCTCGAGTATCTTTTAGAAATGTTGTATCAGTTCCTTGTTCTATCTCTATTTCCTGTCTGTTTTTATTTAAATAATTTATAGTCTTTTCTTTTACTTTCAAAAATCTATTATAGATTTCCTCATAATCTCTGTCTTTTATTTTCCCATTTATAAAATCATTTGGCTTAACGCTCGTGAATGGAAGGGCCTTAAGACCCAGCTCATTGTCGGCTACAATCTTTTTTATGTATCCAATGATTGACAGCCCAAGTTGGTGAGTTTATTTTGATTGCTTGTGCAAACTTTGCGAACTTAAGATCAAAATGATTTTTGAGTAGTGTTATTGTGGTTTCTCTATCTAAATTTTTAGTGCGAATTATTCTTTTAGATTTATTGAAAATTGTTATTTATTTTTTAATGTTAAGGACCCTGATTTACTTTTTTGAATAATTATTTGCCTTTTAAACAAACTTAGAGTACATTTACTTATATGAAAATTGTTTTGGTTAGTTTCTTAGGTTAAATTGCTTTCGATACGTGATAGTGCTTCAGTATTTCCGTCCTGAATTCCCTTTTTATATTTTATCTCATAATCGAACTCTCGAGTTTAAAACTCCATCTCACGAGTTTTGAATTTGCTTCTTTTATTGAAAATAGCCATTCCGTCTCATAGCCAGTCCGTCTCTATAATAAATTTCCGGTCAAATATATATGGGCGAAAGTATTTTGTGGCCCATACCACACCTAATAATTCTTTTAATAAATAGTACTATAGTTCTGTTCATGTTCGTTAAGTGTGCGACTTGCATAACATATTGGCTGCCTTTCTTGAGAAAGTATGGTACCTAAAGCGTACTGACTCGCATCCGTTGTGACAGTAAATGTTTTGTTAAAGTTCGGATATTTCAAAAATTAGATCATGAATTAGCATTTTCTTTAGCAATTCGAAACTAGATTTTTATTCTGTGTCATTTATGCTTATTTTTCAATTTTTTTTAAGACATTTTGTAATGGGCTTAGCTATTTTCGAATAGTCTTTTATAAACTTCCTGTAGTAGCCTGTTAAACCAAGAAATTGTTTTATCTGTTTCGGAGTTTTTGGAATTGGAAAGTCTTTCATGCATTGTATTTTCTTAGGGTTTGGTTTTATCCCCTCTAAAGTGACAACGTGCCCTAGAAATTCTGTATCCTTTTTGAGAAATTCAGATTTATCTATTTGTACCAGCAAATTAACTTCTTTTAATTTTTTAAAAATTTTGGTTAAGGAGTCTAAATGTTCTTCGAATGAAGAAGAGAAAATTATAATATCGTCCATGTATGCAAGGCAGATTTTGTTTATATGATCTTTGAGAATATAGTTTATTAGTTTTTGGAGCGTTGCCGAGGCTGTTTTCAAATCGAATGGCATGCGTACAAACTCGTAGTGCCCATCTTCGACACTAGAAGCCGTTTTGTAAACGTCCTTTTCATCAATCTCTATTTGATGAAACCCTTTTGCTAGATCCAGGGTTGTAAAGTATTGGCATCTTCCCAACTTTCCCAGGATGTCATCTATAATGGGAATAGGGTATCTGTCGTCTATTGTGACCTCTTTTAATTTACGATAGTCAATGACGAGTCGCCATTAGCTTATCCACTGGCATCCTCGTTCTTCGGAACTATCCATTCGGGGGCTGCGTAAGGCGAACTACTGTGTCTTATGATACCTTTTTCTAACATATCCGAAATTTGTTTCTGAACTTCTTCTTTATGAATCTGTGGGTACCGATATGATCTTGCAAAAATTGGGACATTATTTATTGTACGAATCTCATGTTTTGTAACATTTGTAAAAGATAAATCTGATTCTTCTTAATAAATGATTTTTGAAAATTTTTTAATATTGGAGTTAATTTATTATTAGAGTTTCTTTTTCGTAATCTATTTTTGTCTTAAGAGGTATTAAAATATTGTTCCCTATTATACAATCATATATTTCACATAAAATTCAACTTTTATTTCTGAGTTACCGAATTCTTTAAATAATAGGATAACAGCTTTCTGAGTTATTTGAACCTTTTTTTTTATTGTTTTTAATATGATGTTACTATTTTCTAAATATCTTGGTTGGCAGAGATTGGGTTTTATTATAGAATGAGTAGCTCTCGAATCTATAATAAATTTGAAAGGTCTTTTATCACTGCTAACTATTATATGGGGAAGCTGGTAGTTGAGACCGCTAAGTGAAAATTTTGGGCTTGCGGTAGTTGCTCATCTTGATTATTTTGAGGGGCCATATTAGTATTAATATTCATCGGTTCTTGTGTTGTATTTTAATTTCTATAAGGATAAAAGTTGTTCCTATAAGGGTTTTGGGGAATATTTGCAATTTGTGGCAGTTCTTCTTGGTGGTTTGAGTTTTGATTTCTTTGATTTGGGTGAGAAATATTTCTATTATTGGAATTATTGTAATTATGTCTATTTTGAAAGTAGTGATTTCTATTTAGACTAAAGTTACTACTACTACTATTATTATTACTGTAATGGTTATAGTTATTGGGTCTATTTTTGTTGTTATTATAATTATTAAAACTGCTAGTATTATTATTATTTTTATTATTATTATAACTATTGTAATTATTGAACCTGCTATTATTATTATTACTATTGTTATTATTATTTGGGTTATTTTGGGGATTTCTATGATTTGGTTGGCTATTCCTATTGTTATTATTATTTGTATTTCTAACGTTTCTAGTATTGGTATTGTTATTATTTTTTTGAATATTTTGATTACTAAAGTTCCTATTATTATTGTTATTCCTAAAGTTCTTATATGCGTACCCGGCTTCGTGTAATATGTCCATTGCCTCTTCTAATGTTTCTGGTTTCCTACAATATAAAATTGACCTCATAGGTTCTGACCTCATATCTTGTTTTTAAATATATTCAATGTTGAAGTTTTATTGTTATTTATTGCCTGTTCTGCTGCGTGGAGATCATCTCCAAGTGAGAGTTTTGTCTTTACGTTGAGTTTTCTTAAGGCAGTTTTTATTTCATTATAGAATTCTATGCAACTTGTCCTGAAATTTGTACCACGTAATTCGTCAAATAGTTCTTCCAAACTGGTACGATCGCCGAAATTATTGATTAGTATTTCCTTAATTTCTAACCAACCTGTAATGTGGTTATTTATTTCGACTACTTCCTTTGTCCTTCCTTTTAATTTGGATTTTATTGTATCGGAGAAGATGCTCTGACTTAAATTATCGTATCTTAACAATAACGGATGTATTTTGCCTATAAGATCTGTGAAGTTCTGTAGTTCCCTGGAATCTCCATAAAAGTCGGGTAATTTCCCTATATACTTTAGGGGGTCAATACTAAGAGTAAGGAGTTGGGGGTCATTTTGTCATGGATTTGCATTCATTATAGAATTTTGATTATTGTTATTATTACTATTATTAAAGTGATTCCTATCAGCAAGGTGCCTAGTTCGTAATGAGATATTGTTCAGTAAACTTGTTAATTCGTCAACAAGAATGTCTTTTGACATAGGACAATAAAGATTTTATTATGAATTTCTAACTACTTTGTAAATTAGTATTCAAACAAGAAACATACTACAGATATATTTATTACGAAAAAATTTTCTCGAATTATTTTTCAAAAATCCAAGTAGAACTAAAGGTTTACCAATATTGAAATTATTATATTAAATAAATTTCTCTGCACTTTTTCTTTTTTTTTTGTATTTATTAACTAATTTATTTAATAATGTAATATAAATCTAATAATGTAATATAATAAAAAAAATGTATGCTATATAATTTGTTAAAATATAAATATTTCTTAAAGGTAGTTTGCAAATGGTATAATTTTTTTTTTTATTCATATATTTTTTTCTTATTATTTTCTTTGTTTTTTTCTTCTACTTAGTACATACAATAATTCAATAAATAGTACATATAATAAATTCTAGGTATAACAATTTTTTTTGATAAGTTGCAAATGATATAAAAAAAAATTTTTCCTGTTTTACTTATTACAATATAGGTAATAAAAATGTAAAAAATGAATTTCCTTATATAAAAAATGTTCCCTTTTCAAGATGAAATCTTGAAATGTTGATTCTCTGGTTTGCTGTTGCCCTTTGCACTCTCTTGAACTGATGGTCACAAAAAATTTTTTTTGTTTTTATATTCACAATTTCTCTTTGTTAAGTTTAACTTTTGGTTAATTATAATATAGTTTTATTTAATCTGATGTTATTTGTTAGAGTTCTTTTTGTTTTATATGTTTTTGAGTTCTCCTTTTTTTTTTATTTACTTTATTATAAGTAGGTAACCTTGCACTTTGGGGTGGGAAAAAATTTGACCCATATTGCACGAAATGCTGACCTACATTTTGATTTATCGGTGTAATGTAGATCATGCTTGGTTAGTAGGTCAAGAACTTGTTTTGATCGTTTTGGTTTAGGTTTTAAGTTAAGTTGTATGTGTGGTTTGTTAACTTATAAGTTCCAAATGGTTTTATAGTAGGAAGTCAAGTGTTAAACAATTTAAAGTAGGGTCGGCCCTTAATAAACAAAATTGTATAACTGAAGTTAAATACTAGGCGCACATATAAAAGTAGTAAGAAAATTTCTTATATGAAAATAAAAAACAGAAAATTTTTTTTTATTTTTACAATATTCTAGTAATAACAAGATAATAATTAATAATTTATTAAGATTCTGAAAAATGTAATGATCATAAAAGAAATGGAAAGTATAGAACTGTATAATATATATGTAAATAATGTCTACTTTTACATGTAGATTTTTTTTGTTTAAATCTTTATAACATTCTTAAAAATTTTAAATTAATATACAAACAAATATTTTTACAATACAAATAAAAATGCTCAAATTTGAATGCTATTAAAATTAATTTTTAGAGAAGCTTCATAACTAGGAGAGAATCCTTTAACTTTACAAACAATTTTTTCTTATTATCTTTTGTACAGTAAATTTTGTAAGCGTAGTTCTTGGGACCACCACTTACAAATTCTGTAATATAACTTCCTATACCATAACATTCTAATTCATCAGTCATGTCTCCTATAAATTCACCTATTTCTGGTTCATATTCTCCTTCTCGGCTAATATACAACACTGAATCGGTGTCATAATATAATACTCTACTATCCAACTTCTCTAGATAACTGTAAAATTGAAGACGAGCATGTGTTGTTGTATAAGCAGCGATACTTACGTTGACAGTAGATAAAGAAGTTACTGCTTCTTCTTTATATTTCCAGCTAATCACTATGTTTTCTTCATTTACTGGGAATATGTGACATACTTCTATAGAAGGGTTTGTTATTAACTCATAAAGTTTAAAAGGTTGATTTATTATGCTGGTTTGTTGTTGATTTTCTCTTTGTCCAAATTTTCCCCCGAATGAGTTAAAATCATAAATAAAACATATAGTACAAGACAAACAGCTACAACTAATACGCTAATTGATCATATTATATCAAATATGGAGGATCAACATAAAATTTCATATAAAATTGAAGATAATGAAATATCTGATCATAAGGGTGCCCTAGTGTGTATTCAAATGATAAAAACTTCATTAAAACCTTATTTAAAGCTTTCACATAGCAGAACAGACTATCATAAATTCTGTAATAGAGTTGCTAATAAATTAACTGAGAAACAAATTATTGAAGTTGATGAACTCGTTGGAATCATACAAGAAGCAAAACAATGCAGTACAGTAACATATGAAATAAGATCAAGAAATAATAATTGAATTACACCAGTTATTCTTGACAAATTAAAAATTAGACGTTCGTTATATAAAGCGCACAAAAAAGATCCAAGTAACATGGTTAAAAAAGAAAAATACTTAAAATATAAGAAAAAGATGAAAAATGTCATTCTGAAAGCCAAGAATAGCCACATTAACAATTGCATTGAAAAAGCAGGAAATGATAATAGAAAACTATGGAAAGTTGTAAATTACACAATAAAAAATAAAGAGGATGAAAAGAACGACTATATTGGTAATCTGATTAAAGAAAATGGAGAAATTACCACAAGCGATATTGCTTGCTGAAACTGCTAATACACTAAACAAATATTTTAATGAAATAGGAGAAAACATCATAAAAAAGAATAGAACTAGCAGAGTGCTAAATACAATGCGCAATTCCATAAATCTAAGATCAGTATATTTAACGCCCGTGACAAAACATGAAATTGTTACAATTGTTATGAATCTTCATAGAAATTCAGCTCCAGGGGCTGATAAAATTACTGTAAAAGATCTACAAGAGCTGATACATATTATCAAGAATATTTTATGTAAAATGATAAATTAATGCCTTGCAGATGGAATTTACCCAGAGTGCTTAAAACAAGCCGTCATTGTGCCAATTCACAAAGGTGGACAAAAAACAGATTGTGGAAATTATAAGCCCATATCGTTATTAAATTCAATCAGTAAAATATATGAAAGAGTTATCGATACAAGAATAAGATCATTTATTAAGCAAACTATTGGCTTCGATTCGAATCAATATGGATTTATAGAAGGAAGTGGTACAGATTCTGCTGTGTCGGTTACAATAGACCAAATTCATGACGCATTAGATGAAGGGTACTATGTTGCGGCAATGTTTATTGATCTAAGTAAAGCATTTGATGTTGTCAATCATGGCAAACTACTAGATTTTCTTGAAGACTTGGGAATTAGAGGTATAGCAAATAGGTTATTTAGGAGTTATTTGTCAAATAGAACTCATTGTGTGCGAATTGAAAATACTGTAAGCTCTGAACTGGTGATTAATACTGGAGTCCCACAAGGATCGATATTGGGCCCACTTCTTTATTTATTATATGTAACGAATCTCTCAAAGTGTAACTTTGAATCAAAGTATACAATTTATGCAGATGACACAAATTTTATATGTAAGGCTAAAACTTTAATCCAACTAGAAAATAACCTAAATAAAGATATGGAAATATACGGTAATTGGCTGGACGGTAATGGTCTCTGTATGAATCCCAAAAAGACATATTATATTGTATTCAAAACACTTAGGAAAAAATATCATGAAATTACAATAAAAGCAAGAGGTGTCACGGTAGAACGAGTTCAACATATGAAATATCTCGGAATGACTATAGATGAAAATCTTAAATGGGATAAACATATTAAACAATTGAAGAAAAGCATAATACCGATCATAATGGCAATCAAAAGAGCAGGTGGTGTTCCAATCAAAGCCGCCAAATTAATTTACAACGGATGCATCTTGTCAAAAATTCGTTAAAATATATGCAGTTGGAGTAACAGTACAAAATTCCATGTCAATCAAATGGGTATGATTATGAAAAAATCGTTAAAAACATTATACAAATTGAACCCTAGATTGAGTACAAAGGAATTGTATATAACCACAAATGAACTTGACATAAACCAGTTAATATACTTCGAAAAATGTAAATATGTGTACAAAATAATAAACAAGAAAATGAAATCTTCATTAACAATTATAACAAGAGATAACGTGCACAACTACAACACTAGATATAGAGGACATCTTGTAGTACCTAAAGCAACTACAACTAAGAAGCTACAAGGATTAAAATGTAGTGCAATAAAGATGTTTAACGCTCTACCTATCCAACTAAAACGCAGCCAAAACTTACATGAATTTAAACATAGACTTAAGAAATATTTAAAAAACTTTAGAAATTAGCTATTGTTCAAGTAAACAAAAAAAAATTGTAATGTGATTTTTAAACTTTTAGTTTTTAGAATTAGTATTATTAGTTTAGATTTAGTTTAGAATTTAATTTCTTATACACAATTTTTTAGATAAATTGTCTGAAATTAATAAAAAAAAAAAAAAAAAAAAAAAAAAAAAATTCATCAATTACCCAAGTTCCTACTAATGCTCTTTCATCGTCTGTATGTTCACAGTATTTTCCTTGACATTTTTGTTCACTACAATTGTTACATAGTGAGAACATCAATTTATTATTTTGTTTGACAGGTAACACGGGGTGTAATAGATTTGTTGGTGGTAAGATTTTACATTTAATAATACCGTCAATAGTCATTCTGTTTAACTTGGAATAAGTATCTTCTCCAACATAAATCTTAGGATGGTTTATGGGAAATTTTCCTCGTTTGCAAACATATTAAGGAACATACATCTATGTATTTAATTTTTTCTCCTTGTTTACATTTATAATATGTGTAAGTATTTCCCGTTCTTCCGCCATAAAATGCATCACGAGGATTTAAAGGAACTAAATTAATTAATGAATGATTTTCTCAATATCTCATATTTTCATTGTGTCTCATTAGCTCCCGGAATTCACATTCCCACATCTCAATAACTTTATATCCACATGATTTTATAAACTCTAATCTCATTAATGTTTTTTCATATCGTAGATTCAAAGTATCGCTAGAGTTATCATGTAATGGTATATCCCTCTGGTTTGTTAAACATTTTGGATGTCCATGATAATAGCAACCGTAAAATTCAAATATTTCTTTAGTCTCTTCGCAAAATACATTGACTTTAACATTTTCGATTTGTTTTTCTTTTCCATTAAATGCAGTTTTCAAAATTTACTTTTGTTTTGTCTTGAAGCATTTATAGTTTTCAGGAACATGTTTATCGCAAATTTTACAAAAATATTCACCAAATATATGAGTCCTACAACTTTTATGAACTTTAAAACAAGATTTGCATTTACTAATTTCTTCACAGGTGCTTCTATTTTTTGAACTGTAAGCCTTATGATTTTCAAAACATGATTGAACACGAAATGCGCGACTGCACTGCATACATAAAATATTTTTAACATTAATTGAATAAGCAGGTGAGTTTTGACAGCAAGGACAACTTTTCGAACACCTATGTTCATTTTTTTTAGAATACGGAATATGACATTCTTAACAATAAAATGCTGTGCAAAAAGCAGCTGTGAGCGAAGTTATTACATTATAATGATTATTATGGTATAGGAAGTTAATTTTTTTTCCATTATTAAATCCTTCAAATATTACTTCTACACCCCTTGTTCCATATTTATATACAACAATTTTGTGTTTATGTAAAAATTTTTGAAATTGATTCAATTCACGAATTCCGCAACCTTCAGATGGAATTGTTATTTTTGATGTTTTTAATAATTTTAAAGCTATTAAAGTTTGAAGTTTTCCTATATTTTTTCGAATTTTTTCATATTCAATAAATTTTTCAATTTTAACTATTGAAACAACAAGTGCACGTGGTAGACACAAATTATCGCTGTTTTTTATTGTTATTATTCCTTTCCTTTTTAAACATTCCTCTTTATAATTTGAATATTTATTATTTCTACCTCTACCAGAGGGTAATCTAACACGGGTAACTGTTAAACAAAAATTGTCTGTACTTAAGCCTATAGACATAAAATAAAAATAGTTTATTATAAATGAAACAAAAAATGCATTATAAATAACTACCTTCAGAATTACTTTGAAAAACATTAGAAATTACATCCCAAACGTCGCTAAATTTAAGTTCATGAGCGGATCTAAAACTGAAGTACGCAGGACCTTGATGTTCAAAGCTCTCTCCACAAAATGTTAACCCAATCTTATCAGTGGAATTCACATCTTTCACAGCAATCCTGATTATTTGATGTATAGCATCCTTAATCCAGCTAATTGGTTCTCTATTTTCAGGTACGGATTTAATTACAAATTTTATTTTATGACCGTTCATATTAAACCGTTTAACAAATGACGAATTCTCGCTTTCTATTATGTAAGCCGTTCAACCAGCTGATATGTGATCGGAGAGGTACTGTTTACTTTGATAATTTTAAAAATTTCAGTAGACCAATTCGGTTGATAACATTTTTCAAAAGTTTTTTTGTATTTACTTATTGTAACATAGTCTCCAACTATGTTGCAATAAGTAATTTAGCTTTTAGAGAAATTGTAGGTTGCATGTAAACATTTTTTAAAATAAATTTTTCGTTTTTCTTAGAAATTTTTTCAGGAGGTAATTTAGTTGTTCTATGTTTAGTGGAATTATAGGTGTTTAATAAAGATTGCAATATATTAATCCATTTGTAGTTTCCTTGAAAACTAAATATTTTCCACATTAAATTTGTTAAAGTTCGATTAAAGCGTTTACAATAGATGCTTTCATTTCAGAGTAAGTATAATAGTGATTAATACCCTTCTTTACAACAAAATTTTGAAATATCGAATTGAAAAATTCTTTACCTTGATCTGAATGAATGTTTTTAGGTAGGTCTTTAGCTCGTTTTATAATTTTCTTTAAAGCATTTAAAACATTACTACCGGTTTTAGTTTTAATTGGTTCAGCATAAGCATATTTAGAAAATATATCTATAACGATTAACATATATTTAAAACCTTTGTTAAATTTTCCATAAGGAATCATTTCCACTAGATCAATTTGCCAGGCATCATTTACTCCTGTCTGCTTGACTTTCCTTCTAAAATACCTTTTTCTAGCTGGTCTATGTATTTCTTTTACTATTTGAGATCTTGACATGATTTTTACACCATCTAACTAGTTTTAAAAATCCAATTTTACATTTCTTTATTTATATACTCTGAAAACTTTAAATTTTGACTGTATTCTACAGTATATAATGCGGTTCAATTTTACTGGCAAATCATTTTTAACTCAATTTTTGTAAGATATTTTACAAAAATCGCAGTTGATTCAACATTCAAGTTTTATATGAAGATACAGATGAGCAACAAATTTGGGAAATAAATAACCAAGAAGGAGATCTTGACTATTTTGCAGAATTTTTTAGAAATAATTTATAGCCTAAAATAATATATAAGAATATTTGTATAAATGTATCAGTATATGTATCTATAAGTATTTCATAATAAATACAAATTAAATAAATTTTACAAATTTTTCATTTATTGTTGTTTTTGACTAAAATATTACAAATTTTATTTTCTTGTAGTACAGGTATTCCAAAAAACAGTCTAGAATAATTACATTGAACGCTATAACGTTGTATTGGAATATATATTTCTTCATGCAATTTCATAACATGCTTTTCTTGGCACGTTTCTATATATTTAATAACATATTCCCGTACATTTGATTCAGCACTTTTATTGTGTATCATTACAGCTTGAAGAAAATCAATTAAGTTGTAAAATGTATCAACTTCCTCTTTGTTAATACTAAGACATCGACCAATAAGAATTCTTAACCCATATTGTAAACATAATTTTGTATTCTTTATTGATTGTTTCGAGTACCTTTCACAAAATTGCTGATGGAACTTACACCAATCATGATATTTTAAAATTTTTTCCAATACGGTGAAAAATGCAAGTTGCTCAAGAAATTCTGTATCAAAACCAACAAGAACTTTTAATGACTTCTTCTCAATTCTCTTCTTCTGTTGCAACTTCTCAACAATTTCTGTTGAGAAAATGTGTATAGCTCAACATCAAATTTGTGTTCGAACCTTGATCTTCCATTATACGTTTTTACTAAAGATTTTTAATAATAATTATATTGCTGAGGTACACAAAATTGTGAAAAATTTGAATTTCCAAATAAATTATAGAACATATTAATAATCAGATTGTCGTTTTCTATATGATTATCTTTATTCATATAAATTGATTCATAGAAATTCATTCAAAAAAGTTTTCATACTTAAACCAAAACATCTATATCAGCCAAAAACGTAACAGTATTGCCCACATACATCTGAAAGAATACCCTGTATCTGCTTATTATTAAAAATTATGCACTGATTTTTCAAGGATTCCAAAATTTCCGGTTTATCTGGAACTCCACCATACAAATCAAAATATTCTGTGCTCCTTAAAAACTCCCTTAAAATATTTGTTTGTAAATTTGTTACATTTTAAAACACTAATTATTTCTAAAGTGTTCATGACTCAAACTGACTCAAATCATACACTCTATTTATTTCATTAATGTAGTTCATTAAAAACTCCTTTTTTATTTTTTTATTTGTTATAATAACATCAAATTTTTCTAGTACTCTTTTACAAATTTTTTACAAGGTTCTTTAGTTCCTAACTAAACAAATATCTTTTAGAAATGAAGTATTTTTATCATCACAACAAAACTTCACATCCTTAAGTGCACAGGACGATGACATCTTGTCGAATATTCAAATACATGTTTCAGTATTCTATTTATAGATTTTGTGAATATATTTCGATTTTTATCAATTTGTATGCTTGCATCAAATTCTCCATAAACAATAGAAGTTAGTGTAGATGTAAGTTGTTTTGATAGCCTTGCCTCAATTTTAATTGTACCCTGGTTTAGTAAACCTTGACATACTTCATTTCCAGATGCACCTGGAGTTAAATCTGGAGTTAGTAAAGCAAGTATAAAAAATCCATTACTAAACATAGACTTTGTTATCTGATGGTCTTTATCATTGTGGTAAATTCCAGTTCCTGAAAAAAGTGTACTGTATGCTCTTGTGCAGGAATTATTTTCATCTGAAAAACTGGTTTCAATTGCTGAATTAAGTATTTGAACACCATTTACGTTTAACACAAATTGTGAAATATCAAAATGTTTAAAATTGTATGGGTTTTTTGATCTTATTCCAGAATAACCCACATTTTTTGTCATACAAAAAATTATTGTGTTTGGCAACTGTCTAATAAAAACATTATCAAGCGATATTGACGAGCTGTTTATTGGAATTGTAAAACTTTTTACTTCAACGCGTTTACAATTATATTTAGCATTGGATTTCCTAAGAACAGCATTGTGTGCTAACAGTACACTTGGATTAACGGATTAACATGGCTCCCATAATTTTTAATTGTGATTCATCAGAATCGTCTGCAAATAGATAAAAATCTGGTTTTTCAAGTGTTGAAACTATAAGAATGTCAACATTATTTATAAGTAGAGTAGGTTGATTAAACATATCTACGTGTAGTTTACCCATAAGTTCCACTACATTGCTATTATGATACAATTTTTGTATAATACAATACGCTCTTTTGAACCATTATTATCAGATTTAGCTACATTTGCTTTATCTAAAATCCATCCTGCACATTCTAAATGTGTTGCAGCAGCATCTGTACCATAATTTAATAAAGATTCAATGTAAGCTCTATAGTGATAATTTCCATCAGACGGTGTTATATTTTTACCATTTAATTGAACATCACATTGTTTTATTAAAGAATGTAAAATGTTATTAACTACACTTGGTTGTGTTATTTTTTCTTCAGCATTTTTATCATTATTCCATTGTGTTCCATCTTTCTTTAAGATCTGTACTTTTATTCTCAAATATGTAGAAGACAAATCTCTATATGTATCGCCATGATCCAGTGAAACAAATTTAATAGTTGTAGGGTTGTCTAAAGAAGCAATAGGATTGTAGGACACTTCTTCAGATCGTAAAATGCTAGACTGAATGGGTTGGGTTTTAAAAATATCCAACTCAGATTTCATACACTCAATCATAATTAATTAAAATATTTACAAATTTTATATATATTTTGTAAATATATTTTATATTTTTTTGTTTCTTTTTATTATAATCTTCGAGCCGTTTTGACGTAATATAGTTTAAATTTTTAATGAATGGTCTTTTTATAGCTCTTCGTTTTTTTTTAACAGAATCATACATTTCATTCAGTTTTTGTACGGCACCACGTCGTACATTTTAAACAATCTCTTTACTACGATCTTGCATAACTTCTTTTACATTTGCACCAGGTGCAATATCAGATAAAGCATTGATACCAGAGTTAATAACCTCTTTTTTCAAAATATCAACGCCTGAAGTAAATGGTTTCAAATGTCTAAAAAGTCCTCCAAAAAAGCTTCCCAATCCACGACCTCTTTGAAAAGGTACGGTTGAATGTAATAAAGGGCCGATAAGTCCTCTACCAGATTGAATTAAATAATACTCTCTCCATAATGAATAAAATAAAATAATGTATAGTTTTGTAAAATCGCTTTTATTTATACTTTTTAAAATGTAATACAATTTTTGTTGGAATTGAACTATTGGAAAAGTTTATTTTGTATCCATATTTATCACATAAAAGTAATGAAATGTTATTAAATGATTTCTCTACATTGCAATATTGAATATTACTGAATTATTTTACAGTATCAGTGAAAGAATTATGTATGTTAACAGATCTTAACTTACATCTTTATCACCTATTTTTTGCGGTTCAATTATGTCTGTGAATATAAAAACATATCTGGTTTACTAATGGGAATCAATTGTAAACTATCTATAAAAGTTTTGAAAGCTTCTATTGCACGTGATTTATATTCTTTAAAATCTGTAACTTTAAAAGATACTTGATTGAAACATGTTGTCAAAAGTCCTTCGAGGGTATAAGCGTAATTTGCTCTTATTTTTATATCTATTTTAGGCTTAGTAGCACATATTGTGGTGTAACTTAAATTTTTAGGCATCTCCTCAGCTTTTGTTGGTTGTGGATAATAAACTTCATCGTTTATAAAATTAAAAATTCCCCAAATCAACTGTCGTTCAACTTCTTTTCTTGTAAACCTATTAAGTGGGCGTATATTTTAAATTAGTGTTGGTAGTAGAAAAACTTTCCAGTCGCATATCATTTGTTTTTCTATGTATGGAATATATGATGTTCCAACTCCTATCATATCTTTCTGCATACCTTTAATAAATATTTGAGTACTTTTTTCCCATTCTTCACCATACACATTTGGAACGAAATCATTAACATACATTTCTGAAATATCGACATTCCACCTTGAATCACACATGTATTTATTCATTTTATTTGTAAAAAGATGATAATGAATTTTGTGGATAATAGTTCATAGATGAATCAATGAGTAAAGTGACATAAAAATCATAATTTACTTGTATGTTGTCCATGAGTTTGCGGATTTATTCTTACGAATTGGAAAATTAAGTTCTGTTTGAGTATTATCTACTGCTGACCTTAAAGCACGTCTTGATGAATTATTCAACTCTTTGCTATTTATAGTTTTTTCTTTTTTCGTTGGTGGGCTTGGGCTATCTAAAGGAACAGTTATAATGTCTCCTGTATCAGTTTCAAAAATTTGTACATTTTGATTTCTAATTGATTTTCTTTTTCTAAGACGTTCTCCAACTGAAGCAGCTGACCTAAACCTATATTTATACGAAAAGCTCTTTGTGAAGTGAATATAAATGTAATTTAGTTATTCTATGGAACATTCTACCATAACCCTTCGACATGGTTAAACAAGTTCTCATAGTTGACCTACAATTTTTACAAGGAAATGAAAAGCAATATTTCCTAAAAGAGTTAGCCATACTTGAAAAAGGAAGTTTAATTCCAACTGTGTATCAATCACTTCAAAGCACCGTACCCCGCAGAAGAACTTAGTCAGGATATGGAATATAATAACCAGTATTGCGAAAGTGAAATAAATGGACTTAAATGGAATAACGGTTTAGTTGAATATTTAGATGTAAAATGTATATTAAAACACTATTTAGAGTCAGCTGAAAAAATTTTTGTTAAAGGAGAACAAAAAAAACTTTTTCTTCAAAAGTACATTGACAGTGTTAAAATAGAAGATCTAAGCAGAAACTTGCCGTCATTGCAAAAGATTGATAACTTTAAATCAAATTGTCCTATACACTTATCAAACAACAATTTCAGATGTGCTGTTAAAAATTGTTATAATGTATATATTATGTATCTTTTAAAGGAAAAAATGTTAGATTAAGATTTTTAATTTTCATACTTGCACGATATGAATTTAAATAACCAAACTAAAAAAGTTCACTTCAATATTAAACAAGAAATTCACGTTATGCATGTATTACAGATCAGCAAGGAAAAGTTTCACTTTCTTTTTCTATATTTAGGTATATACCTCAAAGTAAGTGCAATGTGTTGACCACATGTTTTTTATTATTTTCCTTTTCTTCATATATAATGTAGGTCAGAACATTGCATTAGACAAAAAAAATGGCGTGGCGTGAAATAGGAACAAGCAAAAAAATATTATTATTTTATACTTTTCAAGTACACGAACTTGAAAAGGTTTTTTTTTCCTTTTAATTATTTTTTTTAATTTTGTTCGTAATTTGAGAACGCAAAAAAAAAATAATAACAACATTTTTATATTGGAAGTATACAGAGAAGTATTATATTATACTTCTCGTTTCAGGTTTTTGAAGGTTGTTTCTGTTGTCACTTATAACACCCCCACCTTTAGTCTGAGGCTCCGACAAAGTATTTATTACAATTTTTTGTTTCTTACATACTAATTTTTTTAAAACAAATAATATAGCTATTGCAAACATGATCATTATGAAATTTATTGATGAGTTTATTAAAATGTTTTCGGTTTTTTTATTCAAAATATTATTCATTTTAATTCTATTATCTGTAATGTTTCTTAAGTGTATACTTTCAAAATTTAAATACTCTATGGTATTGTTTTCTGCTATATTTGTTGTGAAGTAAGGTAGAATTACATTATCATTTATTTTAATGAATGAATTTTCATATAACGCGCCGTTTAAGCTAATTTTACAATTTTCATATTTTATTAAGTAATTTCCCATAAAGGAGAAATTTAAATTATTACATGTATATGACACATTTATTTTGTTTACATTTATGATGACTGCAATAATTTCTTTTATTTCTGTTCTTTTGAAAGTTTGCATTGTGCAATAAGCATTTTCAAATTTAATTATATTAGATATACAATTATTTTTAATTTCAACAAGATATTTTTTTAATTTATTTTCTAAATTATTATTATATACATTGTTTTTATAATATATTAGAACAATATTTTCGTTAATTAGCATAGCTTTCATATTTTTATTTGGGATCGGTTCTATTTGGATTGTTGAAAATAGTTTTTCATTATATTCTGGTATTTGTTATACTATGATAAGGTGGTTTAGATAAAAGGCCACAACAATTTTTATATCTTTTAAGCTTTTAAGATCGGAAATTAAATCCATTTCTTTTTCTGTTAGCATATTTCTTGTTAGTAAACCTAATTTACTTGTGAGTACTATATCTTCTATTTTTTCTATATGGTTTTCTAACAAATCTATGTCATAGTTTATTTGGTAGATTTTCTGCATATAATGGATTTCGTCTTCTATCTGTAGAATTTTATTTTGGTTATTTTCGTTAAAGGTGTTTAAATATTGAGCTATAAGATTTTGTTGGGAATTTATGTGGTTAGTGGTATTTTTGATTTGGTTGGAAATTTCGTTGTTTATTGTGGTTTGTTTATTGCTTTCTGCTATTAAGTCGGTAGTGCTTTTTGTTAGGGCTTCCAATTTGGATTTGATTTCTATCTCGTCATTGTAATCCATTGTGCCGGTTAAGTATTTTTTAGTCCAGTACCTAAGGCATTGATAAGGTAACGTTTTTGTCTTTGGTGCGGTCTTATATTATTTATTTTCTGTTCTAGTGAGTGATAGTTGTGTATAAGTGCACTATACATTGGTATTAGAGAGTTTTTTTTGTCTTTTACTGATAGAATATTTTTATTAATTATATTTTTTGTATTTAAGTACTCTGTAATATTGATCGTATGTAGAATTTTTTTATGATTTTTTATTATTTTGACGTCTTCTAATTTTATAGTCATGTAGCCCTTGTTGTCATTTAAGTTTTGCAATTCAATTTTGTGGCATTGCACTTGGAACATTTGCAGAACTAGAAGCAGTATTATTGTTAGGAGTAACATCTTGCTCTGAAAGAGAAATAGATTTCTTTTTAGATTTTCTTAGTTTTGATTTTTGCTTTAATTGTAGATGAGTTAATATTCTGAAATTTCTTTTTCTTTTGAATATGTGTTTTATAATATTTTAGGGACGAATTTTTATCTATAACGTGGTCATCGTCAATTTGTTCGATTTCAATTTTTCTAAATTTAGAGTGATTTTTACCTCCTCGAGTATCTTTTAGAAATGTTGTATCAGTTCCTTGTTCTATCTCTATTTCCTGTCTGTTTTTATTTAAATAATTTATAGTCTTTTCTTTTACTTTCAAAATTCTATTATAGATTTCCTCATAATCTCTGTCTTTTATTTTCCCATTTACAAAATAATTTGGCTTAACACTCGTGAATGGAAGGGCCTTAAGACCCACTTCATTGTCGGCTACAATCTTTTTTATGTATCCAATAATTGACAGGTATTGTAATATCGCTCTTTTAAGTTCAGCCCAAGTTCGTGAGTTTATTTTGATTGCTTGTGCAAACTTTGCGAACTTAGGGTCAAAATGATTTTTGAGTAGTGTTATTGTGGTTTCTCTATCTAAATTTTTAGTGCGAATTATTCTTTTAGATTTATTGAAAATTGTTAAGTTTTTTATTGTTAAGGACCCTGAATTACTTTGTTGAATAATTATTTGCCTTTTAAACAAACTTAGAGTACATTTACTTATATGAAAATTGTTTTCGTTAGTTTCTTCTGTTAAATTGATTTCGATACGTGATAGTGCGTCAGTATTTCCGTTCTGAATTTCCTTTTTATATTTTATCTCATAATCGAACTCTGATAATTTAAAACTCCATCTCACGCGTTTTGAATTTGCTTTTTTTATTGAAATAGCCATTGTAATGGCTTGTGGTCCGTCTCTATAATAGATTTCCGCCCAAATATATATGGGCGAAAGTATTTTGTGGCCCATACCACAACTAATAATTCTTTTAATAAATAGTACTATAGTTCTGTTCATGTTCGTTAAGTGTGCGACTTGCATAACATATTGGCTGCCTTTCTTGAGAAAGTATGGCACCTAAAGCGTACTGACTCGCATCCGTTGTGACAGTAAATGTTTTAAAGTTCGGATATTTTAAAATTGGATCAATAATTAGCATTTTCTTTAGCAATTCGAAACTAGATTTTTATTCTGTGTCATTTATGTTTATTTTTCAATTTTTTTTTAAGACATTTTGTAATGGGCTTAGCTATTTTCGAATAGTCTTTTATAAACTTCCTGTAGTAGCCTGTTAAACCAAGAAATTGTTTTATCTGTTTCGGAGTTTTTGGAATTGGAAAGTCTTTCATGCATTGTATTTTCTTAGGGTTTGGTTTTGTCCCCTCTAAAGTGACAACGTGCCCTAGAAATTCTGTATCCTTTTTGAGAAATTCAGATTTATCTATTTGTACCATCAAATTTACTTCTTTTAATTTTTTAAAAATTTTGGTTAAGGAGTCTAAATGTTCTTCGAATGAAGAAAAGAAAATTGTAATATCGTCCATGTATGCAAGGCAGATTTTGTTTATATGGTCTTTGAGAATATAGTTTATTAGTTTTTGGAGCGTTGCCGAGGCTGTTTTCAAATCGAATGGCATGCGTACAAACTCGTAGTGCCCATCTTCGACACTAAAAGCCGTTTTGTAAACGTCCTTTTCATCAATCTCTATTTGATGAAACCCTTTTGCTAGACCCAGGGTTGTAAAGTATTGGCATCTTCCCAACTTTCCCAGGATGTCATCTATAATGGGAATAGGGTATCTGTCGTCTATTGTGACCTCTTTTAATTTACGATAGTCAATGACGAGTCGCCACTTAGCTTATCCACTGGCATCCTCCTTCTTCGGAACTATCCATTCGGGGGATGCGTAAGGCGAACTACTGTGTCTTATGATACCTTTTTCTAACATACCCAAAATTTTGTTTCTGAACTTCTTCTTTATGAATCTGTGGGTACCGATATGCAAAAATTGGGACATTATTTATAGTACGAATCTCATGTTTTATAACATTTGTAAAAGATAAATCTGATTCTTCTTGATAAAAGTTTTTTGAAAATTTTTTAATATTAATTTATTATTAGAGTTTCTTTTTCGTAATCTATTTTTGCCTTAAGAGGTATTAAAATATTGTTCCCTATTATACAATCATATATTTCACATAAAATTCAACTTTTATTTCTGAGTTACCGAATTCTTTAAATAATAGGATAACAGCTTTCTGAGTTATTTGAACCTTTTGTTGGATTGTTTTTAATATGATGTTACTATTTTCTAAATATCTTGGTTGGCAGAGATTGGGATTTATTATAGAATGAGTAGCTCCCGAATCTATAATAAATTTTAAAGGTCTTTTATTACTGCTAACTATTATATGGGGAAGCTGGTAGTTGAGGCCGCTAAGTGAAAATTTTGGGCTTGCGGTAGTTGCTCATCTTGATTATTTTGAGGGGCCATATTAGTATTAATATTCATCGGTTCTTGTGTTGTATTTAAATTTCTATAAGGATAAAAGTTGTTCCTATAAGGGTTTTGGGGAATATTTGCAATTTGTGGCAGTTCTTCTTGGTGGTTTGAGTTTTGATTTCTTTGATTTGGGTGAGAAATATTTCTATTTTTGGAATTATTGTAATTATGTCTATTTTGAAAGTAGTGATTTCTATTTAGACTAAAGTTACTACTACTACTATTATTATTACTGTAATGGTTATAGTTATTGGGTCTATTTTTGTTGTTATTATAATTATTAAAACTGCTAGTATTATTATTATTTTTATTATTATTGTAATTATTGAACCTGCTATTATTATTATTAGTATTGTTATTATTATTTGGGTTATTTTGGGGATTTCTATGATTTGGTTGGCTATTCCTATTGTTATTATTATTTGTATTTCTAACGTTTCTAGTATTGGTATTGTTATTATTTTTTTGAATATTTTGATTACTAAAGTTCCTATTATTATTGTTATTCCCAAAGTTCCTATATGCATACCCGGCTTCGTGTAATATGTCCATTGCCTCTTCTAATGTTTCTGGTTTCCTACAATATAAAATTGACCTCATAGGTTCTGACCTCATATCTTGTTTTTAAATATATTCAATGTTGAAGTTTTATTGTTATTTATTGCCTGTTCTGCTGCGTGGAGATCATCTCCAAGTGAGAGTTTTGTCTTTACGTTGAGTTTTCTTAAGGCAGTTTTTATTTCATTATAGAATTCTATGCAACTTGTCCTGAAATTTGTACCACGTAATTCGTCAAATAGTTCTTCCAAACTGGTACGATCGCCGAAATTATTGATTAGTATTTCCTTAATTTCTAACCAACCTGTAATGTGGTTATTTATTTCGACTACTTCCCTTGTCCTTCCTTTTAATTTGGATTTTATTGTATCGGAGAAGATGCTCTGACTTAAATTATCGTATCTTACCATATAACGTATGTATTTTGCCTATAAGATCTGTGAAGTTCTGTAGTTCCCTGAAATCTCCATAAAAGTCGGGAACTTTCCCTATATACTTTAGGGGGTCAATACTAAGAGTAAGGAGTTGGGGGTATTTTGTCCTGGATTTGCATTCATTATGGAATTTTGATTATTGTTATTATTACTATAGTTAATGTGATTCCTATCAGCAAGGTGCCTAGTTCGTAATGAGATATTGTTCAGTAAACTTGTTAATTCGTCAACAAGAATGTCTTTTGACATAGGACAATAAACATTTTATTATGAATTTCTAATTACTTTTTAAGTTAGTATTCAAACAAGAAACATACTATAGATATATTTATTACAATAAAATTTTCTCGAATTATTTTTCAAAAATCCAAGTAGAACTAAAGGAAATTTCTCTGCACTTTTTCTTTTTTTTTTTTATATTTATTAACTAATTTATTTAATAATGTAATATAAGTCTAATAATGTAAGATGATAAAAAAATTTTATGCTATATAATTTGTTAAAATATAAATATTTCTTAAAGATAGTTTGCAAATGGTATAATTTTTCTTTTTTTATTCATATATTTTCTTCTTACTATTTTCTTTCTTTTTTTCTTCTTTTTAGTGCAAAAAATAGTGTACATACAATAAAATTCTAGGTATAACAATTTTCTTTGATAAGTTGCAAATGATATAAAAAAAAATTTTTCCTATTTTACTTATTGCAATATAGGTAATAATGTAAAAAAAAAATTCCTTATATAAAAAATGTTCCCTTTTTTTTTTTTTATTTGCAAACTAATAATAATAAACTAATAATAATTTAAAACAAGCTCACTTTGAAATTTACAGTTGTAAGTGCTGAGTGTGAATTCTCTGGATCAAGATGAAACTTTGAAATGTTGATGCTCTGGTTTGCTGTTGCCCTTTGCACTGTCTTGAACTGATGGTCACAACAAATTTTTTTTTTTTATATTTACAATTTCTTTTTGTTATGTTTAACTTTTGGTTAATTATAATATAGTTTTATTTAATCTAATGTTATTTGTTAGAGTTCTTTTTGTTTTATATGTTTTTGAGTTCTCCCTTTTTTTTTATTTACTGTATTATATATTTTTTCTTTTTTTAAATTTTTATTACAATTTTATTAATTAGGTTTTTATTATATTTTGATTCGTCTTAGTTAATTTAATCACTGATAGTTTTTAAAGAAGATTTAATATAAATGGTTTTTTTTTTTGGTTTTTTTTTATTCCTACCATTTCTTCTGGTAATTTATTGACCTTTATATGAGTTTAAATCAAAAAAAAATAACAAAAACGCTTTCTTCTTTTTCTTTAATGTATATATTTATTTATTACACTATGTACATACTACAGTTTTCAATCATTTAATTTAATAATTTCGCGCGTCAAACTAGTTGGTAATGTAAAACTCTAATGCCGCGTGTTTTCGTTTTTTGTCCTATATATTTTTTTTTTATGTAACGCCACGCTTTAAGGTATATATGTATTATTTTTTATTGTTGGCAAAATATTGGTTTCGAAATCGGAAATGATTTCGGAATCAATATAAAAAAAATTCAATTTGTTTCACTTTCTTTTTCTATATTTAAGTATATACCTCAAAGTAAGTGCAATGTGCTGACCACATGTTTTTTATTATTTGTCTTTTATTATTTGTCTTAGGTCAGAACATTGCATTAGACAAAAAAAATGATCGTGTGGCGTGAAATAGGAATAAGCAACGAACAATAAGTACACGAACTTGAGTAAGTTTTTTTTTCTTTTAATTATTTTTTTTAATTTTGTTCGTAATTTGAGAACGCAAAAAAAAAGTAATAACAACATTTTGATATTGGAAGTATACAGAGAAGTATTATATTATACTTCTCGTTTTAGGTTTTTGAATGTTGTTTCTGTTGTCACTTATAACACCCCCACCGTTAGTCTGAGGCTCCGACAAAGTATTTATTACAATTTTTTGTTTCTTACATACTAATTTTTTTAAAACAAATAATATAGCTATTGCAAACATGGTCATTATGAAATTTATTGATGAGTTTATTAAAATGTTTTCGGTTTTTTTATTCAAAATATTATTAATTTTAATTCTATTATCTGTAATGTTTCTTAAGTGTATACTTTCAAAATTTAAATACTCTATAGTATTGTTTTCCGCTATATTTGTGGTGAAGTAAGGTAGAATTACATTATCATTTATTTTAATGAATGAATTTTCATATAACGCGCCGTTTAAGCTAATTTTACAATTTTCATATTTTATTAAGTAATTTCCTATAAGGGAGAAATTTAGATTATTACAAGTATGTGAAACATTTATTTTGTTTACATTTTTAGTTATGATAATACCTGCAATAATTTCTTTTATTTCTGTTCTTTTGAAAGTTTGCATTGTGCAATAAGCATTTTCAAATTTAATTATATTAGATATACAATTATCTTTAATTTCAACAAGATTTTTTTTTTTAATTTATCTTTTACATTAGAACAATATTTTTGTTAATTAGTATAGCTTTCACATTTTTATTTGGGATCGGTTCTATTTGGATTCTTGAAAATAGTTTTTCATTATATTCTGGTATTTGTTATACTATGATAAGGTGGTTTAGATAAAAGGCCACAACAATTTTTATATCTTTTAAGCTTTTAAGATCGGAAATTAAATCCATTTCTTTTTCTGTTAGTATATTTCTTGGTAGTATACCTGATTTACTTGTGAGTACTATGTCGTCTATTTTTTATATATGGTTTTCTAACAAATCTTTGTCATAATTTATTTGGTAGATTTTCTGCATATAATGGATTTCGTTTTCTATCTGTAGAATTTTATTTTGGTTATTTTCGTTAAAGGTGTTTAAATATTGAGCTATAAGATTTTGTTGGGAATTTATGTGGTTAGTGGTATTTTTGATTTGGTTGGAAATTTCGTTGTTTATTGTGGTTTGTTTATTGCTTTCTGCTATTAAGTCGGTACTGCTTTTTGTTAGGGCTTCCAATTTGGATTTGATTTCTATCTCGTCATTGTAATCCATTGTGCCGGTTAAGTGTGGTTTAGTCTAGTACCTAAGGCATTGATAAGGTAACGTTTTTGTCTTTGGTGCGGTCTTATATTATTTATTTTCTGTTCTAGTGAGTGATATTTGTGTATAAATGTACTATACATTGGAATTAGAGAGTTTTTTTTGTCCTTTACTGATAGAATATTGTTATAAATTATATTTTTTGTATTTAAGTACTCTGTAATATTGATCGTATGTAGAAATTTTTTATGATTTTTTATTATGTTGACGTCTTCTAATTTTATAGTCATGTAGCCATTGTTGTCATTTAAGTTTTGCAATTCAATTTTGTGGCATTGCACTTGGAACATTTGCAGAACTAGAAGCAGTATTATTGTTAGGAGTAACATCTTGCCCTGAAAGAGAAATAGATTTCTTTTTAGATTTTCTTAGTTTTGATTTTTGCTTTAATTGTAGATGAGTTAATATTCTGAAATTTCTTTTTCTTTTGAATATGTGTTTTATAATATTTTAGGGACGAATTTTTATCTATAACGTGGTCATCGTCAATTTTGTTCGATTTCGATTTCGATTTTTTTGGGAAAATTCCCCAAATTTATATTGGAGGTAAAATCGAGTATCTTTTAGAAATGTTGTATCAGTTCCTTGTTCTATCTCTATTTCCTGTCTGTTTTTTTTTAAATAATTTATAGTCTTTTCCTTTACTTTCAAAATTCTATTATAGATTTCCTCATAATGTCTGTGTATTTTATTTTCTCATTTATAAAATCATTTGGCTTAACGTTCGTGGTTGAATGGATAGTATTGTTATAAGCAGGTATAGTTCTTAATATTTTCTCTTCTACTGTGTCAAGGTCAACTCTTAAATCATGTCTAAGTAATCTTATATGTTCGTTAATTGTGTGGTTGTTGTTAAATGTATAGTGAATTTCAGTATGTTGTTTATGCAAAAATTCTCTGAATGGAAGGGCCTTAAGACCCAGTTCATTGTCGGCTACAATCTTTTTTATGTATCCAATAATTGACAGGTATTGTAATATCGCTTTTTTAAGTTCAGCCCAAGTTCGTGAGTTTATTTTGATTGCTTGTGCAAACTTTGCGAACTTGTCGATAAAAGTTGCAAATAACGTTTGGTCTAAACTATAAAAGACATCGATATGTACTATCTGATTGGGACGTGAAGGTGTTTCTGTAATTTTAAATTTTGGTTTAATAGGTTTTCTATCGTATTTTCTATGCTACAGATTTCACAGTTATGAACTGCGTAATTCTGTCATACAGCTTAGGGTGGTAATAATTTAATTGCATTTCTCCAGTGAGCGATTCCTCTATGGTTGTTTCTGAGATGCTCTTTCTCTATTAATTCGACCAGTTTCTTTTCATCATTTCTAAAATTTTACAACATTTATTTTCGTTTGAGGGAAGTGGTCATGGTGAACATCTTGAATTATTTTGAGAAATTCCTGATTTTCTACATGTATTACATTTAATAACTTAGGGTCAAAATGATTTTTGAGTAATGTTATTGTGGTTTCTCTATCTAAATTTTTAGTGCGAATTATTCTTCTAGATTTATTGAAAATTGTTAAGTTTTTTATTGTTAAGGACCCTGAATTACTTTTTTGAATAATTATTTGCCTTTTAAACAAACTTAGAGTACTTATATGAAAATTTTTTTCCTTAGTTTCTTCTGTTAAATTGATTTCGATACGTGATAGTGCGTCAGTATTTCCGTTCTGAATTCCCTTTTTATATTTTATCTCATAATCGAACACTGATAATTTAAAACTTCATCTCACGAGTTTTGAATTTGCTTCTTTTATTGAAAATAGCCATTCCGTCTCATAGCCAGTCCGTCTCTATAATAGATTTCCGCCCAAATATATATGGGCGAAAGTATTTTGTGGCCCATACCACAACTAATAATTCTTTTAATAAATAGTACTATAGTTCTGTTCATGTTCGTTAAGTGTGCGACTTGCATAACATATTGGCTGCCTTTCTTGAGAAAGTATGGCACCTAAAGCGTACTGACTCGCATCCGTTGTGACAGTAAATCTTTTGTTAAAGTTGGGATATTTTAAAATTGGATCATGAATTAGCATTTTCTTTAGCAATTCGAAACTAGATTTTTATTCTGTGTCATTTATGTTTATTTTTGAATTTTTTTTAAGACATTTTGTAATGGGCTTAGCTATTTTCGAATAGTCTTTTATAAACTTCCTGTAGTAGTCTGTTAAACCAAGAAATTGTTTTATCTGTTTCGGAGTTTTTGGAATTGGAAAGTCTTTCATGCATTGTATTTTCTTAGGGTTTGGTTTTATCCCCTCTAAGGTGACAACGTGCCCTAGAAATTCTGTTTCCTTTTTGAGAAATTCAGATTTATCTACTTGTATCATCAAATTTACTTCTTTTAATTTTTTAAAAATTTTGGTTAAGGAGTCTAAATGTTCTTCGAATGAAGAAAAGAAAATTATAATATCGTCCATGTATGCAAGGCAGATTTTGTTTATATGGTCTTTGAGAATATAGTTTATTAGTCTTTGGAACGTTGCCGGGGCTGTTTTCAACCCGAAAGGAATGCGTACAAACTCGTAGTGCCCATCTTCGACACTAAAAGCTGTTTCGTAAACGCCTTTTTCATCAATCTCTATTTGATGAAACCCTTTTGCTAGATCCAGGGTTGTAAAGTATTGGCATCTTTCCAAATTTCCCAGAATGTCATCTATATTGGGAATATGGTATCTGTGATCTATTGTGACCTCTTTTAGTTTACGATAGTCAATGACGAGTCGCCACTTAGCTTATCCACTGGCATCCTCCTTCTTCGGAACTATCCATTCGGGGGCTGCGTAAGGCGAACTACTGTGTCTTATGATACCTTTTTCTAACATATCCAAAATTTGTTTCTGAACTTCTTCTTTATAAATCTGTGGGTACCTGTATGATCTTGCAAAAATTGGGACATTATTTATTGTACGAATATCATGTTTTATAACATTTGTAAAAGATAAATCTGATTCTTCTTGATAAATGATTTTTGAAAATTTTTTAATATTAGAGTTAATTTATTATTAGAGTTTCTTTTTCGTAATCTATTTTTGCCTTAAGCGGTATTAAAATATTGTTCCCTATTATACCATCATATATTTCATGGAAGGGAAATACATAAAATTCAACTTTTATTTCTGAGTTACCGAATTTTTTAAATAATGGGATAACAGCTTTCTGAGTTATTTGAACCTTTTGTTGGATTGTTTTTAATATGATGTTACTATTTATTATGGTACTATTTTCTAAATATCTTGGTTGGCAGAGATTGGGATTTATTATAGAATGAGTGCCTCCCGAATCTATAATAAATTTTAAAAGTCTTTTATTACTGCTAACTAATATATGGGGAAGCTGGTAGTTGAGGCCGCTAAGTGAAAATTTTGAGCTTGCGGTAGTTGCACATCTTGATTATTTTGAGGGGCCATATTAGTATTAATATCCATCGGTTCTGGTGTTGTATTTGAATTTCTATAAGGATAAAAGTTGTTCCTATAAGGGTTTTGGGAAATATTTGCAATTTGTGGCAGTTCTTCTTGGTGGTTTGAGTTTTGATTTCTTTGATTTGGGTGAGAAATATTTCTATTATTGGAATTATTGTAATTATGTCTATTTTGAAAGTGCTAGTATTATTATTATTAATATTGTAATTATTGAACCTACTATTATTAATATTACTATTATTATTATTATTTGGGTTATTTTGGGGATTTCTATGATTTGGTTGGCTATTCCTATTGTTATTATTATTTGTATTTCTAACGTTTCTAGTATTGGTATTGTTATTATTTTTTTGAATATTTTGATTACTAAAGTTCCTATTATTATTGTTATTCCCAAAGTTCCTATATGCATACCCGGCTTCGTGTAATATGTCCATTGCCTCTTCTAATGTTTTTGAATTTTGAAAGTGCTAGTATTATTATTATTATTATTATTATTAATATTGTAATTATTGAACCTGCTATTATTATTATTACTATTGTTATTATTATTTGGGTTATTTTGGGGATTTCTATGATTTGGTTGGCTATTCCTATTGTTATTATTATTTGTATTTCTAACGTTTCTATTATTGGTATTGTTATTATTTTTTTGAATATTTTGATTACTAAAGTTCCTATTATTATTGTTATTCCCAAAGTTCCTATATGCATACCCGGCTTCGTGTAATATGTCCATTGCCTCTTCTAATGTTTCTGGTTTCCTACAATATAAAATTGACCTCATAGGTTCTGACCTCATATCTTGTTTTTAAATATATTCAATGTTGAAGTTTTATTGTTATTTATTGCCAGTTCTGCTGCGTGGAGATCATCTCCAAGTGAGAGTCTTGTCTTTACGTTGAGTTTTCTTAAGGCAGTTTTTATTTCATTATAGAATTCTATGCAACTTGTCTTGAAATTTGTACGACGTAATTCGTCAAATAGTTCTTCCAAACTGGTACGATCGCCGAAATTATTGATTAGTATTTCCTTAATTTCTAACCAACCTGTAATGTGGTTATTTATTTCGACTACTTCCCTTGCCCTTCCTTTTAATTTGGATTTTATTGTATCGGAGAAGATGCTCTGACTTAAATATCGTATCTTTACAATAACGGATGTATTTTGCCTATAAGATCTGTGAAGTTCTGTAGTTCCCTGAAATCTCCATAAAAGTCGGGTAATTTCCCTATATACTTTAGGGGGTCAATACTAAGAGTAAGGAGTTGGGGGTCTTTTTGTCCTGGATTTGCATTCATTATGGAATTTTGATTATTGTTATTATTACTATTGTTAATGTGATTCCTATCAGCAAGGTGCCTATTCGTAATGAGATATTGTTCAGTAAACTTGTTAATTCGTCTACAATAATGTCTTTTGGCATAGGACAATAAAGATTTTATTATGAATTTCTAATTACTTTTTAAGTTAGTATTCAAACAAAAAACATACTATAGATATATTTATTATGATAAAATTTTCTCGAATTATTTTTCAAAAATCCAAGTAGAACTAAAAGTTTACCAATATTGAAATTATTATATTAAGGAAATTTCTCTGCACTTTCCCTTTTAATATAAATAATGTTTTTATACATTTAAATATTGTAATATAAATCTAATAATGTAATATAATCAAAAAATTTTATGCTATATAATTTGTTAAAATATAAATATTTCTTAAAGATAGTTTGCAAATGGTATAATTTTTCTTTTTTTATTCATATATTTTTTAACAGCTTTTTATTAACTTGGTTGGGTAAAGGATGGAATCTTAGAAGCCATTTTAAACACACTTCCCGTTGAGCTAGAGACTTGAAATTTTCTTCATTAGATCAGATCTCTATGACAATACATGATTTTAAAATAATAATATCGAAAAACATTAGAGAAATTAGCTTAATCTCAAAATTAAATTTTCATACAAAGATATAACAGAATTTTTAACAGAATTATTACAGAACCAAAATAAAACATTTTATCTAAATTTACTAAACTCACCAATCCCAATACCAATACGTATCCATAATACATAAATGTTTTTTTTTTTCTATAAAAGACTATTATTTTTTATGCAGCCCATTGCATTGTATGCGGACATATACATAGGTACATACTTCAAAATATGTAATAATATGTGCTTCGAAAATATTTTTGGTTTGAAAGCTATATAATTGAATTTGAAAGATATGAAAGTGTAAACAAATTAATGTGCCACACTTGAGAACACAGTCTCAAATTTAATATGCATTTACTTAAAATTTAGTAAGCAAGTGTTAAATTTAAGTTTTTTTTCATTAAATCAATTGATTTTTAGTATACATTTTTATTTATAAAGCAATGTGTTTATTTATAATATTTATATAGATATTTGTTTTTCGTTTCTTAATTATAATTAAAATAGGGCTTTTCTTTCGAAACTCTTAACATATTAAAATCGCATATTATGGCCCTAACATTGATATCTAAATTGGGAGCTGCCTTTAAATTAAGATCTATTAGGGAATGATGATCTGCACCACTAATACCTTTTTCTGAAGTATAAAAACTAAAAATATATTTCCAATTATGTAAAAACATTAAACAACAAAAAGAATATATTAAAAATAAGAAATCCAGTCTTTTTTAAAAATAGTAAATAACAACAATATTTTTCTTTTCAATAACAATAATTATGAATTAATCATAAAATATATGTTATGTACATACATACATATATATCTACATCGTCTAGAAAAAGCAAAATAATTTTTTTTTAATTCAAAAACATTAGCATTTAGAAGTAAGCAATTTAATATATTCTCAATTACATACTTTTAAACCCAAATTTTTTTACTACATATGTAGGTACAACATGTACAAAAATGGTATGCATATTTTTTACTGTACTATTAAAATACTGCTAACACAGTCACACCAAATTTCCAAATTCCCAACTATTATTATTTAGTTGATTTATCGATTTATTATTTTTCAATATGTAGGCAACAGTTATATTTATATGAATGGACGGTAAACATAAATGAACAAAAAAAAATTTTATGTATGCATATGAATGGACAGTTAATATAAACGAATAAAAAACAAATTCAGAATGTTCTATAGCTAATAATTTCTATTTTTGAAATAGACTGTATGCATAAATTTAATATTAAAAAAAAAAATAAGTTCTTAGCGTACCTAAATAACAGAAAAAAAAAGTAAAATGTAATACTGGAAGAAAAATAAAGACGAATAGAAAAACAAGGAAGAATGTAAACCAACGGTTTTTGAAAGCGCACATTTCCAAAACTCAATACAAACTGTTTAGAAGTGTGACTTGCACAAAAATTTGAAAATTTCATGTAATAAGAAAAAACGTAAAAATAGGACATTTTTGAAATTTTGAGGGGCCGTAAGTCCGTAATCCTATATAACTAAGAAAAACGGTTAACACACGTAAAAATATATTATTGAACCTTTAATTTTCATGTCTTGCCGAAGAAAATTTTTTACAGGTACCTAAGTTACAGGTGTCTAAAAATAGCAAATTTTCAATTTTTGAGGCGTAATAACTCTTAAAGAACTAATGAAAACAAAACATTTTCTGAGGAAACTTATACTAATTCTAAAAGTTCTTTCTTGTCTCAAAATTTCAGGTTCATATCTAAAGGCCTGCCGGAGTAGCTCATAAACAGGGGGTGGTCCAAAAAATTTTTCTGAACAAACTTATACTAATTCTACAAGTTCTTTCTTGCCTCAAAATTTCAAGCCCCTATCTAGAAGCGTGCTGGAACTATGAAAGTAGAAAAATCATGCAAAATTTGGTTTTCACATAACGGTAAATTTAAATACTAAATTTTAAAAAATTGTATAATTTTGATATTAATTTACAAAGTTAAAAAAAATACCTGTCGAATGCGTTTTCACAGAATTGACGTTTTGACGAGGAGCTGTAGCTCCGTAATGGGTGGGGCTACATGAAAAAGTTGTTCCACAAAATTATTTTTTTTATGAGACCTACTCATGTTTAAAATTTTTTTTCTCTATCTTTAACGGTGTAGAAGTTTTGTAAACAGACGGACGGACAGAGTGAAACTAATAAGCACTTTTTTTCAAAATTTTCTTTGGAAATGTGCTAAAAAAAGAGCAAAAAATGTTACTTTGATTGTTTTTAAATATTTTTAAAGGCTATTTCTTATGTATATGTGCAGATCTGATATTTACCCACATAAGAGATAGAAAAAAAGAACTATTAAAATGTTATGATTTTAAAAGAAAGAAACATACGTTTGATATTTCCGGACATAACAGATAAAAAAAAAATATTAAAATGTTATGTTATGAAAAGAAAGAAAAAACAAGGTAGAATGTAAACCAACGGTTTTTAAAAGCGCACATTTCCAAAACTCAATACAAACGGTTTAGAATTGTGAATTGTACAAAAATTTGGAAATTTCATGTAATAAGAAAAAATGTGAAAATAGGATATTTTTGAAATTTTGAGGGGCCGTAAGTCCGGAATCCTACATAACTAAAAATAACCGTTAACACACGTAAAAGTATATTATTGAACCTTTTATTTTCATGTCTTGCGGAAGAAAAATTTTTACAGGTGCCTAAGTTACAGGTGTCTAAAAATAGCAAATTTTCAATTTTTGAGGCGTGATAACTCTAAAACAGGGGGTGTTACTAAAAAATTTTCTGAGAAAACTTATACTAAGTCTAAAAGTTCTTTCCTCTCTCAAAATTTCAGGTTCCTATCTAAAGGCGCGCCGGAGTTATGAAAAAAGAAATTTCATGCAAAATGTGGTTTTCACATAACGGTAAATTTAAATAGTAAATTACAAAATATTACATAATTTTGATACTGTTTTATATAGATAATAAAATTTTCGATCTTCTGGCGATTTTAAATTGCAAAACTATTACGCAGAGCCTGAGATATATACATCTGAAAATAGGGCTTTTTCGCAATTTTGAAGAGCTGCAACTTTGGAACCCTTTACAACTAAAATAAACCTTTAACACACGTTAAAATATATTACTGTAGCTTTAATTTTTATATCTTGCAGAAGTAAAATGTGTACAGGTTCCTAAGTTACAGGTGTTTAAAAATAGCAAATTTTCAATTTTTAAGCCCTAATAGCTCATAAACAGGGGGTGGTCCAAAAAAAATTTCTGAGCAAACTTATACTAATTCTAAAATTTCTTTCTTGCCTAGAAATTTCAAGCCTCTATCTAAAAGCGCACCGGAGTTATGAAAATAGAAAAATCATGCAAAATTTGTTTTTCACATAACGGTAAATTTAAATACTAAATTTAACAAAATATTAATTTAGAAAGTTAAAAAAAATATTTGTCGAATTACGTTTTCAGATTGAAAAAATCTTAAGCAGAACATAAGATATATGCATTTAAAAATAGGGCTTTTTCAAAGTTTGAGGGACTGTAGCTCCGTAATGGATGGGGCTACATGAAAAAGTTGTTCCACAAAATTATTTTTTTTATGAGACCTACTCATGCTTAAAATTTTTTTTTTTCTATCTTTAACGGTGTCGAAGTTTCATTTCTTTTTTTTTTTTTTTAATGTTTAATTTATACATGCATTCTATTTAAAAAATATAAATTATAACCTATAGAACATTCTGAATTTTTTTTTGTTCGTTTATATTTACCGTCCATTCATATGCATACATAAAATTTTTTTTTGTTCGTTTATGTTTACCGTCCATTCATATAAATATAACTTTTGCCTACATATTAAAAAATAATAAATCTATAACTACACACATAAATAGATATATATTCATTCATATACATATGTATCTATATTATGAGCTGAACTTCTCAGTGTTGCATCATATCATAATGCGGCAAAATTTTTAAAAAATTAAGAAAACGTTGCATAGCTAAATTCAAAACTTAAATAAAAATATTGCAATTTTATAATGTTCTTTATTTCCACCTAAAATGCGACCCTTTAAAAACTTTGATTTATACACTGACTTCTTTTTCCTTTCTTTTTATAGAATAACATTTTAATATTTCTTTTTTTCTATTTGTTATGTGGGTAAATATGAGATGTGCACATATGCATAAGAAATAGCGTTTAAAAATATTTAAAAACAATCAAAGTAACATTTTTTGTTCTCTTTTTTTCTGTTCGTTTTTATTTTTCTTCCAGTATTACATTTTACTTTTTATACCCTACACATTAAGTATAGGGTATTTTGACTTTGGTTTGGTGTTTGTAACCACCAAAAGGAAGCGAGTTAGATATGGACATGTATATATATATATTCCGAATCAGGATCACCTCCTGAGTCGATTTAGCGATGTCCGTCCGTCCGTCCGTCCGTCCGTTTAAACGATAACTCAAAAACTAATGAAGCTATCTTGATGAAATTTATATAGTTGGTTACTAAAAAGGAAGGCTAAGTTGGACAAAATCCGTCCATGGGTTCGGATTCTGTAAACTTCCGAATGATTCCGGAGCAAACGAGATTATCTCCAAAACCAATAAAGATAGAAACTTTAAATTTTGTACAATGATGTTTCTTTCCGTCCGATTTATGTCTCTGAAATTTAAGAGCATTCGGTCCATGGGTTTGTGTTTTAGAAGCTTCCGATCGAGCACCAGAGCAAATGGGATTATCTCCAAAACCAACAAAGATATAGCCTTTACATTTTGTACAATGATGTTCCTTCCCGTTCGATTTATGTCTCTGAAATTTAAGAGGATTTGGTCCATGGGTTTGGATTTGGAAGCTTACGAACTAGCACCAGAGCAAATGAGATTATCTCCAAAACCAACAAATACATAACCTTTAAATTTTGTACAATTATGTTCCTTCCTATTCGATTTATGTCTCTGAAATTTAAGAGGATTTGGTCCATGGGTTTGGATTTTGGAAGCTTCCGAACGAGCCCCAGAGCATATGAGATTATCTCCAAAACCAACTAAGATATTATAACCTTTAAATTTGGTAGAGTGGTGTTCTTTCATGTTTTATTTAAGTCTCTGAAATGTGAGGTGATTTGGTTCATGGGTTCTTATCTTTGAAGCTTCCGAACGAGCCCCAGAGCAAACGAGTATTTCTCCACAACCAACAAGGATAGAACCTTTATTTTTAGTACAAGAGTGTGCTGTTATGTTTCCTTTTCTATAAAATTGGAAACTGACATTTGAAAGAATTTGAACCATGGGTTCGTATTTTGGAAACTTCCGGACGAGCACAAGAGCAACGAGCATATCTCCAAAACCAACAAAAGTAGAACCTTTAAATTTAGTACAATGGTGTTCTGGCATGTTTTCTTTATGTTTCTGAGATGGATTCGATGAATTGGAGTGGCAATTCGGATACCTGAAACACATCTCCCAAGGACTAACGATCTTCGAAATTAATAAAGATAGAAACTTAAAATGTTTTACAAAGATTTCAAGCATATCCCAAGAGGATGCTTCTTTTACGTTCCTGAAATTCGAATTGAATAAAACAGAAAAGGGAAGAAGTTGAAGCAGCAGCCAAAAAAACTTATGGATTTTTAATTTAATTCGAATTATTCAGGTGTAGGGTATTAATAAGTCGGTTGCATCGACTTACTGTTACATTTACTTGTTTTTTCTGTTATTTAGGTACGCTAAGAACTTATTTTTATTTTTTAATATTAAATTTATGCATACAGTCTATTTAAAAAATAGATATTATTAACTATAGAACATTCTGAATTTGTTTTTTTGTTCGTTTATGTTAACCGTCCATTTATATGCATACATAAAATTTTTTTTTGTTCGTTTCTGTTTACCGTCCATTGATTAAATATAACTGTTGCCTACATATTAAAAAATAATAAATCGATAAGTCAACTAAATAATAATAGTTGGGAATTTGGGAATTTTGTGTGACTGTGTTAGCAGATTTTTAATAGTACAGCACACATAAAAATATGCATACCATTTTTGTACATGTTTGTACCTACATATGTAGTAAAAAAATTTGGTTTTAAAAGTATGATTGAGAATATATTAAATCGCTTACTTCTAAATGCTAATGTTTTTGAATTAAAAAAAAAATTATTTTGCTTTTTCTAGACGATGTAGATATATATGTATGTATGTACATAACATATATTTTATGATTAATTCATAATTATTGTTATTGAAAAGAAAAATATTGTTGTTATTTACTATTTTTAAAAAAGACTGGATTTGTTATTTTTAATATATTCTTTTTGTTGTTTAATGGTTTTACATAATTGGAAATATATTCTTAGTTTTTATACTTCAGAAAAAGGTATTAGTGGTGCAGATCATCATTCCCTAATAGATCTTAATTTAAAGGCAGCTCCCAATTTAGATATCTATGTTAGGGCCATAATATGCGATTTTAATATGTTAAGAGTTTCGAAAGAAAAGCCCTATTTTAATTATAATTAAGAAAGGAAAAACACATATCTATATAAATATTATAAATAAACACATTGCTTTTATAAATAAAAATGTATACTAAAAATCAAATGATTTGATGAAAAAAAACTTAAATTTAACACTTGCTTACTAAATTTTAAGTAAATGCATATTAAATTTTACACTGTGTTCTCAAGTGCGGCACATTAATTTGTTTACACATTCATATCTTTCAAATTCAATTATATAGCTTTCAAACCAAAAATATTTTCGAAGCACATATTATTACATATTTTGAAGTATGTACCTATGTATATGTCCGCATACAATGCAATGGGCTACATAAAAAACAATAGTCTTTTATAGAAAAAGAAAACATTTATGTGTTACGTATACGTATTGGTATTGGTATTGGTGAGTTTAGTAAATTTAGATAAAATGTTTTATTTTGGTTTTGTAATAATTCTGTTAAAAATTCTGTTATATCTTTGTATGAAAATTTAATTTTGAAATTAAGCTAATTTCTCTAATGTTTTTCGATATTATTATTTTGTCATCGGCATCTGATCTAATGAAGAAAATTTCAAGTCTCTAGCTCAACGGGAAGTGTGTTTAAAATGGCTTCTAAGATTCCATTTATTTCATTTTATTTCATTTCATTCCATAATTCCATTTAAGATTTCATTTGATTCTTTACCCAACCAAGTTAATAAAAAGCTGTTAAAAAAATAAAAGAAATACTTAACGTAAATAACAGAAAATAAAAATAAAGTAAAATGTAATACTGCGAAGATAAATAAAAACGAATAGGAAAAAACAAAAAATGTTACTTTGATTGTTTTTAAATATTTTTAAAGTCTATTTCTTACATATCCGTACATCTGAAATTTACCTACATAACAGATAGAAAAAAATAAATATTAAAATGTTATGCAATGAAAAAAAAAACGTACATCTGATATTTGGGCACATAACAGATAGGAAAAAAAATATATTAAAATGTTATGCTATGAAAAGAAAGAAACACACGGCTGATATTTTCGTACTTAACAAATAGGAAAAAGATATATTAAAATGTTATGCTATGAAAAGAAAAAGCAAGGCGGTGTATACAAATTGACATTTCTTCCATTTGAGTTTTAGTCCATTTTGAGTAGCAACACGTAATACCTCTTGAAATTTTGTTAATGTTTCATCTTCGGATTTTGCTGGAATAATTAAATCGTCAATAATAAGTTATAACAAATTCTTTCTTAATTAAATTTCTAAATGTAAAATTCACAAATCTTTGAAATACGCCAGGTGAGTTACACAAGCCAAACGGAACCCGTAAACATTCATATTCTTCTCTCTGTGTAACAAAGGCTGTATACGTTCGACTATTCTCCTCTATGGTCACATGAAAAAGACCATTTTCCAAATCAAGTGTGGTGAAAACTGTTGCTTCTTGTGACTTATCAATTTGTGACTTATCGATTTGATACTGGCAATGGGAAATTGTCCCTATGAATTTTCTTGTTAACCGCCCTGAAATCTATAGAAAGCTATTTACACCTTCTTTCTTTTTTACCAATACCACTGGACTACCATAATCTGACGAACTTTCAATAATGACACCAACTTTTAGCTATTCTTCTACTTGATCATTGATGATTTTTTGTTGCACAAGAGGAAACCTTCGTGGACTTTGGAATACGGTTTATCGTCTAATGGAAGAATCTTCATTTGGATGAGTGACGTTTTCATAAATACTGGTGAGTAATTCTCAATCATTGTGACAATTTTATTAATTTTTTCTTCTTTTAGGTTACATAATCCTGACAGATGAGTGTAGATCTAAATTCATCCTTCAAAATTTATTTCCTAAAGCTCACAATTTATTTCCAAGTTAATGCTGCAATAGCCCTTGCTGACCAAATTGGCGCCTACACCTGATATGGATAGTGAAGTATTTCTACAAATGGATAGTTAATTAATTTTAAATATGATTCTTTTATTAAGCAAATGTCACTCCCAGTATCAATGAAACTTTCTACTATGACATTATTCGCCTTTATTAAAGTACAATTATTATTTGTATTAGCAGCATACATCCTGGTTGCTACTGTTTCCTATTTGGACAATTCAGTTTTTTGTACCCAAACTGGTTACATTCGAAACAATTCGATCCTCGTTCTTTCTCCGAATATTGAGGAAATTCATGTGCTGATGAACCGCAATTAAAACAATATTTATTTGGTCGCGAAATTTTATTATTATTATTCTTTAACATTTTGATATTTCTCGTTTCGACATTTTTCACGTTATTACACCGATTCGAATACGTTCAATTTTCAAATTAGTGTTTCAAAATCTGTAAAATTAAAGTTAATTCGCGAAACACTTTCAGCACTAAATCTGCTCAATTCCCGTATTTCTTCGTTATGCATCGGCAAATCGCTACTTTGGCGAATAATTTACGTCTGGCACTCATTCTATTTTATTTAAAAATAATATTTCATTTACAACAACTCTAAAATTCTTTAATTATTTTTTTTTTTTTTAAATAAAATTAAAAAAAAATCTTTATAGTTCTACGTTAGAGATTTTATTCATAGTTCATCGTTAAAAAAATGTTATAATATAAGTAGGTATTGGGGCACTTTGGCATGGGAAAAAATAAGCCCATATCGCACGACCTAGTTTTTAATAAACCATAAAGCACGCCCACGCAAATTAACCTATATTTGAATGACCTTGAGTTTTAGAGAAACCGGAAGTGTTGTGACCTGGATTCTGTTAGAAGTTGGGGTAAAACAAGTCTTTTAGAGCTCTTTGATTGTATATTATAATAGGTCAACATGAAAATAGTTATCAAAACTATTATATGTAAATATTAAAGCACGTGTTATTTAATGTTGGTGAACTAGTTTTAAAGTGTATCTTTAAGGAATGCGTGTTGTTTTTTGTGTTGGTTTACTATAGGAAGAAATACAAAATAACAATTAGCATCTTCGTTTTTTTTTTTTTTTTAATCTGGTTTAGATTACTATGTAGTATTTTAAAAAGGTAGAAAAAGAAAGAGGCAAGTAAAGTTGAATGCAAATAGATTGGTATAGTATAGTATAGTAAGAACGTGGAATATATATTTACATATATATGTTGCATATAAAAAGGTTAAAAAGAAATTCAAAATAGAAATTAGCGTCCACATGTACCTTTTTCTTGTTTTCGTTTGATTAAATCTGGTTTTGTTTACAATATTTGTATATTATTTAAAAGATAGGAAAAAAGATAAAAGAATAAATTGAATTATCAAGATAAGTTTATTAAGAATATATTGCATTCTTAAATTTCTGAATACCTGGTATAGAATGGCTTGTATGTTATGAAATTAGAAGGTGAAAACAAAAAGGAAAATCAAAAGGGTATTAATTTCTATGTAGAAAATTCTAAAATAGAAACTATGTAATCAGAAGATTTAAATTAAAATGTTGTAATTATGTCATACCGATGGTAGACAAATTACGTTTTCGTTTTGTATTAAGTTGAGTATGCTTATTTTTTCTAATTTTCATTTTAACACTAAATTTCTCGTTTTATTTTTTTTTTTCGTTCTAATTAGGTGATACGAAATATAATAGTACATTGCCTACTTATATTGAATCATCTATTCTAATTTTTTTTTTTTTTTTTTTGTTATATGACTCTCTACAATAGTCAAATACCTCTCACAGAGCTTAAACTGAAAAGCCTGAGAAAAAAAAATGTAAATAAAATGCAAACGTTTTTTATTAAATGTAAGTAATTACTTTCTCTTTATTAAACATTTTTTTTTTTAAACATCTATTATTTATAATTAATATATAATCTAAATAGCTGTAAAAAAAAAGAAAAATTTAAAAGCAAAAAAAAAAGTGTAAACAAGTAAAATACAGAATTTTGTTTTTTTTTATTAAATTTTTTTTTTATTTATTAATTTTATTTTTATTACAATTTTATTGGTTAATTGCTAAATGTTTATTGGTTGTTTTATCAAGCAGTTTTAAATTTTCAGTGCCATCTCTATTTAAATAGAGATCGCCTTTTAGAATTTCCTCCCGGAATTCCTTATCTTCGAATAGGTCCAGATAGGTTTTTGGTATGAAAATTATGTAATTTTCTGTTTCAAAAACTCAAGACGGTCCATTAACTGTTGGTAATAGTCCAAATTTTTTAATTGTATAGAGCGCATCTGGCTCCATATCTTTTACCTTTAGAAAAGTTTTTCTTTTTATTTTTGCATTAAATGATTCCAAACATCTTTTTCTTTTTGGTTGCTCATATGATTGGTGTTGTTCGTATTGTTGTTGTTGTTGTTGGGATTGTTGCTGGTGCTGTGATGCTTGTTGGTGTTGAGGTTGTTGCTGATGCTGGGATGTCTTCCTCTTCGGTGGAAGCACAACCTGTGTTGGTTGTGTAAAGAAAAATATGTCGTCAGTGTTGTTGTCCATGCTTGATTATGTTGTTTACTTTGCTTGATTTTAAGTAAGACTATGATTTCTTCTATAAAATTCTGCAGTATTTATATTAAATAAAATTGTTAGAAATCTATAGAATTTACCAAAGCATATTAATTAAAATTTTAATTTATTGTAACTGCTTTCGGCTTCATAAATCAAACTACATTGTTGAAATATTTTCTATTTCAAAGAAAGATTCAAAAAGATGTAGGTAGTTTTAATTAGAAAAAAAAGGAAGATATAATTTATTAAAAATACAATGTTGCAAATACTTTGTTTGAACATAGGTGTTTACTGTAAAAACAAAATATTTGTGTTTAAACCTGAATCAAATGCAATTGAATGCAATATATACAATCTACTAATGTATATTAATTAAAATTGAATTTATTGTAATTACTTTTTTAGAATTCATACATTTTACAAACATTGTTGCAATTATTTGCTTGAAGAAATTTTTTTTTTACTCTAAAAACGAAATATTTAAATTAGTTTTGGTTAGTTTGGTCAAATAGCTGCAGCAAGCGAGTCAATACAAAAAAAATAAAAAATATCAAAAAAAATTTTATTAGAAAGATTTTTTAATCATTCACCGGAGACAGAATCACTTCCTTATAGGATTGAAAGTGATTCAGCATCAGTAGTCAAACGTTTTAACGTACGCGGACGTAAAGTCAAGTTTATAATTAATTCAGTTCCTAATAACGTAGAACCGGTTAACTGGATAAAAAACGCATTGTATAAAATAATTCAAGAAGTTACAAATGATTTGCACCCTCTAGATAAGGTAGGATTAACATTCTGTGGAGAAAGCTTTCAGCAACATGGTCCTGGATGGCTAAGTTTTAGAAATGCAGGCGATCTAACATTTTCTGATGTATGGGAAATGATATCAAAAATTTTTCAAAGTAATTCTGAAGGTAACTACTAGATAAATACTTCATTATTATTTTTATTATTAATACTTTTATTTTGTTTTTATGTTACAGGTTTAAGCTCAGATACATTTTGTCTTTCAGTTACTTCTGTAAGGCTACCATTTGGGGGAGGAAGATCACAAAAATATTCATCATATAATGAGGAAAGCTTAAAGCGAAAGGGAATAATTTGCATTAAAAACAAAAACAATTTATGTATACCTCAGGCCTTAATTGTGGCAATATCACAAACTAAAAATGATAAGAACTACAAACACAAAATTCGTAATGATACAGGAAAATTACAAACTTTAAAAGCTATCGAACTAACTAAAAATGCAGGAGTAAAAATTCCAAATAAAGGCTGTGGAATACAGGAACTCAAAAAGTTTCAAGAATATTTGAAAAATTATAAAATTGTTGTGTAGAAATGGGGGACAAGAGGCAGAGAGGTAATATTTCAAGGAATTGGACCTGAAAAACGGCTAAATTTGTTGTTTTATAAAAATCACTACAACGTAATAAAATCGCTGACTGCAACCTTTTGCGCCAGTTATTATTGTGAAGATTGCCACATTCCATACAACAACAAAAGTAATCATAGATGCACAGGAACATGTCCATACTTTCAAAATTCTCCACCATGTCTTAATAATTTAAAACAAATTTTATGCAATGATTGTAAACATTTCGAGGTCGAATGTGTTTAGATAACCATAGGGCGTCAAGTTCAAAACGCAACAGTATTTGTGACGAAGTTAAAAAATGTTTGTCTTGCTTAAAACTTTATAGAGCTGACAGAAACCATGTATGTGGTGAATACTTTTGCAAGATTTGCAGTAACTATGTTCCTGAGAATCATAAATGTTTTATTCAACAAAACAAAAATCAACCTAAACTAAAAAATTTTATTTATATATTTTACGATTTGGAAACACAACAAGAAAAAGTTTTTGGAGAGAAGTACATAAGAGGCATTCTATCAGATATTAAACTACATGAACCAAATTTGTGTGTTTTCGAGCAAAGATGTGACGCATGTATTTCGTTGTCCTCGTTATATTTTTGTGAAACATGTAAATTTAGAAGAAGAGGAATTAAAGAGGGAAATATTATAGAGCAATTTCTGATGTACATAATGGAGATAAGAAAAGAATTCAAAACTGTCGTGGTAATAGCACATAATGGACAATCTTTTGACCATCAATTTATTTTAAATATTATATTAGAAAAACCTCTTTAAAAACTAAACTAATTATGTGAGGTTCAAAAATTATCATGATGTTATTAGATAACATAAAATTTATAGACTCAATTAATTACTTTGCAATGGCATTATCAAAATTACCAAAGGCTTTTGATTTAGAAATTGATTTGAAAAAAGGATATTTCCCGCATCTCTTCAATACAACGGAAAATAAAAATTATATTGGACCATTACCACCTGTTGAATATTATAACCCAGATACCATGAAAACTAATGAACGTGAAGTATTTCTGAAATGGTATGAAGATCACAAAAATGATGAATTCTATATGGAAAATGATATTGTAAAATATTGTATAAATGACCTAGCAATACTAACGCAATCATGCTTAAAGTTCAGAGAATTTTTTCTTAGAGAATGTAACGTTTAACCTTTTCTAGAGGCCACAACTATAGCGTCTGCTTGTAATCTTGTATTTAGACGTAATTTTTTAAAACCAGATACGATTGGTTTAATACCCAAAAACGGGTATAGGTATTCAGATAACCAATCAAAGGCAGCTACTCAATGGTTGCTTTGGGAGGAGGAAAAACGGAATATTAACATTAGACATGCTGCTAAACAAAAAGAAGCTGTCGTAGCCGGTGTAAAAGTTGATGGTTTTTGTTCAGGAACTAATCAAGTTTTTGAATTTTATGGATGTTATTATCACGGTCATCCTAACTGTTTTCCACGTAATCGTAATTCATATTTATATGATGATAAAAATGATACAATGAATGAACGATATGATAGAACTATTAGAAAATCTGATAGGTTGAAAAGATTAGATTACAATGTAATTGAAATGTGGGAATGTGATTTTTAGTCGTCCATCTAGATGTTTATGTAGGAAACGTTAATTGTACTAAACAAAATTTAAAAGATTTGAATGGACTTATAAAATGTAAAATTTTACCACCAGAAAATCTTATACATCCAGTATTACCTGTAAAACAAAACAACAAATTAATGTTTTCCTTACGTCGCACATGTAGTGAGGAAAAAAACCTAAATGAATTTTGTTTACATAATGATAACGAAAGAGCTTTACTTGGAGCATGGATTATTGATGAAGTGTTAAAAGCTCTTGAATTGATATATAAAATATTAGAAATTAATGAAATTTGGAGTTACAACATATGTCAATACAATGGTGTAACAAAAACAGATGGCCTTTTCACACAAATGATGAACAAATTTTTAAAAATAAAACAACAGGCATCGGGATGGCCTAGTAACTGTATAGCAAAGGAAGAGAAATAGAAGTACATAACGGATTTTCTTAGAAATGAAAATATTCAACTAGAATTTAATGAAATTGTAAATAATCAGGGACTACGATCTTTTGCAAAATTAATGCTTAATTCTTTTTGAGGTAAATTTGGACAGAGAGAAAACTTACAAAAAACAATAATTATTAATCAACCTAAGGATTTATATGACATGTTAACAAATCCATCTATAGACGTTTGTGGTATTCTTCCAGTAAGTGAGGAAAACATTATAGTTAATTGGCAGTACAAAGAAGAAGCAGGTGAATCATTATCTACTGCAAATGTATGTATTGCAGCTTACACAACTACTCAAGCTCGATTAAAATTATATAGTTATTTAGAAAAACTAAAGGATAGAGTTTTATATTATGACACTGATTCTGTAATATATATAAGTCGTACAGGAGAATATGAACCCCAAACAGGGGATTTTATAGGAGATATGACCGATGAACTAGAATGTTATGGTGTTGGAAGTTACATTACAAAATTTGTAAGTGGAGGCCCTAAAAACTATGCATATAAAGTTCACAGTACGAAAGACAATGAAGAAAAACTAGTTTGTAAAGTTAAAGGAATTTGTTTAAACTATACAGCCTCCCAAAAAATTAATTTTAATACAATTAAAGAAGGAAGAAAATCGCTTAAATTGTAAAACTGCTCTGCTTCTTCTTTGTTAATACTTATACTTTGCCCGTTCGCTGATTTTAGTCCATGATGAAAGTTCTGTTTTATATCTTTTATTATCAGTTTATCGAGTTTTTTGTTAAATTCGTAATAAAATTTATTCCATTCATGATATTTTAAGACAATTGACTTTTTACCAATACGGTGAATTATACTTGAGACTTCAAATGATTCACAGTCAAATCCAACAGCAAATTTTATGACTCTTATTGAGAAAATATTTGTAACTTGGCAATAAATTTGTGTTCTGACTTGGTGCTTCCATTCCTTTAATTTTACTAAAACCTAATACCTGTTTATATTGTTTTTATTATTTATACGTTTTAGGAACACAAATTTGTAATGAGTTATATTTTCCAAATACATTTTGAAAGGTACTTAAAATATACTTATCGTTTTCTAGTTGATTTCCTTTATTAAATTTTTTTAAAAAAGCTTTCATACTATAACCGCAACATCTATACCACGTATAAACACAACAATATTGCCCACAGACATCTGAATAGTTACTTTGTAACTGTTTCTTATTAAAAATTATACATTGGTTTTTTAAGTAACTTAAAATTTCTAATTTATCTGGTTTTCTACCAAACGAATCAAAATATTCAACACAGCCATTCTTTGGCTTAAAAATAGCTAACCAATGTCTTCCCTGATCTTTTGATTTATCAGTGTTTACAATTAAAAAAGTTTGTTTTTCAATTATTCTGGGGAGTTGATCCAGAGCAAAAACTCCTTTAAAAAATGTACGTGTGTGTTTGTTACATCTTAATACGTCTGTTATCTCTAGGGTATTCATCAATCAAATTGACTCAAGTCATATACTTTAGTTGTTTCTTTAATATAATTTGATAAAAACTCTTTTTTGATTTTTTATTTGTTATAATAACATCAAATTTTTCTAGTATTTGACAGAGCTCTTTATTTATTTTATCATTGTACACAGTTCCAAAAGAGTAATTATCAAAATTATCATTTATAAAATCCCTAGTTGGAAATTTATACTTGAGCTCTTTTACAAACTGTTTACAAGGTTCTTTAAAACCAGCTATACAAATATCTTTCGCAAACAAGGTATTATTATCATCACTACAAAATGTTACATCCAGAAGTGCACAAGACAGTGACATTTTGTCAAATATTCAAATTTACTTTTATGTATGCTATTTATAGGTTTGAGAATATATTTCGGTTTTTATCAATTTGTAAACTTATATCAAATTCTCCATAAACAATAGCAGTCAGTGTAGATGTAAGTGGTTTTGATAGCATTGCCTCAATTCTAACTGTACCTTGATTTAGTAGACCTTGACACACTTCATTTCCTGATGCATCTGGAGTTAAATCAAAAGCTAGAATGAAAAACCCATTACTAAACATGGTTTTTGTTAACTGATGACCTTTATCATTATGGTAAATTCCAGTTCCTGAAAAAAGTGTACTGTATGCTCTTGTCTAGCAATTATTTTCATATGAAAAACTGGTTTCAATTGCTGAATTAGGTATTTGAACACCATTTACGTTTAACACAAATTGTGAAATATCAAAATGTTTAAAATTGTATGGGTTTTTTGACCTTTTTCCAGAGTAACCTGTATTTTCTGTCATGCAAAAAATGATTGTGTTTGTCAACTGTCCAATAAAAACATTATCAAGTGATATTGATGAACTATTCTGTGGAATGGTAAAAGTTTTTACCTCTACCCGTTTATAATTGTAATTGTATTAGTTTTTTCCAATACAGCATTATGTGCTAATAGCACACTAGGATTAATTGTTGCATGTCTCATAAATAAAGTGGCTTCTAAAATTTTCAGTTGAGATTCATCAGTATCATCTGGAAAGAGGTAAAAATCTGGTTTTTCTAATGTTAAGATAACTCGAACATCGACATTGTTTATGAGAAGTGTAGGTTGGTTAAACATATCTAAATGTAGTTTCCCCATAAGTTCCACTACATTGCTATTTTGGTATAATTTTTCGTTCTTTGGAACCACTATTATCTGTTTTTGCTATATTTGGCTTATCTAGCATCCATCCACCACACTCCAAATGCGTTGTAGCGGCATCCGTACCATAATTTAACAATGATTCAATATAAGCTCTGTAATGATAATTGCCATCTGATGGAGATATATTCTTTCCATTTAGTTGAACATTGCATTGTTTTATTAATGAATGTAACATATTATTAACCACACTTGGTTGTTGTATAGGTGTTCCATCAGTTTTTTTATCTTTATTCCATTGAGTTCCATCTTTTTTTAAAATTTGTACTTTTAATTTTAGATATGTCAAAGACAAGTCTCTATATGTATCACCGTACCCTAGTGAAACAAATTCTATGACAGATGGATTATCTAAAGAAGCAATAGGGTTATAGGAAACTTCTTCAGATCGTAAAATACTTGACTGAATAGGCTGTGTTTTAAAAATATCAAGCTCTGATTTCATTCATTCAATCATAATTATTCAAAAATATCTTTTTGTTTGTTTTTGTTATTAACTTTGCGTCGCTTAGACGTAAAATAATTTAAATTATTAATGAGAGGTCTTTTTATAGGTTTTCTTCGTTTTCTTTTGCCTTGTCCATACATTTCATTGAGTTTCCGAACTACACCTCGTCTTACATTTTTCATTATCTCTTTACTTCGATCTTGAACACTTCTTTTACATTTGCACCTGTGGCAATATCAGATAATGCATTAATACCAGAGTTAATAACCTCTTTTTTTAATATATTAGCTCCACACGTAAATATTGGTTTTAAATATCTAAAAAGACCACCGAAAAAGCTCCCTAACCCTCGTCCCCTTTGGTAAGGTACAATTACGTGTAACAAAGGACCAATATCCTCAAGACCTTTTCCTGATTGAACTAAATAATATTTGTAGTACGTTCTCTCCATAATGAATAAAGTAAAATAATATATAGTTTTGTAAAATCGCTTTTATTTATACTTTTTTAAAATGTAATACAATTTTTGTTGGAATTGAACTATTGGAAAAGTTTATTTTGTATCCATATTTATCACATAAAAGTAATGAAATGTTATTAAATGATTTCTCCCCATTGCAATATTGAATATTACTGAATTCTTTTACAGTATCAGTGAAAGAATTTTGTATGTTAACAGATCTTAAACACCTTATATCTTTATCACCTATTTTTTGCGGTTCAATTATATCTATGTATATAAAAAACATATCTGGTTTACTAATGGGAGTCAATTGTACACTATCTATAAAAGTTTTGTAAGCTTCTATTACACGTGATTTATATTTATTAAAATCTGTAACTTTAAAAGATACTTGATTGAAACATGTTGTCAAAAGTCCTTCGAGGGTATAAGCGTAATTTGCTCTTATTTTTATATCTATTTTAGGCTTAGTAACACATATTGTGGTGTAACTTAAATTTGTAGGCATCTCCTCAGCTTTTATTGGTTGTGTATAAGGAACTTCATCGTTTATAAAATTAAAAATTCCCCAAATCAACTGCCGTTCAAATTCTTTTCTTGTAAACCTATTAAGTGGGCGTATATTTTGAATTAGTGTTGGTAGTAGAAAAACTTTCCAGTCGCATATCATTTGTTTTTCAATGTATGGAATATATGATGTTCCAACTCCTATCATATCTTTCTGAATACCTTTAATAAATATTTGAGTACTTTTTTCCCATTCTTCACCATACACATTTGGAACGAAATCATTAACATACATTTCAAAAATACCGACTTTCCACCTCGAATCACACATGTATTTATTCATTTTATTAGTAAAAGATGATAATGAATTTTCTGTATAATAGTTCATAGATGAATCACTGAGTAAAGTGACATAAAATTCATCATTTACTTGTATGTTGTCCATGAGCTTGCGGATTTATTCTTACGAATTGAAAAATTAAGTTCTGTTTGAGTATTACCTACTGCTGACCTTAAAACACGTCTTGATGAATTATTCAACTCTTTGCTATTTATAGTTTTTTCTTTTTTCGTTGGTGGGCTTGGGTTATCTAAAGGAACAGTTATAATGTCTCCTGTATCAGTTTCAAAAATTTGTACATTTTGATTTCTAATTGATTTTCTTTTTCTAAGCCGTTCTCCAACTAAAGCAGCTGACAATGCTTTTGTTAAAACATTTTCCTGAATTTCATCATCAAATACTTCGTCATCCGCTTCTTTTTCATATACTGCTTCTTCTTCACGAACAACTTGTATTCCTACATTCTTATATTCAGGAAAATGCGATTGAGCTTCCGCATCTATATACATTGGTTTTGCACGAGTTTGAGTACCTTTTGTTTCCGTAATTTTTACTTTTTCCTCTTTATTTCTAGAAAGTACTCTATTTTTGTTTGTTATTTTAAATAGATTTTGTCTGTATAAATACCATTTTTGAGTGTCTGTTAGATATTTATTTAACAATATTTTTTTCATATTTTTATCCAATTCATTTAATTCAAAGTCTGCATTTGGTTTCATTTTCTCATAAATCTCGGGATTTACTATAATCATTTTGTTAAATGTTGTATTATTCGTTTTATAAAATTTCCGATTATCCCTGATAGTACTGCACCCAGAAGTGTAGGTAAAAATCCACCACGTTGAATAATGATTTTTCTTTTACTATTTATAGATTTTTGGCGGCAAATGAGGGATCTCAATTCCTTTTTATACTTTCGTAATTGGATTGTTGATTTTTTACTTAGATTACAATTACCTTTGAAATTACCTTTACCTACAAAATGTTTTGATTACTTCAGGGTCACAATGTATAATTACTTTCTGAAATTTCGGTTTGGAGCTTTTTAGTAGGTGCAATATATGACGGTTGACCTTCAAACGTTTCATATTCTTTGCCAAATTGTTCTAATTGATCTCTCGTACAATAACACAAACCTTTCCCAAATATATCACTTCTTAATCGAAATATATCATTAACGTCTTGAGTAAGATCTATTAATATATACCCGTATGGTTCTGACGTCACTTCATTATATACTTTTTCAAATACTTTGATTTGATTGGGATATATTTGGCGAGCTAGAGGTAATATCTGCAATTTATCTCTTGGATTTTTGAAAAGTACTAGATATTTACAGTTAAGCGAAATATCTCTTGAAAATTTACCCTGGTGAAAACCATTTTGTGTTACAAATATTACAGATAAATTTCTATGGTGTGATCCTCTAGTAAATAAATCACATACATACTTATCATGGGAATTTAACATCATATCATCGATAATAATTAACAAAGGTTCTTGATTGTCATTAAATCCGGAATAGTGTTACTATATTCCACATCTTTTAAATATTTTGGAACGGCATTTTTGTCTGGATTACACCAAATAATTCCATGAATATGTGGTTGTATATTTTCTTTTTTATACTTTATTAAATTATGAATAAAAGTGGTTTTACCACAGCATGATGGCCCCGCTACCATCATTGTAAATGGATGAAATAGCATAGTTGTATTAGTTAAAAATAGCACTGTTAACCTATATTTATATGAAAAGCTCTTTTGCCGAAGTGAATATAAATGTAAATTTATTTATTCTAATGAGTATTCTTACACAAACCGTTGACATGGTTAAACGAGTTCTCATAGTTGACCTACAATTTTTACAAGGAAATGAAAAGTAATATTTCCTAAAAGAGTTAGCCATACTTGAAAAAGGAAGTTTAATTCCAACTGTCCATCACTTCAAAGCACCGTACCCCGCAGAAAAACTTAGTCAGGATACGAAATATAATAACCAGTATTGCGAAAGTAAATGGACTTAAATGGAATAACGGTTTAGTTGAATATTTAGATGTAAAATGTATATTAAAACACTATTTAGAGTCAGCTGAAAAAACTTATGTTAAAGGAGAACAAAAAAAACTATTCCTTCAAAAGTACATTGATAGTGATAAAATAGAAGATTTAAGCAGAAACTTACCGTCATTACAAAAGATTGATAACTTTCAATCAAATTGTCCTATACGCTTATTAAACAACAATTTCAAATGTGCTGTTAAAAATTGTTATAATGTATATATGTATCTTTTAAAAGAAAAAATGTTAGATTAAGACAGCACAGTTTTCTATAAAATTGTAAAATATTTTTAAATAAAAAATTATTTCAAACATATAAATAAATTTGTTTTAATTTTTTTTTTAACACAACATAAGAATACATCTTTTTTTTGTTCTACATTCTTACATATCAATAAAATCTAAAAATACTAATAATTTTTTCTTTCCTCTTCTTTAAATATTTCATCAGAACAAAAAAGAAAAGAAAAAAATTCATCTCAAAATATCAATTTGGTCAAGTTTGATTCGGATTTAAAAACCAGCTTTGCACTTTTTTCTTTTAATTTTAAAAATTCGCATAGGTACACTTAATTTGTTTAAATTTTTCTCTTTACATTTTATAAAAACGCATTTTTTCTTACTATTTCCGTTCACGCCTATTACTTAAACCACATGTTAGATATTTTTGATTTCCTGTTTGTTTTCTTTTTATTCATATTTTTGTCAACATTCTTACATAACAATAAAATCTTATACGGTGATACTCGCAATTAATTAATGGTTTTTATTTCCTCTTCTTTAAATACTTCATAAAAAAAGAAAAAACAAGAAAAAAAAAAAAAAATGCATCTCAAAATTGTATTAATTTTGTTGATTCTTTATCTAAGATGTAAAAAACCAGTTTGCACTTTTTCTTTTAATTTTTTAAAATTAGTTTTAAAATTTTAAAGAAACGTAGTTACACATCTTTTTGTTCTGTTTTCATTTTTCTCTTCAAATTTTATAAAGCATTTTTTCTTATTCTTTTCATATACGCCTATTACTTAAGCTAAGTATACATCAACAAGAAGTATACCTGTACCACGTTAGATATTTTTGATTTCTTGTTGTTTTTTTTTATTCATATTTTTTTCTTGAACACAGAATAAATCTGTTTTATTTTTATATTCTTGTTTTCAAAATTGTGACAAATGCAATTAACCTGACTTGAATTTTTTTCTTTTTTTATTCTTCACAGATTATGTAACTTACAATGCACTTAAGCAACATGTTAGTCGTTAAGTACTTCCACAGCTTTAATTTCCTGGTTGTCTTCTTTTCATTCATTTTTTTTTTTGAACATTCTTACAAACAAAAAATATCTTACACGACACACCGACAATAATCATTGGTTTTTTCTTTTATCTTCTTTAAATAGTTAAAGTAGAAAAAAAAAAAAAAAAAAACGAAGATGCTAATTGTTATTTTGTATTTCTTCCTATAGTAAACCAACACAAAAAAAAACACGCATTCCTTAAAGATACACTTTAAAACTAGTTCAACATTAAATAACACGTGCTTTAATATTTACATATAATAGTTTTGCTAACTATTTTCATGTTGACCTATTATAATATACAATCAAAGAGCTCTAAAAGACTTGTTTTACCCCAACTTCTAACAGAATCCAGGTCACAACACTTCCGGTTTCTCTAAAACTCAAGGTCATTCAAATATAGGTTAATTTGCGTGGGCGTGCGATATGGTTTATTAAAAACTAGGTCGTGCGATATGGGCTTATTTTTTCCCATGCCAAAGTGCCCCAATACCTACTAATATTGTTTTTACTTATCTTTATCTTTATCTAATATTGTTATTACTTATTTTTATTAGATCACTCCAACGGTTTTGTTTTTAGATCACTCCAACGGTATCACGTTCAGAAAAGCCAATCCTGGTTCGATTTTGGCTTATATCCCGGTTGAGCCCCCAAATGTAGGACTGGATAATATTGTGTTTAATTTAAATTCAGTTATTTTATTTTAATTCAAATTTTCTTTATTAAATCTAACTTAAAAATTATTATTGTTATTACAAAATCAAATTAAAAGTAATTATTGTAAAAAAGTTAAATTCATTTATATTTACTTATGTTACTTAAACTTTTGATGTTTTACTTTCTACGTCCACGGATCCACTAGTCCTTTTTTACAATTTCTTTTATTCTTTTATAATAGTAAAAATAACAGCTTCAGATAAAAACAAAGAAAAGATTTCATTCACCCTTGAACTTGAATTTGTGTTATAATAGATGATTAATCTCCATTGATTGATTTATTTAATTCAATAATCCGTACTTTGCATCCCTAGCGGCAAATGTTTATCATATAATGCTATATCTTAAAATGTTGTTGTTTTGCTATATTATGTTGTGATCACAACTGTCAAATTATTTATGTTTTTGTTTCAAATAAGAAAGAAAAACAATTAGATTAAAAATACTGGAGTGGAAATATACATCTCTGAGCCACTAGAGATGTCGAGCTACAAAAGATGAGTATAAGGGTAAGTTGACATGGGATACATGCATCCAGATGCAAAAATTATTTCGGTAACATTTCGTGTACTCTTCGGTAATAATGACGAATATTTTGCATCCATAATGCATTACTAATTAATATAAACTATAAAGAAATTATTAATACACATATAAAATTCCAATTTTTTTTCTTTTTATTATATCTATCTTAGAATATTTCAAAATAAATAAATTTTTGACGTTTGATTTTACGTCTGTATTTGACGTTAAAACAAATTTGCATCTTGTATGCTTCTTATAGAGGATGCAAAAAATTTTATGAACTGCAATCGTTCTTTTTGGACATTTGCGAAAAGTGTAAAGAATAACTTTTGCGAATCATCCTTTCCGCCGCTGATTGATAACAATAATTCTATCATATCAGATTCAGTTGGTAAAGCAAATTTGTTTGCAAAATCCTTTGCAGCAAATTCTACACTACCTCCTACAGTACAAACTCCACCAGTACTACCCCTTGTTGATCGTACTAGGGTTAAAATTATTCATAGGGTGTACTTTCGAACACGTACTGTAGTGAAAGTGCTTAAAAATCTGAATGTTAGAAAATCCACTGGTCCTGATGGAATTCCTGCGATGGTTCTTAAACATATTGCCTCTCCCATTTCGAAACCTCTGCGCAATCTTTTTTCATTATCATTTTCGACTGGCAGATATCCCAGTCAATGGAAACTTGCTCATGTCTCTCCGATTCCCAAAAAAGGTGACAAAAACGACCCCTCCAACTACCGGCCAATAGCAATTATTTCGGTCATTTCCAAAGTTATGGAAATTCTCGTTAACAAAAGGCTGATGAGATACCTTGATTGCAGAGGTATTTTGCATGATAGGCAATATGGCTTTAGAAGCAAAGATCTACAAGTGATCTTCTAAGATGCCTCAGCGAAAAGCTCAACACCAGTATTCACTGTTCAGGTGAATCTGAGGTTGTTGCTCTTGATATCTCAAAGGCTTTTGATCGAGTATGGCAATCTGCTCTTTTGAACAAATGCCGAGCTATTGGTCTTGGTAATCCGTTTTGCCAATAGATTGAGGATTTTCTTTCGAATCGTCGTATTCGTGTCCTTGTCGACAGTTTTATGTTTGACACTTTAGAAATAAACGCCGGCGTTTCACAAGGCTCCGCCTTATCACCAACTCTTTTTTTGATTTTTATCAACGACTTACTCTCCTCTACCCTCAATCCAATTCATAGCTTCGCCGATGACAGCACTCTAGTGGCATCCTACGATTTCCTTAAGAAGTCTAATGTCACACCTACCGCAATCAGTTCGAAAAGAAATATTATGGTTAGTTTAGTAAACCATGATTTAGCTAAAATAGCTGATTGGGGTAAAACTAATAGAGCTGAGTTCATTACCTCAAAAACTCAAAGCTGCCTGATTTCCTGCAAAAGAAATCACTTTAACACAATTTTGCGATTCCAGGGAGAAAATATAGAGCGATCAGAAAGTCTAAGCATTGTAGGTTTGCAGCTAAATCAAAAAATGCTGTGGAATGAGCATATTTTTGATATAGCTAAACGTGCTGCCAAATATTTGGGTTTTCTGTCCCGCTGTAAAACATATTTCTCTCCAAAGGATCTGTCTAATATCTATAAAGCCTACATTCGACCTAAGATGGAGTACAACTCTCACATTTAGGCTGGCGCATCCCAAACTTCTCTGAGTTACCTCGACAAAATCCAAAACCGCGCCTTAAGCCTAATAGCCGACCCTGTCGAACAAGTAACACTTACTCCAATTAACTCGCTTCGTAATATTGGAGCTATTTCTCTGTTTTATAGATATCTTGTAGGTAATGACACTTGCTCTATTGAACTTAAATGAATTATGCCTCCTCTTAAACAATTTCAATGTAACACCAGAGAAGCTGCAAGTGCTCATTTCTACACTGTGGAAATTCCAAGATGGTTTAAAACTGGCTATGGAAACTCATTTGTTGTGAGAACTGCTAAGATGTGGAACATGCTTCCATCTAATGTGTTCCCCTCTGTTAATAACGTTCCGTACTACAATTTGCAAAAGTTCAAAACGAATCTGTAAAGGTTCGTTTCCAATCTTCCCATTAATTCCCCTTTAACATCCTATTTTCTTAATAACTAAACCTACATATGTATAAAGGAATCCGTTCCTAGCGTTTAGTTAGCGTGTAAAAAAAAAAAAAATCTAAAATTAGCAAAGGGAGAGCATGTCACGATATGTTGTTTCACCCAATCAAATGTTTGCATCCAGATGCATACATCCCATGTGAACTTACCCGAAAATATTAATATTTTATTAGTTGTTAAATAATATTTTTTTTAGGTGTATCCTATATGCAGATTTGGATAACAACAAAAAAAAACATGATGAAAGCAGTTCTGGATATAGGTTTGCTTTTTTTTTTGTTTTTTAATTGGTGGTATTTTTTTTGTTTTATTTTAAGAAAAATATCCAACCCACATACATACGAGTATATACAGAAATATAAATTCAATATACTTTCTTTTATAAAGATTATTTATTAAATATTAGTTTGTTAAGTTTTTTGTTAAAGGTAATTTTACAATAAATCTTTTTTATCAAATGGAATTAGGCGAAATACGTTTTTACAAAATGGCTTTAGACCAACTGTCATAGACCCAAAATTTATACAGTCAAAATTTAGTTAAAATTTTCAAGTTTCGTAACTTTTTTGACATTCTGAATTTTTTTGTTACACTAGTTTAGCTGGACGCAATATATTTTCTTTTAATTTTTTGTATAAAAAAACTTAAAGTACATACATACATGTATAATATTTTAATACACAAATTCAGTAAATCAAAAAAAATGTAGTATAAGGTTTTATGATAAAAAATGTTGGTAAGGTTTTATGATAATAAATGTCACAATTGACATTTTAACTAAAAAATTTAGTTATAAATTCAATTTTATTATGATCAAAATAAAAAAATTAATTTTCTACTAAGTATTGTAGTTGAATTTGAAATATGAAAACAAAATTAAACAAGTAAGTTTGAAATTTTATTAAAAATAAAATTTAAGGACTGGCGAAATATTTTCTAGTATGGTTTGAACTTTGTCACATATTTTAATTAATACATAAATAGACCTCTTATTTCATCTTTTTTTTTATCCTGTTTTACCCCCTGGGGGAGCATAGGGCTTCCACAAAGCTTGTATATCGCACTCGATTGTGGGTCAAATGTTTGATTTGTGCCCATGTTCTACCGCTATTATCAATTTCCTTAGCCACAGACCTTCTCCATGTTATTTTAGGTCTAGCCACACTTCTTTTTCCCTTTGGATTCCAGTCGAGTGCCTGGCGTGCAATGTTCTCTGGCGCTTTCCGAAGTGTGTGACCTATCCATCTTCATTTCTTGTTCTTGATTTGGCAGAGTATGGTTTCTTGTCTAGAGATAGTTAGTAGGTCCTCATTTGATATTCTTCTAGCCCATCTTATATTTTGAATTGTTCGGAGGCATTTATTTTCAAATACTTGTAATTTATTTGTTAAAGAGTTTTTCATTAACCAGGTTTCACTGCCATAGAGTAGAATCGATTTCACACAGGCTTCATATATCCTTATTTTGGTGCCTTTGGCTAACTGTGGTGATCTCCAGATTGGCGAAAGTCTCCCGAATGCCATCTTTGCTAATTTTATTCGATTCTCAATGTCTTCTTCTGCTCCTCCGTTTGCGGTAAGAATACTGCCAAGGTAGTTGAAACTTGTCACATCCTCTATGTATGTGTTGTTTATCGCTAGTGGATTGGAACTGTTTGCAATAAATCTTAGGGACTTTGTTTTTGCAATATTTATATTGAATCCTACTTTATGTGCTTTTGTGTTTAGGGAATCTAGTTTTTGTTGCATATTCCTGTGTGTATATGCAAGTAGAGTAATGTCATCAGCATATTCGAGGTCCTCTAGGCGAGATAAAAGGGTCCAATTGATTCCTGTTTGGTGTATTAGTGATTCTTCCAATACGTCGTCGAGAACGATGTTGAACAGGATTGGGGAAAGTGGACATCCTTGTTTGACTCCAACCTTGAGGCTTATCGGATCGCTAAGGTTTTGTGGAAACCCTGGACTCGGCGTAGGTGTACATATTTTGGATGATATTTTAGGTGGTAATCGAACAGAAGAAGAGAGCCTTCCAGATGGCCCTGTGTTTTATTTTATCGAATGCTCTTTCAAAGTCCACGAATGTTATGTAGAGTAGTGATTTCCATTCTGCTGATTGTTCGATTATCAGACGCAGAGTATTTGAGTGACCTGTACAGCTGCGCTGCTTTCTAAAATCTGCTTGTCGCTCACGAAGGGTGTCCTCTATTCGTGCTTCAATTCTGGAGTGTTATGAGAGCCAGTAATTTATTTAGTGTGTTTAGGACTGTAATACCACACCAATTTTTGCATTCTTGGAGATTTCCCCCATTTTGGAAATTTTATTATGATTCCTGTTTGCCAGCTTTGCGGTATGGCTTCAATGTTCCAAATTTCTTCCAAGATAGGCTGAAGAACTTCTGCTATATATCCTGTTTTTGCTTGGAGAAGTTCTGAAGGTATTCCATCTATACCCGGCGCTTTGTTGCTTTTCAGCCTTGAAAGTGCAGCTATAATTTCTCTGTTTGATGGAGCATTTACAGTAATTCGGCTTCTTGTGTCTGCAGTAGGGCAATTTTCTTCTTCATCGCTTTCATTACTATCTCCACTATCTTCGTTGTTTGTTTCTTCGAAATGTTCTTTCCATCTTTGGATTTGTTCTTGGGTTAAAGTGAGCATTTGTCCATTCTTATTTCTAATTGGACGATTATTTGATTAAGTTATGTTTTGTGAGAATTCTTACTTTGTTGTAGAGAGATCGCATATTATTTTGGTTTGCTGCTCTTTGTGCATCAGCTGCAATATTGTTGAAGAATTTCCTTTTGTCTCTTCTGGCACTTTTCTTTACTTCTTTCGCTTTCAGGTTATATTGGTTTTTGACTTCATCCGATTGGGTTATTAGTAATAGTTTTTCTCTAAGTTTCCTTCTTTGCTGAATTAGGGTCCAGGTTTCATCGACTGTAAATTGTCTGCATTCATTTGCTGATTCAGCAGCTTTGTTACAAATTTTCTTTTTGTATTATTGCATTTTAGTTTTACAGTATTGATTTGGTGCTTTCTTTTGATTGTGTTATTCTGAGTGGCTTTGAGTCTTATTCTTATGTCTCCTGTTAGCAGCGTATGATTACTATGAACATCTGCTCCTCTCCACGTTCTTACATCTAGTAGGGATGATTTCCATTTCGTACTAATTCATATATGATCTAACAAATAATTTTGTGAATTGCATGAAAATTATTTTGTACATTTATTACCTATAAATTTTAAAAATCTAGGCTTAAATTTTATTTTTAAAAAATTTGAAATATCTACATATGTATGTATGTACTTGTTTTTTACTGGTTTACAATTCAATTCAATTTTTAAAATAAAAAAATACAAATCATTGTTCATATTATATTACATACCTCAATGGAAGCGACGAATTTTTATTAGAATAATTACGAATACTCATTCCAATAATAGCAAATTTTTATAGCATTAGCAATATACTTCATTTACAGCATTAGCATTATACTCCATTTTCGGCCTAATGTACGTTTTATAGATATTAAGAAGATCAGATGCAGAAAAGAAAGTTTTGCAGCGGTACAAAAATCCTAAACAGTTAGCTTCATCTTTAGCTATAACAAATTTGTGATTTGACCAAGTCAATTTTTGATTTAACTCGATATCCAGCATAGTTAAATCTGTTGAATGCTGCAAAACTTCTCCCTCAAATAGTAGGTTAGAAATAGTGTTGGCAATATTTCGCGAGATCAGACAGCATTGAAGTTTTTTGGTGTTGAAATCAACTCTGTTAACTTCACCCCATTTTTGATTTCTGCTAAATCATTATTTAGCTCACTAATAGTGAAATTCTTTGGTGTTATGTATATTAATTTGGTGATTAATGTTACAACGGCTCATAGGAAGCCACAAGCGTGCTGTCGTCGTCTGCGGAGCTATGAATCGGATTGGAGGTTAATGAAAGTAGGTCATTGATAAAGATTTAGAAGAGAGTTGGTGATAAAACTGATCCTTGAGGGACACCAACATTTATTTTTAATTTGTCATATGAACATTTGTCATCGAACAGTACACGAATCGTACGATTCGAAAGGAAATCTCCAATCCATTTTAAAAAGACCCTACCTAGGCCTAATGGTTTTGATTTTGCCAATAGAGCATCGTGGCAAAAGCCTTAAAAATATCGAAAGCCTTAGAAATATCAAGAGCCACAACATCGGATTCACCAGAATGATGAACGCTAATGTTTAGCTTCTCACAAAGTTAAGTCATGAGACCACTGGTTCAACGATGGGCTCTGAACCCGTGTTGTCTATCATGAAGCAAACCTTTGTGATCCAGGTATTTCAAAAGCTTTTGATTCACAATTTTTCCATTACTTTCGAAAGGCCCGAAGTTATAGCAATGGGTCGGTAGTTAGAGGGATCGCTTTTGATTACTTTTTTGGGAATTGGAAACACATGTGTAACCTTCTATTGGGTAGGATGGATATCCGAACTGAAGGAAAGGTAGAAAATGTTGCGCAGAGGTTTTGAAATACTGGAGTAGGTGTTTTTGAGCACCATAGTAGTTATACTATCTGGACCTAAGTCAGACATTTGTAGCAAGATTTTTCAAGATTTTCATCACCGCCCGCTTCCTAAAGTAAATTTTGCCGAAGGAGCAGCCAACTTCTGGAACGGAGGGTGGCATCTGAGCTTAGCAGTGTCGAATTGGAAGCGAACTGCTTGCCAAATAAGTTCGCTTTCTCTTTAGAATCTGATACGGTTTTGCATTATTTTCAACAAATGGTGGAAAATAAAACCCTTTAACGTCTTCTTGACTTTCGGCAAATGTCCAAAAATATTTGTTATTTTTTGGAATGTGGATGATTGATTTTACGCTTCAAATTTTTGTTGAACAAGAATTTTTGCTTGTTGATAACTCTCTTACATCTGTTTCTAACCACTATATAGTTGGCCTCTGAGCTGTTGTTTTGGTACCGTTTAAAAGCCTCCTCTTTTCTAGAAATGGCTTCCTTGCGAATGCGATTAAACGAGATTTGGGCCTCCTTTTGACAGTTTTCATGGAATGCGGAATGAATAACCTCATTCCAAATAAAATAGTTTCATTAATCGCATTTGCAGCAAAGTTAATATTTCTATTACGGGAGCGGAATGACCAATCAAAGGGTCTAAAAAAGTTGTTAAGATCCTCCCAGTTAGCATGGCTGTAATGCCAAACAAACTTTTTGGGAGGGGACCTCTGGAAACCTCTGGACCAAGTGGCAACCAACTGAAATCACATATTTTTCAGGGTGTGTGGTGAGAAACATATCCAAGAGGTGACCTTCTTGATCAGCACGATCCAGAATCCTAGTGGGATTTTTAACAAGTTGAGAAAGGTGGAACAATGAGGAGAATAGTTCAACTTGTTTCCCAATTCAGTTTTGACTCGAAGAAGTGTTACTAGGGAAATTATGGCAGTCCCTGTTATGAATGTTGAAATCTCCCACCAGAACAATTTCAGTTTCTGGACATGAGTCCAAAATTTGATTGATCTGATTCGATAGATTTTTGATTTTCATTGCAGTTTCTTGTTCATTTGAGTTGGACGATCTGTATAGGAAACAGAAATGTATGGCTTGCTTTTCAACGAGAATTTTAACCCAAATATAGTGGGAGGTTGAACTAGAACATTTATATTTTTGAAGTGTGTTGAAAGCGAATTCATTTTTTATATAGATTGCGATACCTCTTTTTGGTACAAAGTGTGAAATAAGTAAGTAGCCGGTAACACTAAAGTTATCATTAAGACTGCTGACTTGTGTTTCACATAGGGCTAAGATTGCTACTTTAATTGAACCAAGATGGCAATCAAGACGGCATGAAAATTCATTTGCAACCCGCGAATGTTACAGAAATTAACATTAAAATTGGTAATTTTGTTAGAAAAATTAATATACGAATAATTAATGTAAACAAAGTTTAAATCAAGATTAAAATAAAATCAGAGTTGAAATTGTAATTAAAATCAAAATTAGACTTAAAGTCAACTTTCAAATTAACCAAGATCAAAATCTGAATTAAAATTAAGTTAAAATATCTAAAAAATTAAAATTAAAGTCAAAATCAAAATTTAATTAAAATTAAAATGAAAAGGAAAATTATATGTATAAAAAAATTTATTTGTTGTTTATTAAACGTAATTAATAAAGAAAAATACTTATTTTACCGGCAATGGATGCAGCCATAAAACAGGAACAAATTAAAAATTAAAGATTTAATCTTATCATAACACAAAAAAAAATTAAAAGAAAAAATGTGCACTTGTTAAATTTAATATTTAAAAAGAAAAAAAAAATTAAAAAGAAAAAAGTTAACAAAAAACTAATTTTTAGTTTTTTCTTAATCAAAAACAAGAAGTGTTGTCAAAAGAAGTATAAACTCAGAAGAAGTGACACTTCACAGATCAAGCAAAAAAAAATATTTCAATTTAAATTAATGTATTTCAATTTCTTCCCGTGCCAGTACATATGTATTTCTAATATTTATTATAAAATAAATAAACATATTGCATAATATAAGTTCATGTAATTTATTGAATATAAATAAATAGTATAAAATTAAAAAAAAAAGTTAATGTAATAGTAATCTTATTAATTTTATTTTTCATTAGAAGTTTTTTGCTTCATGTTAACTGCAAGGTTTTTTATATGAAGCTGGTATGTTAACGATTGCAAGGTAATGCATGCTGCCGAATCTTTCTCTGTCAACCTATTCATATTCTTGGAATGCCCATGATTTAATACAGGAAAAAGACTTTCACAAGAGTAAATGGTTAACATTTATATTGCTAATTTTTTAACAGAACCAAAGGCATCTGATACACTATTCCACACTTCTAGAATTGAGTTTTCAATGCGACATACTGACTCTCCATCTTGTGATAATCGATAACATTCCAAATAGAATTAAATTGCAAATCGATAATTTACATTTCGAAATTTTCTAATTCTATCCAATTAAGAAGATTATTATCGAAATCCTGCATATAAAATAAGTCAGGATAATTCAAAATTTTCAAAAATATCTCAAATCTTATAAAATCTCTAAATTTTTGTGAGAACTGTTGTTTAATAGCATCAAAAATTTTTGAAAATGCATCAGTGAAGTTACAATTTTTTTTTTCAAAAATTTGTGTTTCACCCATAAACATTTTAAGTTTTGGCTTAGCCACTATACGTTATTACACATTAAAAGAGAGTCATATCCACAATCCACATAATTTAAAACTTTTTTAAATTGTCTTTTCTGCATGTCACGAGCTATTATAAATTTACAATTTTATTAAATGTTTTTTTCTTTTTTATTATATGAACATTTAATACAATTAATTAATTCAAATTTTATTCAAACAATTTTAATTAAAAAAAAAAAAAAACATATTTCATAAATTTGGAGTACATACATAAGTGTACATAATGCATAATTTTGTTACGACCGTAGCAAAAGCTGCCTGGCCTTATTAATTATTTAAAATTTGTTTAACGATTATTCATACATATTATTTTTATTTTAATTATTATTACAATTCTATTATTATGCATTACACATTGATCCAATTTCATTCATACAACAAAAAAAGAGAGCATACAAGATGGTAGAATATTAGATGACAATAATTTTTTCTATTAATTAGATCAACACTAGGACAGTACTACTAGTACCCGTGATAAATGGCGTTCTATTTCTATCATTAGATTTATTTTCCAAATTCAAAAAATCTATAATGAGAAAAAACTAATTTATTTTATAAAATTTTCTTTTATGTGATTGGTATCAAAAAATGTATCTGTTTGTACTCAAAACTTAGCGAATGTTGTAATACGTACGTAGTGTGTGGAAGCAAAAAATGAAGGTAGAAAGAGTTTTTTTTAAACTATATTATATTTTTCTATTATAGAACATTCAAGGCGCCTCTGTGACCTAGTGAGTAAGAGCGTATGAAATACGTTGTAAACACCGAGGGAGTGTGAGTTCGAATCCCACATAAATCATAAGAGTAATTCCCCCTTACGACATTTACAGCCATTGAAAAGGAAAGGCTGTGTAATTTCCTTGTCACATTTACACACTAAAAAAAAAAAAGGAACATACAACACAACACTTTACAGTTAATGCGCTTAATCGAGGTAAAAAAGTTCCTAAAAAATCGTGACGAAGAGTTTCATACAAACTTATGGAAACACGAGGAAAGGAGAGATTCTTGAGATTCTTTTATCAAATATTAAATTGTTTTAACATAACTATTATTTAAAAAAATTTCCATTCAAAATCATTTTTAACAGCTTTTTATTAACTTGGTTGGGTAAAGGATGGAACCTTAGAAGCCATTTTAAACACACTTCCCGTTGAGCTAGAGACTTGAAATTTTCTTCATTAGATCAGATCCCGATGACAATACATGATTTTAAACATTAGAGAAATTAGCTTAATTTCAAAATTAAATTTTCATACAAAGATATAACAGAATTTTTAACAGAATTATTACAGAACCAAAATAAAACATTTTATCTAAATTTACTAAACTCACCAATACCAATACCAATACGTATACGTAATAGATAAATGTTTTTTTTTCTATAAAAGCCTATTGTTTTTTATGGAGACCATTGCATTGTATGTGTACATAAGTACATACTTAAAAATATGTAATAATATGTGCTTCGAAAATATTTTTGGTTTGAAAGCGATGAACTTGAAAGACATGTGTAAACAAATTAATGTGTCGCACTTGAGAACACAGTGTAAAACTTAATATGCATTTACTTAAAATTTAGATAGCAAGTGTTAAATTTAAGTTTTTTTTCATCAAATCAATTGATTTTTAGTATACATTTTTATTTATAAAAGCAATGTGTTTATTTATAATATTTATATAGACATGTGTTTTAAGATATCCTTTCTTAATTATAATTAAAATAGGACTTTTCTTTCGAAACTCTTAACATATTAAAATCGCATATTATGGCCCTAACATTGATATCTAAATTGGGAGCTGCCTTTAAATTAAGATCTATTAGGGAATGATGATCTGCACCACTAATGCCTTTTTCTGAAGTATAAAGACTAAGAATATATTTCCAATTATGTAAAAACATTAAACAACAAAAAGAATATATTAAAAATAAGAAATCCAGTCTTTTTTAAAAATAGTAAATAACAACAATATTTTTCTTTTCAATAACAATAATTATGAATTAATCATAAAATATATGTTATATACATACATACATATATGTATATCTACATCGTCTAGAAAAAGCAAAATAATTTTTTTTGAATTCAAAAACATTAGCATTTAAGCAATTTAATATATTCTCAATTACATACTTTTAAAACCAAATTTTTTTATTACATATGTATGTAGGTACAAACATGTACAAAAATGGTACGCATATTTTTATGTGTACTGTACTATTAAAAATCTGCTAACACAGTCACACCAAATTCCCAAATTCCCAACTATTATTATTTAGTTGATTTATCGATTTATTATTATACCCTACACATTAAGTATATTAACTTTGGTATGGTGTTTGTAACCACCAAAAGGAAGCGAGTTAGGTATAGACATGTATATATATTCTGAATCAGGATCACCGCCTGAGTCGATTTAGCGATGTCCGTCCGTCCGTCCGTACGCACGATAACTCAAAAAATAATGATACTATCTTGATGACATTTTTACTGTAGGTTAACAATGACTAAGGTAAGGCGGGGATTGTAAATGGGCGAATTCGGACCATGCGTTCGAGTACCTCCCATACAACTCCCAAAACCTAATACGCATATTTTCGAAATTAATAAAGATAGAAACTTAAAATTTTGTACGAGGGTGTGTTTTTCTGAATCCCCGATATCCCCAAAATTTGAGATGAATTGGAGTGGTTGTTCGGGTACCTCCCATACAAATCCCAAAACCGAACAAGCATATATTCGAAATTAATAAAAATAGAAACTTTAAATTTGGTACTAGGGTGTTGTTTCCTGAATCCCTGATTTGTCCAAAATTTAAGATGAATTAGAATGGTTGTTCGGGTATCTGCCACACAACTCCTAAGACCAAACAAGCATATCTTCGAAATTAATAAATATATAAACTTGAAATTTGATATAAGAATGTTCTACCCTGTTGATGTCTCTAAAATTTGAGATGAATTGGGGTGGTCGTCCGCTTACCTTCACACACTTCCCAAGACCTAACAAGCATATTTTCGAATTTAATAAAGATAGAAATCTGAAATTTTGTACAAAGGTTGTAAAAGCATTTATTTTTTTAGCTTAGTTATATTAAATACCTAACTAAAATAACTTATGGATTTTTATTTAATTTGAATTTTTTAGGTGTAGGGTATAAATAAGTCAGTTGCATCGACTTACTGTTACTTTTACTTGTTTTTTAATATGTAGGCAACAGTTATATTTATATGAATGGACGGTAAACATAAACGAACAAAAAAAAAATTTTATGTATGCATATGAATGGACGGTTAACATAAACGAACAAAAAAAAAATTCAGAATGTTCTATAGCTAATAATTTCTATTTTTTAAATAGAAAGCATTTATAAATTAAACATTTAAAAAAAGAAGTTCTTAGCGTACCTAAATAACGGAAAACAAAAAAAAAGGAAAATGTAATACTGGAAGAAAAATAAAAACGAATAGAAAAAAAGAGAACAAAAATGTTACTTTGATTGTTTGTAAATATTTTTAAAGTCTATTTGTTATGTATATATTGTGCACATCTGATATTTACCCACATAACGGATAGAAAAAAAGAACTATTAAAATGTTATGATTTTAAAAGAAAGAAACATACGTTTGATATTTCCGTACATAACAGATAAAAAAAAAAAATATTAAAATGTTATGTTATGAAAAGAAACAAAAAACAAGGCCGTGTATGAATCAAAGTTTTTAAAGGGTCGCATTTTAAGTGGAAATAAAGAACATTATAAAATTGCAATATTTTTATTTAAATTTTGAATTTAGCTATGCAACGTTTTCTTAATTTTTTAAAAATTTTTCCGCATTATGATATAGTGCAACACTGAGAAGTTCAGCTCATAATATAGATACATATGTATATGAATGGATATATGGCTATTTATGTATGTAGTTATAGATTTATTATTTTTTAAAGGTAACAGTTATATTTATATGGATGGACGGTAAACTTAAACGAACAAAAAAAAATTTTATGCATGCATATGAATGGAAGGTTTTATTTTAATTTCACAGACTGTAAAACTTATATATACTTATATTTATATATATATTTGACATATTGAAATTCACTTTTTCAAAGAAATCCTGATTGTAACAATATAGTTTAGAAAATTACAGAAATTTTACAAAATTTGCTTTTAAAAATTTATTTTCTACTTTTTAGTTCGAAAAAGCTGTTTTTTTTAAATTTTTTTTATTTATTTTATTATTCAATTTCATTCAAAAAATATTTTTATCACAAAATTATGAACCTAGTTTTCATTTTTAAGTTGACTTAATTAAGATTTTATATTAATTGTAACGCAACACCATAAAAGAAGAAAAAATTTGTAATTTTTGTCAAATAAATTTTATTATGAACTAAAAACAAAAACGAAAAAAATTAATTTAATTATAATAAATCTATGTAGAAAATACATTAATAATGTTCTCTTATGTTTATGTTTATAAAAGAACATTATTAATGTATTTTTTTCCCTAAACAAAACAAATTTACTCTACTGTTAAGTGTATTTTTTTGCATTTCTTAATTTTAAGTAATTATTTAGAAATTTATTGTAAAATTTTTCTCATATGTAGTTATATTATGTATACTTAAATTCACTTATATAATTTTTAAATAAAACACAAAATAATTAAAGTTGAGAAACTCAGGGAGTTTCAAACTTAGTAAAAGAAGAGTTACATATAATTTGAACTTCATTAACCAAAAACAAGTAACAGAAAAGCTAAATTGCGTTTCCCGTTATTCAATTAATTCACTCAGAAAAGATGAATGAATTAATGTTAACTTTGGTCATTTAAAGTCAGATTATACTTACTGTATATACTGTTAAATAAACAAGTAAGTTTGAAATTTTATTAAAAATAAAATTTAAGGACTGGCGAAATATTTTCTAGTATGGTTTGAACTTTGTCACATATTTTAATTAATACATAAATAGACCTCTTTTGAACGGTTATTTTCGAATGCTTTTATTTTTTTTTTTATTGCATTTCTCAGCCACATAAATGTGGACAGGAAATTAAACAGCCTTTCCTGTTCAGACGTGGCTGTAAATATCGTAAGGGGGAATAACTATTACGACGTGTGTGGGACTCGAACCCACACTCCCTCGGTGCTTACAACGTATTTTACCCACTAGGCCACCGAGGCGCCCGAATACTTTTATTTTCCGCAATCAGATTTCTAATTCTTAACAAATTTTTAAGAAAAAAAAATATTTGATTTGAATGAAAAAAGTGCAATATTATTGAATTTGTGATGAATAAATAATATACACATGTATCATAATATAATATAAATACATAATAATATATAATATTAATTTTGATGCAAACTGCAACAATAATTTTTTGAATTGCATAAAAATTATTTTGAACATTTATTATAAATTTTAAAAATCTACCCTTAAATTTTATTCTTAAAAAATACATATATACATATGTATGTGCTTGTTTTTTTACTGTACTTGTTTTTTTATTTTTACAAAATGTACTTTCATACACAATTTGTCTGTAACTCAAAAAACTCATACAATTTTCAATGTACATCATAATACCTAATACCAGATACTTACATAATATTATGTACATATATTATATTACATTCACATTCATTCTTTATACAAAACAGAAAAAAAAAAATAAAATAACAAAACAAAAAATATGTAGATAAATACTTAACCCATAGCTACATATAAATGCATATTATACTATTCATATCAAACTACATGTATAGCAATAGCGTATATTGTATATAAACATAAAAAACAAAATAAAACAAAAAATACTTATAGCTATAGACTATAGATACCTAACACTAGGTAGCTCTATAAATACATTTGTATAATGTATATCATAAATATTCAAATTTCAAACTATATGTATAGCAATAGCATATATTGTATAGAAACATAAAATTCGCAAAAAAAAAATAAAGGAGGAAAACAAAGGCTCATATATTTCGCCAAAAATATTAATTATAAACGAATTGATGATCTTAGCATTAAATTCATTTTTAATTTTTATTATAAGGTAAAATAAATGTGTTAATAAAATCAATCTTAAGACCACACTTAAACAAATTAAACGTTGTTTTATTCATTTAAACGAAGTGCGTTATTATCATGCGAATTTCTTGAATGAAAGTTGTTTTTTGTTGGAAATTATTATATTTGAAGGAATTTTTGTTCGTTTGTAGTAAGAGTAATTACTTTCTTGGAAAACCAATGGCACTTTCTAAAGTTTTAGGATCTCTAATGTAGCAAACTGAAGGCACTGGTTTGGGAAGTTTTTCTTTAAATATTTTGAGGGCAGTTTCATAAATGCATAAATATTGGTTTTCATTGTTCGAAATGCATTTGGTTCATCTTTAGATTAATTGTTGTTTAAAGTACGTAAAATTTTTTGTATCTGATTGATACGGATCAATATTGGTGGGAATAAAAGAAACCCTTCGTAATTAATTTAAATATTTGTTATTAAGTTCGCTTACTAAAATTATTTGAAAAAACTGATTTCGAATTGTTTGTGGATGGTTATTAATTTCAATAACCTCCCTCGCTTTACCCCAAAACTTAATATTTATTAAACAAAATTTCTTGACTAATTATATTAAGACTTATAATTAATGGTAAAGTAAAGTCAACTATTCCTTAAAAGTATAAATATTGACTCACCGTGTCCACGTTACGTTATATTTTATTTATATAATATAAACGTTATATTTGATTTATATAATATAAAAGTTATATTTCTTTATTATAATGATTTACTCATTTATTTATTTGTATTTATATTACATACATAAATGCTACTAAGGCTACTAAGGCTTTTAGGTTTTTATACTATTATTAAATTATATACTAACTAGAAAATCCCCTGTGCAATTGCACAATTTCTATAGATTGAAAAACATTTACGTTATCATACTAACTCCCTTAATAAACTACCTAAAAATTTAATTTTTACATCAGCACTAATAAAAAAACGTTGGAATCACTTACTTACTTGATGTAATAGAAAAAAAACATAAAAATCTAAACACATAAAATTAAAAATGTTAGGTACAGTTTATTAATTTTTTCTCGCCGTTTTTTCGTGGCGGTAATTTTTGACAGTTTTTTAATCATTGAGAAAAAATGGTCCAAGCTAAAAACACATTCAGGGTAAAAGTTCGTGCCGATATCTCAAAAATTGTTTAAAACACATGTATAAAGTTCACAATAAAAACCGGCGAAAAACCAATCAACACCAATCGCTACTACTTTTTTTTTTGTTACATTTAAAACAATCCCAATAATCGAAATAATTTTAATATTTGTTAAAATTTTACTCTCTATTTTTCTTTAGTTTTAAAAAAAAATTTTTATGGCGATGAAAAACAGTTGTTTTCGCCGCGAAATTACTTTAATTACCAAAACTACTTTCAAGTCTTTTGCGTTTATTTTTTTTTGCTTGAAAAAAATTTGCTGAATTTATTTTATTTAAATGTACTTTAGAAAAGGTGTTTGGTATATTTAATAAAAGATTCATGTCTCTGATAATGAAATTTCATAAATTTTCGGGGCTTTTTTTTGTGACGGTCGTTTTCGACAGCTTTTTAATTTAATGGTCTAATAATCAATTAGTACAAAATTATGAATCTATTGTGAGTGAAGGCTTCTAAAATGATATTTTCTATGTTAGTTTCTTTTTTTTTTAAGAAAAATATCCATTTCTATAATATTTGGTAAGTTCCAGACTTCTGTTATGGAATATAATTATTTAAGTTTGCCGAATTTTATATTAATAAAAAAATTTCGAATATTTTATGTTATACCAGTTATACCGAAAATTTAGCTTAAAAATCTAAATTTCAACCTAAATGAACAAAACTACTTTAAAGTCTGTTACGAAACTTTTACCAGCTTTTATACTAATGAAAACAAAATCAAGAATAAAATCGGCCTATTATTTTTTTCTTATAAATATGAGGCTTACTATAAACTCTCTTTCTCTGCTCTTTTCACTTTCAGGCGTTTTAATTTTATTAAGAGTACCTATTTTTTTTTTCAAAACAAAGACAGAAGATTAATAATTTATTTTTAATTTACCGCTGCCAGTTCGTAATGGATGTGGCGGTCAAATTTAAATATTTAAAATTTGCTGAATTTATTTTTATTGAAAAAGTGTGTTTTTTAAGTATTTACTTTTCTTTTTTGACTATACTCACTTTTAACGAACGGTTTGTATCTCTGATAATACTTCTAGTAGAAAATTTGGTCTCTGGTAATAATATTTACTAAATTTATTTATTTTTTTCTCTTATATGTTTGTGTCTCGTGATAATACTTTGAGTCAAAGATTTGTGTCTCTGGTAATAAAATTTTAACTTATTAAATAAATATACAGAAATATCATCATTGCCACTTTAGTTTACATTCAGTGTGAGTGTTTTATTATAGATATAAAATATATTGTTTTACATGTTGGCAAGGTCTCGCCAACATCTTGTGTATTATATTATAGATATTATTTATTTTGATAATATAAACATATAAAATAATATAAAATACTATATATTTACATTATATTTGGTCGTAAGGAGGGTATGTAAAAAAAAAACACTTACGACTTGTGAAGGGATCGAACCCACACTACTTTGGTTAATAAGCCACACGCCCACCCACTAGGCTACCGAAGCCCCGATGATTTATTCATTTTGATATTAATAAAATATTTTAAATTTTATTTCATTTCAAAAATTTTTACTTTTGAGTTTTTGATGATTAATTATGATTAAAGAGTTTTTTATAATATTTTTTTTTTTCCATAATTAATTAATTTATTTTTTAGAAATATTGCATGAGAACTTTTTTTTCTAAGTTTGCATAACGAGGAATTAACAAAAAAAAAATGTACTTACTTATTAGAAAAATTGAGTTTCATCAAAAGGTGTTATTTGTTCAGCTGGAGATGAACTACATATATGAGGAACTTCTGGATGAGGAACTACATATATGAGCAGAAGGTTGACTTTTCGATTTCTCTATAAAGTGTAAAAAGAAGTATTATTAAACAAATACGATTTCAATGTCACCTAAAAGCTGTCTCTGCTTACGACTTTTAGTATGTTCTCTTCCTCTGTTTACATCTAGTACTTGTTCTGACAAATTAAAAAGTCTTATGTCCCCTTTCAAAGTTTTCTAAAGATAAACCACCTACCCACCGCTACGTATTTCATTCCAAATTAAGATGGCATAATTTAACATATGGCAATTCGTTTGAAATTTGAATATGACGAATATGGAATTATCTTCTATCTCATGTATGCCTTAAAATTAGAGGTGATTACATTTTTAATTTACATAGGGCATTGTTTTGATTTGAAATTTTGAAAAGAAGAAACGTTTATATAATAAATGTGGTATTGTCACATTTCAATTAAAATTTTTAAATTAATATTATTTCATTTATAGTTTATAGTTAGTTATAGGTAGGTAGGTATGGTGGTGACCTTCACGATGCTGCTTGAAGGCCTCAATTAGCACTAGATTGCGCCATTTTGATACCACTGCACTCATGTGACCCGTGTTTTTAGATTGTTTGCGGTTTTATATCCCACCCGAGCGGTTTAGATACAAGATCAGTTCTTTGATTTTGTGTTTAGAAAGCTCGCTGAGGTTGTGGAAGAACGGCTTGCCGAGTGAGAGACGTCTGGCTCCAGCTAGGACCGGACATTTGCAAAGAAAGTGTTCTAGATTCTCACTTTCGTTTGCTTCTTTGCAGCTCCTGCATGAGGTGTTGTGTGGGAGTCCTAATTTGGCCGCATGCGTGCCCACTGGCCAGTGGCCTGTGATGACTGCTACTAGTCTGGCTATGTCTATGCGGGATTTGGATATCAACTCGATTGCTCTCCTTTTGTTGTATGTGGGCCACAATGTTCTAGATATGGTGCAATTGCTCAGATTGCTCCACCTATTTTGTGATTTCACTATATACAAAGAAAGGATCCGTTCCTTGACGGTACTGATTGGGCAACTAACTCTCCGGTAACTTTCCGGGGAGTTAGTGTTTTGAGTAGCTCCTTTCTTTGCTAGTTCGTCAGCTTTTTCATTTCCTTCAATATTGCTATGCCCAGGCACCCATAAGAAGGTTATGTTTAACCTTTCGCTTGTTAGGGCAATTTCCTCTTGGCACTGTCTAACAAGCTTAGAGGTTCTGATGTTCGCGTTAATGGCCTTGATCGCGGATTGACTGTCCACACAAATGACGACCATTCTCATTTGTGTGTTGTTTTCGTTCAGAATTCGAGCAGCCTCTCTAACTGCTAGTATCTCCGCCTGAAAGATGCTAGCTGTGTCGGGAGTTTGTAGAATTTTGAAATGTTGAGTTTCTCCGAGAAAATGCCAGCACCAACTCCTTCCTTCATCTTGGATCCGTCGGTGAAGATAGTGACATCGAAATGCTTTGTCACATTTCCGCCCTTCCATTCCGCTCTAGACGGAAATTCTATGACTAAATTACTGCCGAAGTTTATTTTGGGAATAGTGTAGTCGGTCAGGGTTGGTTTAAAGTCCCTTGGAAATATCTCCAGAATATTACCGTGGCCATATGGTTTAGTAGCAAACCACCCAGTTTCTCTGAGTTGAACTGCACTACACGTTGCGACATACTTAATGTATAGAGCCGGGGGTAAAAGAAATAAAATAGTATTCAGAGCATCAGACGGACACGATCGCAGTTCTTCCCCATGTTCTTCCCCATTTCTTCCCCATGGTTTTATTGCAAGCATAGAGAGCAACACAAGCCTTCTTAACTCTATGCTCGATGTTAGATTTCCAGGAAAGCTTCGAGTCTAGAATAACGCCTAGATACTTTGGATCTTGTCATGAAGAGTACCATTTCAGTCTTCTCTGAGTTGACACCTAGGCCACAACTTGTGGCCCAGTTGTGAACCTTGCTTAGAGTTCTATTCATGATCTCACTAATCACGGATATAAACTGGCCTGATACTAGTATCACCACATCATCCGCATACGCCACTACCTTTATTCCTTCGTCAGCAAGTATCATTAGAATTTTGTTTATAACCATTAGCCATAGCAAAGGTGATATTACACCTCCCTGAGGTGTACCCCTGTTGACTAATTTAGTAACACTGCTGTTTCCCAATTTCGCGTGAATTATTCTGGAATTCAGCATGGATATAATCCAATGCTTCAGAAACTGCTCTGTTCCCGCCTGGGTTATAGCTTCTTCAATAGATTGGATGTTGACATTGTTAAAAGCACCTTCGATATCTAAGAAGGTGGCTAAGGTAAATAATAGTTATAGTTAGTTATATATAGTTTATACATAAATTAAATTTGAATTGAATGTAGATCCTGAATGTTCATAAAAGTAATTATTTTAGAAGTTTTTTTAGTTATACACTCTTTATACTTTATATCTACTCATTTCTATTATTTAATGAATGGTTTGTCTCCAATCAATTTCACCTCGATATAACATATAAGTATCTAATTTATACAAGAATAAGAACTTAAGAAAGAAATTAGAAAAGTATTGCAAAACAAAATTCATAAAAATATTTTTAAAATACTTAAAACAAAACACAATTTATTAACTCAAATATGAAATGAATGTGTTCTAAAATTTGTATGTATGTTTTAAGACTATTGGAGAGAAATATGTTGGTGATGTATTTAGATTGAAATGGATGAAGAAAAAATATCATTCTGCTTATGCAAATTAGTACAGCATCTGTTTATTTATTTCTTTTCTTCTGTACTGTATTCGTTCGTTTACTATAAATTTACTTTTAAAGAAATGGACTTCAACATTATAGCATTAAATTACGTACGATTAAAAAATATGGCTGCGCATCATAGAGTGTAATTCGGAAGATCTCTTTATTCAGAAATATAAATTATATTGTACCAATTAAATTCTATAAAAACTGTTATTTTTTGTTTGTTTGAAAACTGAAATCCAAATAATGTAACCAAATTCAAGAATTAGATGACGTAACAGTAAAGAGCTTTAGTTACTACAATGTTATTAATTTTTTTAGCTCTTGTTATTCTTTTAATAAATGTCAACTTTTATTTTACTTAGGTCTTGAAGTCGTATGCAGGTTAAAGTAAACTTGGAGTACCACCTCAGCAAATTTAATTTCCGAATTATCACAAATCATTTACGATCGGCTTTAATCTATACTCATTCTAAGGTAAGGTCTTATATTATATATCTTAAAGAGTAGAAAATTTTACATAATAGGAACTTGCATTTCTGTATATTTAATTCCAATTTGTTTTAAATCAACTTGTTTTTAATTATTATTGCAAATAAATGTAACAATATTAAAAGTTTTTTTAATTATTTTAACTTGGTTGACCACGCGTATTCTCGGGTTATTAACACGTATTTAAAGTTGTTATTGCTTGAGAATACACGTAGTTGATAAGTCACGAACTTCAAACTAACTATTATGCTTTATATTAACTAAAAATGTATTTGATTATTACCAGAACCAGAATCGCTTCAGAATTAAATTTGAAATAAATTTTAGGAAAGAATGTTAATACTAATGAAATAATTTGTAAGTATAAGAAAACTTATATTATTTTCTCTATATTTTTTTTATTTAATCTTTTTATTGAACTGAATAACATTTAATCTAAATGGTCTTATTTCGCTTTTGAATGAGAAATAAAGCCATATCGCCAAATTTTTCCTGTAAGGCTTTATTTCCTTTTTAAAAATGTAATTTTATTTGTTCAAATAGAAGCAATTTAATTTTTCAAACAAAATAATTATCAATATTTATCTTAAATTTTTGTTAAATGGGCACATGTACATACATATTATGGCTATTCTTTCCTTTAGCTCTCGCGTTTCATCGCCAAATATTCTGGAAAAAGCGGCATTCCTGATTTTGAATTCAACTCTAAAATTCCTCGTAATTCAGGATCTCGCATGTAGATATATAAAAATATTCTGAAAAAAGAGAATACCCTGATTCCAAATCCAATTCCAAAATCCCTTCTAATTCTGAATATCATATCTGAATCTCCAATTCTGAATATATATAAATATTCTGTAGAAGGCGTATAAATCTGATTTTGAAACCAACTCTAAAATCCCTCCTCATACACAATCTGACATAGTGACATACGCATATATATAAATATAGTGAAGCAATTAAATTCCTTTAAATTGAAATAATTATTAATGAATAATTTAACATAATTGAAAAAAAACTTCACAAAAAAATAATTTTTTCTTCATAAAATTAAAAACCAATTTCACAAATTTTCAAGATGGAAACAAAAAATTTTGCTTGAATTTGATAATACATATTATACATAATAAAATCAATCTTCTTTTCTCCAAACACATTTCACATAATAAAGGATTTTCCTTTTTTGAATTATTTTCATCTCTTTGTAAGCAATTATTATCATTATTGTTAGCAATATTACCATTATCACTATTTTCTTCTTCAGACTCTTCGCCATTCGTAGGTATATTATTATAGTGGTCTGTGCAGGTTATTAATTTTTGTAGCAAATAAATTGCGTTAAAGCGTCATCCAATGTAATAAAATTATGTTCTAAATTTTTTTTAATACATTTTCTATAAAATGATCATGATCCTGATTTAGTTTTTACGGAACTGATAAAGTGATAGGTGATCTTCTACAGAACTTATAATATCTAGTGATTTACTGTAATCTTCATTCAAAATTCGCTTCATGAAATAAATTTGCATTGATAAATTTAAATCGCACTGCACATCTAGTAGGTTGTATATCTAAAATGACATTTCGAGAAAAATTAATTTAGAGATTTTTAAAAATCTTTTACTTATATCTTTATTTCTATTTAAAATAAAAGATTGATTCAAGAGGCAAATGAAAGAAATTTGAGCTCTAATTAAGTTTTATTATAGCGAAGTAAGTTAGTTGTATTATTTCGAAAGATATTCAACAAAATACCATACTGGAGTGGATAAATAAAAAAGTTTTTTCTTATATGTTGACAGTTGACAGTATGTTACAACAGTTTTTCAGACAAAATTTACAAAGAAAAATGTAGTAAGTATACTTACAACATTTAAGTTGGTTGTTTATTTTTATTTAGATGTAGTAAATGCTAGTTACAACCATTACGTTTGGAGTTTTCATATTTAAATTATTTTTTAGACTTACAACATAAAAATAAAACAAAGTTGCATATTAGTAATATTATATTATTTAGATAAATTTTATTAATTTATTTATTTTATTTATTGTTTTATATAAAACAAATTTAGTTTTTTATTTTCATAAATTTTTTATTTGATGAGTGAAAAATAAACAAAAATTTTAACTTAAACAAATTTGTTTTTTTACTAAAATATAATTTTTTTATTTAAATGATTTTGAATTTAGAAAAACAATCTTAATTCCGATATTATTTTATTTACATAATATCTTCTTCTAAGTCTTCAATTGCTTCTGGTTCTAGTAGACTAGTAGACTGTAATTTCTTATAGAAAATGTACTGTGGCATGCAGTTCGAAAGTTCAATTAAAGCTTTGTATTTTTGTTTGGAAATTTTTAGTGGTTCGTTTTGTAGCTGGCTCCTCGTTGGGCAATTCCATTTTTTTTTTCCGTTTTCTACGAATATTAATATTGTCATTAAATAGCGATATTGAAGAATATGTTACAGACTCAAATGAGTATTTACAAAATAGTTTATTAGGAAAATTTCTGTCAGTTTTTACAATTTTTATTTCACTCCATTTAGTTTTTAGTTTATCATCATTTTATTTAAGTTGAATGTTTGTAAAACTAGCAAAATTTAAAAAAACATTGCCAGTCATTTCATTTACATTATACTGAGGTTGGGATAATTTGCAGTTACGAATTAAAGAGTACCATTGTGCTGGTACTTATACTTCTTATGTTTTTTACTATTAAAGAATGAATTGAATCGCCCTCATTCTGCGTATGGCCTTCTTCAAGGAAAACGTGTTTTATATTTTAAATTTTTAATATTTTACAAACCCACACATAAAAATTAAAATGGCATCTGTTTTTGATTTGCTCTGTTATCAGAATAAAACCTTTACTCCTTTTTGTGTGTTTGCTCTTTCAAGCATTGATACAGACAACTTGCCACTTCATTTACTTTTTCCAATTATTTCATACCATACGTAGGAGTAGACCTTATGACTATGTAGTTCGTAGAGAGAAAAATTAAAAACACATAGTTTTCTTTTATAATAAAAAATACTTAAGGAACTCAATACCCAAGGAACGTTCAAGACTTTTTGAAGTCAAACACGGCGATTATAATGGTTTGATTTTCAACAGCGTTAATCTTAACATCTTCTTTTCAGCATTAATCTTAACAGAGTTCTTTTCAGTTCCCTAGCTTTCTGTTTTGAAAAATTATGCATATTATGTTTATCTTTATTTTTTTCCTTTTCTTCTTCTGTCATATTTTCATATTTACAACATTCGTTACATCTATCTTTTTTTGGAATATAAAAGCTTTTCTTGGTGAATAGTTATTGTTGGTATCTACAGTGTTGTTTACAGGCAGCACTTTTCTTATTTTTGGAGTAAAAGGGCTTCCTGAAGGAGAACTTGAATTGCTTGATGGTTGATACTCACTACAGGTGCTAATAAAATCTTCAAGTTCTAATTTGATAAAAATATAAAATGCGATAAAAATTAGATTAAAAAAAATAGCATTGGTTAAATTTACCAGGACTAGAAAGTTGAACAGATTAACATAAACATTTTGTGTCTATAACGGTTATTTCTATTATGTAAGAGATGGTTAAATTTTATGTATTTAAATACCTAATTGAAATTTCTTATTTGAATAGTACCTGCATTTAATTTTTCACTGCATAAAGTTGAATTTTGATCAGTTGAAACATTTTCTTTATCGATTTCTATTTTACTTAAGTCTAATTTTCTTCTAGCAAGTATATTATCTGCGTTTAAAAAAATCAGGTGTTATTCAAAAATGCAGATTAATTTTTTCAGCAAAAATTTACCATTCTTTTTTTTATATACATACTTTATTTACCATTAGCAAACCACGATACATTATTTTATATGTTTGTAAATTATGTATATAAATTATAATTTTTTTTATATTATTATTAGGTATTATTAAATCCAACACTTTTCTCCAGGAATCACTAGTCACTACAAGCCCTTTTAACAATAAAAATCTTTTTAAAACAAATGTGACTGATGAGCGCATAATGCACAACGTAAAAGGTATGGTAAATTTCTATTTTTATTTATTTGTTTTTGGTATTCTTTTTTTATTTTGTCCAAACGAATATATCGTAAGTTATACTTACAACACTTTATTTGAAATTCTTATTGCAATTTAAAGTATCGTACCTCACACATACAACAGTAAAAAGTTAAAAATAAAACATGATAATTTGTCGAATGTGTACATACAACAATATATGTTTAAAATATATTCAGTCATAAAAATTGTATGCATACTTACGATAAATCAGTCTTTCAAATTTGCATTCTATTTTGTTTTAAGTCAACTTACTACATAAAAGATTCGAGAATTTTTGATATTATGCAAAAATTTCAACAAACTGATACACCAGTACAAGATCCATAAAGACATCAGTATGCTCGTGCACACAAGAAAATATTTGTGCTGCGAGTGTTACAGCTGACCTCACCATGTCAATTTCCCAACGTTCACAACAATTTGGACTTTCTGAGTCAACTGTATGGCGTATTATGCACAAAGATTTAGCGTTGAAGATCTACAAAGTTCAATTGACATAAGAATTGCTGCCACAAGATCATTCCATGCGTCGGGGCTTTGCCAATTGAATACTGGAACAAAACGACCATTTTTCAAAAAAAATTATAATTTCGGACGAAGTACATTTCGAGATCGGTGGCTACGTTAATAAACAAAACTGCCATATTTGGGGAGAGGAAAACCCTCGCGTGATTAAAGAGAAGCCAACGCGTCCACAAAGAGTCACTGTTTGGAGTGCATTGTAGTCTGGTGGTGTGATTGGTCCATACTTTTTCGAAAATGATGCTGGAAGAGCCATAACCATTAACTGTATCAGATATCGCGACATGATCACATATTTATATAGCCAAAACTGGAAAATATTGATACTGAGGACTTGTGGTTTCAACAAGATGAGGCTACGTGTCATACAGCCAGAGAAACACTGCAATTACTGCATACAAAGTTTCCAGACCGTATTATTTCCAGATTCGGTGACTTGAATTGGCCTTCAAGATCCTGCGATTTTACACCATTAGACTACTTTCTCTGGGACTATGTGAAAGTACAGGTCTACAAGGATAATTCTCGAAACGTGGAAGCATTGAAAGCTGAAATTATTCGAGTTATTGATGAGATAAAGCAGCAACTATGTCAGAATGTGACCGAAAATTTTGATAAAAGAATCAGGTACTGTAGAGACCAAGAGGTGGTCACATGGGAGATATAATTTTCAGAGTATGAATGGCAAACATTTTTGAATTCTTGAATTCAGTCAATCATTCAATTTTTGAATTCAGATTTTTTTCAGATACAACAAGCTGCAAGTTTCTTCTAACTTTGCCAAATTGTATTGACCTACTCGTATTTAATTTATATTTTTTGCAAGTTTCGTCAAATACCTCACGAATATTTGTTCTTTTTAATGAAATATTTTCATAATTTATCTTGATATTATTTATTAATTTCAATCGCTCATGAATTTCTCTTGCGATTCATGGTTATGGTTTAAGAAACTTGTTTTACGACAAAAATTTAGGTTATTAAAATCAACAGCAATATTTACTGGACATTTTTCTAAATAGTGTTACATAATATTTTGTAAATGTTTTTTTATACTTATACTTATAAATTTGTTTCTCTTCAGGTATTAGTACTAATTTGCTATTTTTCCTTAAACCTGCTATCAATTCATATTTTAATATTTGATTCCCATCAACCATCTTCACTTTCAATTTATAAATTTTTTTCAGTTTCACTAATATATTTAATAATTATTTTGTAATGTTCTAACTTACTCCAAACAAATTTAAAATCAAACTAAGATATTAATATTAAATAACAATTATTATTATGTTCAAAAAATAAATTTCTCTTTGGAACTGGTTTTAATGCATTATATTTATCATTTATAACTGGTACTGGTGTACTAATCGATGGATTTTCATCTGACAAATTCAAAATAAATGCTGGTATCCCTCAAGGATCAGTTTTATCCCCCACTCTCTTCTTAATATTTATCAATTTATTTTTTTTTTCACTTTGTTTACTATAAAATTAAAATTTGTATTAATTTTATTATATGATTTTATTTCGTAAAATTTTAGAAAACGACATGGTTTTCTTTCGAATTTGAATGGGAAATAAAGTCATCCGCGAAAAAATGTGCCATATGGCTTTATTTCTCAATCAAAAGTGAAAAAAAGTGAAAATGTCAAATTATTTTTTGTTGGGTTTTAATCAGGAAAGCAAACTTTACCTTAAATTTATTTTTTTATTTTCAAAACTACTGACAGATACATTTGTTATATTTATTAATTAATATGTTTTTTAAATTAAATGTAAACAAGCAACATATACAATACAATAATTTTATTTTCAAAATTACCGACAGTTGTAATTTTCTTATTTTATTGATTCTTAAAAAAAAATTAAGAGTTCATTTAGAACCTTTACGGAGAGAAGAAGCAAATTTAAGTGCTCTTACAAATTTTAATTGTAATAAATTAAAAAAAAAAAAAAAAAAAAAAATAGGCTTGTTATGCCTTCATATAATAGTACAGAAAAAAAAAACAAAAAGAAAAAAAAACAAATACATAATTATATTTTAAATAAACAAAAATAAACCGGTTTTAAGTTCAAAATAAAAAAAAAAGAGAAAAAATATTACAAATAAAAACAAAAACAAAATTAAGATAACAAATTGTTATTTATCATTGTTAATATCAAATCAAAAATAAAGTCATCAAAAAAAACACAATTCAAAATATTATTTTTTTTTTTTTTAATCATTGTATCCTCTTAGTCTCTTAATGGGACGAAGGAGTGGTATTAAGTTTAAGAAAAGATTAATGCTTAAAGAAACTTTAAGTTTGAAAAATGGTAGTGTAAATATTAATGATAAGAATAATTCAATACCAAATATGGACATCAATCAAAAAGAAAATGAACAGGAATGGACGTATATCCAGCCTAGAAAAAGGTATCATAACGATATTAGTAAGTTGGAAAATGTACCAGAAACAAAATTAAAAAAAAATCAACTGGAGATTTCGCAAAATCAGTTCCAATTGCTAGAAAATAAGAATGATAATTTTGATACTAATAGCCATTTACAAAATGTTGGTAATTCTAAAAAACCAACAGAAAAGAACATTAATGTAGAAAAAAAACTTTTTGCCCTCCCTTAATAATTAAGGAAGCAAATTTAAAATTAATTTTAGAATTTGTTAAATCAAAAATTACAATAAATGAAAAAAATGTTAAAATAATAAATTCTCCAAACAAAAACAAAACTAAAATTTTTGTAGCTAATATAGGCCTTCATACAGAACTGTTAGAATACTTAAGAAAAATAAAAATTGAAGCACATTCTTTTACACCAAAAGAAATTAAAAATAATAACCTCTTATTAAAAGGTTTAAATAAAGCATTTGACGAAAATGACGTCAAAAATGAATTAGTGTCAGTATTTCCGGATATAAAATTTTTAAAAATTAATAAATTTTCAACACCTAACTCTAAAAAAAATATAAATTTAGATTTAGAAATGTTTATAATCCAAATGGAACCTAATCAAAACATAGAGCAATTGCTAAACACTAAGGTACTATTATACCAAAGAATACATTGGGAGAGATTGATGTCATTCAGTCCAATTCAATGTATGCGTTGCCAACAGTTTGGCCATGTGGCAAATAATTGTAGTAGAGAATACAGATGCGTAAAGTGTTTATTAAAACATTTACCATACAAATGCCAAATGACAAAGGGAAAAGACGTACCTAAATGTACAAATTGTGGTGGGGAGCACCCTGCGAATTATAGGGGATGTCCCTATTACAAAGAATATCTTCAAAGACATAAAAATAATGGGAAAAAAGTAAAAGAGCGAAAAGAAGCAAATTATAGTTCAATTAATATAATGGACGGTAATTCTTTTCCTAGACTTCCGAAATCAAATCAAAATTTAATAACAAAGGGTAATTGGGTTGATCGTCCAAATCCCTTAAATGAATTCTTCGAAATGTCAAATAACTTATTTGGTATGAGCCTTACTAATTTAGTTAAGGAGATAAATGTGTTTATGTCATATATAAAAAACTTAAAATCAAAAGAAGAGCAACAGGGAGCTTATATACAATTTTTAATAAAAATAACAAATAATGAACTTAAATAAAGTTTTTTCTGCAATTACAGTTAATGTTCGCTCAATAAAAAGCATTAGTAGAAGAACATTCCTTTTGGACGTACTTAAAGATAAAAACCCACATTTTGCGTTTGTTACTGAAACTAGGTTAAATGGAAGAAATAGGTGTTGTTTTGATGATTATAAAATTATTAGAAATGACTTCGATCAAGGAACAGCTATACTGTTCAAAAATAACATAGATTTGACACAAATTGACACAAAAGAATTTCGTACTCCAATCACTTTAGCACAAGGAAAGGTATTAGGACATGATAATATACAAAAATCATTTTTAGTGGGTTCAATATATATAAAACCCCAAACAGATTGTATTACTATGAATGATACAATGAATAAGATTAATGATTTGGCAAAAAATTTTGACTTTATTGTAATTGGGGGAGATTTTAATGCAAGAATGATAAAATATGGTGATACACTAACAAATAGGAATGGTGTGTTACTAGAAAAATGGTTGATAGATCATTCTACCCAGTACTCTTTTATTATAGTTTCACCATTTCAAACAACTTTTCCTGGAAGTGGTTCAATATTAGATTTGTTTTTAGTGTCTGATAATCTAATAAATCAGATAAATAAAAATTATCAATGTCAAACATTTTCCTCATTTTCTGACCATTCCGTTGTTAAGCTTGATATTGATATTAGAAATTACAAACTTAAATTAAATGAGCCTCAAAAAATTAGATCCTTCAAAAACACGGACTGGGTTAAATTTAAGAGTGAAATTGAGCAAGCTTTTTACATGCCTAATTTAAACATTTCAAAAACAAAAAACCTTTCGAATGAAGAAATTGATAATTACATAAAAAAGTTCGTAGATGTAATAAATAATGGAGTAGAAAATCATTCGCATTTATATTGCCCAAATATTAGAAGATACAACAATCTTCCTCAAAATATATTAAATATGATAAAAGTGAAAAGAAAAATGCAAAAAGACTTAAAAAATTTATATCATAGATATTTAAATAGAATATCTAGTGAATATAAATCTTTAAATTCAAAAATCCAATGCCTTCGAAAAATTCTGGATGAAAAATTAAAGGAACATTTTGATAAGCAATTTCAAAAAAAGCTTCGTGACATAAAACCTGGCCCTAAGGCATTTAAAGAAATAAATAGAATAATAGGTAAAAATACTGATGAGGACAAAAAGCTATCATTCAACGGAATAGAAATAATAGAAAAACAAGAGAAGATTACTGTTTTTAAAAATTTTTATGAAGAGCTTTATAGGGATAAAAGCATCAGTAACATTACAGAAATTAATGAATCGGTTAGGCAAGTTACTAATGATTTTATTAAAGAACAGACAATGGAACAGACAAATAGATTACAACCTTTGGTACAATTTTCAAATCTAATTCCATCAGATAACCCGGGATCTCCCAGGTTTTTAAAACTGGAAGATATTAATTTTATAATTTCAAAAATTAACTTAAAAAAATCACATGGTCCAGATGGAATTTCAAATTATATACTAAAAAAACTTCCAAACAAAGCGTTATCCTTTTTACAGATTATTTTAAATAATTGTATAAACAACGGATACTTTCCAAAACATTTTAAAAAAGCGAAACTAATTCCTATATTAAAAAATCAGAAATCACACGAACCAACTAATTTTAGACCAATCTCATTGCTTTCAAATGTGGGGAAAATATTTGAAAGATTTATAGGTAATCAGGTAGACCAATTTTGTGATGATAATAATATTATTCCGGATTATCAATTTGGGTTTAAACCAGGACACTCGACTTTAGATGCGTTACTAAAGTTGCATAATGATATAGCCTTAAATTTAATGTTGTCTATTGATATTGAAAAGGCCTTTGATTCTGTATGGAAGAATGGATTAATTTACAAATTGATTAATTTGGGTTTTCCAGCAACAGTAATAAGGCTACTTTTAAGTTTCATGTCAGATCGTACATTATATGTTTGTTTTGATGGTGAAGAGTCAGAAAAAATATCTGTATCGGCAGGTGTTCGACAGGGCTCTGTATTGGGTCCGAAATTATTTAATTTATACTTACATGATTTTCCTCATGAAATATATGATAGAAGAAATAGATTGCAATCAACAGCGAACTTATTTTCTGATGATACAAATATCTATGCTCACTCCAAAAATCCAGATCTAGCTCTAAAGTATGTGGAAAGTCATAGTGAAAAGATTGTTAAATACTATGATAAATGGAAAATTGGAATTAATTCAAAAAAATCAGTTTTAATATGCTTTAGAAACGCTAGCGGTAAAGCCCCTAAAAAAGTAGTAGCTAAAAGTAAAAGAATAAAACTTGAATTAAATTCACATTTAGTTTCCCCAAAAAATAGCCTAAAGTATTTAGGTATTAATTTTAATAATTTATTCAAATTTAATGAACATGCTAAAAAAATTCTTACAAAAGCTGTTAATACAACATCCAAATTGAAACCACTTTTAAGACATAGGGATTTATCAACAAAAACTAAACTTTTAATTTATAAACAAATTATAAGGCCTGTGTTATGTTATGGGTTTCCAATTTGGTTTACATTATCACCTAGCTTAGCGCAAAAAATACAAATTTTTGAAAGAAAAATACTACGAAATTGTACAAATAAATATTTTGAAAATGTAAATAAAAGGTATTCTAACAGATTCATATATGAGGCAGCCAACATTAAGCCTATAATATATTATGCGACATTGTTAACTAAAAAATATCTTGCTAAAACAGAAAATCATATTAATGTTTTAATCAGAAATATACATGAAGATCACATTAGTGATACTATTAATCAGCATTATTATTTATCACCATTTGTTATATTAAATGTTCAAAACCAAAAAAAATTTTTTGAACCAATAAATATTAAACATTTATCAGAATTTTATTGTTATGATATGAATACTAAACTTAATCATAGAAGTTAATTGAAAAAAAAAGAGATAAATAAATAAAAAGAGAAAAAAGAATTTTAATTATATAGAAAACAAAGAAAATTGGTAAATTTAAAGAAAGAATTTACTTTAGATCAATGTTCAAATTGGATTTATATGTATTTTTATTTTATTTTATTTTATTTTATTTTTTTTTTTTTTTTTGTTTTATTTATAATCTAGTCAGCTTAAAGCATAATTATTTATTAGAAATACCGGGTGCAAGTAATTCTTTAAAGCAAAAATAACAAAATTGTAATACTATTAAAATTACAAGTAAAAGTTTAACAATTGTATCGTAAGAACGAAATGAAGAAAAAAAAAATTCAAAAGAACCACTAAGCCAAACTATATACATAGCTTAGTAAATTTAATTGTAATTAGTTTTTAAGAAATGAAATATTGTAAAATATTGTAAAAGTAAAAATTGACACAATAAAGTTACTATTAACTATTAACTATTAAAAAAAAATTAAAATTTTATTTCTACTTTTTAGTTCAAAAAAATATGTTTCTTAAATTTTTTTGGAATACTTCCGCAGAGGAGTGTTAATCGATTTAGATGACGTCATCATATAACGGTACTTAATATCTCCAAGTATCCGAATATATGTGCCATTAGTACCAATGCCGCCAACTAGTGGCCGAAAAATGCATACAAAATTTTCTTAATATTTGGTACTATGTTAATTGAACTGTTATATTTTTACCGAAAGATAATAAACTGAAACCATTTTTTAAAATATTGTAGAGCATAATACTATCGTTAATGTACATCTTGTTTCATCTTAATCGGTATTACCGTTTCTGAGATAATGCAGTTCAAATTGGGATTTTAAAGAGAGAATTTAAAGCAAAGAGATCCAATATTTATTATTTCACTGTTAGAAAGTACTCTTTTCCCTTAGAAAATTTTCAACAGTATATAATAAGTATGATATACATTGGCAAATAGCCTCACCAGAGGACACGAATACGAAACTGAAACAACAATTTTAATAAAAAAACATTTTCATACTTTATTTTTCATACATTTATTTTGCCTTTTTGTTTTCTTGTTGGAATATGTATGTATGTGATAACCCCATGGAGGTGACAGCCCCCACAATTGTAAAAGTTTTGTTGTTGAAATATGTATGTAAAAATATAATTAGGAAGGACTTTAGAGTTGGCTACAAAATCAGACTTATGCGCTTTTTCCAGAATATTTATATATATATGTATATACTATGATTCTGAATTAGGAGGGATTTTAGATTTGGATTCAAAATCAGAATTGCCGCTTTTTCCAGAATATTTATATATATATATATGAGTATACCAGATTCTGAATCATGAGGAATTTTATAGTTCGTTTAAAACTGTGATAACAAATAAGGTTGCCGATATAGCATTTTAAATAATGTTAAATCCAAATAATATAACAACAATAATCTTTATTTTTATATTTTAATTTCTGATTTCTGATTAATTTTCTATTTTAATTTAAGATATTGTCTTACGGGCAAAATATAACGTTTTAATTAAAATAGTACCAAATGTTAAGAACATTTTGTAATGTATTTTTTGGCCACTAGATGGCGGCATCGGTACTAATGGCATATATATTCGGAAACTAGGAAATATAAAGCACCGTTATATGATGACGTCATCTAAATCGATGATCACCCCACTGCCGAAGTATAACCAGTTTTTTTTTTATCCTTTTTAGTTACGAGAAATAAGTATTAACTACTACGCAAAGCCTGAGATATATACATCTGAAAATGGAGTTTTTTCGAAATTTTGAAGAGCTGCAACTTTGGAACCCTTTACAACTAATATAAACCTTTAACACACGTAAAAATATATTACTGTATCTTTAATTTTTATATCTTGCAGAAGTAAAATGTATACAGATTCCTAAGTTACAGGTGTTTAAAAATAGCAAATTTTAAATTTTTAAGCCCTAGTAGATCATAAACAGGGGGTGGTCCAAAAAAATGTTCTGAGCAAACTTATACTAATTTTAAAAGTTCTTTCTTGCCTCAAAATTTCAAGCCTCTATCTAGAAGCGTGCTGGAGTTATGAAAGTAGAAAAAATCATGCAAAATTTGGTTTTCACATAACGGTAAATTTAAATACTAAATTTTAAAAAATTGTATAATTTTGATATCAGTTTACAAAGTTAAAAATAATACCTGTCGAATAACGTTTTCAGATTGAAAAAATCTTAAGCAGAACATAAGATATATGCATTTAAAAATAGGGCTTTTTCAAAGTTTGAGGGGCTGTAGCTCCGTAATGGGTGGGGATACATGAAAAAGTTGTTCCACAAAATTATTTTTTTTAGGAGACCTACCCATGGTTAAAATTTTTTTTCTCTATCTTTAACGGTGTAGAAGTTTTGTAAACAGACGGACGGACAGAGTGAAACTAATAAGCACATTTTTTCAAAATTTTTTTGGAAATGTGCTAAAAAAGGCTTAGTCCAAAATATTTTTTAAAAAATTATGTATTTTTTTTTAATTTTATGTTACACATTGGAAATAACAAAAAATAATAATAATAAACACCAAAGATTTCAAATTAAAATACTTCTTCATAAACTTAAAATATTTTTTTGTCTATTTGTCTAATCTAATCTAATAAAATGTCTATTAATTTAATCTCTTCTTCGGAATCTATAAAAATAAAATCTTCAGCCATACGTTGAGTTTGAAGATTTACCTAAAAAGGTTGATGTGTTGGTGGTATAAAAAACTAAATGCATCAAATCTTTCTTTTTTTCAGTTGAAATTTTCTACTTTTTGGGTAAGGTAGTATTTCAGTTGCATAGTCAGGTGTACACAATAATCTTTTTTGAACATTCAAAATTAAAAATTTTATTGTGATGAAATTTAAAAAAAATTTTGAATGGACAGTTTTTTCATATTTTAATGCGTGCATTTGGAACCAATTCAGTGGCTTTTTATTCTCATCCTTTTTCTACGAATTATAGAAGTTTCAATTGATGAAATTGATGCTGTTGATGAAAAGTAACCTTCTTTAGTCATATTAACAACATTGAATGGACATTTTTTGTTGGGGGTTTTAATCACTTCCATCTTATCGTTCAATACATAAATTGTTTAAAAAATTTTCTATTTTTTTCAATCAAGCCAAAATCTTTATCACATCGCGAATACCAGTGACCCGAAGCAAGAAATTTATGTTCAATCTTGTTAACGGTGTAGTATTCATTTAACACCATCTTCAGATAATATAACGAAATTTTAATATTTTATTTTGTCCACCAGATTGGTAAGAATACATAATTAGGTTAGAAGATGTAACATTTTCATGTATATAATGTAACAGACAACTAGCAACTTCATCAACACCTCTTAAAGCTATAGTTTCGTTCCATACATACGTAGAAGCACAATTATTTTTAAATAAATATTTTTTTCATTTTTGCAGCAAATTGTTATTTCTATTAAAATAATAAATAAAATATCATTCATAATTAAGAAAATAATTGATTAATTATTTTTGATTTAATACACAAAATGTAACAACAACAAATTTAAATAACAGTTATATTTATCTAATCCTATGTTGACCACATTCTTATTTTTAAACTGTGTTGACCGATCGAAATAAATCGAATGCAGTAAGTATTTAATGCAGTTTGTTTGCGGTTTCAAATAATCAATTTTTTATATAATCAAATAAAATATGTAATTATTAAAAAAAATTGGAATTGTATAAAAATAACTAATATATTTAAATAAATAAATTGTTATAAATATATAATTACATCTGTTCAAGTTCGCTTTTAAAATTTTAAAATAAAACACGTTGATTTAAATTTTAAACGTCTTTATTAATTTGCTTCAAGAAAAGAACTACTTAAAAATAATATTTTTTTAATACAATCATTTTCTTAATACTAAATAGGTTTTACAGTTGAAAAATGCTGATTTTGCATTATCACCATTTTTCGATAATTGTTTATTTATAAAAAAGTTAAGAAGCAACGATCTATTGTGAAATAGGTTCAAGTGAGTTTAAAAAAAATAGAAATGAAAGTGTGCAAGTAATAATAGAGGAATGGAGTTTTTTGCCCCTGTTGAATAATTCCATCCCTTTGTACAATAGTGATTGTCATATCAGTAGGGGGTGGTGTGGATGTAACTTCTCGCTCCTTAGAATCTGACTCCCGGCGGATATTATTTAAAATAAAGGTTATCTTTGGTACAGTGAATTTGAATCGCTATTTCAAACGAATTCCAATGAAAATGAATACAATTTTATACTACTATTATTAAAAAGATAAACGAATCTGTAATTACACTGGTATACCATTTCCGTGTATTATCAAATTTAATTTCTTTAATGTGTTTGGTATTATTTATATGACTCGCGTGCAAAGTTTCCAGATCGGTTTCATTTACTATTTTCTTTACCTTTATTTCACGTTCGACGTACGGTAAAATTTTGTTTACATAATATTTAAGTTCAGTATCATTTATTTTAAAATTATTTATTGAAATTATACAATTAGAAAATTTTATTAAGTTGTTACCTCTAATTTTAATTTTATTTTGTGAATTACAAATATTGAATAAAAATGTTTCATTTAATGAAACATTTTTAACATTAAATGTTTTTTTGTTATTAATACATTTTTGTTATTAACATTTTTAACATTAAATGTTTTTAACAGCTTTTTATTAACTTGGTTGGGTAAAGGATGGAATCTTAGAAGCCATTTTAAACACACTTCCCGTTGAGCTAGAGACTTGAAATTTTCTTCATTAGATCAGATCCCGATGACAATACATGATTTTAAAATATTAATATCGAAAAACATTAGAGAAATTAGCTTAATTTCAAAATTAAATTTTCATACAAAGATATAACAGAATTTTTAACAGAATTATTACAGAACCAAAATAAAACATTTTATCTAAATTTACTAAACTCACCAATCCCAATACGTATACGTAATACATAAATGTTTTTTTTTTCTATAAAAGACTATTGTTTTTTATGTAGCAATTGCATTGTCTGTGTATATATACATAGGTACATACTTAAAAATATGTAATAATATGTGCTTCGAAAATATTTTTGGTTTGAAAGCGATGAATTTGAAAGATATGAATGTGTAAACAAATTAATGTGTCGCACTTGAGAACACAGTGTAAAACTTAATATGCATTTACTTAAAATTTAGATAGCAAGTGTTAAATTTAAGTTTTTTTTCATCAAATCAATTGATTTTTAGTATACATTTTTATTTATAAAAGCAATGTGTTTATTTATAATATTTATATAGATATGTGTTTTTCCTTTCGTAATTATAATTAAAATAGGGCTTTTCTTTCGAAAGTCTTAACATATTAAAATCGCATATTATGGCCCTAACACTGATATCTAAATTAGGAGCTGACTTTAAATTAAGATCTATTAGGGAATGATGATCTGCACCACTAATGCCTTTTTCTGAAGTATAAAAACTAAGAATATATTTCCAATTATGTAAAAACATTAAACAACAAATAGAATATATTAAAAATAAGAAATCCAGTCTTTTTTAAAAATAGTAAATAACAACAATATCTTTCTTTTCAATAACAATAATTATGAATTAATCATAAAATATATGTTATGTACATACATACATATATGTATATCTACATCGTCTAGAAAAAGCAATATAATTTTTTTTTAATTCAAAAACATTAGCATCAATTACATACTTTTAAACCCAAATTTTTTACTACATATGTAGGTACAAACATGTACAAAAATGGTATGCATATTTTTATGTGTGCTGTACTATTAAAAATCTGCTAACACAGTCACACCAACTTCCCAAATTCCCAACTATTATTATTTAGTTGATTTATCGATTTATTATTTTTTAATATGTAGGCAACAGTTATATTTATATGAATGGACGGTAAACATAAACGAACAAAAAAAATTTTATGTATGCATATGAATGGACGGTTAACATAAACGAACAAAAAAAAAATTCAGAATGTTCTATAGTTAATAATTTCTATTTTTGAAATAGACTGTATGCATAAATTTAATATTAAAAAAAAAAAATAAGTTCTTAGTGTACCTAAATAACAGAAAAAAAAAGTAAAAAGTAATACTGGAAGAAAAATAAAAACGAATAGAAAAAAAAGAGAACAAAAAATGTTACTTTGATTGTTTTTAAATATTTTTAAAGTCTATTTCTTATGTATATATTGTGCACATCTGATATTTACCCACGTAACATATAGAAACAAAGAACTATTAAAATGTTATGATTTTAAAAGAAAGAAACATACGTTTGATATTTCCGTACATAACAGATAAAAAAAAAAATATTAAAATGTTATGTTATGAAAAGAAAGAAAAAACAAGGCAGTGTATGAATCAAAGTTTTTAAAGGGTCGCATTTTAAGTGGAAATAAAGAACATTATAAAATTTGCAATATTTTTATTTAAATTTTGAATTTAGCTATGCAACGTTTTCTAATTTTTTAAAAATTTTGCCGCATTATGATATAATGCAACACTGAGAAGTTCAGCTCATAATATAGATACATATGTATATGAATGGATATATGGCTATTTATGTATGTAGTTATAGATTTATTATTTTTTAATATGTAGGCAACAGTTATATTTATATGAATGGACGGTAAACATAAACGAAAAAAAACAAATTTTATTTATGCATATGAATGGAAGGTAAATATATACGAACAAAAAAAAATTCAGAATGTTCTATAGGTTATAATTTATATTTTTTAAATAGAATGCATGTATAAATTAAACATTTAAAAAAAAAAAAAAGAAATACTTAGCGTACCTAAATAACAGAAAGCAAAAAAAAGGAAAATGTAATACTGGAAGAAAAATAAAAACGAATAGAAAAAAAAGAGAACAAAAAATGTTACTTTGATTGTTTTTAAATATTTTTAAAGTCTATTTCTTATGTATATATTGTGCACATCTGATATTTACCCACATAACAGATAGAAAAAAAGAACTATTAAAATGTTATGATTTTAAAAGAAAGAAACATACGTTTGATATTTCCGTACATAACAGATAAAAAAAAAAATATTAAAATGTTATGTTATGAAAAGAAAGAAAAAACAAGGCAGTGTATGAATTAAAGTTTTTAAAGGGTCACATTTTTAAGTGGAAATAAAGAACATTATAAAATTGCAATAACAATTTTATTTGAATTTTTAATTTTGCTATGCAATGTTTCCTTAATTTTTTAAAAATCTTGCCACAATATATAATACAATATAACAATCAGAAGTTCAGATCATTATATAGTACCCATACTACTATAATATGTATATGGATGAATATATGTGTGTATATATGTGTGTAGTTATAGATTCATTATTTTTTAATACCAACAATTATATTTATATGAATGGACGGTAAACATAAACGAAAAAAAAAAAATTCAGAATGTGCTATAGCTAATAATTTCTATTTTTGAAATAGACTGTATGCATAAATTTAATATTAAAAAAAAACATAAGTTCTTAGCATACCTAAATAACAGAAAAAAAAAGTAAAATGTAATACTGGAAGAAAAATAAAAACGAATAGAAAAAAAAGAGAACAAAAAATGTTACTTTGATTGTTTTTAAATATTTTTAAAGGCTATTTCTTATGTATATGTGTACATCTTAACATTGATGTTTACACATATAACAGATAGAAAAAAAGAAATATTAAAATGTCATGCTATAAAAGAAAGAAAAAACAAGGCAGTATATAAATTTTCAAAGTTTTCAGAGGGTCGCATTTTTAAGTGGAAATAAAGAACATTATAAAATTGCAATATTTTTATTTAAATTTTGAATTTAGCTATACAACGTTTTCTTAATTTTTTAAAAATTTTGCAACAATAAATTAATAATAAAAAAATTCAATATATTCTATATTATAACAGGTAATAATATAATTATGTAAAAATATATTATATATTATAACAGGTAATAATATAATTACTGTAAAAATTCAAAATTAAACAAGGAAAAAAAATATCAATTCAATCCCTATATTTGTCGTTACTAAAATGAATAAAATAAAATAAATAAAAATATTTTTAAAAAAAACAGCGTTTTTGAACTATAAAGTAGAAAATAAATTTTTAATATCATATTTTTCTGTAATTTTCTAAACTATATTGTTACAATCAAGATTTCTTTGAAAAAGTTTATTTCAATATGGCAAATATGTATATAAATATAAGTATATATAAGTTTTAAAGTCTTAGAAATTAATATAACAGCTGGAGGCAAAATTTAAAAATATAAGTTTATAGTTATGAGTTTGTTGCCTCCATCTTTTATTTTAATTTCACATGTTTGGTAAATTATGTTTGGTTTGATGCACATGTTTGGTAAATTTATCTATAAAAGTAAGGGTTAAAGTATGGGTGTCCTTTGTATTTGAACCAAATGTCCATGTGAACTATTTCTAAAGGTTTACTGTCGGTTTCTGAAATTTTAAATTGTAATTTAAGAGGCTTACGTTCGTATTTAGCAGAGTTGCAAATATGACAATTATTTATGACTTTTTGGATTTCTTCTTTCAATTTAGGAAAATAGTATCTTTTTTATACCCTACACATTAAGTATAGGGTATATTAACTTTGGTATGGTGTTTGTAACCACCAAAAGGAAGCGAGTTAGGTATAGACATGTATATATATTCTGAATCAGGATCACCGCCTGAGTCGATTTAGCGATGTCCGTCCGTCCGTCCGTCCGTACGCACGATAACTCAAAAAATAATGATACTATCTTGTGAAATTTATACTGTAGGTTAATAATGACTAAGGTAAGGCGGGTATTGTAAATGGGCGAAATCGGACCATGCGTTCGAGTACCTCCCATACAACTTCCAAAACCGAACAAGCATATCTTCGAAATTAATAAAGATAGAAACCTCAAATTTGGTACTAGGGTGTTGTTTCCTGAATCCCTGATTTGTCCAAAATTTAAGATGAATTAGAATGGTTGTTCGGGTATCTGCCACACAACTCCCAAGACCAAACAAGCATATCTTCGAAATTAATAAATATATAAACTTGAAATTTGATATAAGAATGTTCTACCCTGTTGATGTCTCTAAAATTTGAGATGAATTGGGGTGGTCGTCCGCGTGCCTTCACACACTTCCCAAGACCAAACAAGCATATTGTCGAATTTAATAAAGATAGAAATCTGAAATTTTGTACAAATGTTGTAAAAGCATTTATTTTTTTAGCTTAGTTATATTAAATACCCAACTAAAATAACTTATGGATTTTTAATTTAATTTGAATTTTTTAGGTGTAGGGTATAAATAAGTCGGTTGCATCGACTTACTGTTATTTTTACTTGTTTTTACTTTAAATAGACAACATTAATATCTCTGTGGTTGGTTTTTACATGTTGATCAAGAATGAGTTCTTGTAATTCTTGACGATATAAAATGTCACTCAGTAAGAGTGAGCATTTGTTTAATTTTATAAATTTGTTTTTTGAAAAATATTTTAGATATGTATTTTGAAAAGCGCTGTAAATATTAATCTCTTCTATCATAATCCCTATTATTCCTTTACTTGGAATATGATCTTTAAAAATTTTAATGAAAAATTCTTCATTAGGATTAGGATGTATAAAGATTTTTCTTTTTCTATGATTAATATTCAATAATTTAAAGATTTCTTGTGAACCTTTCTTTATAATAATTTGAATTATCTTCATCAGGTGAATGCGTTCTAGCATCAGTTGATCGTATTTCGTCAATTTCCATGTCGTTTGAATTATTTTCATTCGAATTTAACCTATTTAAATTAGATTCACTTAAATGAATCTCTACACACGCGAGAGAGCATCAGCAACTTTGTTTTTCCGTCCACTCAAATATTCTATTTCAAAATTAAATTCTTCTAACTTAATTTCCCATCTTTGCAATTTGCAATTAGGTTCTTTTAAATTATGAAGTCACTGTAAAGGTTTATGATCTGTTCTAATAGTGAATTTGCCACCAAAGACATACGGGTGAAAATATTTAGTAGCCCAAACAATTGCAAGCAATTCTTTTTCTATTGTTGAAAATTTACACTCATGTTCATTGAGTGTACGTGAAGCGTAACAAATTGGGTGGTTATTCTGTCAAAGAACAGCAGCGATAGTATAATTACTGGCATATGTACTAAGTAAAAAGTGTTTTGAAAAATCGGGATAAACAAATATTGGATCTGTTGTAATTAAGAATTTTAATTTTTCAAATGATTCCATATAATAATGTCATCTAGATATACATAACAACATTTGCCTATGCATTCTTTAAGTACAGAATTCATTAGCCGTTGGAATGTTGCAGGAGCATTTTTAAGACCAAATGGCATCCTGACAAACTTGTAGTGACCGTTATAGGTACTAAATTCGGTTTTCTTTATATCTTCTTCTGCGATTTCGATCTGGTGGAAACCTTTGGCAAGATCGAGCTTGTGAAGTACATAGATAGACCCAATTTATCTAAAATATTCCGGTAATCAATTACGATGAGCCATTTTTGTCTTTGTGACGCATCTAAATTCGGGACAACCCATATGGGTGTGGAATAGGGAGATTCTTAATGATTCCTTGTTGTAGTATTTCTTCAATTTGGTTATTGACTTCCTGGCGGTGAATTTCAGCATAGCGATATAACTTGGTGTAGATAGGGAGTTCACTTGTTGTGTTAATACTATGTTTAATCTCGTGAGTAAATGTAAGGTTGTCACCATTGTGGTAGAAGGCTTTGTCGAACTTCTTTAAAACATTCAAAAGTTCATTTTTTGTAATTTTGTCTGAATGTTCACATCGGATTGAATTTTGATTAACAAATATTTCGTTTTGAAATATTTCTAACTCTTTTAATGAAACTGGTATATGTTACACCTTCTCTTCATTTTCGTTGAAGAAAAAGAAATTTCATTACCCGATTTGAATTTAATTATTTTCTTTTATCATGAAATTCCAGCTCTAGAAATTCAAGTTTAATATCGAAACCAAATTCAAGAAAACAATCGATTTTTATTTTAGTATTGCATTTAATAGTACTAATAAGTGTCTTTACGTTAATTGGATTAATTTTTGTACTTTAAATAGGATTACAAATTCCTGTATTGATAACACTCCTTGTCGCTCCGGTATCTACAATAAATTTAAGCGGCCTTCCTTTAGATTGGATCTTTATATAAGGAAGTGGTTGTTCTGTGCTTCCGAGGCTGTTAATTGAAAATTTTGTACCTCACTTGTGGATACATTATTCATATACATTATTGTATTGTGGGGTCCACATCCAACGGTTATGTTGTGTATACTTTGAACATTGAGGGTTTCGTCGGTTTACAAAATTGTTATTGTTATTTTGATTAAAGCTTCTGTTTTGATATGAATTATTACTATTGTAAAAATTATATCTGTTTACTATTAGGCGTATTTTGAGATTTCTGATTATTATTATTACTGTGATTATTGTAATTAATGTACCTGTTGTTATTGTTAGTATTATTAGGATTTCTGTTATTGTATGTAGTATAACTTCTAGGGTTGTTATTTTTAAATTGATTACTATAATTGTATGCATTATTATTACTTTTATGTTTTTGGAAATTTTGATTTTCATTATTACGAATATTATTTTTATTCGGAGAGTAATAACTAATAAGCATACCCATTTTCATAGAGAATATCCATAGCTTTTTCTGGACCATCGGGGTTTCTACTGTAAAGAATATTGTTTAAAAGTACAGTCGTAATTTCAGACCATTGTGTTACATGATTATTTTTTTCAATTATTTCTCTAGCCTTATTAATTAATTTACTTTTTACTCTATCTAATAATATTACTTGACTTGCATTATCATATCTTAAAATTAAGGGTATTATATTTTCTACTAAATCTAAAAATGTGTTGAGATTCTCACCTTTTCCATCGAAGGTTGGTAAATTATCGATGTACATTATTGGACCAATTGATAATGTTAGTGATTGTTGCGGTTGTTATGGTTGTTGTGGTTCTTGTGGTTGCTGTGGTTGTTGTGGTTGTTGAGGTTGTTGAGGTTGTAGTGGCTGTTGATTTACCATTGTGCTTGTTGTACCCTCTTCTGAACTTTCTATAGACTCTTGAGGTTTTTTGTAGTTGATTGGATTAAATCTTTTTCCACGAAATTGCTTTCTTTTAAACATTCACTCTTTAGTTTTTTATTTTTCTTATTTAGCTCATAAATGATAATTCTTTTGCTATATGATTTATTTGTTTGTTTTTTATTTTTATAATTTTAAAAGTGTCCAATCCTTTTTTTGTTTATTATAATTTAATATTAAATATTAAAAGTTAAGTATTAATTAAAATAATATTAAAAATGTTATTATACTTTTATTAGAATAGTTTTTGAGAAAAAAAAAAAATTTCTCTTAATTAGATTCACTTTTTAAAATAAATTCACCACTTCAATTTTAGAGTTAATGGGTTAATTAATAATTAGAGTTTTCTCTTTAACAAAGAGTATGGTTTCATTTTAATAAAAATTATTTTTTTTTTTTCTCACTAAACTTTTTATCACAATGGGATCCTACCGACTGCGCCAAATATATCTGTTCAAGTTAGTTTTAAAATAAAACACGCTGATTTTAATTTTAAACGTCTTTATTAATTTGCTTCAAGAAACGAACTACTTAAAAATAATATTTTTAATACAATACAATAATTCAGTATTTAATAATTCAATACAATAATTTTCTTAATATTAAAAAGGTTTTACATTTAAAAAATGCTTTTTTTGCATTATCACCATTTTTCGATAATTGTTTAATAATTTTTTTTAGTTCATTTCGTATATAATTAGTAGGTATTGACTTCATATGATGACGAAATGTACGATCAACTAATTTATTAATCATGTTTAAAAAAATGCGCTTACTTATTTATACAAAAGTTAAGAAGCAATGATCGTTTGTGAAATACGGCACTTAGGTTCCAGTGAGTTTAAAAAAAATAGAAATTAAAGTGTGCAAGTAATAAAATATGAAATGAATTTTTTATTTTAGAGGAATGGAGTTTTTTTGTCCCTGTTGTGTAATTCCATCCCTTTGGACAATATTGTTTGGTACAATAGTGATGGTCTTATCAGTAGGGGATGGTGTGTATGTAACTATACATAAATAAATATTTTTAATAAATAGTTTTTTTCATTAAATAAAATTATCAAAAATTGTTACTTTTAACTTCGCCATTATTATTTCAAAATTTGAATTTAATTTAGAAATGATAGTGTGTAGTACTTTACTTTACAAGTAGTTTATTACGATTGACTCGCGTCTGCTAAATAAATTAATTTATTTGTTACAATATAATAATATATTCAAAAAACCACTTTGATGTTTGTTATTTTTATAATCGATTTAGAAAAACAAAAAGCAAAGTAAATATTAATTATTTCATTTTATCACCAATTAATAAAATAATTATTAAAATATAATGCACTACTTCATACATTACTTCAAATTTTATTAAAAGCAAAGTGGCCTAAGCAACTTCTATGGAGTAAAAGTATGGGTTAGGCCCCTCTGGCTTTGACAAAAATGACTAAACAAATTTGTGCCAAAACAATTTTTTTTGATAATTAAGTAGGAAAAACCTATTTCTGAAAATGGAAATTTTTATCACAAATTCTAGAGAAGCTATACGACCGATTAAAACAAAAAAATTTTTTTTTTGTCATGTAGGATTAGGCCACGATGGTTCTGAGCCCCTCATTTATTCCTCCTATATTTTATCACATGTGGTATACCTCAATCCTATTTATCATCGCATCCCATCTTAAACGCATAGAAACTCTTTTGAAAAAATCCATTAAAATAATATACAATTATCCTATGCTTCATCCCAACAAATTTGCTTTACTATCAAAAGTATCTAAGTTTAGACAATGTTAGTAAACATGAGCCTTGCATTCAAGATTGTTAACAATAAGATTAAACACAACTTTGTATTATTCAGATACATCCACATTCACAATGATAATACTCAAAACAGATGCTCAATTTACTTATCTTTGTTTTGAACAAATAAACAGCATACAAGTGTTTAAAACAACTCAATGAATTTCCTAATGGGGAACTCTTACTAGCCCTTTAGTGGTATTTAATTTAAATAGAGAACTTTGCTTTTTAATAATTTTTAATTTGTTTAAATTTAACAAAATAAATTTTCAGTTTTAAACTCTATATACTTTCGCTTTAAGAAACATTTTAACCCCGGACAGTTTCGGCTATGGTCGTAAAAAGAAAACAAAACATAAATTCGTGTTATATCGATTATTATTTGTATTAGTATGTATTGATACAGTTTACATCACATTAATTCCTTATTTATGGCATTCCAATGAAAAAGTGTGTTTGGAAAATTTTCACAACGTAATTTATTATTTCAACTTAACCTAAAATTACTACATTTAGTAATATAAAAATAAAATAAAAAAACAACTTATTATACATACTTTATATTTAGGTACATACCATATAGTATTAAGGATTCCTCGAATGTAATATTAAGATAAAATATGAACTGAAATAAAGGGGAAAAAAATTGCAACTTAAATCAATAAGTAATGACTAAAGAATTACTCCGCCCATCTAAGTTTCTTAGGTCAGATAAACATAAAATTCTACATTTAACACTAATCATATTTATGTATTTATTTATTTTATTTTTATTTAATTGCCTTAATAAGAATATGTATACTTTTTTAATTTTAATTTTATTTTCATTTATTTGTCTCTGTCACATTTCTTTTTACAATTTCTTTATAATCTTAGTTTATTTTTATACCCGTACGATAGGATCGGGTATAATAAAATTTGTAACACCTCGAAATAAGCGAGCTAGATATACCTTCAAAGGTATGGATCGGATCAGAAAAAAATTCTAAGTCGATTGAGCCATGTCCGTCCGTCCGTCAGCACGCTAACTCAAAAACTAAGAAAGCTAGAATCTTGAAATTTACACAAAATATTCTAGGAGCAATTTGTAGGTTCCCTATTTTTTTTGGTTGAGTTCTGACAAAAACTTCGGGTAGCTCTCCAACACCTAACTTTTATATCCACACATTTTTTTTGAGATAGAGCTATGAAATTTTAACTGATGATAGAAAGCTCTATATTTAAACTGTTATAGCACAAGTTGTATAAAGTATATCTTCATTTTAAAAACGGCAAACGATTACTGCTTTTATTAGCCTTAAAAATATATATACAATAAATATATAGTTGTAGCATACGATGTCTTAATTTACCGTTATGCAAAACTAAAATTTTGCAAAATCCTTTAACCCTTCTATCTTCTAAACGGTTTTAGCTGGAAACTTGAAATTTTCACGTTAGATCTTTGAAAATAAGTATGAGTCATTTCAGAAATTTTTTTTGTATCATTCCCCGTTTAGGAGCTGTAAGGGGTCAAAAACTGAAAATTTCCTATTTTTAAATACCTGTAACGTGAACACCTGTTAAAATTTTTTTGAAGTAATACACAAAAATGAAAGCTTCAACATTATACTCTTATTTCTGTTAACAACTTTTTTTAATAATATAAGGTTACTTTATAATTGACGAAAGTGTTACTTGATTTTTTCAAATTTTCTAACAAATTTCTTTAACGAATTTTTTGCATTTTGTTTTACTCGATAATTTGAAATTGTTGAGGATATAATGCGTAGTACAAAAAAATGTAAATAAATAAACAACATAACGGTTGCTTGAAGAATTTTTATTTATATGATATTGATATAGATACATACTTATATAATATCATGTTTATTTACATGTCGTATATGTCACTGATGAATGAATAATAAGAGTTTAGATGTGTATTATATAGCGCCGTATTTACATACATATATGTATTTTATTGTACTTATAAGAAATTATTCTGTCAATGGAATATTTAAATATAATATAATATAATATTTAAAATTATATTTACTATTTTGTACTAAGTAAATTTAATATACATTTACCGCTTAGTATTAAATGGTACTATAGAATATTTGAAAAAGTTTTGGATTGATAATCGCTATGTGGAAGGTTAAAATCTGCTTTTGAAGAATGTATAAACATATAGTTTGAATATATGTACAACCCATAGTTCTAGAAATTATAAAATTCACCCAAATTATTTTAAAATACTAAAATATTTAAAAAATAATATTGTAAGCAGAGTGTCAGGCTGTAAACATACTAACTATTCGTACGGGTATCTAAGAGTTGACAAAGGCAACTGTATTCCTCGTTTTTTTTAAATTTGTTTGTTGAATAACAACCTCAGTAATGCTAAGACTTAGAACTAATTAACTTAAAACTAAGAGTTTCTTACAAAAAAATTACAAATTTTATTTATTTATTTTTTATTTTTTTTTTTTAAACTTTAAATTTCTGATTAACGGATTTTTAGAATACATAAGCTTTTCTTTAAATTTGTTATTTGTAATACTAATTTTAGTACCAATTAATTGTATTTGAGTTATGAAGTGAAGTTTCTGTGTTGAAAAAAAGAAAGAATAATTTTGCATTAATATTTTGTTTTGGGAGACTTGCAATTTCTTTAAGTGAATATTTTCACACAGGTGAAGCATAAAGTAGTACAGGTTGGAAAATGGATTTCGTAATCAGCAATTTATTATGTTTGGATGGTTTCGAATTCCTTTGATAAGAGGATTTTAAATCCGAATTGTTTCGTTAATTTCATCTAATGTTATTGAGAAATTGTTTTTGAAAGTTAATCTAACATCAAAAATTACCTCTAAATATTTAACCTGATTTGTCCAAGAGATTTGCTATGAATTTAAAACTAATTTATTTCTTGGAGTAAAACATTTTTTTCGTTTTTTTGTAAAGTAATTATATTGTGTCTTTTGAGTATTAATAAGAATTTCCCATTTTAGAAAATATTTATAAAGAGTATTTAAAGCATGTTGGAGGTTAAATGTCATGATTTCTGAAAATATATTTGAAATGGAAATTTTATTGTTCGAAATTTTTGGCAAATCTGAAGTGTATATTATATTGTATAAAATGCGCCTTAAAACAGAACCTTGAGGAACTCCTGCAGGAACATGTAGTGATTCTGAATAGGTGTTATCAACGTAAACTCTGTATTTACGATTAGTCAAGAAAGTTATTAGCATTTTTATTATGTACACAGGAAAATTTAGTTTTATTAATTTATGTATTAGATCATCGTGCCAGACGGTATCAAGCGCTGAAATTATGTCTAGAACTACCATACAGATAGATTTTCTTGATTTAAATGTGTTTTGATAACATTTTTAACTCTGGTTAGGGCATGTACAGTATTGTGAGACGATCGAAATCCAAATTGTACATTTGGAAGAATTTGTTTTTTCGTTTGAGAATTTTACCATTCGTGTTTTTAGTACTTTTTCTAGTATTTTGGATAAATTACTGAGAATACATATAAGTCTGCAGCTGTCAGGGAAATTTTCAGGCTTATTTGATTTTATTATTATTATTACTTTACTAATTATTACTATTTTATAGAGTTTAGATTATAGAAAATATTATATTTACAGCTAAAGTATGTACAAATTATGATAGTGATATATATTTAGAACTAAGTACATATTTACAAGGAAAAGTGGAAAATCTTTTTTGAAATCGAGCTTATAACTACACTTAAAATCAATTATACTAATACTATACTAGACTAAATTTAGAGGGTTAAGTAAACACACAGATAATTATAACTGGTACATATTTTTAACAATCATATTATCAGAAAATTGCAATTTAAAATTAAATCGTTCTTTTATTGTTGATATTTTATTATCTATAGTATTCAGATTGGCCTTTTTAGAAGATTAGAGGTTCAGTAATAAAAAGGTAGATTAAACATCATTTTCAATATTTTGTTTTGCACAATTTGAAGTTTTGATATGTGTGTTTTTGCACAATAACCCAAACTGGCGATCTTTAAATTAATTTATTATCTATAGATAAATTTGAGTTTCTATTTATAAATGGATATAGTACCCTAATGCTTTTATAGCTTTTATCAATGGATTTACAGATTTGTGGCTGGAAAGTAATTTTTGAATATAATAATAATAAATTTTGCGATAATAAATTTTGTTTTTTTTTATAATAATAATAAATTTTGCGATAATAAATTTTGTGGTAAGAAACAGTTTTGCGTCTTCGTGTAAATATATTGCACTTGTTTTTCGGTATTGATTGCTATTTTCAAAAATTCAAAATAAATCAGATTTTATTTTATCAATGTGAACTCTGAAGGTTTTATTCGATCAGAAATTTTGTAATATTTTTATACACGTACTATAGGATAGTGTATAATAAAATTACTCCTCCGTTTGTAACACCTCGAAATAAGCGAGCTAGATATACCTTCAAAGGTATGGATCGGATCAGAAACAATTTCTAAGTCGATTGAGCCATGTCCGTCCGTCCGTCAGCAATTCAAAAACTAAGAAAGCTAGAATCTTGAAATTTACACAAAATATTCTAGGAGCAATTTGTAGGTTTCCTATTTTTTTTGGTTGAGTTCCGACCAAAACTTCGGGTAGCTCTTGAACACCTAACTTTTAGATCCCCACATTTTTTTTGAAATAGAGCTATGAAATTATAACTGCCGATAGATCTTATAAAAATATTAATTTTATTTTTAATAACTTTTTTTTGTAGCCCACCGGTTACGGAGCTTCAGCTCCCCAATGGTTCAAAAAAGCTCCTTTTTTATTAGCTTTAAAAGTATATATACCATAAATATATACTTGTGGCATATGGTGTCTTAATTTATCGTTATGCGAAACTCAAATTTTGCAAAATTTTTTAACCCTTCTATTTTCTAAACTGTTTAAGTTGGAAACTTGAAGTTTTGACAGAAGTTAGATCTTTGAAAATAAGTATGAGTCATTTCAAAAATTTTTTTTGTATAATCCCCCGTTTAGGAGCTGTAAGGGTTCAAAAACTGAAAATTTCCTATTTTTAAATACCTGTAACGTGAACACCTGTTAAAATTTTTTTGAAGTAATACACAAAAATTAAAGCTTCAGCACTACTCTTATTTCTGTTAACAACTTTTTTTAATAATATAGGGTTACTTTATAATTGACGAAAGTGGTACTTGATTTTTTCAAAATTTTCTAACAAATTTCTTTAACAAATTTTTTACATTTTGTTTTACTCGATAATTTGAAATTGTTGAGGATATAATGCGTAGTACAAAAAAATGTAAATAAATAAACAACATAACGGTTGCTTGAAGAATTTTTATTTATATGATAGTGATATACATACATACTTATATAATATCATGTTTATTTACATATCGTATATATCACTGATGAATGAATGATAAGAGTATAGATGTATATAATATAGCGCCGTATTTACATACATACATTTATATGTATTTTATTGTACTTATAAGAAATTATTCTATGAATGGAAATGTTTTTAAAGAAATATTGCTATGTAGGGCGATATACTTATAACAATATAAATATTCTATGGACGCATTAATATAATATAATATTTAAAATTATATTTACTATTTAGTACTTAGTAAATTTAATATACATTTACCGCTTAGTATTAAATGGTACTATAGAATATTTGAAAAAGTTTTGGATTGATAATCGTTATGTGGAAGGTTAAAATCTGCTTTTGAAGAATGTATAAACATATAATTTGAATATATGTACAACCCATAGTTCTAGAAATTATAAAATTCACCCAAATTATTTTAAAATACTAAAATATTAAAAAAATAATATTGTAAGCAGAGTGACAGGCTGTGAGCATACTAACGGTTCGTACGGGTATCTAAGAGTTGACAAAGGCAACTGTATTCTTCCTCGTTGTTAAGTAAATTGGGAAACCTAAAATATAAAGTTTATGAATAAGGCCAAACGCAATCAAATGTCGCATTTACATCAAGGGTTACCTACCAACATTTTTAGTAATACTAAGATTTTCCTTTACAAAGTTATTAATTCTCAGAAGTGGGTGCAGGGTATTATGATCTGGTCTGAAACCGAACTCTTCATTCTCAACTCTTCAATGAAAGACATTAGCTTACATTTAATTGCTTTCTCAAAAATTTTTGAAAGACAATAAACTAATCGGTCTGTAACTACTAGCTACTTCAAGCGGTTTGTTTGGTTTTAGAATAACTAAACTAAATAATTTTAGCTTCTTTCCAGTAAGAGGGGTAGAGGGGTAACTTAGCTTTAAACAATTGTTTAACATGCAGGATATATAACTAATAACTTTCTTTGGTAAGTGTTCAATGCACTTATTGGGCATGATATTGCATCGATACCACAGGATTTATTGTTTTTAAGTGAGGCAATAGTATGAACTTATCCTTCCACAGTAATTTTATTTGATTCTTCAAGAAGTACTTCACTTTCTTCAAGTGTTTGTATTGAAATTTCAACCATACTAATTGATCACTGGGGTATCACTCATCTGAAAAATTATAAAAAGATCTTTTAAATGTATATCACCGTTAAAAACTTAATGTAGTTTTAATATTTTAGTAGCTTTAATTATTGTTTCGGTCTCTAAAATTTGCTGAACTGAACATTATAACTACAGCCGCTCATTTTCCAATATTTTGCAAAACGACGTTCTAGAGGAACAGTTTGAAATTTACATAATAAAACATACCTAAGTTTTAACTCATCTAATAAATAATGAATTAACTCTAAAAATGTTAATGTTGTATAAGATAAAGTATTTTGAGAATAGTGAGAAAATGGTCTTGAAAGAGTATCCGAAAAATGTAAGAAACTAAGGAAATTTTTTAGAAACAGAAAATTTGGCTGGGGTTCTGAATCGATGAGTTTTGCATACTCATTTCGTTTATGAATTCCTTTAAAAGGAGTTTTCAAATTAACGATATTCCCCATGTTAATGTGAAAACTTCACCATGAGGGATACGATACACATTGAAGGGTTCCTATTGAATCTGAATCAAGTTCATCTTTATATAATTTAAGGGCTTCAATATTTTTGTCGTCAAACAATTTAATGGATTTGGAACATTTTGCCTTCGAAAATTATTTCTAAATAGAACTTTAAAAGATAAAGCAGGCACAAGTTTGACGGGAAGGTTTTTTTCTTTCTATATATATATTCAAGATGATTTAATTTGGCCTTTAATACGATATTACTATCCTCAAAAGATGGAAAAGAAAATGTTTGCGTTTTATCGCACAACGAGTTATTTCTTATATATTTTAAAATATGTACTGAATCATTAAAAAGGAATATTTTATGAGGTGAATTTACTGAAGATGTAATAAATTTTTTAACAGTTTCAGTGTCAGAAAGTTTTTTAAATAGTAATCTATTAACACTATTGTTTTCGCTTATTATGGACACGACAATAAAACCAAATTTATTCAATAATTGTAAAATTTCTAATTTGGCACTGTACAGAATATTTGCGTCCATCTTTTCTATTCTCAATATATCTTTATTTTTGGATAGTAAAGAAGTTATCATAAAGATAAAGGCCTGAATTGTTGAAGCCGCACAAGTATTTTCACTTTTCTTAGCAAAACCTTCAATTTTGTTTCCCTTAAATGCAATATTACATTAATTATGAGATTGACATATTTCTCGTAATATTTTAAATTTTTAAAACTTTCAGTTAAATATTTTAGACATGAATTTAAACTACCAATATTAAATCGCTTTATGTAACTTGGATGAAGAAGTATGAAAACTTTAGAGACCCTAAGATAATTGTATGGAGTGGTATAATTAAAATATAATGAAGCTGAAAATACTAATAATTCTGCGGAATATTCGGATCTTTTAAATAAACACAATAATAATTGTTCGTAGCAAAATTTTAAAACTAAGAAATGCTCTTCTACTAGATCAGATTCTTCGTTTAAAATATGTCAAATATTTTCTATTATATTTTGTAGTCTTTCTACATGGTATAAGTTGTTAGTCTTTCTAAAGGTACATTATTAATGTGGGAAATTAAATTTTCTAATTTACTAAAACTATCACAACGACAGTCTATACCAACAAGTACGAAAATTTTGAAATATGTACTTTTTTTTTTGTTCATGCTAATATACTTTTTACTTCTAAATTTTTATCTAGAGAAAATTACAACACTGTATCAAATACATTATCTACTAAACTAAGTTTATAAAAATAAATAACTTCTTCTATAACTTTAAAATCCCAATTAAATAAATTATACTTATCTGATCTTTGTTTGATATCCTCAATTGATGAAATTTTGTCCTCATCTAGCCTTCTTGGTTTCATTATCTACTAAACTAAGTTTATAAAAATAAATAACTTCTTCTATAACTTTAAAATCCCAATTAAATAAATTATACTTATCTGGTCTTTTTTTTATATCCTCAATTGATGAAATTTTGTCCTCATCTAGCCTTCTTGGTTTCAGCTTCTTGGGCAATTATAATACGTTTCCCTCTTGCTTCTCTTATCTTAATTGGTTTAGTAGTAAGATAAGAAGGCCCATTGGGAAAAATTGTTCGATTCCATTTTTTATTCCATTTCGTTCCATTTTTTATTCCATTTTATTGTAAAGGGAACAATAATGTATTTGTTCCATTTGCGATAAAATATACTCATATTTTTATTTGTCCCTCCGCAAAGTGCTTTACGCACACGTTGGTAGATGTAGAAATTTGCAAATCAAGTGTTCTAATTGCCCTAAGCCATTTTATTCGAAGTTCTGCATCTTTTGGGAACAAAAAACATTTAGTATATTTTGATTCATTATGGCTGTTTGATTTGGGATGGTGTTATAATTCCAAAAAAAAAATTTACAAAGTTACAAAATTCCAAGCAATGAAAAAACAAAATTCCACAAACAAATATCTCAAAAAAATGTACCAAACAATTTTTCAAAGTAAATTTTAGTAAATTTATTTTCTAGTAAATTTTAGGTTTAATATTACATTTTATCTAGAAAAATTAAATTGGTGGGATTTTAGAATATGTTATAAAAATAAAACCAGTGTTTGAATAATTTATTTAGCAGGGGTTTAGGGCCAGGAGCCCCCACTATTTAAAATGTATATACGAGTTTCTGAATTAGGAGTGATTTTAAATTGGAATGCAAAAATAGGGTAGTTTGCCTTTTACAGAATATATATGTATGTTGAAATGGAAAAAGAATAAGATGTAATTTTATTTTAGAATTCAATATTTTATTTAAACCCCAATAAAAAGTTTAATACAAAATAACAATTGTTTTGAATAATTAAACTTTGGTATGATGTTAAAATTTTAAATCCAAGTTCTTCTTTGATTTGATAAAATGCAAAATCTGAACATTTAGGTACATAAAAAGTACTGATACTGTGAGCTACAAGTGTCCCAATTTTTTTTTAATTTTTTCTCTTTTTGTTATATTGAGTTCTGCTTTCTTCCTGGACGTTAATACTTTCTTTCCTTGCTATTTTGCGTTGTTCATCTCGTTCATCTTCATATTATTTTCGACCTTCATCTTCTATTATTTTTATTATTTGTAGATCGCGTTCGGTTTTCATCTGAACTCCAACTAGCAATTGCATAGGAGTTGTTTTGATTGCACGATGGTATAAGTAGCATCCAAAATACGTTGTAAGCGTTTAACATGATTGTACCACATTTCTGGGTCATAAATAGACAATTTTGTTAAAGCTGCAATAACGGTCTTATGTGTTCGTTCAATTTGACCATTACCTCGTGGCACACCAGGAGTAATATAATGTAGTCTAACATCATGAGTTTTACAGTAATCTTGAAAATTGTTGGAAATAAATGCTCCACCTCTATCCATTTAATGTTTTTGTAGGAAAAAGCCAGGTGAATTTAGTGAGACCGTCAGCGACTGCAAAAATGTAACGATAGCTTTTCTTGGTAGCTTGTAATTGTCTTCCTACTCATATACTAAATAGGATGAAGTTTACCATCTTCTGAGTCTACTTGGCACAATATTGCTCCATAACCATTTTTGCTGGCGTCAGCATACAATTCTGTAGGTAGCCCATATTGGAATATTTTTAACACCGGACTTGAAATTAGTTCATTCTTTAATATTTGTATGGCTGTTCATCTTTTATTTTAAACTTCTGTTCCATTTTTAAAATGTCATTTAGTGGTTTGGCAAGCAATGAAAAATTTCGAATAAATTTTCGGAAACAACCTGCCAAGCTCAAAAAACTTTGTAGCTGCTTGATTGTTTGTGGTACAGGAAAATTAACGACAGCTTTCACTTTAGTTGGAGAAGGTGAAATTCTGCCCTTGGTGATGCGATGCCCCAAGTATTCTATTTCAGTTTGTAACAACTGACATTTCCGCCATTTTATTTTCAATCAATTTTCTGCTGCGATTTTTAAAGTTTGTTTTAATCTAACGACTGCTTCATCAATAGACTTTGCCAAAATGACGCAATCATCAATGTAAATTACTACTATATTCTGACGTATTAAATTTCTAAAAATATAATTAATATATTTCTGAAAAATATATGCAGAATTGCATAGCCCAAAGGGAACGCAATTAAATTCAAAATGTCCACCTTGTGTAACAAACCCTGTAAATTTTCTTCTTTTTTCATCTATTCTTACATGAAAGAAGCCGTTCTCCAAATCTAGTGTGGTGAAGTAGTTAGATCCTTGTAAGTTATCTAATTGGTCATCAATGACTGGCAGAGGATATCGTTCTTTAAAAATTTTTCTGTTTAGTGCTCTATAATCAATGCACATGCGATATGAATTGTCTTTTTTCTTGACTAAGACAACTTGGCTGGCATAATCCGATGTGATTTCTCCAATTACCCTCTTTTCAACCATTCCTTTACTTGATTATCGATCACTTCACGTTCAGTGGGTGGAAATCTTCGGGGTGTGTAAAAAACTGGTTCTTCGTTCATTTGTATGTATTATTTTCATCTGGATTGGTGATTGTGGCGGATCAACAGGTGAGTAATTCTCGACAAGATTAAAAATTTCTTCTTTTAAGTCTGCATCCGATATGTTTGATAAAACTGGCATATATGACGAATCAGGTTTGATTTGCGATAAAAAACACTTGGACGAATCGGTTTGAGTTTTCTGTAATTTAAGGTCATCTTCAAGAACTTCTTTTCAATAGTTACTTTTTTTCCTTCGATTGTAACTACAGCATTTGACAATAGATCTATGCCGATTTAACATCAGCTATGCAAGCCCCTTTTGTTTCTATTTTTGCACCAAGACCTGTTACTGAAATACTTTGATTACTAAAAATAAATTTTCGATTAATTATTTTTGTGAAAGATAATTATACTAATTGTGCTCCCTGTATCAATTAAGCTGTTTACGGTTACACCATTAATTTCAATTGGGTAATAAAGATCTGCTGTTTGAACGTTGTGCGTACTCGACTGTTGTGCGTATTTTCTTGGGACAATCTGGACGTTTGTGCTCAAATTCGTTGCACACAAAACATTTTGCGCCTTTTATTTTGCTTGGACACGAGTGGGCTTCATGAGAACTTGAGCCAAAGTTGAAACAGTATCTTTTCTTTTCATCAAATTTGGTTTTTACAATTTGGAGTTTTACAATTTGCTTTAAACACTTTTTCATCTTTTTTAATTTTTTCGTACATTTCCTTTGCATCATTTCCTCACAAAAGTTTTCCTTTTAATTGGTCAAGTTTGGCAACCCCATATAAAACCATTTTACCCTTTGCTAATCTTTAATACCATTTATTACATAATCTATTACAGATTGTTCATCGATTTCGATTTGTGATGCTATACCTATTATGCTGTACAAGTATTCTCGATAAGATTCTTCTGCTTTCTTTTACTTTTCGCGGTGTGGTGTTTATCTTATCACCAAATTCTTCTTGTAATTCCAATTTTAAATCGCTATAACATTTTGGTTTAGCTTCGCAGTCGATAAATAATTTAGCTGCCCCCGTTAAGGACTTTTTGCAAAAAAACGTTGCAAATCGTTCCAATTGAAGGTATCTGCGTAAATTTCGAATTCATCTAACCAAATTTTAATACTTATTCTTTCGTCACCAGCAAATTTACAAATTAAATTTTCGAAATCAGAAAAATTCGATCTGGTACTAGTATCAGATGAACAATTATTACTAGATGATGAATCAGAAATTCTAGTAGAATTCGTATTTACGTTGTTACTAAAATTAACTTCAGAATCACTACGCTTGCCACGATTTTTTCTACCCATTTTAATAAAATAATAAATTTGTAAAGCTTTAATTATAAATTAGAAAATATATTTAAATAATAAACTATTTAAAGATATAGAATGAGAGAAAAAATAAAGGAGTTCATTTCGTAAGCAGTGCTATCCTTACAGTTTCTTTTAACAATAAAACACGTGCTATGACTAAGTTTAAGAATATTCAAGTTGCAAATTGCTTTTTAATAAATTTTCTCAACGGCGTACATATAACCTAAAATAGGCGTACGTATAACCTAAAAAATCAGCGTCCAGCGTAATTTAATGATGAAAATTTAAATTTTTGTTCTTCCACGGCCTCGGTTGATAAATTTCTGCCTCCATGGCTTCGAATAACACCAACTATAACTCTTTACTTACTTTGTGTCTTTGTCGTTGTCTCACAATTTCACAATCAGCTGTTAAAATAGCGCTTTTCCAATCCCGGTTGAGCCTCCAAATATTGGATTGGAAAAGAATTTTATTTTAGAATTCAATATTTTATTTAAACCCCAATAAAAAGTTTAATACAAAATAACAATTGTTTTGAATAATTAAACTTTGGTATGATGTTAAAATTTTAAATCCAAGTTCTTCTTTTAATTTGATAAAATGAAAAATCTGAACATGTTGGTACATAAAAAGTACAGTTGATCTTTTTTGAAAATTCCTATATCTTCTAGTTCAATTTAATAGTTGTTCAATGATGATTACTCTTCGGCCACATTATAATAACTGAACTGATTTAATATATTAAATTAATTAGATTTAAAAATTATTTTTAAAGTCCGCGCGAAAATTTTTCATATAAGAAAATTATCTTTGTTTGTATATACTATGACAACCATTATTGGCGGCCATTAAAAAAATATTAGGTGGGCTTGGTTTTGCGAAATCTGTTCTTATAATATAACTTATAATTTATTCAATTCTGTATCTTGCTTTTATGAATATTACTTTCTGCTACTATTTAGCAGTAATTTTGAAATTCTTTTTTTTTTAATTCTTAAATAATATTGTTATGTTACATATTTTATTATTATGTAGGTACCATTACCATAAATAATGTAAACGAGGAAAAAACAGTTGACTTTGTCAACTCTTAGATACCCGTACGAACCGTTAGTATGTTCACAGCCTGTCACTCTGCTTACAATATTATTTTTTTAATATTTTAGTATTTTAAAATAATTTGGGTGAATTTTATAATTTCTAGTACTAGGGCTTGTACATATATTCAAACTATATGTTTATTTATATGTACATTCTTAAGAAGCAGATTCTAACCTTTCACATAACGATTATCAATCCAAAACTTTTTCAAATATTCTATAGTACCATTTAATACTAAGCGGTAAATGTATATTAAATTTACTAAGTACAAAACAGTAAATATAATTTGAAATATTATATTATATTTAAATATTCCATTGACAGAATAATTTCTTATGTATATATATATTTCTTATCTTATTTCTATATATTTCTTATATATTTCTTATGTGTATATATGTATTTACATACATATATGTATGTAAATACGGCACTATATAATATACATATATACTCTTATCATTCACTCACTAGTGGCATATACGATATGTAAATAAACATGATATTATATAAGTATGTATATTAATATCATATAAATAAAAATTCTTCAAGCAACCGTTATGTTGTTTATTTATTTACATTTTTTGGTACTACGCATTATATCCTCAACAATTTCAAATTATCGAGTAAAACAAAATGGAAAAAATTCGTTAAAGAAATTTGTTAGAAAATTTGAAAAAATCAAGTAACACTTTCGTCAATTATAAAGTAACCCTATATTATTAAAAAAAGTTGTTAACAGAAATAAGAGTATAATATTGAAGTTTTAATTTTTGTGTATTACTTCAAAAAAATTTTAACAGGTGTTCAAGTTACAGGTGCTTAAAAATAGGAAATGTTCAGTTTTTGACTCCTAAACGGGGGGTGATACAAAAAAAGTATGAGTCATTTCTGAAATGACTCATACTTATTTTCAAAGATCTAACTTCTGTCAAAATTTCAAGTTTCCAACTTAAACCGTTTAGAAGATAGAAGGGTTAAAGAATTTTGCAAAATTTGAGTTTCGCATAACGGTAAATTAAGACACCGTATGCCACAAATATATATTTATTCTATATATACTTTTAAAGCTAATAAAAGTAGTAATCGTTTGGCGTTTTCAAAATGAAGATATACCTTATACAACTTGTGCTATAACAATTTAAATATAGAGCTTTTTTGAACCTTTGGGGAGCTGTAGCTCCGTAACGGGTGGGGCTACAAAAAAAAGTTATTAAAAATAAAATTAATATTTTTGTGAGATCTATCAGCAGTTAAAATTTCATAGCTCTATTTCAAAAAAAATGTGGGGATCTAAAAGTTAGGTGTTCGAGAGCTACCCTAAGTTTTGGTCCAAACTCAACCAAAAAAAAATAGGGAACCCAAAAATTACTCCCAGAATATTTTGTGTAAATTTCAAGATTCTAGCTTTCTTAGTTTTTGAGTTAGCGTGCTGACGGACGGACGGGCGGACGGACATGGCTCAAAAGTCTTAGAATTTTTTTCTGATCCGATCCATACCTTTGAGGGTATATCTAGCTCGCTTATTTCGAGGTGTTACAAACGGAGGAGTAATTTTATTATACCCGGTCCTATCGTACGGGTATAAAATAAGCAACAGCAGTAATTGTTGGAGAGTTAAAGAGTTAAATGTGTTGTTCTTTTTTTTATTGTTAATGTAATTTTATAATAGAATAGTATAGCTATACATACATTGTATTTTCGTGGCGTAGCTACTAATTTAAATAACAAAATTGGGCTCCCAATTTATATATGAGTAAAAATTCATATTTCAATTTTAATAATTTTTATACTCTTAAATTAAAATAAAAGTAACAAATACTAAAGTGAAAAAACCTTTTTTTCTTGCCGCATTAGCAAAATTTTGAATTAAATCACATTAATCAATTTTTGAGGTTTCTGTTGATGTAGTAGCTAGCAAAGCAAGATCTTTAAGTCTATTTTGAGCTGTTAAAATTCTTTTATAGTATTTTATTAATTTTAGTTTACTAAAAGATCGCTCAACACTAAAAGGTGTTTACTAAAAGATCGCTCAACTCCGTCCGCCTGTTTATAAAACTTCTACACCGAGACAGAGAAATTAAATTTTAACCATGGGTAGGTGTCATAAAAAAATTAATGTTGTAGAATATCAACATGCTTATTGCAATTGACATGCTTAAGGCTAAAGGGTAAGTAAGGATAATTAGTACTTTGAGCAATCGATACAATACAAAGAATATACGTTAGCTACCTTTCTAGACATAGAAGGTGTCTTCAACAATATTTACGTATCGGATATACTGGATTCACTGGTGGAACTAGGGGTAGAAACTGCGCTTAGAGAGTGGATTATTAATATGCTGGAATCAAGAGAGATTCAGTGGGACTCGGCAACCATAAGATTACTAAAAGAGTAAGCAGAGGTGCACCCTAGTGGGTGTGGAGAGGGGGGGGGTGTGCTATCGCTACTGTGACTTTTAGTAATGAACAGAATTCTCAAAGACCTTTACGATGAATTATGGAAAGAGCTTTAGTAAGGGTTGGTAGATGGGCCAATTGTTGTGGCCTATGCAGCAACCCGAGTTAAACAGAACTAACGCTATTCATGAACCAAGAACTAACGCTCGCAACCAGAACCAAGATTCCGGAATTCACTGCTTGGTAGAGTACAGAGGGGTGCATGCGTAAGTATTACGCGTGCGTTAAGGTCAACGCCAAGTAATGCATTGGATGCACTTCTATACCTTCTCCCGGCTGACCTTCATATTAAATTTTTAGTCTGTTATAGCGCAATCAGACTCCTACAAAATGGGTACTAGTGTGCAAAACCCTATGGACACAGCAGTATTCTAAGCTCGACACCTCATAATCTGCCAGATTCCACAGACTATGTAATGCCAAGTTTGGAAATTATTAAGAACTTCAAAGTCAAGATTCCATCAAGAAAGGAATGGGAACAGGAAAATCCCTTGGGAGAAATTGACACCGCACTCTTAACTGATGGTTTAAAGATGGAGTGTAGTGTTGGTGCTGGTGTCTATTCAGAATCACTAAAAATAGAACATGCTTTCCGACTTCCAGATAAAGCGAGTGTATTTCAACCTGAAATGCTAGTAAACTGGAAAGCATGCCAAATACTAGCAAAAAATACCACTCTGGGAAGAAGAATTGCAATAGTTACGGACAGCCAAGCAGCAATTGCGGCTCTCAACTCTGCACAACTCTTAATAACATCTAAGCTCGTCAGGAAATGCTTTGACGAGCTTAAGAATGTAAGTAATCAATACAATGTTACATTACTGTGGGTTCCGGGACATAGAAACATCGCAGGAAATGAACAAGCTGATGGGTTAGCAAGGAGGGGTCCCAGCCTAAATGCTTCACTGACGGAACAGATAGATCCACCGCTAAACAGCGTCCTTCACTTTTTGCTCTTAGCAAATAGTAGGTGGTGTGAACTAGCCACATGTTTTACGTCGGGAAAGTCTGGCTATCGTATGATAAAAGAAGAACCGAAAATCTATTGAAGCTATCCCGCCGGAATATAGCCAGAACAATAGGTGTGTTCATGGGCCACTAGCCAATTGGTGAACATGCGGCGAGGCTGGGTATCTCATTCAATTCATCATGTCACAGTTGTGGTGAACAGAATGAGAAAGAATCCATAACTCACTTTACATGTAAGTGCCCAACGCTGACTACTACCACGAGAGCAACTCTGGATCTTAGTGTTCTAGCGGTTAAGCAACCTGCAGAAATGGTAAGATCTCTGAATGTAACCAAATGGATCTAAAATAAAACCTAATATAGCCTAAAATAAAACCTAATGAGCGGCAGTGGCCAGCCACCTACACCAACTAACCAACCATGCAATTTTTTTAAATTTAGTTTAAATTTGGATTTCGAATGTGAAGCCGCATTGTAAACTATGTTCTAATCACTTCGAAAAAAAAGGATACAAGGAAGACCAGAAAAATCTACAGTAAGTAAATTTTTTAATTTAATAAATCTAAAGAAATTAATAAATATTTTATATTTTATATAAGTTATATTTTAATATGTATTATTTCTAATTCGTTGCACACACACTAGTTAAAAAAAGTATTTCACACTACAACTTTTAATAGATTTGTCAATCAAATTTATATTTCTATTCAATTTTTAGTTGACTACAATTAAAATGATTGCTGCAAAAGAAAAAAAGAAAAATATAAAAAAATGATGCTGAGGAAGAATATGAAATTTTATTGATAGCTGAAATAAAAAGAAGACCTTTTCTGTATGATAAAACTTTTTCTTCTGAATCTCAACTTCATACTGATGCTTGGAAAGAACTTTCAAACTGGTACTGAAAAATTACAAAACTACTGGTAAGAAAAATTCAGTTTTTAAATATAATTTATGTCAAAATAATTTTTTTTAGTGAAAGAACTTAAAAAAAGATGGGAAACAATAAGAGATAATTACAAAAGACATAATAAAAATCTACATGATGATCATGAAGGAAAAATAGTGAAATGGTGTTATTATGAACGATTAAAATTTATTGATGGTCATATTAAAATGTACATATTTGAAATGTTTGTATGTTTGTATGTAAATTATGTACATAATTTAAATGTTTGTATGTGTGGTAAATTAATTAATGTAAAAATGAAAATTTTTTTTGTTTTTTTTTTTAGTGCATTTCTCTCCCACATAAATGTGAACAGGAAATTACACAGCCTTTCCTTTTCAGGCATGGCTGTAAATGTCGTAAGGGGGAATAACTCATACGACGCGTGTGGGATTCGAACCCACACTCCCTCAGTGTTTACAGCGTACTTTATACGCTCTCCACCGAGGCCCCTAAAAATCAAATATTTTAATTGAAAATTATTAATTAATAATTATTTCAGTTGAATGCAAAAAGAGATGGAAATATTATCGTAATAAATTTCGAAAATTTTATAAAAAAGAATCAAAAGATAACCAAGAAGTAAATTAGATCATTATAAATTATAATAGTCTTAAATTTCTTTCGTTATACGAATCCATAGAGTGAAAATGAACAAATTGTAAATGAATAATAAGAAATAAAAGTAAGAAAATTGTAATAATTAATTGAAATATTAACTTTGCGTGAATTTTATTTTAATTTAGGGCATTCAACTTTCTTTGCTTAGATGGATTTACTTCAACAGAATTTTTAAGTTCACGTTTTCACCGTTTTTATTTTTACAATAATTATTTATTAAAATTTTGCACAAAGTTATTATGGCTTTTTTAAAAATTCCCGAAAAACTATTGCCCCAACTACACGATTACATTTAAAATAATTTTTTCAATAATTAAAGTATATAAAAATAATTTTTGATTGGTGCTTTTTATAATAATTGTTTAAAATTTTTTCGATACCACTGTCTGAAAAATTCTAGAAGCACTGATTCCAATTTCTATACCCAAAAACGATAGATATAAAAGACCCCGGCGGTCTATAGATGGCGATTCCTCTTTTAAACACGAAATGTGAAACAAGTGTGTAGCCAGTTATATTAAAATTACCATTCTGGCGATTAACTTGAGTTTCACATAGGGCAAGAATTACTGATTTGCTATAATTTAAATACAGCAAAATGGTATATAAAAATAATTCTCAACTAAAATGTCTTAAACTATCATAAGGACTTTAAATAGTATATAAGAATAAGTTATTTAGTCGGTTTTTAAAATGTTATGTTGAGTCTGAGTGTTTTTTATTATTTTTTTATCTCATTTATTTGAGTAACTTTGTTATTGTATTAAATGTTAAATTTAAAACTTAAAATAAACTAAAAAAACTAATTTAGTTTTAAATCAGACAACAGCTGATGATGATATGAAAATATCGAAATGCATTCTGCAATTTTTTAAAAGAATTTTTACAAATTTGATGATTATAATAATAAAATTTTTTTTAAATTACTATAATTTGTTCCATTTTGTTTTTATTTTTTAAAAAAAATTTTTGAGTAAAACCTAAAAATTGGTGTTAAATGTTGTTGAGACAAATTTCTATGTTACAATTTTATTTTAATGTTAATGTTTGGCTTGAATGTGTAAATCATTTATAAAAACGTTCAACAGTTTTTAGCATACACTGTGAAGAGTTGGATTCAAAAGCAAGGATATATACGCTTTCTGCAGAATATTATTATATATATGTACATGTGAGATTCTAAATTAGGATACATTTTATGGTTGGTTTCAAAATCAGGGTTTCAATCATTTGTTTGGCGAGGGTTTGGGGACGGTAGCCCACCTTTTATTTAATATATTGTTATTGAAATATGTATGTAAAAAGAAGAAGTAGGTGGGATTTTGTTTTTCATTAGAAAATCAGGGTCCAAAATTAGTTTAGGGCGGTTCGGGGGTGGTAGCCCCAATTATTTTGAATGGCTTGTTGTTGAAATGTGTTTCTAAAAAGATGTTAGACGCGATTTAACAGTTGGTTAGAAAATCATAGAGCCCCAATAATTTGTTCAGAGAGTGTTAATACCGGCGCTATCTAAAATGCTTCCCATTAAATTTTGGATTTTGGAATTTTTTTGTGGAATTTTTTTTTGGGAATTATGTAATTGGTATTTAGGAAATGAATTTTTTTTTTAATTTCGTACCCAGCCCGTTTGATTTGCAACCGGCTACAATACACAATGTTGGCATTATTTGTAATATTATTGTTTTTATTTGTTTAAAAAAATGATTCTATTATTTTATTATTTTTTAAATCTTTGTTTTGTTTTTATCTATTTCACTGGTTTAAAATATTAAATTAATTAGATATTTTTAAAATTCGCGCGAAAATTTTGCATATAAGAAAATTTTTCTTGTTTGTACAATGACAACCATTATTGGCGGTTATTAAAAAAATATTCCATAATATGCAGGCATTTTATTATAGATGTAGGTGGTCTTGGTTTTGCTAAAATTGTTCTTATATAACTTATAATGTATTCAGTTCTGTATCTTGCTATTATGAATATTACTCTCTGCTACTATTTAGCAGTAATTTTGAAATTCTTATTTTTTAATTCTTAAATAATATGTATTTATATGTTACATATTTTATTATTATGTATGTAGGTACATACCATACTATAACTTAATGTAAAAAATAAGCAACAGCAGTAAATGTTGGAGAGGTGGAGGTTAAATATTTAGATCTTTTTTCTTATTGTTAATGTAATTTTATAATAGGATAGTATAGCTTATACATACATAGTATTTTCAGTAGCGTAGCTATATAACAAAATTGGTATAACAAAATAGCTTATAACAAAATTAGTATGGCCAAAATAGCCTACTTTTCGTTTTTTAATTATTAAAAGTAATTCTCTTTCTTTCTGCAGCCTCTGTATTGGATACGTGACCTGTCCAAGATATCTTTAAGATGTCCATAAGTCCACATCTTGCAATAAATTATTATAAATACTGGCGTTTTTTCCATTAAAAAACCAGCCTTAAAAGTTTATCAATCTTCCTCAATTCTTTCTTTAATAAGAAGAATATTAAAATTAATTTAAATTAAAAGCTAATGTGTTAAGTATATAATAAAAATATTTAAAGGGTTAAGTAAACAATAAAAGGAATAAATAAAAATATAATACATAACACCAAATTTTATTTTGTTTTTAATATCTTTTTTTTTATTTAAACAGTTAATAAAAATAAAAGTAACACACAATCTGCCAAATTGCTTCTTGCACTTATGCGTTTTGTGCTAATCAGTAAGTGCACATATTTACACTAATCTGCAATAATTGCACATATTTTATTTTTTATTTTATTTTACAAAACCTAAGCAAGGTCGTTACAAAAAAAATTCTTAAATTAATGCTTATAATTAAAATTAAACAAAACAATGACTTAAAACTACATTTATAGTAACTTAAAACCTAAAAAAAGTTAATTTATTGTTATTGTTATTATTAATTTTTTATTTAAACTACATTAACAACTTTATTTTAACAAAAAAAATTGAAATATGATATCAGTACAGATATGTACATATATATAATGACAATCAATTTAAAATTTTATGTAATAACTTATGTAGCAAATTAAACGTAAATAAATATCTTATTATTACGTAGAAGTAAAATTAAAAAAAAAAATGAACATTTTTTTTTTATTAACAGTACTTGAAAGCATTAAATTACTATTTATAAAATGTACAAAAAAAAAAAAAAAATGATCTAAATGAAAAACATTAATTGTATTATAATGCAATACAATAAATGTGCTATGTTTAAAATTATATCATAATTAAAAAAAAAAAAAAAAAAATTTTTTTTTTGCTTAAGTAAGAATTAATTGTCTAAGGTCATTAAATTGGAAAAATGTAGTTGTAAAATGTGTTTGAACGTATTTCTGGAGATAGATGTAGAATAGAGATGACTAATTTTGTTAAAAGTAGTACAACATCTGTTGATGGGTTCATTTCTACCGTACTCTGTATTATGTTTGTAGTCCATTAAAAATTTAGTATTTCTAGTTTGCCTAACACTATCGTTAAGTCTAAACTTGTTATTAAGAGATTGGATAGAAATACTATTATTCAAAATATCAAAAGTAAAGCATGATGACAATAGTTGTCTACGTAAAGATAAAGAAAGCAAGTTTAATGAATCAAGTCTTGTGGTGTAACTAGGTAGATTAGAAAAATCAAAAGGGTTATATTGATTCCTTAATGCAAATAAAAGAAATTGCTTTTGAACTGATTCGATTCTATTGGAATGAACTACAAAGACTGGATCCCAAACAATGTTACCGTATTCTAAGATAGAACGAACTAGGGAACAATAAAGAGATTTTGTCACAGCTAAGTCGCTAAATTCTTTAGCTCTTCTCTTAATGAAACCTAACATTTTATTAGCCTTTGAAACTATTAGGTCATAGTGAAGATTATAATTAAGTTTATTATCGGGAAGAATTCCCAGATCAGTAATGCTAAAAACCCTTTCAAGAGAAACCTTATCTATTTTGTAGTCATATATTAAAGAAGACCGTTTACGTGTAAAGCTAATAACATTTCTGTATGTTGAGTTCTAATTTATTTGACGTGCACCAAGTTTGTAACACTGATAAGCTTGATTGAAGTTTAGCTGCATCAGGATTATCTTTAACCACTTGATATATTTTTAGGTCATCAGCAAACGAAATGTGAGATATATTGCTTAGATATTCCGAAAGATCTGAAATAAAAACATTAAACAGAAGCGGGCCTAAATGGCTACCTTGCGGTACACCGGAAGTGACCCCAATGGTGTTGGATAATACACCACGAAATTTAACATTTTGAGTTCTTTCTAAAAGATAAGAATTAAGCCACCCAAGAAATGAACCCGAAATGCCAAAAGTTGATAGTTTGTTTAGCAAAGTGAAGTGATCTACACGATCGAAAGCTTTGCTAAATTCAGTGTAAATTGCATCAACTTGGTACCCTTTCTCCATTTGATTCAGGATTTCAGATGTATAAACCATCAGGTTCGTAGTAGTTGAACGACCTTTTCTGAAACCATGTTGTTGTTCATTTAGTTTTGCATTTATGATAGGAGTAATTCTATCAACGACAATTTTTTCAAATAATTTAGGTATAGTCGAGAGGATTGCTATACCTCGATAATTTTCCACCGATGCTCTATCCCCTTTTTTAAAAATAGGGGTTAAGTGGGAGGATTTCCACTTTTGTGGGAAAATCCCAATTGAAAGTGACTTATTGAAAATAAGATGAAGAGGGAAGATTAGACTGTGAGAACAATTATGTAAAAAGATTGGGGGAATTAAGTCCGGACCAGCACCCTTTTTTAAATCAAGGCTCAAAATTGCTTCAAGAATATCATTTTCAGAAAGATACACGTCTGTAAGTAGGAAATTTGAGCTATTAGATAAGGAATTAGTCGATGTAGTAACTGGTGCTGTTTGACGATAAACTTGTTGAAAATGATTAGAAAAGAAGTTACAAATTTCTTTTGGGCAATCAGAAACCACATTGTCTTTTGATAACATTGAATGGGGATACCCAAATAATTTCCGTTTTGTGTTAACAAAATCAAAAAATTTTTTAGGATCAGTAACAAGTTTGTTGCCAATATCTGTGACATAGTTTTCATATGCTACATTGGCTTTTTGTTTAAATTCAATTGCAAGTTGCTTATACATATTCAATAAGTCGTCGCATGGTGCTTGATGATGTTTGAGTTTTTTGTATATTTTATTGCGCCGATTTCTCAAGTTCCTAAGATCTCTATCTAACCATGGTTCTGTTATTTTATGCTTTTTGCGAATTTTAGGAACAAAGGCATCAATAATTTGAAACAGATTAGAGTAAAAGATAGAGATTAGTAAATTGACATCCTGTTGAACTAACAGTTCGTCCCATGTGATTAATGACAAAGCATAATTAATACTTTGATAGTCAGCATTAAAAAAATCGTATACAATTTCATTATTGTAAGATTTGTCCAAGAGTGGAATAGAAGTGGAGAACTCGAAAATAAGTGCGTTATGATGAGAAGAGTTGGTAAAAAGATTATCAACATCATCAGCGAGTTTAACCGACACTCTATCATATGCATTTGAAAATGCAAGATCTAACCACTTATTATTACTATTAGGATAACTGATAATTTGTTGTAAATCGTTACCGTAGAACTCGCTAATAAGACCGAAGTCAATTTCGTCATGAAAGTTAACCGGTAATAACAAATTATCAGCGTCGTCAACGATAAAAGAAATAGAAAGACGATTAAAATCGCCAAACACAAAAATTGAGTCATCCTCATGCATTTCTGAAATAATATTGTGATATACACTATAAAAATCAGAATATGAGGAATTGTCAGAGTTCGGAGGGAAATAAACTATACCTAGGTATAAATTATTTGTACCTAATTTAATTTTAACAAATTGGTGATCGAAAGAGTGATGTGTACCAGTGATTAATGGTACACTAGATAAGTTATTCTTTACAGCAAGTAGAACACCACCTCCTCGCGAACAATTTGCAGATAGATAATCACGATCCTTTCTGTAAATGGACCAATTACCATCCAGAATTTCCTCGTTTGTAAACGAATCGTTGAGCCATGTTTCAGTTATAACTAAAACATTGAAATTACACGACTTGGCATCAACAAAAAGCTTCTTTAGCTTGCCTCTCATACCACTACAATTGTGGTAAAACATTTTAATGTTGTTTATGTTGTTGAAAGTTTGAGAGGTCTTTTTAGAGTAAGTAACGTTAGATAAAAAAATGAGATTTGAAGTTTGGTTGAAACTTGAGTAATTACTTAGAGTTTGGACGAAAAAACTTGTTATAACTCTCACGTGATTGATTCAAATGATTGTAGTAGTTGCTATTGCAATGACTACGATAAGCCTTAAGATCCTCTTCGACCTCTTTAACAGAGAAGCCTATATTTTTATGATATCTGAGATAAAGATCGTATAAATCTTTATAATTAGATGGCAGCCCCTCATTGTGAATGAGAACTGACAGGTGAGTCCTAGTTTTACCTTCTATAACGGTGTTATACGAATCATTATGTAAATAGGCTAGGAAAAGTTTAACGTTGTAGAGAATCCTCTCATCTCTGAATCTTGACAGAGCATATTTGCAATCTTCTGTTAGAGATCGCTTTGTCATTCTAACGATTGGAGAAACAAGCGGATCTTGTAATACTAGTTTGTTATTATTATTAATATTATTGTTATTATTATTAATATTATTGTTATTATTATTAAAATTAGTATTGTTATTATTTTGATTATTATTATTATTGCCGTTACTAATATTATTATTATTATTATTATAGTTATAATTATTATTATTATCATTATTATCGTTATCGTTATAATTATTAATATTATTATTGTCGTTACTAACATTATTATTATTATTATTATTATTATTATTATCGTTATAGTTATTATTATTATTGTTATTATTATTATTATTACTATTATTATTATTATTATTATTATTATTATTATTATTATTATTATTATTATTATTATTATTATTAATATTATTATTATTATTATTATTTTTATTATTATTATTATTATTATTATTCTTTTTTTTATTTTTATTTTTATTATTATTATTTTTATTATTATTATTTTGATTTTGATTATTTTTAATTCGATTATTATTATTATTGTTACTTATAAATTTATTATTGTTATTACTATGAACTTTATTATTATTAATGTTATAGCTACTGGTAACCGGTCTTAAAGTATCTCCTTGGATGAAATTAGAGTACATTTTGCTATTGGTAGATAATGTACTCTGAATTGAAAATTTCTTTTTACCTTTATTACTAAAAGGAACAGCGAAAGGATTAAGAAGAAATGTTTTAGAATACGTGTTATTATTTTTTGTGTTAATGTTTAAACTTGTATTAATATGAGAAATAGATTTAGTTGTATTACTATTAGAATTAGACTCTTCTTTAAAAAGCTTAATTATAGTACCTTTTTTCCATCGTTTGTAATTTATTATTTCACAAACTTTGGATTGAGGTACCATAATTTTAAAAGATTTATATTTCGGTTTAAATCTAAGATTCTTAGGAGTAATGTTAACTATTATTACAGTACTTAAATTAAACTTATTCTTTAAAAACTTACTGAGATAATTAGAAGTTGTGTATGCTGCAAATTTAGTAAAGTACAGTGACTGGAGATCCGAATCCGGTTTAGATTCTTCCTCAGTTGACGTCTGCCTACCATCTGCAGTAATTTCTTTTTCGTTCGGAAGTAAAAATTGAACCTTCTTAGTTGGTAATTTGGAAGCTTTTGAAGAGCATTTTTTAATTGATTATGCAATAATAATTAATTTGCAATATAATGAACTACTAGTATTCACCCGCCCCTCGAAATTCGAAGTGTTTTAATAAGCAATTGCAATTCACGCAATCTATAACAAATTTTCGGGATTTTTTAAATTTACCCTATCATTTACCCTATTTACAATATCAAATACGATAGTACTCAAAAGGATTTTTGTTTTATTATTGTTTTTTTTTTCTTATTTATATTTTGAACTCGAAATTTGAGATTGTTTGATAAATAACTTTGGTTAACTATAATTATCTGTAGTTAATAGGTATTTATAATTTTTTTATTTAACTCTATCAAATAAGTATTTGGTAGCCGAAATTTATGTATTTAGAAGAAAAAACAAAATTTAATAAAATTTAATTTTCAACGGAATAAAAGAGCGTCTTATTTGAATATGTATATTATAATAGGTATAGATTATACATACTATATGATACATATGTATATTCTTTACATGGGTGTTTTATAAAAATGGAAAATTAATAATGAAAGTTAGAAAATTTTAGAAAAATATTGATATTGTAAGATGGCTGTATTGAATATTTTTCATTTAACACAAAAAAAATGAGAGTCGGTTGGTAAATAATTGAGTAAAACGGTTTTAAATGTCCATCATTTACAGATTAAATATTATGATATCAAATAATAAGTCATGTAAACAAAATATTTAAATTTCACAAAAAAAAGGAAAGAATTTTTATCTGTGCATATTATACAATATATCTTTATATAATAATATATATTTCATTATCATTATCATCATTATATAAATACACCAGCATCTTCTTTGTGTCCTTTTTCTGAGAAAATTACTCGGTCGATTTACATGGATTTTGGGTCATTAGAAAGATGTGATCGAGGAGAACAATACAATTTTTTAACCTTTTTCGCTAGTTTAGGAAACACGTCAATTTTTACACGTCTTTCTATGCATTTATATACATAATGTTAATTCTTTCTTTCCTTTTTGTACTTGATTTTTACTAGTTCGCAAATCGTAGTAGTATTTTTTGAGGTATAGCATAACCTACATTAATTTTTAAAACCTAAAAATTGGTGTTAAATGTTGTTGAGACAAATTTCTATGTTACAATTTTATTTTAATGTTAATGTTTGGCTTGAATGTGTAAATCATTTATAAAAACGTTCAACAGTTTTTAGCATACACTGTGAAGAGTTGGATTCAAAAGCAAGGATATATACGCTTTCTCCAGAATATTATTATATATATGTACATGTGAGATTCTAAATTAGGATACATTTTATGGTTGGTTTCAAAATCAGGGTTTCAATCATTTGTTTGGCGAGGGTTTGGGGACGGTAGCCCACCTTTTATTTAATATATTGTTATTGAAATATGTATGTAAAAAGAAGAAGTAGGTGGGATTTTGTTTTTCATTAGAAAATCAGGGTCCAAAATTAGTTTAGGGTGGTTCGGGGGTGGTAGCCCCAATTATTTTGAATGGCTTGTTGTTGAAATGTGTTTCTAAAAAGATGTTAGACGCGATTTAACAGTTGGTTAGAAAATCATAGAGCCCCAATAATTTGTTCAGAGAGTGTTAATACCGGCGCTATCTAAAATGCTTCCCATTAAATTTTGGATTTTGGAATTTTTTTGTGGAATTTTTTTTTGGGAATTATGTAATTGGTATTTAGGAAATGAATTTTTTTTTTAATTTCGTACCCAGCCCGTTTGATTTGCAACCGGCTACAATACACAATGTTGGCATTATTTGTAATATTATTGTTTTTATTTGTTTAAAAAAATGATTCTATTATTTTATTATTTTTTAAATCTTTGTTTTGTTTTTATCTATTTCACTGGTTTAAAATATTAAATTAATTAGATATTTTTAAAATTCGCGCGAAAATTTTGCATATAAGAAAATTTTTCTTGTTTGTGCAATGACAACCATTATTGGCGGTTATTAAAAAAATATTCCATAATATGCAGGCATTTTATTATAGATGTAGGTGGTCTTGGTCTTGCTAAAATTGTTCTTATATAACTTATAATGTATTCAGTTCTGTATCTTGCTATTATGAATATTACTCTCTGCTACTATTTAGCAGTAATTTTGAAATTCTTATTTTTTAATTCTTAAATAATATGTATTTATATGTTACATATTTTATTATTATGTATGTAGGTACATACCATACTATAACTTAATGTAAAAAATAAGCAACAGCAGTAAATGTTGGAGAGGTGGAGGTTAAATATTTAGATCTTTTTCTTATTGTTAATGTAATTTTATAATAGGATAGTATAGCTTATACATACATAGTATTTTCAGTAGCGTAGCTATATAACAAAATTGGTATAACAAAATAGCTTATAACAAAATTAGTATGGCCAAAATAGCCTACTTTTCGTTTTTTAATTATTAAAAGTAATTCTCTTTCTTTCTGCAGCCTCTGTATTGGATAAGTGACCTGTCCAAGATATCTTTAAGATGTCCATAAGTCCACATCTTGCAATAAATTATTATAAATACTGGCGTTTTTTCCATTAAAAACCAGCCTTAAAAGTTTATCAATCTTCCTCAATTCTTTCTTTAATAAGAAGAATATTAAAATTAATTTAAATTAAAAGCTAAAGTGTTAAGTATATAATAAAAATATTTAAAGGGTTAAGTAAACAATAAAAGGAATAAATAAAAATATAATACATAACACCAAATTTTATTTTGTTTTTAATATCTTTTTTTTTATTTAAACAGTTAATAAAAATAAAAGTAACACACAATCTGCCAAATTGCTTCTTGCACTTATGCGTTTTGTGCTAATCAGTAAGTGCACATATTTACACTAATCTGCAATAATTGCACATATTTGCAATATAATGAACTACTAGTATTCACCCGCCCCTCGAAATTCGAAGTGTTTTAATAAGCAATTGCAATTCACGCAATCTATAACAAATTTTCGGGATTTTTTAAATTTACCCTATCATTTACCCTATTTACAATATCAAATACGATAGTACTCAAAAGGATTTTTGTTTTATTATTGTTTTTTTTTTCTTATTTATATTTTGAACTCGAAATTTGAGATTGTTTGATAAATAACTTTGGTTAACTATAATTATCTGTAGTTAATAGGTATTTATAATTTTTTTAATTAACTCTATCAAATAAGTATTTGGGAGCCGAAATTTATGTATTTAGAAGAAAAAGCAAAATTTAATAAAATTTAATTTTCAACGGAATAAAAGAGCGTCTTATTTGAATATGTATATTATAATAGGTATAGATTATACATACTATATGATACTTATGTATATTCTTTACATGGGTGTTTTATAAAAATGGAAAATTAATAATGAAAGTTAGAAAATTTTACAAAAATATTGATATTGTAAGATGGCTGTATTGAATATTTTTCATTTAACACAAAAAAAATGAGAGTCGGTTGGTAAATAATTGAGTAAAACGGTTTTAAATGTCCATCATTTACAGATTAAATATTATGATATCAAATAATAAGTCATGTAAACAAAATATTTAAATGTCACAAAAAAAAGGAAAGAATTTTTATCTGTGCATATTATACAATATATCTTTATATAATAATATATATTTCATTATCATTATCATCATTATATAAATACACCAGCATCTTCTTTGTGCCCTTTTTCTGAGAAAATTACTCGGTCGATTTACATGGATTTTGGGTCATTAGAAAGATGTGATCGAGGAGAACAATACAATTTTTTAACCTTTTTCGGTAGTTTAGGAAACACAGTTTATCAAAATCTCAAATCACACAAGCAATTTTTACACGTCTTTCTATGCATTTAGATACATAATGTTAATTCTTTCTTTCCTTTTTGTACTTGATTTTTACTAGTTCGCAAATCGTAGTAGTATTTTTTGAGGTATAGCATAACCTACATTAATTTTTAGAAGGCCTGGACATTGAAATACTTAAATGTGTTTGTGCAAATTGTAAATGTATTGTGAGAAAAAGCTTCCAAAAATGACATTTCATAAAGATTTTTTTGTTCTCTTCTGTTTTTGTTTTTGTTTAAGAAAAATGCCGATTTTTAACAATTTTCTTTTCGAGTTTTCGATATGAACTTTCTTTCAACTTTCGAACAGCTTTCAACTCGAAATTTTTAACATATTTTCAACAAAATAAAATTTTTAGTTTTTCTCTAGCATTTCATATCGTCGCCATTTAATACTCTCAAAAAATTATGAGAGTACACAATTATAATAAATTAGTGAACATAACCTAATAATTTAAAAGCTTTCTAATAAATTGTACTGCAAATTTGGAAAATATATTTTAGTTCAAACTAAGATTTTATATTTTTAATTATATTAAAAAATTATAAAATTTATATAAAAATAAAGTTTGAACTTTTATCTTAATGCCAATAAAAAAATTAACTTTCAAATCATATTTTTCAGCAATATTTTAAAGAAAAGAAAAAAAGAAGTACCAAATTCTGGTTAAGCAATTTTCGTTTTTTTCTATACAGTCTATAAAAAAAAAATGATTGTAAATAGAATATTCATGTACTTACATGAAATATAACAATCTCTTTATGAATAAAATTTTACATTGCAATTCTATTTGAAAAGTATTAGAAAAAAATTAGGTAATATTTTGTTTTAAATAACTCTAAATTTTAGTAATATTTTATTTTATATAGTCATATTTTTGTAGAGTTAAATTTTTGAATTGAATTATTATTTTTAAAAGATTTTATTATATGAATATCTATATATTTAAAAAAATTAATTCAATTAATTAGTGCCTAATATTGCCTTTTTTAATAATTTCCTTAAATAAAGGGGGTGGAAAATATTCGGTTGTTGGGTGTAAATCCAATTATAATAATAGCACGATATCTGTAGCTACTTTTAAATTTCCGGATAAAGAGCCTTTGAGAAGCTTAAAAGAGCTTTGTACATAGATCAGACTGGCAACCAACAGCTTATAGTTCCATATGTAAATTGCATTTTTCAGAATTGTGTTTTAAATTAAATAATGATAAAAGTCCGCGTTTGCAGTTCCAAGTATATTCACCAATTACTTGGTAAATTTAATAGAAACGAATGATAAAAACTTACGCGATGATAATATAATTTTAAATTTCTCTAATTTAGTTTTAAATGTTAGTAAAAAAATAAATTTAAAATACTGGAAATTATATAAAGGCCAAAATAATATTATTTTATATATTTTAATAGAAAATAATTACTTTAAATGTGATTTTAAATTTATAATAATAATTAATAACGATCTAAGTTACCTATTTGACAGGTAATACAGAAATAAAACAATTTCAAAATATTGAACGATATTGAAAAACGCAAAAAATTAAATAGTATTATTGACTAAATTAACCTTTTTGATATGAATCTATATATAGTTGTATATATATTTGTATATATAGTATAGTTGGGATACAATCGTCATATCATTTTTCATTTTTGCCCACTCAAGATCTACTATTACTATCCGGTCGGAAAATATTGATTTTTGTGATATTTTTTTTGTTTTTTACTTTTTTTAATATTGTTTTGTTATAAATTAATTACTTTATTTTGTTTTATTAAATTTTATTTTAAATATATCATATTATTTAGTTAAAAAATTATTTATATATTATTTGTATGTATTAATATATTTTTTTTATTATTTTAGTTTAAGGCCTAGTCTTCAGGCGATACCACTTTAAAAATAATCGCCATATCCCCTACCTCAAAGAAAAAGGCGAATAATTTATAATATTAATTTTTTTTATTATAGTAATAAAAATTTTAAATAAGTTAACATAAATTAACTTATTGTAAAAATAATTAAATAGTTTATTTTTTGCACAGTTTTAATTTTATATGCATTCTAAAAAATTTACAATATTTATTAAAGCAAATCAATATTGCAATAAAAATTAGTTTTCAACATTTTTTTTTGCTCAGTAATGTACCAAATTAATGCTCTTTTAAAAAGTTTTTAAGAAGATTTTTTTTGTTGAAAAGTAGTTGGAAGACATTTTTTAAAATACATATTTATGAATGAAAATTTAAAATTTTTAAAAATTTCTTTTTACTAAAAAACGTAAAAAAGATGGAACTTTAATGCTCCCTTAGGACAAAATTAAAAAAAATCTGTAGTTTTTGTGTTATTTCCAGATTTCTAGGAGGACTACTATTTTTTTCCATAAGACTACGTGTACTTTTTTTGAAAAAAAGGACTACTATTTAGCTTTCCTCTCTCAATGTCCAGGCCTTCTAAAAATTAATGTAGGTTATGCACTGAGTGATTATGAATATATTATGATATGAGGGTGTAGAAAATTTTTAAATTGGATTGGTAGATTTTATTAATTTATTTTAATTTTTTAAGAATTTTGTTTGAAAGTTTTGGTTTAAAAAAGTAAATTTAAAATTAATTAATTAATTGAAACTGTTTTTATTATTTTAATATAAACAAATACATATGATTGTCTTTGTTATTAAATATTAATTACGTTAATAAATATTATGCTATTTAATGTTCTAAATAAAAATTAAAATAAAAATTCTACAATGGAATTTGCCATAAGCAAATTCCGTTTTCATTGTAAATTTAAAATAAAATTTTGTAATCTAAAATTACAAATATAATTTTAAATAATTAAAATTAGTAATTAGAAAATTCCAATATATGTATAAATAATGAGTATTTTCCCAATATTTTGCCAGATGTCATAAGTCAGAACTAAGAATAAAACAATGAACAAGTATATTTGAAATTTTATTAAAAATAAAATTTAAGGACTGACGAAATATTTTCTAGTATCTATGCTTTGAACTTTGCCACATATTTTTTTTTTATTAATGGGTCTATGACACTTTACTAAAAAAAATCGGAACGAAAATATTCCGAAAAAAAAACTCCGAAAAAAAAAAATTTCGAATGATTTAAAGTCTTGTAAAAAAAAATCACGAAAATACCAAAATGCCAAATAATATAAAATCTCAAAAAAACAAATCTCAAAAAAAGTTTCGGAAAAAATCTTGAATTAAAATTATTTGTTTTAACCATATTCGGGGGCCGAATTATGCGGCCACAAAACAAATAATTTTAATTCAAGATTATTGCTTGAAATATTATTTTTATTTTAATCATATATACATAATCTGGCCAATATTTAAATATGAAATCATTTTAATGACGTTTCTTTTACACAAATAATATGAACCGGGTTGCTATCATATCATCATATAATACGAACTTTTTATGTTTGTTTTGCAAACTACTAATTAATTAGTAGTGTAACTATGTCAGTTCCAGTACAGTTTTTCATACAAATTTTGTATGGAAGCCAAAAATTACTTTTTTAGTGTTGCCATTGTGGAAAATTTAAATGAAGTACTAGTATTGTAAGTGGAAAATGAATTCAATTTAAGCTTTTATAATGGTAGTAAAATGATTTGTAAATATGAGTACATAGTTATTTGTGTTTTGTTTTGTGTAACTTATAAATATGAATATAGTTTTTTATGAATTTGTAGTAAAAGAAAAGAGTATATTGATCGTAAAAGATATATTATGTATGTGTGTATAAAACCATTTTTGTAATGCTGCCATTGTGGTTTTCTATGATAATAAGGTTCTTTATTTAAAAACTAAGGCTATAATATAATAGAAAAAAATTTAATGGAAAAATGTATAATAAATATGAGTATAGTTCTTATGTATTAAAAGAAAAGATTATTTATCATAAGAAGTTTTTGTATTATTTTTAAATAATTAAAAAGAGCTTTTATTTTCTAACTGAGAGAATGTAAATCAAAATATGAAAGAGTGAAAGCTGCATATGTTTGTATAAATATTGAAATAATTATTAAAATTTAAAACTTAAAAATTACTAATTATTCTTTTCACTACAAAGTACAAAGTCTAAAATGAGTAGAAAATACATAGATCAGAATATATTTCTTATGTATTTGAAATCAATGTCAGTACATATTGTAATATTTGATTGAAAAAGCTATCAAAGCTTTTAAAAAACAAGTAAAAATGTAACAGTAAGTCGATGCAACCGACTTATTAATACCCTATACTTGAATAATTCGAATTAAATTAAAAATCCATAAGATTTTTTGGCAGCTGCTTGAATTTCTTCCCTTTTCTGTCTTATTCAACTCGAATTTCAGGAACGTAAAAAAGGCAAACAAAGGTATCCTCTTGGGATATGCTTGACACCTTTGTAAAAAATTTTAAGTTTCTATCTTTATTAATTTCGAAGATTGTTAGTCCTTGGGAGGTGTGTGTCAGGTACCCGAATTGCCACTCCAATTCATCGAATCCATCTCAGAAACAAAAGAAAACATGCCAGAACACCATTGTACTAAATTTAAAGGTTCTACTTTTGTTGGTTTTGGAGATATGCTCGTTGCTCTTGTGCTCGTCCGGAAGTATCCCAAATACGAACCCATGGGGTGTGCTATCGCTACTGTGACTTTTAGTAATGAACAGAATTCTCAAAGACCTTTAGGATGAGGGAATCAAAGCCATCGCACATGCAGATGATCTAGTAACTAATGTCTGAAAAGTATCTTGACATACGATAATTAGTAGAATTATGGAAAGAGCTTTAGTAAGTGTTGGTAGATGGGCCAATGGTTGTGGCCTATGCAGCAACCCGAGTTAAACAGAACTAACGCTATTCATGAACCAAGAACTAACGCTCGCAACCAGAACCAAGATTCCGGAATTCACTGCTTGGTAGAGTACAGAGGGGTGCATGCGTAAGTATTACGCGTGCGTTAAGGTCAACGCCAAGTAATGCATTGGATGCACTTCTATACCTTCTCCCGGCTGACCTTCATATTAAATTTTTAGTCTGTTATAGCGCAATCAGACTCCTACAAAATGGGTACTAGTGTGCAAAACCCTATGGACACAGCAGTATTCTAAGCTCGACACCTCATAATCTGCCAGATTCCACAGACTATGCAATGCCAAGTTTGGAAATTATTAAGAACTTCAAAGTCAAGATTCCATCAAGAAAGGAATGGGAACAGGAAAATCCCTTGGGAGAAATTGACACCGCACTCTTAACTGATGGTTTAAAGATGGAGTGTAGTGTTGGTGCTGGTGTCTATTCAGAATCACTAAAAATAGAACATGCTTTCCGACTTCCAGATAAAGCGAGTGTATTTCAACCTGAAATGCTAGTAAACTGGAAAGCATGCCAAATACTAGCAAACAATACCACTCTGGGAAGAAGCATTGCAATAGTTACGGACAGCCAAGCAGCAATTGCGGCTCTCAACTCTGCACAACTCTTAATAACACCTAAGCTCGTCAGGAAATGCTTTGACGAGCTTAAGAATGTAAGTAATCAATACAATGTTACATTACTGTGGGTTCCGGGACATAGAAACATCGCAGGAAATGAACATGCTGATGGGTTAGCAAGGAGGGGTCCCAGCCTAAATGCTTCACTGACGGAACAGATAGATCCACCGCTAAACAGCGTCCTTCACTTTTTGCTCTTAGCAAATAGTAGGTGGTGTGAACTAGCCACATGTTTTACGTCGGGAAAGTCTGGCTATCGTATGATAAAAGAAGAACCGAAAATCTATTGAAGCTATCCCGCCGGAATATAGCCAGAACAATAGGTGTGTTCATGGGCCACTAGCCAATTGGTGAACATGCGGCGAGGCTGGGTATCTCATTCAATTCATCATGTCACAGTTGTGGTGAACAGAATGAGAAAGAATCCATAACTCACTTTACATGTAAGTGCCCAACGCTGACTACTACCACGAGAGCAACTCTGGATCTTAGTGTTCTAGCGGTTAAGCAACCTGCAGAAATGGTAAGATCTCTGAATGTAACGAAATGGATCTAAAATAAAACCTAATATAGCCTAAAATAAAACCTAATGAGCGGCAGTGGCCAGCCACCTACACCAACTAACCAACCATGCAATTTTTTTAAATTTAGTTTAAATTTGGATTCCGAATGTGAAGCCGCATTGTAAACTATGTTCTAATCACTTCGAAAAAAAAGGATACAAGGAAGACCAGAAAAATCTACAGCAAGTAAATTTTTTAATTTAATAAATCTAAAGAAATTAATAAATATTTTATAATTTATATAAGTTATATTTTAATATGTATTATTTCTAATTCGTTGCACACACACTAGTTAAAAAAAGTATTTCACACTACAACTTTTAATAGATTTGTCAATCAAATTTATATTTCTATTCAATTTTTAGTTGACTATAATTAAAATGATTGCTGCAAAAGAAAAAAAGAAAAATATAAAAAAATGATGCTGAGGAAGAATATGAAATTTTATTGATAGCTGAAATAAAAAGAAGACCTTTTCTGTATGATAAAACTTTTTCTTCTGAATCTCAACTTCATACTGATGCTTGGAAAGAACTTTCAAACTGGTACTGAAAAATTACAAAACTACTGGTAAGAAAAATTCAGTTTTTAAATATAATTTATGTCAAAATAATTTTTTTTAGTGAAAGAACTTTAAAAAAGGTGGGAAACAATAAGAGATAATTACAAAAGACATAATAAAAATCTACATGATGATCATGAAGGAAAAATAGTGAAATGGTGTTATTATGAACGATTAAAATTTATTGATGGTCATATTAAAATGTACATATTTGAAATGTTTGTATGTTTGTATGTAAATTATGTACATAATTTAAATGTTTGTATGTGTGGTAAATTAATTAATGTAAAAATGAAAATTTTTTTTGTTTTTTTTTTTAGTGCATTTCTCTCCCACATAAATGTGAACAGGAAATTACACAGCCTTTCCTTTTCAGGCATGGCTGTAAATGTCGTAAGGGGGAATAACTCATATGACGCGTGTGGGATTCGAACCCACACTCCCTCAGTGTTTACAGCGTACTTTATACGCTCTCCACCGAGGCCCCTAAAAATCAAATATTTTAATTGAAAATTATTAATTAATAATTATTTCAGTTGAATGCAAAAAGAGATGGAAATATTATCGTAATAAATTTCGAAAATTTTATAAAAAAGAATCAAAAGATAACCAAGAAGTAAATTAGATCATTATAAATTATAATAGTCTTAAATTTCTTTCGTTATACGAATCCATAGAGTGAAAATGAACAAATTGTAAATGAATAATAAGAAATAAAAGTAAGAAAATTGTAATAATTAATTGAAATATTAACTTTGCGTGAATTTTATTTTAATTTAGGGCATTCAACTTTCTTTGCTTAGATGGATTTACTTCAACAGAATTTTTAAGTTCACGTTTTCACCGTTTTTATTTTTACAATAATTATTTATTAAAATTTTGCACAAAGTTATTATGGCTTTTTTAAAAATGCACGAAAAACTATTGCCCCAACTACACGCTTACATTTAAAATAATTTTTTCAATAATTAAAGTATATAAAAATAATTTTTGATTGGTGCTTTTTATAATAATTGTTTAAAATTTTTTCGATACCACTGTCTGAAAAATTCTAGAAGCACTGATTCCAATTTCTATACCCAAAAACGATAGATATAAAAGACCCCGGCGGTCTATAGATGGCGATTCTTCTTTTAAACACGAAATGTGAAACAAGTGTGTAGCCAGTTATATTAAAATTACCATTCTGGCGATTAACTTGAGTTTCACATAGGGCAAGAATTACTGATTTGCTATAATTTAAATACAGCAAAATGGTATATAAAAATAATTCTCAACTATGTCTTAAACTATCATAAGGACTTTAAATAGTATGTAAGAATAAGTTATTTAATCGGTTTTTAAAATGTTATGTTGAGTCTGAGTGTTTTTTATTATTTTTTTATCTCATTTATTTGAGTAACTTTGTTATTGTATTAAATGTTAAATTTAAAACTTAAAATAAACTAAAAAAACTAATTTAGTTTTAAATCAGACAACAGCTGATGATGATATGAAAATATCGAAATGCATTCTGCAATTTTTTAAAAGAATTTTTACAAATTTGATGATTATAATAATAAAATTTTTTTTAAATTACTATAATTTGTTCCATTTTGTTTTTATTTTTTAAAAAAAATTTTTGAGTAAAACCTAAAAATTGGTGTTAAATGTTGTTGAGACAAATTTCTATGTTACAATTTTATTTTAATGTTAATGTTTGGCTTGAATGTGTAAATCATTTATAAAAACGTTCAACAGTTTTTAGCATACACTGTGAAGAGTTGGATTCAAAAGCAAGGATATATACGCTTTCTGCAGAATATTATTATATATATGTACATGTGAGATTCTAAATTAGGATACATTTTATGGTTGGTTTCAAAATCAGGGTTTCAATCATTTGTTTGGCGAGGGTTTGGGGACGGTAGCCCACCTTTTATTTAATATATTGTTATTGAAATATGTATGTAAAAAGAAGAAGTAGGTGGGATTTTGTTTTTCATTAGAAAATCAGGGTCCAAAATTAGTTTAGGGTGGTTCGGGGGTGGTAGCCCCAATTATTTTGAATGGCTTGTTGTTGAAATGTGTTTCTAAAAAGATGTTAGACGCGATTTAACAGTTGGTTAGAAAATCATAGAGCCCCAATAATTTGTTCAGAGAGTGTTAATACCGGCGCTATCTAAAATGCTTCCCATTAAATTTTGGATTTTGGAATTTTTTTGTGGAATTTTTTTTTGGGAATTATGTAATTGGTATTTAGGAAATGAATTTTTTTTTTAATTTCGTACCCAGCCCGTTTGATTTGCAACCGGCTACAATACACAATGTTGGCATTATTTGTAATATTATTGTTTTTATTTGTTTAAAAAAATGATTCTATTATTTTATTATTTTTTAAATCTTTGTTTTGTTTTTATCTATTTCACTGGTTTAAAATATTAAATTAATTAGATATTTTTAAAATTCGCGCGAAAATTTTGCATATAAGAAAATTTTTCTTGTTTGTACAATGACAACCATTATTGGCGGTTATTAAAAAAATATTCCATAATATGCAGGCATTTTATTATATGTATATATGTAGGTGGTCTTGGTCTTGCTAAAATTGTTCTTATATAACTTATAATGTATTCAGTTCTGTATCTTGCTATTATGAATATTACTCTCTGCTACTATTTAGCAGTAATTTTGAAATTCTTATTTTTTAATTCTTAAATAATATGTATTTATATTTTTTATTTTTATTTTATTTTTTTATTTTATTTATTAAACCAAAGCAAGGTTTTTACATAAAAAATCTTACAGCTAAAAAAATTAAAGCTAACAAAATACACAAACAATAGCAAATAAAAAACATTTTTGATTACTAAGCTAAAAATTTACAATGAAAATTTTATAATTTGTACTATATATTAAATTTGAAAACAATAAAAAAAAATGCTTACAGAACAAAAACACAGTATGAGTGTATAATTAAGTGGAATGTATAATATGAACTTGAACTTGAATTAAATATATTATTATTATTATTATTTTTTTTTTTTTTTAAATGTTTACAAAGTAATTAGGTAATTTAAGTAATTAAGTCATTTATGAATTTCTGTGTTAATTTATGTTTAAAAGAATTTCTTGATATGTCTGGTGAAAAAAGATGACTGTGTTTGTTGAATGTAGTGCAACATCTGTTTATTGGCTCATTTCTTCCATATTCTGTTCTGTGTGTATTTTCTAGTAAAAATTTAGTGTTTCTTGTATTTCTGACTACATTGTTTAATCTAACCTTATTTACTAAGAATTGAACGTCAATATTTTTTTTTATGATGTCAAAAGTAAAGCAGGATGAAAGCATTTGCCTGCGTGAAGATAAGGTTAACATATTCAATGATTTAAGTCTTGTAGAGTAGCTTGGAAGAGTAGAATAGTCTATAGGATTATATTGGTTTCTCAAGGCAAACAAAAGGAATTGTTTCTGAACGGATTCTATCCTATTGGAATGTAGAAACACTGGATCCCATACGATATTACCGTATTCTAGAATAGATCGAACTAACGAGCAGTAAAGAGCTTTTGTCACTGCTGGATTATTAAATTCCTTAGCCCTTCTCTTAATAAAACCTAACATTTTATTTGCTTTGGAAATCATATGATCATAGTGAAGATGGAAGTTAAGTTTATCGTCCAGAAGAATGCCAAGATCGGTCATACAGGACACCCTTTCAAGAACTATGTTATCTATTGTATAGTCGAAAAGCATTGTAGATCTTTTTCGTGTAAAACTTATGACCTTGCATTTCGCTATGTTAAGTTCTAATTTGTTGTAGAAGCACCATTCTTGTAAAGAATGTAAATTTGATTGAAGTAATTCAAAATTGGAACTATTTTTGATAACGTGGTAAATTTTAAGATCGTCAGCAAATGCAATATGTGGCACACCTTCTAGTTTATTAGAAAGATCTGAAATAAAAATATTAAATAGAAGTGGGCCTAAATGGCTTCCTTGTGGCACTCCCGAGGTGACATTAATTGTGTTCGATAAATAACCTTGGAATTTAATATTTTGAGTTCTTTCAGTAAGATAAGAGCAAAGATAAGAGTTATACTCTTATAAATATAAGAGTCAGTAAGATAAGAGTTTTTTAAACAAAATATTGTGATCAACACGATCGATAGCTTTGCTAAAATCCGTGTAAATAGCATCAACTTGATAACCATTTTCCATTTCAGTTAGTATTTCCGATGTGTAAACCGTAAGATTGGTTGTAGTAGAACGACCTTTTCTAAATCCATGTTGTTGTTCGTTTAATTTTGAATTTATGACCGGTGTTATTTTACTGACTACAATTTTTTCGAACAATTTTGGAATAGTTGATAGGATAGCTATACCACGGTAATTTTCGACGGAAGCTTTGTCACCCTTTTTATGAATGGGGGTTAAAAAAGAAGATTTCCACGCATTCGGAAAAATGCCTGTCGAAAGCGATTGATTAAAAATAAAATGAAGCGGTTGCGTCAAATAGTTGGCACAGTTATATAAAAAAGAAGGTGGGATCAAGTCGGGTCCTACACCTTTTTTTGTATCAAGGTTGGTAATTGCTTCAAATATTTCGTTTTCCGAAAGATATAGATCTGTAATAATTGAATTAGATCTATTATGGGAGTTAGAAAATGTAAAATTGGTAGGCGAATCTAATGGCCTATAAACTTTTTGAAAACAATCTGCAAAGAAATTACAGATTACATTAGGACAAGAAGAAAAAACATTATCTTTAGACATTGAACTTGGATATCCATAGGTTTTCCGTTTTGTATTAATGAAGTCAAAAAACTTTTTTGGATCTATAATTAATTTATTTCCAATTTCATTGACATAATTATCGTATGCTAGATTTGATTTCTGTTTAAATTCAAAAGCAAGATCCTTGTACATGTTCAGTAAATTAACATCAGGATCCTTTGTAACTTTAATTTTTTTGTAAAGTTTGTTGCGTTGATTACGCAATGTCCTAATTTCCCTATTAAGCCAAGGTTCTGTTGTTTTATCTTTTTTACGAATTTTTGGCACAAAGGAGTTAATTATGTCGAAAATTTTAGAGTAAAAGATAGAAATTGAAGAGTTAATATCCTGTTGTATTAACAGATCGTCCCAATTTAAAATTGATAAAGCATTATTAATGCTTTGAAAATCAGCGTTGAAAAAGTCATATACAATATTATTATTGTAAGATTTCGCGAAGAGTGGCAAAGAAGTAGACAATTCGAAGATGACTGCGTTATGATGAGGAGTGTTAGTGAACAGGTTGACTGCATCATCAGCGAGTTTAACCACCACTCTGTCATATGCATTTGAAAATGCAAGATCTAACCACTTATTGTTTTTATTTGGGTAATTAATAATTTGTTGTAAATCATTACCATAGAACTCCGTAATAATGTCAAAATCTATTTCATCATGAAAGTTAATTGGTAATAACAAATTATCTGAATCATCTTCTATAAAAGATAATGAAGGACGATTGAAATCGCCAAAAATAAAAATTGAATCATCCTCATTCATTTTAGATATAATATAGTGATAAATATCGAAAAATTCAGAATATGAGGAATTGTCAGAATTAGGTGGAAAGTAAACAATTCCTAGGTAAATAAAATTATTACCTAAGTTTACTCTAATAAATTGGTGATCAAAAGTGTGGGACGTCCTAGTGATTAGTGGAACACTAGAAAGGTTATTATTTACTGCAAGTAAGACACCGCCTCCACGGGAACAGTTCATAGAGAAAAAGTCCCTATCCTTTCTATAAATCGACCAATTATTGTCAAGTATTTCTTCATTTATGAAGGAATCGTTTAGCCATGTTTCGGTAATAGCAAGCACACTGAAGTCACAAGACTTGGCATCAACATATAATTTCTTTAGCTTACCTCTCATACCACTACAGTTGTGGTAGAAGATTTTGAGATTTTCACTAAAATTGCTTTTATTATCTGTTGATTTTAACTCCTTAAAACTAGTTGTTGTATTTATTAAAATAAGATTAGTGTTAATGTTATTTTCTGCCGCTAAGGGAACGAAAAAAATCATTACTACTTTTTCTTATTTTTTGCAAATACTCGATTCTCTTACTTTTAAGGTGACTACAATAAGCTTGTAAATCTTTTTCAACCGATTTAGATGAAGCTCCGAAACCTTCATGATATTTTACATATAATTTCATTAATTCCTTTGGGTTAGAAGGCAAACCTTCTTGATCAATAAAAATTTTAATATTGAGTTTGGTTTTACCATCTACACAAAGGTGGTCATCTTCCTTATGCAAATAAGCTAAATAGAGTCTTACATTTTCATATATTTTTTGATCTCTAAAACGTGATAAGACATACGTATGATCGTCCTTAGCTACAGCATTTTTCGTTAATCTGACTATAGGAGGTAGTATAGGATTAACAAAACTTGCATTAGGTTTGGATGAAACAGATGCAATTGGCTTATCGTTAATTGATGTCGTGTTGCAGTTAACGTTTAAGCTCTGAGTACACGGAATGCCAGCTTTAAAGGTTTGTCCCTGTATGAAGTTAGGATATTTGCTAGCATTTGGTAGTGAAATATTCATTATATCATTTGGAGAATATTGTTTAGACGTTATTGACACTTTTGGAACTGAACTAATTACTGAATTAGTAGGATTTATTGAACTGTACTCTACATTAGTAATTTTATTTGAAATGCTATTCGGCACCTCTATGGTGGAAGTAGTATTAGAAATAATGTGAGAAGAAGGCAAAATAGTCTGAAATTTAATTGGTGATTGAGTTAAATTTATGTTTTGTTTGTGTAAAATAGGTTGTGTTTTGTTTTTGCTTATAATATTGTTTTTATTTGTGGATTTAGTGTTATTGCGTGTATTTCTGTTCTTTTTTTTTTGTGTGATTGTTTTACTTTTAGCGTTATTAATATTAATATTAGGTTTTGTTTTATTTTTATTTTTTATTAAATCTAATTTACTATTATTTGATTGTTTACCTAAATGTTTAAAGATGGATATTTTTGTCCCTTTATTCCACAATTTAATATTATTTATTTCCTGAATAAAAATATAATATAAATATATGTTACATATTTTATTATTATGTATGTAGGTACATACCATACTATAACTTAATGTAAAAAATAAGCAACAGCAGTAAATGTTAGAGAGGTTAAATATTTAGATCTTTTTTCTTATTGTTAATGTAATTTTATAATAGGATAGTATAGCTTATACATACATAGTATTTTCAGTAGCGTAGCTATATAACAAAATTGGTATAACAAAATAGCTTATAACAAAATTAGTATGGCCAAAATAGCCTACTTTTCGTTTTTTAATTATTAAAAGTAATTCTCTTTCTTTCTGCAGCCTCTGTATTGGATACGTGACCTGTCCAAGATATCTTTAAGATGTCCATAAGTCCACATCTTGCAATAAATTATTATAAATACTGGCGTTTTTTCCATTAAAAAACCAGCCTTAAAAGTTTATCAATCTTCCTCAATTCTTTCTTTAATAAGAAGAATATTAAAATTAATTTAAATTAAAAGCTAATGTGTTAAGTATATAATAAAAATATTTAAAGGGTTAAGTAAACAATAAAAGGAATAAATAAAAATATAATACATAACACCAAATTTTATTTTGTTTTTAATATCTTTTTTTTTATTTAAACAGTTAATAAAAATAAAAGTAACACACAATCTGCCAAATTGCTTCTTGCACTTATGCGTTTTGTGCTAATCAGTAAGTGCACATATTTACACTAATCTGCAATAATTGCACATATTTTATTTTTTATTTTATTTTACAAAACCTAAGCAAGGTCGTTACAAAAAAAATTCTTAAATTAATGCTTATAATTAAAATTAAACAAAACAATGACTTAAAACTACATTTATAGTAACTTAAAACCTAAAAAAAGTTAATTTATTGTTATTGTTATTATTAATTTTTTATTTAAACTACATTAACAACTTTATTTTAACAAAAAAAATTGAAATATGATATCAGTACAGATATGTACATATATATAATGACAATCAATTTAAAATTTTATGTAATAAGTTATGTAGCAAATTAAACGTAAATAAATATCTTATTATTACGTAGAAGTAAAATTAAAAAAAAAAATGAACATTTTTTTTTTATTAACAGTACTTGAAAGCATTAAATTACTATTTATAAAATGTACAAAAAAAAAAAAAAATGATCTAAATGAAAAACATTAATTGTATTATAATGCAATACAATAAATGTGCTATGTTTAAAATTATATCATAATTAAAAAAAAAAAAAAAAAAATGTTTTTTTTGCTTAAGTAAGAATTAATTGTCTAAGGTCATTAAATTGGAAAAATGTAGTTGTAAAATGTGTTTGAACGTATTTCTGGAGATAGATGTAGAATAGAGATGACTAATTTTGTTAAAAGTAGTACAACATCTGTTGATGGGTTCATTTCTACCGTACTCTGTATTATGTTTGTAGTCCATTAAAAATTTAGTATTTCTAGTTTGCCTAACACTATCGTTAAGTCTAAACTTGTTATTAAGAGATTGGATAGAAATACTATTATTCAAAATATCAAAAGTAAAGCATGATGACAATAGTTGTCTACGTAAAGATAAAGAAAGCAAGTTTAATGAATCAAGTCTTGTGGTGTAACTAGGTAGATTAGCAAAATCAAAAGGGTTATATTGATTCCTTAATGCAAATAAAAGAAATTGCTTTTGAACTGATTCGATTCTATTGGAATGAACTACAAAGACTGGATCCCAAACAATGTTACCGTATTCTAAGATAGAACGAACTAGGGAACAATAAAGAGATTTTGTCACAGCTAAGTCGCTAAATTCTTTAGCTCTTCTCTTAATGAAACCTAACATTTTATTAGCCTTTGAAACTATTAGGTCATAGTGAAGATTATAATTAAGTTTATTATCGAGAAGAATTCCCAGATCAGTAATGCTAAAAACCCTTTCAGGAGAAACCTTATCTATTTTGTAGTCATATATTAAAGAAGACCGTTTACGTGTAAAGCTAATAACTTTACATTTCTGTATGTTGAGTTCTAATTTATTTGACGTGCACCAAGTTTGTAACACTGATAAGCTTGATTGAAGTTTAGCTGCATCAGGATTATCTTTAACCACTTGATATATTTTTAGGTCATCAGCAAACGAAATGTGAGATATATTGCTTAGATATTCCGAAAGATCTGAAATAAAAACATTAAACAGAAGCGGGCCTAAATGGCTACCTTGCGGTACACCGGAAGTGACCCCAATGGTGTTGGATAATACACCACGAAATTTAACATTTTGAGTTCTTTCTAAAAGATAAGAATTAAGCCACCCAAGAAATGAACCCGAAATGCCAAAAGTTGATAGTTTGTTTAGCAAAGTGAAGTGATCTACACGATCGAAAGCTTTGCTAAAATCAGTGTAAATTGCATCAACTTCGTACCCTTTCTCCATTTGATTCAGGATTTCAGATGTATAAACCATCAGGTTCGTAGTAGTTGAACGACCTTTTCTGAAACCATGTTGTTGTTCATTTAGTTTTGCATTTATGATAGGAGTAATTCTATCAACGACAATTTTTTCAAATAATTTAGGTATAGTCGAGAGGATTGCTATACCTCGATAATTTTCCACCGATGCTCTATCCCCTTTTTTAAAAATAGGGGTTAAGTGGGAGGATTTCCACTTTTGTGGGAAAATCCCAATTGAAAGTGACTTATTGAAAATAAGATGAAGAGGGAAGATTAGACTGTGAGAACAATTATGTAAAAAGATTGGGGGAATTAAGTCCGGACCAGCACCCTTTTTTAAATCAAGGCTCAAAATTGCTTCAAGAATATCATTTTCAGAAAGATACACGTCTGTAAGTAGGAAATTTGAGCTATTAGATAAGGAATTAGTCGATGTAGTAACTGGTGCTGTTTGACGATAAACTTGTTGAAAATGATCAGAAAAGAAGTTACAAATTTCTTTTGGGCAATCAGAAACCACATTGTCTTTTGATAACATTGAATTGGGATACCCAAATAATTTCCGTTTTGTGTTAACAAAATCAAAAAATTTTTTAGGATCAGTAACAAGTTTGTTGCCAATATCTGTGACATAGTTTTCATATGCTACATTGGCTTTTTGTTTAAATTCAATTGCAAGTTGCTTATACATATTCAATAAGTCGTCGCATGGTGCTTGATGATGTTTGAGTTTTTTGTATATTTTATTGCGCCGATTTCTCAAGTTCCTAAGATCTCTATCTAACCATGGTTCTGTTATTTTATGCTTTTTGCGAATTTTAGGAACAAAGGCATCAATAATTTGAAACAGATTAGAGTAAAAGATAGAGATTAGTAAATTGACATCCTGTTGAACTAACAGTTCGTCCCATGTGATTAATGACAAAGCATAATTAATACTTTGATAGTCAGCATTAAAAAAATCGTATACAATTTCATTATTGTAAGATTTGTCCAAGAGTGGGATAGAAGTGGAGAACTCGAAAATAAGTGCGTTATGATGAGAAGAGTTGGTAAAAAGATTATCAACATCATCAGCGAGTTTAACCGACACTCTATCATATGCATTTGAAAATGCAAGATCTAACCACTTATTATTACTATTAGGATAACTGATAATTTGTTGTAAATCGTTACCGTAGAACTCGCTAATAAGACCGAAGTCAATTTCGTCATGAAAGTTAACCGGTAATAACAAATTATCAGCGTCGTCAACGATAAAAGAAATAGAAAGACGATTAAAATCGCCAAACACAAAAATTGAGTCATCCTCATGCATTTCTGAAATAATATTGTGATATACACTATAAAAATCAGAATATGAGGAATTGTCAGAGTTCGGAGGGAAATAAACTATACCTAGGTATAAATTATTTGTACCTAATTTAATTTTAACAAATTGGTGATCGAAAGAGTGATGTGTACCAGTGATTAATGGTACACTAGATAAGTTATTCTTTACAGCAAGTAGAACACCACCTCCTCGCGAACAATTTGCAGATAGATAATCACGATCCTTTCTGTAAATGGACCAATTACCATCCAGAATTTCCTCGTTTGTAAACGAATCGTTGAGCCATGTTTCAGTTATAACTAAAACATTGAAATTACACGACTTGGCATCAACAAAAAGCTTCTTTAGCTTGCCTCTCATACCACTACAATTGTGGTAAAACATTTTAATGTTGTTTATGTTGTTGAAAGTTTGAGAGGTCTTTTTAGAGTAAGTAACGTTAGATAAAGAAATGAGATTTGAAGTTTGGTTGAAACTTGAGTAATTACTTAGAGTTTGGACGAAAAAACTTGTTATAACTCTCACGTGATTGATTCAAATGATTGTAGTAGTTGCTATTGCAATGACTACGATAAGCCTTAAGATCCTCTTCGACCTCTTTAACAGAGAAGCCTATATTTTTATGATATCTGAGATAAAGATCGTATAAATCTTTATAATTAGATGGCAGCCCCTCATTGTGAATGAGAACTGACAGGTGAGTCCTAGTTTTACCTTCTATAACGGTGTTATACGAATCATTATGTAAATAGGCTAGGAAAAGTTTAACGTTGTAGAGAATCCTCTCATCTCTGAATCTTGACAGAGCATATTTGCAATCTTCTGTTAGAGATCGCTTTGTCATTCTAACGATTGGAGAAACAAGCGGATCTTGTAATACTAGTTTGTTATTATTATTAATATTATTGTTATTATTATTAATATTATTGTTATTATTATTAAAATTAGTATTGTTATTATTTTGATTATTATTATTATTGCCGTTACTAATATTATTATTATTATTATTATAGTTATAATTATTATTATTATCATTATTATCGTTATCGTTATAATTATTAATATTATTATTGTCGTTACTAACATTATTATTATTATTATTATTATTATTATTATCGTTATAGTTATTATTATTATTGTTATTATTATTATTATTACTATTATTATTATTATTATTATTATTATTATTATTATTAATATTATTATTATTATTATTATTTTTATTATTATTATTATTATTATTATTATTATTATTCTTTTTTTTATTTTTATTTTTATTTTTATTATTATTATTTTTATTATTATTATTTTGATTTTGATTATTTTTAATTCGATTATTATTATTATTGTTACTTATAAATTTATTATTGTTATTACTATGAACTTTATTATTATTAATGTTATAGCTACTGGTAACCGGTCTTAAAGTATCTCCTTGGATGAAATTAGAGTACATTTTGCTATTGGTAGATAATGTACTCTGAATTGAAAATTTCTTTTTACCTTTATTACTAAAAGGAACAGCGAAAGGATTAAGAAGAAATGTTTTAGAATACGTGTTATTATTGTTTGTGTTAATGTTTAAACTTGTATTAATATGAGAAATAGATTTAGTTGTATTACTATTAGAATTAGACTCTTCTTTAAAAAGCTTAATTATAGTACCTTTTTTCCATCGTTTGTAATTTATTATTTCACAAACTTTGGATTGAGGTACCATAATTTTAAAAGATTTATATTTCGGTTTAAATCTAAGATTCTTAGGAGTAATGTTAACTATTATTACAGTACTTAAATTAAACTTATTCTTTAAAAACTTACTGAGATAATTAGAAGTTGTGTATGCTGCAAATTTAGTAAAGTACAGTGACTGGAGATCCGAATCCGGTTTAGATTCTTCCTCAGTTGACGTCTGCCTACCATCTGCAGTAATTTCTTTTTCGTTCGGAAGTAAAAATTGAACCTTCTTAGTTGGTAATTTGGAAGCTTTTGAAGAGCATTTTTTAATTGATTATGCAATAATAATTAATTTGCAATATAATGAACTACTAGTATTCACCCGCCCCTCGAAATTCGAAGTGTTTTAATAAGCAATTGCAATTCACGCAATCTATAACAAATTTTCGGGATTTTTTAAATTTACCCTATCATTTACCCTATTTACAATATCAAATACGATAGTACTCAAAAGGATTTTTGTTTTATTATTGTTTTTTTTTTCTTATTTATATTTTGAACTCGAAATTTGAGATTGTTTGATAAATAACTTTGGTTAACTATAATTATCTGTTGTTAATAGGTATTTATAATTTTTTTAATTAACTCTATCAAATAAGTATTTGGTAGCCGAAATTTATGTATTTAGAAGAAAAGGCAAAATTTAATAAAATTTAATTTTCAACGGAATAAAAGAGCGTCTTATTTGAATATGTGTATTATAATAGGTATAGATTATACATACTATATGATACATATGTATATTCTTTACATGGGTGTTTTATAAAAATGCAAAATTAATAATGAAAGTTAGAAAATTTTAGAAAAATATTGATATTGTAAGATGGCTGTATTGAATATTTTTCATTTAACACAAAAAAAATGAGAGTCGGTTGGTAAATAATTGAGTAAAACGGTTTTAAATGTCCATCATTTACAGATTAAATATTATGATATCAAATAATAAGTCATGTAAACAAAATATTTAAATGTCACAAAAAAAAGGAAAGAATTTTTATCTGTGCATATTATACAATATATCTTTATATAATAATATATATTTCATTATCATTATCATCATTATATAAATACACCAGCATCTTCTTTGTGTCCTTTTTCTGAGAAAATTACTCGGTCGATTTACATGGATTTTGGGTCATTAGAAAGATGTGATCGAGGAGAACAATACAATTTTTTAACCTTTTTCGGTAGTTTAGGAAACACAGTTTATCAAAATCTCAAATCACACAAGCAATTTTTACACGTCTTGCTATGCATTTAGATACATAATGTTAATTCTTTCTTTCCTTTTTGTACTTGATTTTTACTAGTTCGCAAATCGTAGTAGTATTTTTTGAGGTATAGCATAACCTACATTAATTTTTAAAACCTAAAAATTGGTGTTAAATGTTGTTGAGACAAATTTCTATGTTACAATTTTATTTTAATGTTAATGTTTGGCTTGAATGTGTAAATCATTTATAAAAACGTTCAACAGTTTTTAGCATACACTGTGAAGAGTTGGATTCAAAAGCAAGGATATATACGCTTTCTCCAGAATATTATTATATATATGTACATGTGAGATTCTAAATTAGGATACATTTTATGATTGGTTTCAAAATCAGGGTTTCAATCATTTGTTTGGCGAGGGTTTGGGGACGGTAGCCCACCTTTTATTTAATATATTGTTATTGAAATATGTATGTAAAAAGAAGAAGTAGGTGGGATTTTGTTTTTCATTAGAAAATCAGGGTCCAAAATTAGGTTAGGGCGGTTCGGGGGTGGTAGCCCCAATTATTTTGAATGGCTTGTTGTTGAAATGTGTTTCTAAAAAGATGTTAGACGCGATTTAACAGTTGGTTAGAAAATCATAGAGCCCCAATAATTTGTTCAGAGAGTGTTAATACCGGCGCTATCTAAAATGCTTTCCATTAAATTTTGGATTTTGGAATTTTTTTGTGGAATTTTTTTTTGGGAATTATGTAATTGGTATTTAGGAAATGAATTTTTTTTTTAATTTCGTACCCAGCCCGTTTGATTTGCAACCGGCTACAATACACAATGTTGGCATTATTTGTAATATTATTGTTTTTATTTGTTTAAAAAAATGATTCTATTATTTTATTATTTTTTAAATCTTTGTTTTATTTTTATCTATTTCACTGGTTTAAAATATTAAATTAATTAGATATTTTTAAAATTCGCGCGAAAATTTTGCATATAAGAAAATTTTTCTTGTTTGTACAATGACAACCATTATTGGCGGTTATTAAAAAAATATTCCATAATATGCAGGCATTTTATTATAGATGTAGGTGGTCTTGGTCTTGCTAAAATTGTTCTTATATAACTTATAATGTATTCAGTTCTGTATCTTGCTATTATGAATATTACTCTCTGCTACTATTTAGCAGTAATTTTGAAATTCTTATTTTTTAATTCTTAAATAATATGTATTTATATGTTACATATTTTATTATTATGTATGTAGGTACATACCATACTATAACTTAATGTAAAAAATAAGCAACAGCAGTAAATGTTAGAGAGGTTAAATATTTAGATCTTTTTTCTTATTGTTAATGTAATTTTATAATAGGATAGTATAGCTTATACATACATAGTATTTTCAGTAGCGTAGCTATATAACAAAATTGGTATAACAAAATAGCTTATAACAAAATTAGTATGGCCAAAATAGCCTACTTTTCGTTTTTTAATTATTAAAAGTAATTCTCTTTCTTTCTGCAGCCTCTGTATTGGATACGTGACCTGTCCAAGATATCTTTAAGATGTCCATAAGTCCACATCTTGCAATAAATTATTATAAATACTGGCGTTTTTTCCATTAAAAAACCAGCCTTAAAAGTTTATCAATCATCCTCAATTCTTTCTTTAATAAGAAGAATATTAAAATTAATTTAAATTAAAAGCTAAAGTGTTAAGTATATAATAAAAATATTTAAAGGGTTAAGTAAACAATAAAAGGAATAAATAAAAATATAATACATAACACCAAATTTTATTTTGTTTTTAATATCTTTTTTTTTATTTAAACAGTTAATAAAAATAAAAGTAACACACAATCTGCCAAATTGCTTCTTGCACTTATGCGTTTTGTGCTAATCAGTAAGTGCACATATTTACACTAATCTGCAATAATTGCACATATTTGCAATATAATGAACTACTAGTATTCACCCGCCCCTCGAAATTCGAAGTGTTTTAATAAGCAATTGCAATTCACGCAATCTATAACAAATTTTCGGGATTTTTTAAATTTACCCTATCATTTACCCTATTTACAATATCAAATACGATAGTACTCAAAAGGATTTTTGTTTTATTATTGTTTTTTTTTTCTTATTTATATTTTGAACTCGAAATTTGAGATTGTTTGATAAATAGCTTTGGTTAACTATAATTATGTGTAGTTAATAGGTATTTATAATTTTTTTAATTAACTCTATCAAATAAGTATTTGGTAGCCGAAATTTATGTATTTAGAAGAAAAAGCAAAATTTAATAAAATTTAATTTTCAACGGAATAAAAGAGCGTCTTATTTGAATATGTATATTATAATAGGTATAGATTATACATACTATATGATACATATGTATATTCTTTACATGGGTGTTTTATAAAAATGCAAAATTAATAATGAAAGTTAGAACATTTTAGAAAAATATTGATATTGTAAGATGGCTGTATTGAATATTTTTCATTTAACACAAAAAAAATGAGAGTCGGTTGGTAAATAATTGAGTAAAACGGTTTTAAATGTCCATCATTTACAGATTAAATATTATGATATCAAATAATAAGTCATGTAAACAAAATATTTAAATGTCACAAAAAAAAGGAAAGAATTTTTATCTGTGCATATTATACAATATACCTTTATATAATAATATATATTTCATTATCATTATCATCATTATATAAATACACCAGCATCTTCTTTGTGTCCTTTTTCTGAGAAAATTACTCGGTCGATTTACATGGATTTTGGGTCATTAGAAAGATGTGATCGAGGAGAACAATACAATTTTTTAACCTTTTTCGGTAGTTTAGGAAACACAGTTTATCAAAATCTCAAATCACACAAGCAATTTTTACACGTCTTTCTATGCATTTAGATACATAATGTTAATTCTTTCTTTCCTTTTTGTACTTGATTTTTACTAGTTCGCAAATCGTAGTAGTATTTTTTGAGGTATAGCATAACCTACATTAATTTTTAGAAGGCCTGGACATTGAAATACTTAAATGTGTTTGTGCAAATTGTAAATGTATTGTGAGAAAAAGCTTCCAAAAATGACATTTCATAAAGATTTTTTTGTTCTCTTCTGTTTTTGTTTTTGTTTAAGAAAAATGCCGATTTTTAACAATTTTCTTTTCGAGTTTTCGATATGAACTTTCTTTCAACTTTCGAACAGCTTTCAACTCGAAATTTTTAACATATTTTCAACAAAATAAAATTTTTAGTTTTTCTCTAGCATTTCATATCGTCGCCATTTAATACTCTCAAAAAATTATGAGAGTACACAATTATAATAAATTAGTGAACATAACCTAATAATTTAAAAGCTTTCTAATAAATTGTACTGCAAATTTGGAAAATATATTTTAGTTCAAACTAAGATTTTATATTTTTAATTATATTAAAAAATTATAAAATTTATATAAAAATAAAGTTTGAACTTTTATCTTAATGCCAATAAAAAAATTAACTTTCAAATCATATTTTTCAGCAATATTTTAAAGAAAAGAAAAAAAGAAGTACCAAATTCTGGTTAAGCAATTTTCGTTTTTTTCTATACAGTCTATAAAAAAAAAATAATTGTAAATAGAATATTCATGTACTTACATGAAATATAACAATCTCTTTATGAATAAAATTTTACATTGCAATTCTATTTGAAAAGTATTAGAAAAAAATTAGGTAATATTTTGTTTTAAATAACTCTAAATTTTAGTAATATTTTATTTTATATAGTCATATTTTTGTAGAGTTAAATTTTTGAATTGAATTATTATTTTTAAAAGATTTTATTATATGAATATCTATATATTTAAAAAAATTAATTCAATTAATTAGTGCCTAATATTGCCTTTTTTAATAATTTCCTTAAATAAAGGGGGTGGAAAATATTCGGTTGTTGGGTGTAAATCCAATTATAATAATAGCACGATATCTGTAGCTACTTTTAAATTTCCGGATAAAGAGCCTTTGAGAAGCTTAAAAGAGCTTTGTACATAGATCAGACTGGCAACCAACAGCTTATAGTTCCATATGTAAATTGCATTTTTCAGAATTGTGTTTTAAATTAAATAATGATAAAAGTCCGCGTTTGCAGTTCCAAGTATATTCACCAATTACTTGGTAAATTTAATAGAAACGAATGATAAAAACTTACGCGATGATAATATAATTTTAAATTTCTCTAATTTAGTTTTAAATGTTAGTAAAAAATAAATTTAAAATACTGGAAATTATATAAAGGCCAAAATAATATTATTTTATATATTTTAATAGAAAATAATTACTTTAAATGTGATTTTAAATTTATAATAATAATTAATAACGATCTAAGTTACCTATTTGACAGGTAATACAGAAATAAAACAATTTCAAAATATTGAACGATATTGAAAAACGCAAAAAATTAAATAGTATTATTGACTAAATTAACATTTTTGATATGAATCTATATATAGTTGTATATATATTTGTATATATAGTATAGTTGGGATACAATCGTCATATCATTTTTCATTTTTGCCCACTCAAGATCTACTATTACTATCCGGTCGGAAAATATTGATTTTTGTGATATTTTTTTTTGTTTTTTACTTTTTTTAATATTGTTTTGTTATAAATTAATTACTTTATTTTGTTTTATTAAATTTTATTTTAAATATATCATATTATTTAGTTAAAAAATTATTTATATATTATTTGTATGTATTAATATATTTTTTTTTATTATTTTAGTTTAAGGCCTAGTCTTCAGGCGATACCACTTTAAAAATAATCGCCATATCCCCTACCTCAAAGAAAAGGCGAATAATTTATAATATTAATTTATTTTATTATAGTAATAAAAATTTTAAATAAGTTAACATAAATTAACTTATTGTAAAAATAATTAAATAGTTTATTTTTTGCACTTAATTTTATATGCATTCTAAAAAATTTACAATATTTATTAAAGCAAATCAATATTGCAATAAAAATTAGTTTTCAACATTTTTTTTTGCTCAGTATGTACCAAATTAATGCTCTTTTAAAAAGTTTTTAAGAAGATTTTTTTTGTTGAAAAGTAGTTGGAAGACATTTTTTAAAATACATATTTATGAAAGAAAATTTAAAATTTTTAAAAATTTCTTTTTACTAAAAAACGTAAAAAAGATGGAACTTTAATGCTCCCTTAGGACAAAATTAAAAAAAATCTGTAGTTTTTGTGTTATTTCCAGATTTCTAGGAGGACTACTTTTTTTTTTCATAAGACTACGTGTACTTTTTTTGAAAAAAAGGACTACTATTTAGCTTTCCTCTCTCAATGTCCAGGCCTTCTAAAAATTAATGTAGGTTATGCACTGAGTGATTATGAATGTATTATGATGTGTAGAAAATTTTTAAATTGGATTGGTAGATTTTATTAATTTATTTTAATTTTTTAAGAATTTTGTTTGAAAGTTTTGGTTTAAAAAAGTAAATTTAAAATTAATTAATTAATTGAAACTGTTTTTATTATTTTAATATAAACAAATACATATGATTGTCTTTGTTATTAAATATTAATTACGTTAATAAATATTATGCTATTTAATGTTCTAAATAAAAATTAAAATAAAAATTCTACAATGGAATTTGCCATAAGCAAATTCCGTTTTCATTGTAAATTTAAAATAAAATTTTGTAATCTAAAATTACAAATATAATTTTAAATAATTAAAATTAGTAATTAGAAAATTCCAATATATGTATAAATAATGAGTATTTTCCCAATATTTTGCCAGATGTCATAAGTCAGAACTAAGAATAAAACAATGAACAAGTATATTTGAAATTTTATTAAAAATAAAATTTAAGGACTGACGAAATATTTTCTAGTATCTATGCTTTGAACTTTGCCACATATTTTTTTTTTATTAATGGGTCTATGACACTTTACTAAAAAAAATCGGAACGAAAATATTCCGAAAAAAAAACTCCGAAAAAAAAAATTTCGAATGATTTAAAGTCTTGTAAAAAAAAATCACGAAAATACCAAAATGCCAAATAATATAAAATCTAAAAAAAAGTTTCGGAAAAAATCTTGAATTAAAATTATTTGTTTTTGGAATCACCATATTCGGCGGCCGAATTATGCGGCCACAAAACAAATAATTTTAATTCAAGATTATTGCTTGAAATATTATTTTTATTTTAATCATATATACATAATCTGGCCAATATTTAAATATGAAATCATTTTAATGACGTTTCTTTTACACAAATAATATGAACCGGGTTGCTATCATATCATCATATAATACGAACTTTTTATGTTTGTTTTGCAAACTACTAATTAATTATTAGTGTAACTATGTCAGTTCCAGTACAGTTTTTCATACAAATTTTGTATGGAAGCCAAAAATTACTTTTTTAGTGTTGCCATTGTGGAAAATTTAAATGAAGTACTAGTATTGTAAGTGGAAAATGAATTCAATTTAAGCTTTTATAATGGTAGTAAAATGATTTGTAAATATGAGTACATAGTTATTTGTGTTTTGTTTTGTGTAACTTATAAATATGAATATAGTTTTTTATGAATTTGTAGTAAAAGAAAAGAGTATATTGATCGTAAAAGATATATTATGTATGTGTGTATAAAACATTTTTGTAATGCTGCCATTGTGGTTTTCTATTATAATAAGGTTCTTTATTTAAAAACTAAGGCTATAATATAATAGAAAAAAATTTAATGGAAAAATGTATAATAAATATGAGTATAGTTCTTATGTATTAAAAGAAAAGATTATTTATCATAAGAAGTTTTTGTATTATTTTTAAATAATTAAAAAGAGCTTTTATTTTCTAACTGAGAGAATGTAAATCAAAATATGAAAGAGTGAAAGCTGCATATGTTTGTATAAATATTGAAATAATTATTAAAATTTAAAACTTAAAAATTACTAATTATTCTTTTCACTACAAAGTACAAAGTCTAAAATGAGTAGAAAATACATAGATCAGAATATATTTCTTATGTATTTGAAATCAATGTCAGTACATATTGTAATATTTGATTGAAAAAGCTATCAAAGCTTTTAAAAAACAAGTAAAAATGTAACAGTAAGTCGATGCAACCGACTTATTTATACCCTATACTTGAATAATTCGAATTAAATTAAAAATCCATAAGATTTTTTGGCAGCTGCTTGAATTTCTTCCCTTTTCTGTCTTATTCAACTCGAATTTCAGGAACGTAAAAAAGGTATCCAAAGGTATCCTCTTGGGATATGCTTGACACCTTTGTAAAAAATTTTAAGTTTCTATCTTTATTTATTTCGAAGATTGTTAGTCCTTGGGAGGTGTGTGTCAGGTACCCGAATTGCCACTCCAATTCATCGAATCCATCTCAGAAACAAAAGAAAATATGCCAGAACACCATTGTACTAAATTTAAAGGTTCTACTTTTGTTGGTTTTGGAGATATGCTCGTTGCTCTTGTGCTCGTCCGGAAGTATCCCAAATACGAACCCATGGTTCAAATTCTTTCAAATGTCAGTTTCCAATTTTACAGAAAAGGAAACATAACAGAACACCTTTGTACTAAAAATAAAAGTTCTATCTTTGTTGGTTGTGGAGATATACTCGTTTGCTCTGGGGCTCGTCCGGAAGCTTCCAAGATTTGAACCCATGGACCAAATCCTCACAAATTTCAGAAACATAAATCAAACATGAAGGAACACCATTCTGCCTAATTTAAAGGTTATACCTTCGTTGCTTTTGGAGATAATATCATTTGCTCTGAGGCTCGTTCGGAAGCTTCCAAAATCCGAACCCAAGGAGCAAATCCTCTCAAATTTCGGAGACCTAAATCAAACATGAAAGAACATCATTCTGCCAAATTTAAAGGTTATATCTTAGTTGGTTTCGGAGATAATCTCATTTGCTCTGGGGCTCGTTTGGAAGCTTCCAAAATCCAAACCCATGGACCAAATCCTCTTAAATTTCAGAGACATAAATCGAACGGGAAGGAACATCATTGTACAAAATTTGAAGGTTCTATCTTTGTTGATTTTGGAGATAATCTCTTTTGCTCTGGGGCTCGTTCGGAAGCTTCCAAAATCCAAACCCATGGACAAAATCCTTTCAAATTTCAGAGACCTAAATCAAACATGAATGAACACCATTCTGCCGAATTTAAAGGTTATATCTTTGTTGTTTTTGGAGATAATCTCATTTGCTCTGGGGCTCGTTCGGAAGCTTCTGAAATACGAATCCATAGTTCAAATTCTTTCAAATGTCAGTTTCCAACTTTATAGAAAAGGAAACATAACAGCGCACTCTTGTACTAAAAATAAAGGTTATATCTTTGTTGGTTGTGGAGATGTACTCGTTTGCTCTGGGGCTCGTTCGGAAGCTTCCAAGATCCGAACCCATGAACTAAATCCTCTCAAATTTTAGAGACTTAAATAAAACATGAAAGAACACCACTCTGCCAAATTTAAAGGTTATATCTTAGTTGGTTTTGGAGATAATCTCATTTGCTCTGGGGCTCGTTCGGAAGCTTCCAAAATCCAAACCCATGGACCAAATCCTCTTAAATTTCAGAGACATAAATCGAACGGGAAGGAACATCATTGTACAAAGTTTAAACGTTCTATCTTTGTTGATTTTGGAGATAACCTCGTTTGCTCTGGGGCTCGTTCGGAAGCTTCCAATATACGAACCCATGGACCAAATCCTCTCAAATTTCAGAGACCTAAATCAAACATAAAAGAACACCATTCTGCCAAATTTAAAGGTTATATCTTTGTTGTTTTTGGAGATAATCTCATTTGCTCTGGGGCTAAAAATAAAGGTTCTATCTTTGTTGGTTGTGAGAATATGAGAAATATGAGAAAATAAAAGGTATATGTATATTTTATATATTAAAAATGTAAAAAATTGGAAAAACTAGCCATTAGAGTCATTATACTATTCATATGAGTATAATATTATTGTTAAAAATGAGTTTCATACTTGATTTACTAAATGTAAATAATTTTTCAGAATGACGGTAAACTTTAATGATTTTTTATGAAATATGTACTTATTTGTTTTAAATAATAAAGAAAGTAAACTTCAGTCAAAAATGTAGGTATTGTGTTTTAATATTTATTTTTATCAACTTCTAAAGATTTCAGACTCTATTTGAAATATATGAAAGAATGTAGGTGGAAAAAACGAGAGAAAGAGCAATGTATGCATACATATATAATGAAATATTACATATAAATTAAATATAATAATAATAATTATAATAATAATAATAATAATAATAATAATAATAATAATAATAATAATAATAATAATAATAATAATAATAATAATAATAATAATAATAATAATAATAATAATAATAATAATAATAAATAATAATAATAATAATAGTTATATAATAATAAAAATAACAATAATAATAATAATAATAATAGTTATAATAATAATAATAATAATAATAAAAATAATAATAATAATAACAGAAGTTCTTACCTGATAGAACTTGAATGCTTTTATATTTTAAATACATTCTTATTATTAAATAAAAAAACTAAGGTAGGGGAATACCTCTATAATTAAAATATTCTGTGTCAGATGTACTTGATATATTCATAATATCTAAATTGAAATCTTCACAACATTTGAAACAAGTACTCGGAAGATATTAAGACATTGCGCATCCAAACTGATTATTAACATCATAATTCATTAAATATTTTGATGGTTGCATTGGGTTGAAATCTGTCATATATTTGTTGTTGGCTTTTGTATAACATTTAGTGCAATGACTAAGACCTCCTCGAATACCGCTCTCTGTAAACATCAGCATATCAATATCTGTAATTAACTCTAATACTACATCAGTGTGTTTTAACTTAGCATCCCAGGTATATCCAGGAAAAGTATAATAATGTGCTGGATCTAAACCATATGTTTTGATGCAACTTGAATGAGATTCTTTAAAAACATCAGCTAACAATATTATATCTGTTTTGAAATAAAGGTCTGAATATTCCCCTAAACTATTGATTTTAAATTCATTCCAAACTTTTTGGGCGTGTTCGTCTTTTTCACTAATATCACAATCGTTTAATTTGTTATAAAAATGGTTGGTTGGTATTTTTCTGAAAATTTAGATTCACAATCAAAATAGTCATAAGGATAAAACACCTTTCCTGGTTAACAAATTATATTGATATTGATGAAATGTTTTTAAACTGAGATTTTAGAATAGGAAAGAAAGCTAAGTATGATGAAAGTGTATCTAAGCTACTATCCATAAAACGAATGCAATCTTTCCACGGAAACTTTTATAAAACGATAATGCGGAATCATCAGAACATTTAATCTAGTATCCTATATTGAAATGTGTATGATGTAATGTGTATGAATGTGAAAATATTTAAAATACCGCTCACAGAAAAATTTTTTTGGTTGGTTTTTTGATAGTTGAGAAGACAGCAGACGTGATAAGCTTTTAATCCAAACATAATGATATTTTAAGGGTTCATTTTCTTCTTTCATATACTGAATATTAGTTTCATCTTCAAAATAATATTTATTTTGTATCAAAAGTAAGTTCACATGGTTCTTTTTTTTATATTTAGTTAAATAGGTAGTACCACATATTTTATTAAATAGGTAGTTATTGAAAATTACTCCCGTTATTTATTGAAATATTATTCCCGTTCTCAAATCTTGGTATTTGTTTCATGGTGATTGGAAATTTAATGTCTTCAAGATTTAATAAATCAAAATTTGTTTCATAATTTGCAACATGATTTGGATTCTTCTCAATTGGAAACATTCTAGAAAGTACTACCCAAGCAAAACAAGCGCTATCTATAGTTTTCACATTAATACATGGATTTTTTAAATCAAATTCCTTAGGGAATTCGATATATTACGGAGAAGGATCATCCGCTATCTTTTTCTTGAAATTTCTCTAATTTCTGTAAAATGGGATCTATTATATATTCTTTAAATCAATTACATATTAATTACATATCATCAGTAATATTGTACAATGGAATACTTTTGGTGTTCATATATTTGTTCTCAACTATTTCATTTAAAACTTTAAATTCCCCACTAATAATACTATTTACTTTAAAGGCATGCTCATTTTTCAAAATAATTTTCATGTTTTGGATGAAAACTTTTGAACAATCCTCCAAAAAATTTCTTGGTTCTTTGTGATGTAAATTTATTATTACGCTACTTCTTATTTTATTTTTAAAAGCTGATTGAATATTTTCCCATTTTATGTTGACTGAAGTAACTATAATTTTTCCTGTTAGAATGTAACTTTTTGTAACCTGAGCCTGTAGTAATTCTTAATTCTTTCAGTTGAATTCGATAACCTTTAATTAAACACATGCAATCAATAACATGGGTCTTCTCCCCAAGTGATCTACACTTTTCTAATAGAAACTTTAATTTTCTTAAATAATTAGAACAATTTTTTTTTGCTGCAAGACTGCATTCATTTTTACACCCAGACACAAAATGCTTTGGTTTTTCCATGAAGACATTAGTTTTTATTTTAACTTGCATTTTTAATTTCTTTTTATAACCCTTTAAATTGTTGAAAAGAAATTACCCATCCTATTGGAATGTTCATTTATAACTAACCTTTTTTTCCACAATGATCCAATAGCTATATTAAATAAAGTACCTATTTACAATTAGATAATTAAAAAAGTTTTTATTCTTTTTGCGTTCATTAGAGATTTCTATTTAGATATTGACACACCTAGAATTTAACAATGGTTTACAGAAAAATTTTATTTTTGGCTTGATGATAAATGTAGATAAATCTAGAATAGTCTAGAATAGACTAGAATAGTAATAATATAATCTAGAAAATATATATATATATATAGATATAGATACAGATATATTCAAAATATTATTATACATATCAACTTTACTGTCTTCGTTTAGTATTAATAGATAGTCAAATACATAATAATATTATAATTTTTGTACTTCTAATTCTAATAATTTGAATAATCGAATTTCTTGTATTTGTTTTGCTATGCTCAAAATAAATATATGATGTATACATGATGTATCAAATACTGCGTGCGATGTTTTTATCGCTTTATCGCTATTGTTTCATATTTTTATTTTTTGTTTTTTTTAGTTAAGCTCTTATTAATTACATAATTAGGTTCTTACACCCCTTGAAAAGCTCTTTTTATCAAATACCAATTAAATACTTGAAATCAAAATATTTTTTCAGCATCTAATTCAATTTTCAAATACCCACGAAATATATTTTGACATATGTATGGATTTATATAAATACTAGCAGAGTACCCGGCGTTGCCCGGAGTATTTTATTGGTTTTATGAAATAAAAATGATTAACATTTGTTTCTGCGTTAATTTAATTTATAGTTAACTTATTACTATGCACTTAAAGATGCTGGTAGTTAATATTCTATTTTTATTACAAAAAATCTTTAAAGGAATCAATAACCTATTGAGTACGCAATTACGGCGAAATAAGTTTTCACAATATATTCGTTAATATCGAAACATAAAATCGCATTTCAATTATAAAAGACCATAATGTAATACATTGTTTTTCGTAAGTAATGTCACTTCATGTTTTTGTGAATTATCCTTTTAAGTACATTTTGAAAAATTTGCTATTAGGTTTGCTCTATCCCTGCGTTTGTTTACAAAACTTATATACTGTTTAATAAGGAGCAATGAGATATTAACTATGCATAGGTCTCTTAAAAGAGTAATGTTGAAGAACAACTTTTTTATGTACCCTCACAGCTGGAGATTTTACAGCACCGACAGCTCTTCAAATTTTGAAAAATTTCTTTTTAAATGCATACATCTCAGGTTCTGTTTAACATATTTTCAATATAAAAAATACATGATTGTTTTTTACCTTTATAAATCTACCAGAATTTTTTTAAGTTTACTTTTTCTAATTATGTTTTCAAATTGATTGGCTAAAAATATGTGTAAAAATTGTATATGGATTAGAATGTAAAGTTTTCTGTTCTTTAAATATGTATGTACTCATTTTTGATTAAATGCTGTACAGAAATGTATAGTATAAATATAGTATTTTTAAATATAGGCACGTTATACATACTATATGTAGATATGTCAATGATATTTTATGGGAAATATGTTATACACATGCATCTTATAAAGCTAGACCACATGCATTTCTGAATGATGACATGATGACTGTCGTATGTAGGAGATTTTTTCTGTTTTTTAACGGCCGAAAATGTTATGTTGTTAAGACTTAAACACAGTATTCTTAAGATACTAAAATAACCTTAAGATATTAAAATAACCTTAATTTTAATTACTTTTATGTATTAGAAATTTGCATTGAAAGGTTTTATGGAATATTAAAAACAGTGTAGATAAAAGTAAAAAGTGTTGGAAATATTTTTTTAATAATAATAACAATACCAAAAATTGGGCAGAATATTTTTAAAAGGTATTCGTGCGGAAATGGGTTAACGAACGTTAACAAAAATTTTTCACAGGCTTTATTTAGAATCGTAAATTCATCCTGCCAAATTAGACAAAAATTAGAAACAAAATTTTCTTTTGAAAGTCTATCGTACAAATGGGTTAATGTATCACAGCAGAATTACTTAAATGAGTTTCTGCCTTAAAGTGCAGTACTTATGCCAATGTTCAATTGGTCAAACCGTTTAAGCACGACAACAAAAAAATGAAAAACTTCATTCAGGCTTGATGCTGCAATGAGTTAATGTATCGTAACAAAATACACTCAGTAAGCTTCTGTGGTAAAGAGCTAGAGCTTTTGTGAATTTTCAACTCAGTTGGTCAAACCGTTTAAGCGCGATAACAAAAACATTAAGAAACTTCATTGGGCCGTGGTGCCGAAACAGGTTAGCTGAGTGGGCTTCTGCCGTGAAGAGCTACACTTTTGTAATTTTTCAACTCAATTGATCAAACCTTTTAAGCTCGACAACAAAGAAATTAAAAAATATCATTGAGGCCTGGTGCCGAAACGGGTTAATGCATTGTAACCAATTCAACTCAGTAGGCTTCTGTGCTAAATAGTAACAATTTTGCAATTTTTCAACTCAATTGGTCAAAACTTTTAAGCGCTTTTAAGCTTTTTTATTTTAAAATTAAAATACTTTATTGGCCCCTGGTGCCGAAACGGGTTAATGGATCGTAACCAAGTAAAGTGAGTGAGCTTCTGGAGTGAAGAGCTACACTTTTGTAAATTTTCAACTTAATTGGTCACACCGTTTAAGCGCGACATTAAGGTAAATTAAAAAATTTCACTGAACCCTGGTGCCGAAACGGGTTAATGGATCCTAACCAAATTAATGTAGTAAGTTTTTCTGCTAAAGAGTAACAGTTTTGCAAATTTTCAAATCAATTGGTGAAACCGTTTAAGCAGGACATCAAAAAAATTTAATGAACTTCGTTCGGCTCTCGTGCCCAAACGGGTTACCAGAACTTTACAAAAATTCGTCCCAGGGGTTTTTTCAGACCACGAAACCGCCATACCAAATTGGACATAAATCGGAAGCAAAAATTTTTTTCGAAGCCCGCCGGGCCGAACCCGGGTTACATATGGCAACCCAATTTCTTGGGTACACCACTAAAGATGAGAAGAACATTTGTGCAAAATTTCAACTCAATCGGTCAAACTGCTTAGGCAGAACAACGAAAAAACCAAAACGCTTTAAAACGCTCTCGGGCCGCAATGGGTTAATGAACCGAAACGCGATATAGCCTATAACTCCTTCCGGGGTCGTTGAAATGTTCCTGCAAAATTTGGTTGCAATCGGACTGGTGGTTTTTACGTGAATCCGTGCCAAACAAACAAACAAACAGAATTTCTTCCTTATATAATAAAGATTACAATGTACATTCATATTACATACAAACATATAATATATTCTTGTTCTATCTCTTTTTTTAATTTAGATTCTTTCAGATGTTAAACCATCAGGCTTTTCAATTATACAAAATAAGATTTTAACGCTTAATTCCTTTTTCTTCTACGACAAAACGCGTTGTTATACTCTATATACATACATAAATATAAAAGCCCCAATTACTACAAAAATAACGTCAATATTATGAAAAGCCCCTTTTTGATATAAGCTAAATTTCTCTTCTTGTTAGAACAATATTGTCTCCAAGGACAACACTAAAATGTTGTTTTTGAAAAAATTATTTCATTTGTTGTTTTATTTTAAGTTCTTATTTAGTTTTAATATTTAGATTTGTATTGTTTTGTTGTTGTTTTTTAAAAGCTTTCATAGCTTTTTCAATCAAATATTACAATATCCACTGACATTGATTTCAAATACATAGCAAATTTATTCTGACGTATTTTATATGCTTTTATGTTAACTCGTCGTTGTCGGTTTATTTGTTTATTTATTTATTTATTTGTCATTCTGTCACGCTTTTTATTATCTTCGTAATCTGTTAGCAACATTTGTAAGTGTTGTATGGTGCAGAGGAAAGTGTACAGGTTTCAAAAGTGAGGGTCATGTTGTTCGAGTCCAGTTCACATGCAACTTTTTTTTTTTAACTATCTATTCATCAACATTTTTTGAATAAAGCCTTCCCCAGACCGACGCGTTTTGTTTTGCGGCAGCGGCGCGATTGCGGTGCGGAATAAAAGTCGCGCGGAAATCGCGCGGAATCCGCATATGTGCCCACACTGAAAATTTAAAAATTCGTAATAGATGTCAAACAGAAATTAAAAAATTATTGTATTGTCAATAAATTTAAAAAAAAAAATTTAGTTTACATCGAGTGACCTGTGTTTGTTTACAAAAAAAATAATACTTTTGATTTTATCTAAACAAAATAACAAAATAATTATGTCGTCAGATGAAGAAGAAGCACTTTTGTTATTTGCCTTACTAGAAGACGAAGAAAATAGGTAAATGTGAAAATAATTATTTTTGTTTTTGAAACTTACCTCCTCATATATAATATGTATATTTTTTTTAAGGAGAAAAAGAAAGTGGGTGCATGATATTAACCTAGATCGGTTAAAGTATGGAGAATATCATACATTGATGCCACAACTTCGAAACGATGAAAAACGTTTTTATATATATTTTAGAATGACAAGTAAGTGTTTCGATGAAATTTTAAGCTTAATAGACAGCGATATTCGAAAAGTAGATACAAATTATCGGGAAGCTATTTCATCTGAGGAAAGACTTGTTATTACATTAAGGTGAGAAATTGTAACATAATATGTTTATGAAAACAATTTTTACAAATTTGATATGTATAATTTTACAGATTTCTTGCTACTGGTGATAGTTTCTACACAATTGGACATAGTTTTCGTGTTGGTTTTTCAACAGTTAGTGCAATTGTTGTAGAAGTTTGTGAAGCTATTTGCAATAAACTGCAAAGTATTTATCTACCAGAACCAACAATGGAAATTTGGAAAGAATCTTCTGAAGGGTACATGAATTTATGGCGTTTTCCAAATTGTATTGGAAGTATTGATGGTAAACACGTGTCTATCAAGTGTCCAGATAATACTGGATCGAATTATTGGTGCTACTTGCATAAATTTTCTATGGTGCTCATGGCTATTGTTGGTCCAGATTACAAATTTATATGTGTAGATATTGGTGGGTATGGCAAAAATAGTGATGGCGGTATTTTCGAAGAATCCAATATTGGAAGAAAATTTGAAGCAAATATGATGAATGTTCCTGAATCTAAAAATTTGCCTGGACAAAATGAACGATGTCCACACGTTGTAATTGGAGATGAAGCTTTTGGACTAAAACCATATTTAATGAGACCATTTGCTTATCGTCAATCAAGAAATGATCCAACAAAAAAAAATTATAATGAAAGACTTTGTGCTGCAAGAAGAGTTGTCGAAAATGCATTTGGAATATTGGCTCAAAAATGGCGAATATTTTATAGACCCATAGAAACCAAAACAACAACAACAATTTTAATTATAAAAACAGCATGTGTCTTACACAATTTTTTACGAACAAAAAAAAGTGATGATAATTTTTTTGAATATCTAGATCCACCAGAGTCAGAACTGGGAGCTTTTACCAATATCACGAATGATCCAAGACGAGCAACAAATATAGCATTTGAAACTAGAGACAAATTTGTCAATTACTTCAATTGAGTCATTTATTTTCAAGACATTAGTATACAATCTAGTAATACAAAATCCAGTAAAAGTAAAAAATTTCATTTATATTATATTTTTTATTTTTTTTAAGTTGTTATAATGAATTATAAGAAGAATAAAATGAATTATATATATTTGTAATTATCGAGAACAATAAAAAAAGGTAAAATTTAAACTTATTATTAATTTTTAAAATTATCTAAACTAAAGCATTGAGAAAAATTTGGTGTCTCAGATAAAATAGATATTTCAGATGAGCATATATCACTTGCATATGATGTGCTATCACGGGTGCTTTCTTCCAAATTTAATAGCTCTTGCTGCATAATTAATTCTGCTATTTTCATTTTGGTAATAATCTGCCTTTTTTTTGAAAATTTTTTTATGGTTTTTGCATGGGCCAACATAAGGCAATCAATTTCATCTTCCTTGTTTTTTTTTTTTCTTCTAAATAATTAATTACTCTGCCTATATTTGAAGATGGTGATGGTGGACGACTCTTCTTGGCTTTTTTTCCAGGAACAAATGCAGATGGTTGATTTATAGCAGACTTGTCACAGGCTTGAATTGTTACGGGTGTTTTAGAAGATGATGGTGTCTCAAAAACAAATTGTAACTCTTCTGTTTGATTATTCAATAAAGCTATATAAATGATAACACAAACTCTTATTATTTGAACATATTTACAAATAAATAAATAATCTTACAAGATTCAGCAATAGGTGGTGATGTGATATCTAATTCCAAACTACTTTCATCCCTATTCTCGCTATTGCTATTAGTTAAATCACAATATGTTATATCCAGATTTGCGACATTGGAACTGGTTTTCGCAAATTTAAAAAAAGGTTTAAAAAATTCCATTTGGTCTGCCCATATCCATTTATTTTTAAAACTGGCTGCTTGACCAGATTTAGTTTTTTGATTCCTTATATGTTTAGCATAGGAATCCCTTAAATTTTTCCATTTTTTTCGTAAATCATCAGCTAAAAATAACATAATTTTTTAAATTACACAATTACACAATAGTTTATAAAATAATACAATTGCAAAAAATATTTCTTATTTCTTACCATTTTCATTTAATTCAATCCCTATTTCATCCCATATTTGATCTTTTTTTCTTATATTTTTATAATCTTTGTTTGATAGATCGTATAATATGGGATATTTTTTAACTAGCTCGATTAATTTTTCCATTTTGTTCTCCATTTTGTCCTTTTGTTTATTTTTAAAAATAAAAATGTTTGACATTTATATGCGGAAACCGCATAAAAATCGCTGTCAGCCGCGTTTTTTTTGCGGAAAAAATTCTTATGTATATTTGCCGAAAAAAAAACGCTGTAAAAACGCGCCGCAATCGTGTTGGTTTGGGCATATTCATAAGCCGCAATGTAATAATATTTTGCGGAAAAAAAACGCACCGCTGCCGCAAAAAAAACGCGCCGGTTTGGGAAGGCTTAAAATATGTATATATTTTGTATATATGAATTTGAAACTTAAATTTTTATCTCTAAATTCATGCATACAATACACACGCAATATATTTTTGATCTTTTCTCCTATATCTTTAATGCATATTGAATATGCATGGTTAAAAATTAAGATTTTATGTTCGTAATGTGTTCATTAAATATTTAAGTGTTGTATAGTGCAGAGGAGGGCGTACAGGTTTTGAAAGTAAGAGTAACTTGGTTCGAATCCAATTCGTGTACGTACATTTTTTTTTTTTTGTTAACTGTATTCATCAACATTTTTTTAATAAAATTTTATGTATAATATACACATATTATTTGATCTTTCCTCCTATAATAATTTAGTTCAATCAATCTTGATGTGCACATGTATTTTGTATTAGAATTTAGCAAAACACAAAGTATATAGGTACAATATTTTTATGTTACTAAATTATTTTGTTTTAAAACATTTGTTTAGGATTTAAATCAGAATATGTTGTCAACATTCTTTATTGCATATTGAATATGCGGCGTTAAAAATTAATGTTTTATGTGTTTTAATTAGGAACATTTATTATGTCGATTGTGTATATAGATATACATATAAAATTTCATTCAAAATAATTACAATTGCTAAATTCAAACTACATACATACATAATATATTTTTGTATGTACCTACATAGTAAAGTATATAAAAAGTAACGATCATTACAAAATTATGCTTTTGCGCATTACGCATTATGATTTACAAACAAAATTTTGTCAACACAGAAAATTAAAACTACGTATGTAAATATGTACGTACGTATGTAAATAATATTATGTTATAATTTTCTAAATTATTTTGTTCCGCTCCATTTGTTTATAATTTAAATCAAGATATTTGTCAACATTTTTACTGCATGATCTTATTAAGGGATTAGTTATGTAGGTAGGTGTTCAAGGTTAAATGTTTGTTTGGATATACGATATACTACTAATACTATACTATAGAAATATGCAGTAAAATACATTTATGTACCTATATCATTTTCATACGTGTTAGAAATATTGCTTCAACTAAAATTGGATTGTAATATTTATAATCACAGTATTTTGGTACATATTTAACCCTTCGAGGTACTTTCATTATTTATGAATTACTGGAATAAAAAATGTTTACTCTTGCTGTAATGGAATCGATTTAACGTCTCTTAATTTACTTAAACATTTTATATAAAATTGTAAAACGTATTTTACATCAGAAACAATAATTAATGTATGTAAAAATATCCCATATTTTTTAAATTTAAATTATGTGTTTCATTTAAAACTAAAAAGTATAAAATAAAATAATAAGTAAAAAAAATAATTTTTAAAATACATATGCTTTTTTCAAAACCGAATTTGCCTAAAAAGTAGAAAATAAAATTGATTGCAAAACTTTAGCTTTTTGGACTGTTATAATATAAAAGTGAGTTGCTAGTGCAAGCATTTTGGACTGTTATAATATAAAAGTAAATTGCTGGAATAAGGTTAAATAAAAATCTGCGAAATTTGAGGTTCGTGTTTCTTTTTTATTCCAGCAATTTAGTTTTATATTATAACAGACCAAAATGCTTGCACTAGCAACTCACTTTTATATTATAACAGTCCAAAAAGCTAAAGTTTTGCAATCAATTTTATTTTCTACTTTTTCGGGGGCCAATTCGGTTTTGATAAAAGCATATGTATTTTAAAAATTATTTTTTTTACTTATTATTTTTAGACTTTGTACTTTGTAGTGAAAAGAATAATTAGTAATTTTTAAGTTTTAAATTTTAATAATTATTTCAATATTTACACAGTCATATATACAAATGTATCTCTAACACATACAAACATATACAGCTTTCACTCTTTCATATTTTGATTTACATTCTCTCAGTTAGAAAATAAAAGCTCTTTTTAATTATTTAAAAATAATACAAAAGCTTCTTATTATAAATAATCTTTTCTTTTAATCTATGTAAATACATAAGAACTATACTCATATTTATTATACATTTTTCTATTATATTTTTTATATTATATTATAGCCTTAGTTTCTTAAATAAAGAACCTTATTATCATAGAAAACCACAATGGCAGCACTACAAAACTGGTTTTATACACACATACATAATATATCTTTTACTCATCAATATACTCTTTTATTTTACTACAAATTCATAAAAAACTATATTCATATTTATAAGTTACAACACATAGAACTATATATTCATATTTACAAATCATTTTACTACCATTATAAAAGCTTAAAATGAACTCATTTTCCACTTACAATACTAGTAAATACTGAAGTCATTTACATTACTAGTAAGTCATTACATTACTAGTACATTATTATTACATTACTAGTAAGTAATGAAGTCATTTAAATTTTCCACAATGGCAACACTAAAAAAGTAATTTTTGGCTTCCATACAAAATTTGTATGAAAAACTGTGCTGGAACTGACATAGCTACACTACTTTAATTGTTATAAAATAAAATGGAGATAAAAGAAATTATAATTATTACAAATAATATTAAACTATTGTTTTTTTTTACATATGTACTTATTTGAACAGAAATTCCTTCATTTCTTTTTTTTTATGTTTTTAGCATTTTTTCGGGATTTTTACCATTAAATTTAAATTTGAGATTTTTTTTCGGAATTTTTTTTTTGGGGATTTTTTTGTTCGGGTTTGTTTGTTTTTTTCAGCAAAGTGTCTTGCACTAATTATTAATACATTAATTAAAAAAAAATATTGGATTTGTATGAAAAACGTGCATTATTATTAAATTTGTGATGCATACATAATATAATATTAATTTTGATGCAAACGTCAACAAATAATTTTGCTAATTATAAGAAAATTATTTTGTACATTTATTATAAATTTCTAGAATCTATATGCCCTTTTTTATTTTTAAAAAAAGTTTAAAAATAACATACATTATGTTTGTAATTTTGTAAGTTTATGTTTTTTATGTATGTTTTTTACTGGTTTACAATTCAATCCAATTTTGAAAGCATTCATTCATATATAAAGTATTCATTCATATTATATTCATTCAATCTTCATATTATATTACCTCAATGGAAGAGACGAATTTTTGGTAGATTGATCACGAATACTCATTCCAATAAGAGCAAATTTTTATATACAATGTACACATTTATATACCTGTATGAAATATGTTCAAAAGTATAATAAATTTGCCATTACGTTTGTGACACCTTAAAGGAGTCGAGCTAGATATTGTGTCAAAGGTATGGATCGGCTTAGAATCGAATTCTGAGTCCATTAAAGTATGTACGCCCGTTTGTTTTTCTTTATATGGAAACATTTCGGTATTTATTGAAGTTAGTTATCTGAATTTTTGCAAAATGGTGTCGAGTTACAGGGTAACAGCATCTGTGAAATTTGGTTGTGCTGGTGCGGCAGCTTCGGGTAACTGCCATACAACTTTTCTTTTTAAATGAAAATAACTTAGTGTCTAGGCTAGGTATTGAAGCTAGGTATCAGAAATTTGTGAAAAGATGTCGAGTTACATGCCAACAACCTTCGTTAAATTTGGTTGGGCTAGAACAGTAGGTTCAGTCTTCTTGCGTCTCTTGCAACTTTATGAAGCTAAGCGTCTGAAATCTTATAAAAGGAATTCAAGCTTTGGGGTAATAACTTCAGTAAAATTTGGTTGTGCTGGTGCAATAGATTCGGATACATACAATTGCACAATTTACATAAATATATCTCGGTAGTTAATGTCGGTACTAAAGCATACGAAATATTTTAAAAGATTATCAAGTAGAAACACAAAATTGACACAAAACAGAATTTACAGAATGTACTTTCATACATTATTCAGAATTAAAACATAAATAAAATCTTCATAAATGACAGCTTTAACAAATATACTCATAAGCTATTTTTGGAAGCAAAAAATAAATTTAGAAAAGATAAATTTACAAAATTGAAGTTACACTTTCGTCAATTTTAAGGTAATCCTATATTATTAAAAAAAGTTGTTAACAGAAATAAAAATATAATGTTGGAGCTTTAATTTTTGTATATTACTTCAAAAAAATTTGGACAGGTGTTCAAGTTACAGGTGTTTAAAAATAAAGAAGCTTTTAGTTTTTGACCCCATACAGCTCCGAAACGGGGGGTGATACAAAAATATTTTCTTAAATGGCTCATACTTATTCAAAGACCTAACTTCCTTCAAAGTTTCAAGTTTCTAACTTAAACCGTTTGGAAGATAGAAGGAGTCAAGAATTTAGCAAAATTTGAGTTTCGTATAACGATAAATTAAGACACCGTATGCCACAAGTATATATTTATTGTATATATGTTTTTAAAGCTAATAAAAGCAGTAATCGTTTGGCGTTTCAAATTGAAGATATACCTTATACAACTTGTGTTATAACAATTGAAATATAGAGTTTTTACGAACTTTCGGCTGTAGCTCCGTAACGGAAGGGGCTACCGAAAAAAGGTGTTCCATAAAATTTATATTTTTATGATATCTATTGGCAGTTAAAATGTCATGGCTCTATTTAAAAAAAAATGTGGCGATCTGAAAGTTAGTTCTTCGAGAGCTGCCAGAAATTATAATTTTCATTTTCATTTTGGTCAGATCTCAACCAAAAAAAATAGGGAACCTACAAATTGATGTAAGAATATTTTGTGTTAATTTCAAGACTCTATCTTTATTAGTTTTTGAGTTATCTTGCCGACGGACGGACGGACAAAGCTTAATTGACTTAGAATTTGATTCTGATCTGATCAATACCTTTGACGGTATATCTAGCTAGCTTATTTCGAGGTGTTCCAAACGGAGGAGCAATTTTAATATACCCGATCCTTATCGTACAGGTATAATTAGATTTGGAAATTTTTCCTTTTTTTAAAAAAGGATTTGCAAAATTTCTAGATAATGAAAAATCATACAATTTAATTAAATTTTATTTTAATTTTGATATTCTAAATTCCAATATTGAGGTTTATAACTATTTATATTTATTAGCTTTAAATGGCTTATTATCTGTTATTTATGAACATACTAGGACAGAGTCTGGCAAATGTCTTGATCATTTTTATCTTCGTTTTGACAAAATTCCCCTTAGTTCATGTGAAATTTGTTGTTTTAATTTCAACATTACAGTTCATTCAATGACCGGTTTATTAATTAGGAGCTTAGCAAATAACTATTCTACAAGTTATATTCATCCGTAACCTAAAAAAATAATTGATTTTAATAGAATTTCAGGGAGAAGTTTTGCAGCATTCAACAGATTTAAACATGCTGGGTATCGACTTGGTCAAATCACATTTTTGGTATAGCTAAAGATGCAGATAAATGTTGGGTTTTTTGTATCGCTGCAAAACTTACTTTTCCACACCTGATCTTCTCAATATCTATAAAACGTACATTAGGGCGAAAATGGAGTGTAATACACACATTTGGGCTGCAGACCCTCAAACAGTGCTGGGTTTTTTAGAAAATGTGCAAAACAGAGCTATTCTTCTTATCAACGACCCCAGTGTAACTTCAATGCTCACTCCACTCAGCCATCCCCGCACAGTTGGGTCACTGACCTTGTTTTATAGATATCTCGTTGGGATTAACACCTATTCCAAAGAAATAAAACAGTTAATGCCTTCACTCAAAATTTTCCAACGAGAAACAAGGAGGCAACGGAAGCTCATCCCTAACATGCATGGCGAAATACAGCTTATGGAAATTCATTTGTATGTGTTCCCTAAAGTTGGTCATCCATCGCATGTGTTCCCTAAAGTTGGTAATTCATATGTGTACGATTTACTTAAGTTTAAGAAGAACATTAACATCTCTCTTCAAAATATCCTTCCAAATTTTCTTACCTATCTCCCATAATCCAAATTTCCTAATTCCAATTTCTTCAATTATCCTTTCCACATCTAAATACATAAATAAAATTTTAAAATATAGTTTGCATGGTAGGAAATAGGAATTTCACAATATAACTGAATATAAACATACAAACTCGATTTGGTGTTTGGTGCAGTGGTAGAGTGGATGATTCTTGAATTTAGAGTTCTAAAGAGTTCTTTAGTTTGCAAGTTCGATTCGATTCTATTTTTTTTTTTTTTTAGGTTGTTTTTCTAATATTTTAAACGAAATAAAGTTTTACATATCATCATAATATTTAATCTGTACATGACAGACATTTAAACCCTTTTCCTCAATGATTTACCAACCAAATTTATTTTTTTTCTTTGTAAATGATAAATATTCAATACATCCATCTTACAAGATCAATATTTTTAGAAAATTTTCTAATTTTCATTAATAATTTTCCATTTTTATAAAAACCCATGTAAAAAATATACATATGTATCATATAGTATGTATAGTCTATACCTATAATATACATATTCAAAAACGACGCTCTTTTATTCCGTAGAATTTTAAATTTTGCTTTTGGTTTTTTGTCTAAATACATAAATAAAATTTTAAAATATAGTTTGCATGGTAGGAAATAGGAATTTCACAATATAACAGAATATAAAAATATAAACTTCATTTGGGGGTTTGGTGTAGTGGTAGAGTGGTCGATTCTTGAATTTAGGACTCTTTAGTTTGCAAGTTCGATTCGATTCTATTTTTTTTTCTTTTTTAGGTTGTTTTTTTTCTAATATTTTAAACGAAATAAATTTTTACATAATATTTAATCTGTAAATGACAGACATTTAAAACCCTTTTATTCAATGATTTACCAACCAACTTTAATTTTTTTCTTTTTAAATGATAAATATTCAGTACAGCCATCTTAGATCAATAAACAAAATTTGAAAAAAAAAAAATTTGAAAAAAAAAAAAATTTCGAAAATTTTTGAAAAACCCATTTAAAGAATATACATATGTACATATGTATCATATAGGATGTATAATCTATTCCTATAGTATAGATATTCAAATAAGACGCTCATTTATTTCGTGAATTTTTGATTTTTTTTTTTCGATTAGAAACTTTAATATATAGGTTGTATGGTAGGAGTAGGAATTTCACAATATAACTGAATATAAACATTGAAAATTCAGTTTACTGTTTAGTGAAGTAGTAGAGTGTGGGGTTGTTATTGGGTGCTTTTTGGTTTTGCAAATTCGATTCAGTTCAGTTCTGGTTTTTTTTTTTTTGGTTTTTTTTTATATTTTAAACGAAATAAATTCTTACATATCATAATATTTAATTTGTTTAATCATTTTACTCAATGATTTACCATCTTATGCATCTTATAATATACATATATAATAGGTATATGTATATTGAGTTTCCAATCCTCAATAAATCAAGGTCATCTTCTAAAAGATAATAATAACCGTGTTTTTACAAAACATATGATTTGCAAAGAAATTTTAAATTCATAAAGGCATTAATTATTGAAAATTGTATTTACTGTATACTGTATACTTACAGTATATAGTTTCTTTATAATAAAATAAAAACATATAGCTTATTTCGTTTTTAACTCAAAATGGAGAATTAAAATCAAATATAAATAAAGCCCTTTGGATGGCTACCAAATACTTAGAGTAAGTTAAAAAAATTAGAGTTAGAATAAATTAAAAAAATTATAAATATTGGCTACGGATAATTGTATTTAAGCACAGTTATTTATCAAACAATCTCAAATTTCGAGTTCAACGTATAAATAAAAAAAAACATTAATAATACAAAAATCCTTTTCAGAAAACATATACATTTGATAGAGTAAATTTTAAAAATCCCATTATTGAGTGCGTGAATTGCAATTGCTTATTAAAACACCTCGAGTTTAGAGGGGCAGGCGAATACAAGTGATTTTTTAAATTAACTTTTATAACACATAACTCAATACATTGGAATGTGTCAAAATTTTCATTATTAATTGTATTGTACTGTATACTGTTTTTTATACAAATTGCTGTACCCCCCATTCCTTGGTTGCAATGATCTTGTCGTACTATTTTGTAACCGTTTAAATGGAGGTAATGTTTATTTTGTAATTTAGTTTCAGAAAGACAGAGAATATCTGCCTTTGTTTCTTCTGTGAAATACATAAGAGAAAATCTTTTGTTATAAGAGACAAGCGAGTTGACATTAATTGAAATTATTTTCAAATCAATGTTATTTGTTGTATATGACATATTTATCAATAAATGGGGACGTTAAACATTTCGTATAAATATTTAATATCATTAGTATTTTTATTTGTATTTGTTTCAATTGTGTTGATTTTTTGTAGACCAAAAGCATATTATTATTTAAATTTTGTAGTATACATAAATGTGTTCAAAATTGAGGTATCATTTTAATTTTAATAAAAAAAGACTTTTTTTTTTGAAATATTAAATATATTTTTATTTTAATTTATTACAAATAGGTTCCGGTTAATAATGAAAAATTATGTTGGCTAAGTGGCCCCGTCTACTACTTCGGCAGACTTCCAATCTTTTGCCAAAATTCTGAATCACGTTGTTCAATAAACTGTTCTCAATGGTTGAAATCTGCTCGATAATGTTGTTTTTAAGCTCTTGAATTGTTGTGGGATTATTGCTGTACACTTTCGATTTCACAAAACCCCACAAAAAAAATCCAACGGTGTCAAATAAGATAACCCTTGGATTCTCTTCACCCCAAATGCGGCAATTCTGTTTATTGACGTAGCCATTGAGCTGGAAATGAGCTTCGTCGGTGAAGATTATTTTGTTAAAAAAATTCTCATTTTCTTCTTGTTTTTCGATTGCCCAAGAAACGAATTGCCGACGTAATGCATGGTCAGTTGGTTTTAATTCTTGCGTCAGCTGGATCTTATAAGCCTTTAAATGGAGATCACGATGCAAAATGTTGAATAATGTGGATGGTTTGATGTTTAATTGCTGCGAACGATGACGAATGGAAGTTTTTGGATCTTCTTCAACACTTCTGCTCACAGCTGCTACAGTTTCGATCAGATCCAGTTTCTAGAACAGATCCAGTTTCTAGAAATTTATCAACCATCAGCTTGATGGCACGATTTGTTGGAGCATTTTCTCTACCAAATTTTGTTCGAAATTTCCTAATTTCATCTTGAAAACTTTTACCATTTTCAAAAAATGTTGTAATAACAAAAACACGTTGTTCCTTCGCATATTAACTAACCGGAATGTCCATATTAACTAACCGGAGTGTATTAAGAATATACCTAAAGAAACCTCGTATAAAAATTCAAGGTAGAAAAAAAATGGCGGCAAAATTAAAATGATACCTCCATTTTGAACACCTTATATTATCATTATTATTATTTTTATACCCTACACATTAAGTATAGGGTATATTAACTTTGGTATGGTGTTTGTAACCACCAAAAGGAAGCGACTTAGATATAGACATGTATATATATTCTGAATCAGGATCACCTCAGGAGTCGATTTAGCGATGTCCGTCCGTCCGTCCGTACGCACGATAACTCAAAAAATAATGATGCTATCTTGATGAAATTTATACTGTAGGTTAAAAATGACTAAGGTAAGGCGGGGATTGTAAATGGGCGAAATCGGACCATGCGTTCGAGTACCTCCCATACAACTCCCAAAACCGAATACGCATATCTTCGAAATTAATAAAGATAGAAACTTAAAATTTTGTACGAGGATGTGTTTTCCAGAATCCCTGATATACCTAAAATTTGAGATGAATTGGAGTGGTTGTTTGGATACCTCCCATACAAATCTCAAAACCGAAAAAGCATATATTCGAAATTAATGAAGATAGAAACTTCAAATTTGGTACTAGGGTGTTGTGTCGTGAATCCCTTATTTGTTGAAAATTTGAGATGAATTGGAGGAGCTGTTCGGGTACCTCCCATACAACTCCTAAAACCGAACAAGTATATCTTCGAAATTAATAAAGATAGGAACTTCAAATTTGATACGAGGCTGCTGTTTCCTAAATCCCTGATTTGCCTAAAATTTGAGATGAATTGGAGTGGTCGTTCGGGTACCTCCCATACAACTCCCAAAACCGAACAAGCATATCTTCGAAATTAATAAAGATAGAAACTTCAAATTTGGTACTAGGGTGTTGTTTACTGAATCCCTCATTTGTCCAAAATTTAAGATGAATTAGAATGGTTGTTCGGGTATCTGCCACACAACTCCCAAGACCAAACAAGCATATCTTCGAAATTAATAAATATATAAACTTAAAATTTGATATGAGAATGTTCTACCCTGTTGATGTCTCTAAAATTTGAGATGAATTGGGGTGGTGGTCCGCGTGCCTTCACAGACTTCCCAAGACCTAAGAAGCTTATTTTCGAATTTAATAAAGATAGAAGTCTGAAATTTGGTACAAAGGTTGTAAAAGCATTTATTTTTTTAGCTTAGTTATATTAAATACTTAACTAAAATAACTTATGGATTTTTAATTTAATTTGAATTTTTTAGGTGTAGGGTATAAATAAGTCGGTTACATCGACTTACTGTTACTTTTACTTGTTTGTATTATTATTGCTAGAACTAGAATTACTGATATTATTTTTAGTATTCCCTACCACATTTGCATACGAAAAATTTTTATTAGTTAAAATATTAAACATTTCATACCTATTCTAATTTTTTCTTTAGCGATCATAGCTTCTTCTTTTTGTTTTTGCTGTTTTTATGTGCTCCGGGCAATTCCTATAGGAAGCTGAGTGGCCATGCTGCTTGCATAATACTCAGAACAAAACATTTCTCTCATCTTCCTTTTTTATTTTGCATTCTCCGGGAGTGTGATTTTCTCCACATTTAACAGATCGAAATTGCTTGTTGCAATTCGCTGCCGAATGGGAAAATCTTTGGCATCTGAGATATTGATTTGTTTTTTGTTTAACTAAATATTCCCAGTAAACTGTTGTTTTATTAATAGCTTTTACTTTTTTTATTTCATTTATTTTACTGTCCGCTGTTGCTTGGAGAATAAAATATGATAATATTTTGTTGTTCTTGATAGATTTTTTCGTTTTCAATCTGCTGACTGATTCGAATTTGATATCATTTTTTTCAAACGTTTTTAGAGAAGTTAAAATTTCTTCTTCTTTGTAACTTGCGTCTAGACATTTTAATAAGAGGCTGATTTTTTCTCCTGTTTCGGCGTGAATGTATAAAAATTTGTCTGAGATGTTTTCAGTATTTCCAATATACATTTATAGTGAATAATGTTATAGGTATATATATTACAACATGCGTTTCAGAATTTTTTTTTATTAAAAAATTGTTTGTGTTAAATTTTATTGTTTTTTTTTTAATAATTCAATTTCTGTATTAAAAATAATAATTGGTGGCATTTTTTTATTATTATTATTATAGATGTTGTTGTTGTTGTTATTGTTTTTATTATTGTTGTTATTGTTAATATTAGTGTTTATATTTTTGCTTAAATTATTGTTGCTATTATTGTTATTGGTTTTATTGTTTGAATTTTGTTTATTCATAGCATGTTTTTGCGATAGAACTTTTATAAATTTCTCGAAATCGTCTTTGTCGTTTTCATCTTCGTGGTTTTAAGAGACTTCTTCGTTATTTTGAGAAACGTCATCTAGTTCCATTAGCGCACTATACGAATTGTTTGTGTTTGATTTTTTTTCGACACGTGTTTCTATTTTGTTTACCATTGATTCATTTTTATCTTTTCTGCAATTTATTATTTTTCCAAATTTTTATACCCGTATGAACTATGTTCAAGGGTATAATAAATTTGTCATTACGTTTGTGACACCTTAAAGGAGTAGGTATAGATAAGGACTAGATATAGTGTCAAACCTATGGATCGGCTCAGAATCGAATTCTGAGTCGATTAAGCCATGTACGTCCGTCCGTCCGCCCGCACGATAACTCAAAAACTAAAGGAGCTAGGAGGCTGAAACTTTTTTTACGTCACTTTTACAAAATTGTTAGTTTTGCTATTTAAATCCAACATTTTCGGTCGGCGGGATCGAGTAGCTGCCATACAACTTCTATCTTTATATAGAAATAACTCAGTATCTATTCAAGCTACGTTTCTGAAATTTTGCAAATGATGATCAAGTTTTATGGCAACAACTTCTGTAAAATTTGGTTGTGGTGGTGCGACGGATTCGGGTAGCTGCCATACAACTTTTCCGTTTAAATGAGAATAACTCAGTGTCTGTTAAAGCTAGGAATCTGAAATTTTGTGAATGATGATCAAGTTTTACGGTAACAACTTCTGCAAAATTTCGTTGTGCTGGTGTGACGGGTTCGAGTAGCTGCCATACAACTTATCCGTTTAAAGGAGAATAACTCAGTGTTTATTGAAGCTAGGAATTAGGCTAAACACTGAGTGAATTAGGCTAACTAGGCTAAATTTTTATTTAATTTTTCTTTTATATTTGATTTATTATAGTATTTACTAAACACTTAAAATAAAAAAAATATTAATTTTTAATTTAACTTTTTTTTTTTGTTTATTTTTTTATGATTGTTTAATATTAATTATACCATTAGTTTTAGAAATATCGTTTTTAAACGTCTTCACTGATCGAAATCTCAGAGCGAACTCCATATTATGCATATTGGTATAGTATATTATTAAGAGAGTGACATATGAAAAATATTTACAACTTTCCAGTTTATTGATTTATTATTTAAAATTCAGTTATTATTAACCAGTCGGCTCGTTTAGTTTAATTTCCGCTAACTTCCTCCAATTTCTTCGAATTTACTTTTTATACCCGTACGATAAGTATCGGGTATAATAAAATTACTTCTCCGTTTGTAACACTCGAAATTAGAAAGCTAGATATACTCCATTTGTATGGCATATACTAATACTGCAGATATAAAAATATCTGCGTGTACTTATTTTGTGTATTTATAAGAAAAAAATGAATGAATGAAATATTTAACCTACAAATTGATCCAAGAATATTTTGTGTTAATTAAAAAACTCTAGCTTTCTTAGTTTGTGAATTATCGTGCGTTCGGACGGACAGACAAAGCTCAATCGATTCAGAATTTAATTCTGATCCGATCCATACCTTTGAAGGTATATCTAGTTAGCTTATTTCGAGGTGTTACAAACGGAAGAGTAATTTTATTATACCCGATATTTATCTTACATGAAGGTGAAACTATCTATATAAAAATAAATAAAAGATTAGGGACAAAGCTATCTCAGTAGATAGCTTTGTAGGCACTCGGGCCAGACAGGTCACCCGGATGTAGGTCAAACTGTAATTAGGACAGACAGGAAGTATTTTTTTTATTTGTTTTTATTTATTTATTTGTTATATATATCTGATACATTTCAAAATTATACGCATTTCGCGATTTTCGAGCTTTTGTAGCCTTTTTATACCCTACACCTAAAGTATAGGGTATATTAACTTTGGTATGGTGTTTGTAACCACCAAAAGGAAGCGAGTTAGGTATAGACATGTATATATATTCTGAATCAGGATCACCGCCGGAGTCGATTTAGTGATGTCCGTCCGTCCGTCCGTCCGTACGCACGATAACTCAAAAAATAATGATGCTATTTTGATGAAATTTATATAGTAGGTTACTAATTACGAAAGAAAGGCTAAGTTCGAATCTGGACAAAATCCGTCCATGGGTTCGGATTCTGGAAGCTTCCGAATGATTCCGGACGAGATTATCTCCAAAAGCAACAAAGATAGAACCTTCAAATTTTGTACAATGATGTTTCTTCCCGTTCGATTTATGTCTCTGAAATTTAAGAGGATTTGGTCCATGGGTTTGGATTTGGAAGCTTCCGAACGATCACCAGAGCAAATGAGATTATCTCCAAAACCAACAAAGATATAACCTTTAAATTTGGCAGGGTGGTGTTCTTTCATGTTTTATTTAAGTCTCTGAAATGTGAGAAGATTTGGTCCATGGGTTTTGGAAGCTTCCGAACGAGCCCCAGAGCAAATGAGATTATCTCCAAAAACAACAAATATATAACCTTTAAATTTGGCCGAATGGTGTTTTTTCATGTTTGATTTAGGTCTCTGAAATTTGAGAGGATTTGGCCATGGGTTCAAATTTGAAAGAATTTGAACCGTGGATTCGAATTTTGGAAGTTTCCGAACGAGCCGCAGAGCAAATGAGATTATCTCCAAAACCAACAAAGACAGAACCTTTAAATTTTGTACAATGATGTTCCTTCCCGTTCGATTTATGTCTTTGAAATTTAAGAGGATTTGGTCCATGGGTTTGGATTTGGAAGCTTCCGAACGAGCCCCAGAGCAAATTAGATTATCTCCAAAACCAATAAAGATATAACCTTTACTTTTGGCAGAATGGTGTTCTTTCATGTATGATTTAGGCCTCTGAAATTTAAGAGGATTTGGTCCATGGGTGTGGATTTGGAAGCTTCCGAACGAGCACCAGAGCAAATGAGATTATCTCCAAAACCAACAAAGATATAACCTTTAAATTTGGCAGGGTCGTGTTCTTTCATGTTTTATTTAAGTCTCTGAAATGTGAGAAGATTTGGTCCATGGGTTTTGGAAGCTTCCGAACGAGCCCCAGAGCAAACGAGATTATCTCCAAAACCAATAAAGATAGAACCTTTAAATTTTTTATAATGATGTTTCTTCCAGTTTGATTTATGTCTCTAAAATTTAAGAGGATGTGGTCCATGGGTTTGGATTTTGGAAGCTTCCGAACGAGCCCCAGAGCAAATGAGATTATCTCCAAAAACAACAAATATATAACCTTTAAATTTGGCCGAATGGTGTTTTTTCATGTTTGATTTAGGTCTCTGAAATTTGAGAGGATTTTGCCATGGGTTTAAATTTGAAAGAATTTGAACCGTGGATTCGAATTTTGGAAGCTTCCGAACGAGCCGCAGAGCAAATGAGATTATATCCAATACGAACCAAAGTAGAACTTTTGAATTTGGTACAATGGTGTTCTTTCGTGTTTGATTTATGTCTCTGAAATTTAAGAGGATTTGGTCCATGGGTTTAGTTTTGGAAGCTTCCGAACGAGCCCCAGAGCAAATTAGATTATCTCCAAAACCAATAAAGATATAACCTTTACTTTTGGCAGAATGGTGTTCTTTCATGTATGATTTAGGCCTCTGAAATTTGAGAGGATTTGGTCCTTGGGTTCGGATTTTGAAAGCTTCCGAACGAGCCTCAGAGCAAATGATATTATCTCCAAATGCAACAAAGATATAACCTTCAAATTAGGCAGAATTGTGTTCCTTCATGTTTGATTTATGTTTCTGAAATTTGTGAGGATTTGGTCCATGGGTTCAAATCTTGGAAGCTTCCGGACGAGCCCCAGAGCAAACGAGTATATCTCCACAACCAAGAAAGATAGAACTTTTATTTTTAGTACAAGGGTGTTCTGTTATGTTTCCTTTTCTGTAAAACTGGAAACTGACATTTGAAAGAATTTGAACCATGGGTTCGTATTTTGGAAACTTCCGGACGAGCACAAGAGCAACGAGCATATCTCCAAAACCAACAAAAGTAGAACCTTTAAATTTAATAGAATGGTATTCTGGCAAGTTTTCTTTATGTTCCTGAGATGGATTCGATGAATTGGAGTGGCAATTCGGGTGGCTGACACAAACCTCTCAAGGACTACCAATCTTCGAAAATAATTAAGATAGAAACTTAAAATTTTATACAAGGGTGTCAAGCATATCCCAAGCGGATGCCTCTTTTACGTTCTTGAAATTCAAGTTGAATAAGACAGAAAAGGGAAGAATCCACGCAGCTGCCAAAAACACTTATGGATTTTTAATTTAATTCGAATTATTCAGGTGTAGGGTATTAATAAGTCGGTTGCATCGACTTACTGTTACATTTACTTGTTTAACATTAAATTGGATGAGAAAGCATTAACAGTTGAGCAATACTCGAAATGTGGCTTTACCATCGTGTTGAAAATGTTTATTGTACTGCATTTTTTGCGATTTTTTTACACATGAAGTCAATATGTTTGGTAAAATTTAACTTTCTTTCAATAATTAAAACTAAATATATTATTTCATCGACAGTTTCCAAAATTGTACCATCGATTCAAATAGTGTTATTTAAGACATCATTAAACATCATTGCCTTAGTTTTCTGAATATTTAGGCTCAGTTTATTTTCTTTAAACCAACTATTGATGTTACTTAAATCTGCGTTTATTTTATTGACACATTGATTAACATTTTGATCCTCTATAAAAATTAAAGCGTCGTTCGCAAAAACTACTATTTGCCCAAATTCAACCACTTTTTCTATGTCGTTAATAAATAATATAAACAATAAGACCCCTAAAATTGTTCCTTGTGGAACACATGTGGCAACGTTTTTAGATTCAGACAAATGATTATTAAATTAAGTTATTTGAGTTCTATTATTTACATATGAATCAAACCGTTCTTATATATATTCTTTTTCTCGTATTCCATAATTTTCAATTTTTTTCATTGAAATTTTTTATCTACTGTTTCAAATGCCCGGTTGAGATCAACAAAAACAGCGATTACAATTTTTTTGTTGTGTAGGTTAATGTCATAAAAGTAGGACAAACAGACAACGGCGACCGCCAGACAAGTCTAGTTGTTTATAAAGATTGTATATTTGTTTTTAGTAATAGGTAAACATGGAAATAGTAAGAAAAAATGCGTTTTTTTATATTTGCATTTTTGAGATGAATTTATTTCTTGCTTTTTTTTTTTATGCCAAGTATTTAAAGAAGAGGAAAGAAAAACCATTAATTAATTGTTATGTAAGAATGTTGACAAAAAAAATATGAATAAAAAGAAAAAAAACGGGAAATCAAAAATATCTAACGTGGTACAGCTTTACTTCTTATACATGTAAACTTGGCTTAAGTAATAGACGCTTATGAAAAGTAGAAAGAAAAAAATAAATGTAAAAAGAAAAAACAAAAAAAAGTTTAAACGTACAAGATACAACAATTTTAAAACGTACAACAGTAGTATAGATATGGGGCTTCTGGCGCAGCTTTTTCGGAGTAATATAAATTTGTGGATTCTGGCACAGATTTTCGGAGTTTTCAGTGATGTAGGTAAAGCTAATACGTATAGTAGAGACACGAACCAAAAGAAGGTAAAGATTTAAGTTTCAAGAGTTAATTGTTAATTTGAAATTTAAAAAAGTTTACGGTTTAGATATAATATAATTGAATATATGAAAGTTTAATATGTAGAAAACTTTTTATTAACTTTTAAACTAACTTTTTAAACTAAATATATGAAAATTGGATATGTAAAAAACGTTTGCGTTGAGATCAGTTATATTTTAAAAAAAGTTTAAAAATTTTAACGAATATTATATTTTAAACTAAATAATATATGAAAGTTTAATATGGGGAAAACGTTTGCGTTGAGATCAGTTATATTTTAGAAAAAAGTTTAAAAACTTTTATGGATATTATATTTTAAACTAAATAATATGTGAAAGTTTATTATGGGGAAAACTTTTCTGTTAAGATCAGTTATGTCTAAAATAAAGTTTAAAAATTCTCCGTTTAAATGCAATTTTAAAAAGTATAACAAAGTTGCATTAATATAATTTTTTTGTTGATCAACAACTTTTATATTTAATTTTTATTGTTATTAAATTGAAACTTTGTTATTAATTTATATTGAAAATGATAACTTTTAACATTCGATAGACATTAAAATTTACAATAAAAGTATTAATTGAAATTTGAGAAAAGTTATTTAAAATATACTGAAATTATATATATATAATTTAGTTAAAACTGGATGCGTGTGCAAAATTAAATTTGGTGTGAACCAAATTATAATTTGTTTACTGATCAACAACTTTTATATTTAATTTTTATTGTTATTAAATTGAATTAGATTAGTTTCAATTTCTAATTAATCTAAAGTTTCAATTTGATAATTATCAAAAGAAATTAAAATCGAACTTGTAACGAGTTATATTATCACTATAAATACTGTTTCATTTTAAAAAAATAGTTAATTAAATTTTTATATTGAAGATAACAATCTCAATAATTAAAAAAATTATTTGAATATCAAAAACAGGTCTTTCTAATTTTAAATAGTTAGAAGTACTGGAGATAAATGAAACCTACAAAATAAAGAGTTTCAAATTTGATCACAAGGGGAAATTTGGAAAAACCCTTCTGGTAAAAATAATTTTTAATGGAGTAACCGTTTGAGTATTTTCAAAACAATAACCAATGCAATTTAATTATCTTAGATGATTTAATACTTGATGCTTATGGAGAAAAATTTGTGACCTTTTTATAAAAGGATCACATCATCGAAATCTTTCAATAATACTAGGTACACAAAATATTTTTCAACAAGGAAAATTTTGTAGAGATATTTCACTTAATTGTAAATATTTAGTTCTTTTCAGTAATCCACGAGATAAAACTCAGATTTTGTATTTAGCAAGACAAATTTTTCCGGAGATGGTAATAATAAATTAAGTAAAGAAAGAATAAATTGCGATTTTTAGCTTGCCAAAAAAAAAAAATTAAATCTAAACGAAAATTATTAATACAAAGTGGAGGATTAACTCTCTTTTTACCCAAAACAGTGGAGGATTGACACTTTCTCAATTTACAAATAAAATAACACGTCATATTGACCTCAGGAACGGAAATTGGATTGTTGGTTTAACTGAATTTTACTGTAATGATTTCCTTCAAACAGATAAATATGAGCGTTCAAATGGTGTATTAATTTCAATAGGAAAAACTACTGTTATTACAGGTGAAAACGATTCTAGAAGAGCTGTTGTTAAACGAATGGGTTATATATTTTACCCTGATATTCATAAATATAAATTTAGATGTGATGATTGGAAAATACATTTTTTACCAGTTTTAATAAATAATATTATACCAGAAGCAGGATTTAAAAGAAAAAAAGTTTTAAAAGAGTTTTCCTATGAAATTTCAGAATCTTTGTTAAATGAAAAGTATTATAAAGGTGATAAAAAAATATTACTTCCAGCAGAATAATTGCAACGAGTAAGCAGATCTCAATCATTTGCAACAGAAAATTTTATTTACAAAAAAACTTTGAATATACTATCCCAGAACTGAGCAAAGCAACTTCTTTCACAAAAAGAAAAAGTGATAAATTTAAAAAAAGTTTTCCCAGATTTATTCAAAGAATTTTTTTCAATGAATGATGATCAATTACCAGGTATGATGGTTATTTACACTGACATTATTCAACCGAACATATATGGAGATAGTACAATAAGAGCATTAACAACTATTAACTGTGAAAATTGTAGGAATCCTTTTAATAGTGAATTTAAAAACGTAGAATACGTTCCAGTAGAAATAGTTTATTTGAAACTATTTCAATATTTAAAACAAAACAAAAAGAATTAAAGTTTCCTATCCGTAAAAAACAAAGCATATCAAAATCTCAGGATAAAAATTTAAAAGATTTAACATCTGCAAAAACATCTAGTTGAACGTCATATACATAGATAATTATAAAACAAATGGAAGAGTTTTATGTAACTTTATTAAGTAATTCTTCGGGTGATATGTTTCCTGAAAATACTTTTTCGGAAGTTACAAATAAAATACCACGTCATATTGATCTCAGGAACGGAAATTGGAATGTCGATTTAACTGAATTTTACTGTAATGATTTTCTTCAAACATATAAATATGAACGTTCAAATTATGAGCTATAGCATGAAGGTAGTCTTCAGATGTGTTTGTCATGAACATGATGTGTTTGTCATATGATTGGTAAAAGCTTCTTGTGAAGGTAAACTTCTTTCGTCAAGTCGTTCAATGGAATTTAAATAGTCAAACTCCCTTTCGAGTCATAAGTTTAATTTTTTATTATTATTGAATTCTTTTTTTATATGAAACAAATCGTTTTCATTTAAATTTTTACATAAAGAATCAAGGCTAGAAGCCATAAATCTAAAGCTATCGAGAAAACGTAAATAAAATGAATGATTTTTATCAATTGTAATTTTTTTAGATAATGAAATATAACGTTCTTTATTCAAAGGAATGACACCAATATGTCCATTCACTTCGTTTAGTTCTTTAAATAAAAGATGGCAATCATAACTGGAAAAATTGTGAAAAAATATAGGAAAAAAATTTGGCCGCCTATATAATAAATTACATTTAGAATGAGCGGGTCCTTTATAATTACCAATGGTCAATGGTGACAATGGTCTCTAATTCTATCATTAAAAGCTAAATGCTTACCACATATGTGACAATTTTCCTGAATTAATTGTTGAAGCTGCTCATCAAGTGTTAATAGATTCATTGGCTTTGGCATCATAAATATATTGTTATATAATTCACTACATGTTTTTGTTAACGATATGACAAATTACTTAGCACAGTTAGCTCCAACAAACTCTTTGTAACAGCTTTGATTATCATCAAAAGAACATTTAATGTAGTAGGAGAAAGCTACTGGAACATGTTGATGAATATTTGTTGTTGAAGACATCATTGCATTAGAACTGCATGTTGCAATAGGTTGTAAAATACTCTGAGCATCAGCATAAATAACAAAAGGTGTTTCTAATTGTTGTTGATAATTTTTAAACTCGAGTGTATTTTTCTCAATAGATGGAAGTTTTGTAACGACTTTATTGTACTCAATTTTGTGTAAATCACGCTGTTGTAATGTATGAAAATGTTGCAAACACATATTACAAATATAAATTTCATGTATATGTTTTGTTACAGAACTACTTATTAACCTTGATAAATTTTTAATATAAACAAAATGAAATTTATCATCCTTTTCCAATAGCAATAAATTTACATTGTATTTTTTTTCTGATTTTGTTAAATAGAATGGTCCTACAACCTCATATTTTTTATTAATAACTTCCAAACAAATTAATACTTATTTCACTATTTAGTTCTTCAAATAAATTTAACTCGTTCAATTTAGCTGGAAATTGCATAGTGCTAAAATTAAGTTGTTGTACATCACCGAACTCTAGCTCGACTATGGGTAGAGAAATATTATTAAGTTTATATGAAGATGTTCGTTCAGCATTTTGAATGCAAGTTTGTAAAGCTGATACTAAACACCACTTGAAACAGAAGTTGTCTTTATTTTGAATATTAACGCATGCTTTTTTGTCTTCTATGCTTTTCGGTAGTTTAATATAACTAGACACACGTATTGGTTCAAATTTATTGATATTTATTTCAATATGTAAAATCCTGATTAATTCCCAACCTCTGTCTTTCTCTTGGAAGTCTTCTGCTTGTTGTTGAATAAGTTCTTTAGCCTTTTCAAAGAAATCATTAAGATTATCTGCTTGTGTAATACTAAACATTCGAGTTTGAAAGGATTTGATTGATATATTTTCAAACTCTTCTTCTGTTAGCTTTATATATTCGCCAAAAAGCTCAATATTTACTTTTATAGCGTTGTGCTTTTTTAATGATTGCATCAATAATTCAATTATATCGGTCTGAGCCTTTTCCAGAAAGTTTGATGGGTTTAGTATGCTTTCATCATCATTATCTCTAATAAACGTTTCGATTCTATTTTGAAAACATTCATCAATATGTCTAACATTAGATCTAATTACTTCTGCTGCATTACTTTTATGTTTATTTGTTCGGATGTGATAGTTTCACAAAGTGGTTGTAACGGTTGATTTGCACTTACTGCAAAATTTTACATTCTCCAAATTTTTTTGATGTCTCTTTTTATGTTTTAATAAACTATCATTTCTATTAAATGATTTTTTACATATTTCACAATTATGTTTTAATTGTGTTTCACATTTATGTCTTTTTAAATTGTCAGATCTTGTGAACACTTTTTCACATTTATCACATTCCAATTTAATTCTTTTGTTTTCTGAACTCATTTTTTTTTTTGTTAGTGTCCTTTTCTTATATTAAAACAATATTAATTTAGTCTATAAATGACTTTAACTTAATCTTAAATTTAGTGATTTAACACGTAAACTCAAGAAGTTAATTGTATATATATACAAATTTTTCTAATTCTATATAGATAAACCGAAACTAACTTGATTGCATAATTTGAATGTATATGTATATAACATATCAGAACATAAAAGGAATATTGAGTTTTTCTAATGAATTACTACAATGTTGCATATTAATCTAATTGTTACAAAATTGAAACTATATACCAACAAAGTCATAATGTGGAAAATTGCACTTGTACTTTTCATAATAGATGTCGAAGTATTTAAGATATACCTACACAAAATTTTTTATATTATTTTATCATAACACTATCTAATAAAAAAAAAATTTAAAACCTGTAAAATTAAAAAAAAAAAAAAAAAAATGTATGTCTAACTTCCATATGTATTTACAAAATTAATTTGTGTAAATAATATCTAATGAATGCAACAAAGGATTGCAGGATTATTCTTAATAACTTTTTTTTTTTTTTTAGGTAGTTACGTTTTCTAACCACAAAATCAATAATCACTATTAATTAATGAAACAACAACAACTTGACAAATACATAATTTATGCTTTATTTAGTATATAGAAATATTCTGTTAAATTATAAAATAATAATAATAAATATGTACTAACCAATGTTGCATCATATTAGAAAAAAAATTTACTAAATAAAAAATGTGCTGTCTGGGACATGTGTGTGTGTATGTTTGCGTGTTAAAAGTTTTAAGTATGTTAATAACACACATATGTTTAATGAGTCAAGTGAATGTGCAACAATGTGTAAATAAAGAAATCAATGTTTTTTTTTTTTTTTTATAATGTCTTTCAATGATTTTTACATTACATTTTATATTTTATTTTAATAACAAATACATTGAAAAAGTTGCAACATGTATTGCATAATAAATTCATAAATATTTAATGTGTAATATTTGTGGTTAGATGTGCGTTCATTATAAACAAATAAATTAATATTGGATGCAAAAACAAAAAAAAAAAAATTTAATGATATTATATCATGTTAAAAACATATAGTAGGTGGGGAGGCATGATTTTCTCCTTCTTCTATAATATTTTACAAATGTATATAAACTGATGTTAATTAACTTATTTCAAAAACAAAATCAGTTCATATTGAAAAAAACCACAAAAAAAAATAAAAAATAAAACAACAAATATGAAAATGGTAAGATTTTTTTTTTTTTCTTATTCTTAAATTAATTCTATATTATTTTCTATATCTATTTACATATATATATATAATTTTGCAGGCTTTTATTGAAAACTTAATTTCGTTGGGGAAGGGTGTAAATGAACCATACCGAAACATTGATTTTTTGATGAAAGATAAAATGTATGAGGTGCTATCTTGGAGATTTTTAGATACGAAAAGAGGACAAACAGTGGTACTGTGTGAAGTGCAAGATCCATTGAGCAAGGAAATCACTATATTTTTCATGCCAGAGCGATTCTCCAAAAACGTAACAACTCAGTCACAATTGGCTGAATTAAATAGTACTTATTTTTATTTTAAATTTGACCGGCTCCGACAACGGACTTCCAGAAGACCGGTTCTAGAAACAGACTTCTGGAAGACCGATTCTGGCAACAGACTTCCGCACGACTGATTCTGGCAACGGACTTTCGGAGGACCGGTTCCGGTAACGGACTTCCGGAAGACTTGCCCTAACAACGTTCCCGGCTCTTGGGATCTAGCGCCCGGAGGGGCTGAGGGCCCAGGGCTGCGACGCACGTCATCGCCATGTCTCCGAGTCAACTGTTGCCAGACTTTAGCGTTGATTTACAACAAATAAACATTAAAAAAAAAAAAATAATAATAATAACAATCTGCGAGAGAGAGATAGACAGCAAGTTTTCTTCCATAGTCAAGCAGATGAGATCAGATTGTTTTTTTTTTATTTTTTTCTTTGAAACGGTCTTTGAAGATTCGAAGATCTGATGGAGGATTTGAGAAAAATTTTTCCATTCTGTATAATCTTTAGGTATCCCCCCCACGAGATGGTTGCTGAAATCAAAAGTATAAATAAAATGCTAATGCTGCTGTTACTATTGTTTGCTATTACACTATTGGTTTATTTTAATATATACGAGTAGTAAAGAATAAAATGAACAGCAACAACAAGAGCAGCAGCAGCAGCAGCAGCAGCAGCTGGAGGGCTATAGTTGATTTACAATTTATTATTGGAAATAATAGAGAATATTTTTTAAAAGAATTTTCAATGATATCTGATGGTTCTCTTGTACCAATGCTATTTATGTTTAAAGCACCATATTCATTTGAAGAATTAAATTTTGATGCTAAACAACAAAATGAATATAACAAAAAGAAAATTAATATGTTGGACTGGAATTATGGTTTTATAGAATATCTACAATTAAAAAATATCTTAGAGAAACATTTAACATCATTTGATATCATTTATGTAAAAGGTCTTAAAAAAAACAATTTTTAGATAGCTTTTTTTCAAATTCAATAGTAGAAGTTATCAATTTAGATAATAAAATTCCACCTCTACAAAAACTAAGGAATTTCATCACCATTTGTCCCCACCATCAAAATACGGAAAATTTGCAAAGACTTGCTGTAAAAAATTGTATGAACTTATATATATTTTTAATAAAAGATAATAATAAAAATTGGTTTTAAAAAATATTTGTTTTATTTATTGTTGACCAATATATTTTTTCAGACATAAATAATGGTATTTCATAAAAGAGCCGGGAATAGTTGCATTGAGCTATATGCAAATTCATAGGAATATAGAAATCTTCTTGTTCCAGTTTAAGCTTATTCTTTGCAATACATCTCTCAAAATATTTTAATACATATTCTCGCACATTCAATTCGGTTCCATTGTTATATAACATCACTGCTTGAATAAAGTCTAACATAAGACAAAATCGGGTGTACTCATCTAGTTCCAATGTAAGTTTTTTAATGGTTCCTCCAGCATAATTAAATTTTAGTGGAAATTTATTTGAATTTAATTTATGGAGTTGATTGCTTGTAAGATCTTGATAAAATGCATACCACTCCAAATAATTCATTTCGCTAATAACTTTACGATTACGTTGGAAAATTATTGTAGCAGCGAAATTTTCACCATTAAATCCTATTTGTATTTTTATTGTTTGTTTTTTATCCAAATACAATCAATTTTGTACAATACAATCAATTCGTACAATACAATTGTATAATGCAAATTGTATTATACAATTTTGTTATAATACAATCTCACTGTTGAATGGTGGATTTTCAAATGAATCAAAATATTCTACACAGCCTTGAACTGATACAAAAATTGCTGCCAATCTATTCCTTTTTTAACAGAAGTGTCGGTATTTATTACTAAAATACCAGGTTTTGAAATATTTTTCGGTATTTGATCAACAGCAAAAACACCTTTAAATAGTTTTCTGTTTGCACTATTACATTTCAACACTTTCTCTATCTGAAGTGTATTCATTATTGTTTTGTAAATGAGAAATATCAATTAGTTGAGTATTTCCATTTATGTATGCTGTTAAAAATTCAACTTTAAGTTTTCCATTTGTCAACACTATATCGAATTTTTCCAATAAATTTATTAAATTAATAGTTGTTTTGTTGTTGTCCATATGCCCAAAAGAAATAGTTTTACGTTTTTCTTTTATTCCAACCACAACAAGATTTTTTACAAATATTGTATTGTTATTATCCATACAGAACGATAAATCTACTATAGCACATGCCATTTTTAAGCGAGGTGAAAGGGTCGCCTGAAATTCCTTTTTATATGTTTAAGTAAACGTTACGATTTTTATCAATTTCTATATTAGCATCAAATTCTGCAAACACAATACATGTTAATGTTGAAGTTAATGGAGAACTCAGTCTTGCTTCAATCTTTACTACTCCCTAGTTTAATCAACTTTGACATGTATCTGTTCCCGAGCCGTCTGCTGACAAATCAAAAGCCAGCATTGTATAACCTTTTGAAAATTGTTCTTTTGAAATTTGATCAGAATGATTTATACCTGTTCCGCTAAATAATGTTAAATATGCACGAGAATTGCAAAGATTATTCAATGTAAAATTTGTTTTAATTGCAGAGTTTGGTGTAGGCACTCCATTCACATATAATTGAAATTGTGTGAGATTTTGATGATCGAAATGGTATGGATTTTTTGATCTTTTACCATTTGTAAACTAATTTATTTTAATTAGTTTGATTAAAAAATTTTATTAATTAGGTTTAATTATTTTTCTTAAATAATAATTAAAAAATAACAACCGTATTTTTTTTGTTTAACTATAATTTATTTTTCGTACTAGAAATTATGTTTGTTCAAGTTAAGCTTCCATTAGCGACTGACTAAAATTATTTTTGGTTTATTACAATTACAATATAATAATTAAGAGTTAAATAGAGAAAGAAGAAATTAGTTCTGTTATAATTACAATATAAGAGTTTAATAAAAAGAAATTAGTTGTGTTACAATTAAAATATAAGAATTTAATAAAGAATGGAAGAAATTTTATTGTTAGGTTGGAGTAAAATTATCCATGCCCGCGCCTTTGAAGGAATCAGCTTCAATATGACCTGCTGGTAATGGTGCAATGGAGTGTAGCTGGCGACGAAATATCTTTCCTCGAGCTTGAACATCAACAACTTGTACTCTCCCATCTTTGCCAGGATATAATTTTGTTATTCGACCTAAGAACCAATGTTGTGGTCGCAAGTTGTCTTCGGCCATTAAAACCAAGGTATCAACTGCAGGATTTGATGTACCTTTAAACCACTTAGATCTTTTTTGTAAATTTTTTAAATGCTCGTCAGACCATCTCTGCCAGAAGTGTTGTTGCAGAGTGGACAGTCGATGAAAACGTTTGATCGATGAAATCAAGTTGACTACCCTTTCTGGAACAGCATTCAAAGGACCTCCAATTAAAAAGTGACCAGGTGTGAGAGCTTGCTCGTCACTTAGATCTGAGGAAAGGGGAGCTATTGGTCTGGAGTTTAGAATGGCCTCAGCTTGAGTTGTGAACGTTGTTAGTTGTTCATATGTTAAATTAATGCCAAGAAGAGCTCGATTAAGGAGACCTTTTGCAGATTTTACAGCAGCTTCCCATATACCACCAAAATGAGGCGAACGAGCTGGTATATGGTGGAATTCAATGCCTTTATGAGAACACCAATTAGCAATAATATTCTTATTCTGTTGATTGCAAAATATATTCTTTAGGTCGTTTAATATCGCAGGAGCTCCCACAAAATTAGTTGCATTGTCACAATATAGCCGACTACACATTCCTCTTCGTGCGACGAAACGATGATACCACTTCAATATGCACTGCATGGGTGACGAAACACACGAATATTGCAATGTTTGCCTTGTATAAATGTTTACTTCGGAGTCCATGAGATATCAATATGGGTCCACCAAAATCTACTCCTGAAATTTTAAAGGCTCTGTTCGGGATTAGTCACCTGGTAGATCGCCCATAATTTGTTTCAATAACTTTGGACGAAAACGAAAACATCTAATACATTTCTTTACAACCCTTGTGACTTCAGTTCTTCCGTTAACTATCCAGAACCTTTGACGGACGAAAGCAAGAAGCGCTTGAGGACCTGCATGCATACTTCTAAAATGAAATTTTTGTGTTAATAAAAATACAAATTTATTATTTTTTGGCAATAAAATAGGATATTTTGACGAATACGAAATATCAACATTTCTCAATCTTCCGCCAACCTTTAGTAATGTAAGACCTTGCTCTGATTCTATGAAAGGGTTAAGATTTCTAATATTGCTTTTGAGCGATACCTGCGCGTTTTGTTTCAAACAGGTAATTTCAGCAACAAATTCAATTTGTTGAATCAATGATATTATCTTTAATAAAGCATAGTCTCTTTCTTCAGCTGTCAAGATATTCGAGGTCCGGTGTTTTGAATTGGTGTTACGATAACTGTTGATGAATCTTATTAGATATGCAACAATGTTGATTATTTTGTCGTAATCGCTGAATTGAGTAATTATGTTTAGAAGATCATTTTGATCACACTGTGATGCTAAGAGGGACAAGGATTCTTTAACACGAAGATCTGGTAACTCAATGTATGTTTTATTTTTACAGGAGGCCATGAAGTTGAAGACTTATGTAAAAAATCTGACCACTTGAACCAATTGGAATCTAATAATTCTTGCACTGTTGCTCCTCTGGACAGAATATCTGCGGGATTGGAGGAAGAATTTACATGTCTGTCTTACATGTTACATTTAATACCTTCTGAAAGCTTTTGAATTTATTCTATTTGCCACAAAAACATTGAACCTAGATGAGTGAGAAGTAAGTTGATCAAGGACGATTTCTGAGTCACTCAAAAAAATTCCATTATGAATCGGCGGGGTAGGTATTATACTTGGATAAACCTTTTTAAATAAATTAGCCAATAGCAAAGCAGCGCATAACTCGAGTCTTGGAATTGATTGTGTTTTAGTGGGCGATACCTTTAATTTAGCAGTTAGTAGCTGAACGTTAATATTTTTGTCAAAATCGATAGATCGAATGTAAATGCAGGCTCCATATGCCCTCAAACTAGCATCAGCGAATCCATGAACTTCAATGTTATGATGTAAATCGGTATTAACCGCAAACCGAGGTATTCGAATGTCTTTTAATAGGGAGAAACTGCTTAGAAAGTTGTGCCATTGGGTATGTAACTCGAGCGGAAGCGATTCGTCCCAGTCTAATTTGAGTAGCCATAGTTTCTGCATAAAAATGTTTGCCTTTACAATGACTGGATTAATTAAACCCATGGGGTCAAATAAACGAGATAAATTTGACAAAACCATTCGCTTCGAAATTTTCTTTACTTTATTTATATCATCCGATAATATGTAACGAAATTCATCTATTTGCCGCTACCAGGCTGTGCCAAGAGTTTTGATAATTGAATTACCGTCAATTAAAATAAGATTCTCTCGAGTACATTCATCTATGCTGGACATAAAGGGTCCGTTATTTGAATACCACTTCTTCAATTCCATGCCAGCTGATTCTAAGATTGAATTAACTTCTGAGCGGATTAAGTTGATTTCACTCAGAGATTTACCTTTACCTCCCGCAAGTCGTCAACGTAAAAATCATTAGTAATTATTTTAGAACCGACTGGATATGCGCTTTGATTTTGATGAGCTAGATATACAATCGATTTTGTAGCTAAATAAGAGGCTGATTCTGTACCATAAGTCACGGTTTTAAGGCGATAAGTTCTCAGTTTTCCTTGTTGACTGGGTCTCCACAGTATGCATTGATAGTATGAATCACATTCATCTATGTAAACTTGACGGTACATTTTACAGATATCGGCCTTTAAAGCATATTTATAAAATCGAAAACGAATTATGATCGAGTACAAATCATCTTGCACTGCTGGCCCCACCATGAGTGTGTCGTTCAAAGATATATTAGTAGTAGTTTTACAACTTCCGTCAAAGACCACTCTTATTTTTGTAGATGAAGAGTCTGGTTTGAGCACGCAATGATGAGGTAAATAATACTTCACTAAGTTCTCATCATTGCTTGGAACAATTTCCATATGATCTAGATCTTCATATTCTTTTCTTCATATTCTTCATATCTAATTTTTTTTCAAGACTGTAAAATCGTCTTTGTACTATATTGCAAAAGTTACCTAGTTTATGTATATTATCCTTAAACGGTAACTTAACAAAAATTCGCCCATTGGCTGAACGAGAAGTATTGAGGTTAAAAAACTCCTCACAAAATTGTTGCTCAACAGTGAGTGTAGACGGGTTGGAATAGAAATTTTCAATTTTCCAAAATTTTTGCACAATATCGTTAAGAGATTCATCTAAATCTAACTTAGGAGTTTCTACTGCAACATTGTGAGAGACTCTTTTGTCTGATAACACAGGTGAATTGAATTTTGCAGAAACAATCCAGCCCAGCATTCTTTTTTGTAAGGTGGGAAGATTAGGTCCTAATTTTATTTGTCCAACGGACATTATTTCAAAAAATGTTTCAGCCCCAATGAGTAGGTCAACCCTCTGTCTTTTAAAGAAAAGCGGATCAGCAAGGTCCAATTTTTTTGGGATATTCCAATCTTCAATTGATAAATTAAAAGCAGGTAGAACGCCGGAAATAGTTAGTAAGACTAACAATTTAAGATTTAATCGAAGATCAGTTGTGCGAGATTTTATAACAGCATTAGCATACATTTTATAACAGCATAAATCGCGCTGTAGCGTGAGACCCTCCTATTCCACTTATTTGAGCAACCGCTTTAGATTTTTTCAGGCAAAGTGATTGAATCATATATTCAGATATGAAATTTAGTTGCGACCCAGAATCCAAAAGAGCTCTTACTGGTTTTAAAATTCCAGAATGATCACAAATATATACCACCGCGGTGGCTAACATAATATAATTTTCACCTACGGAAAATGAATTATTTGTAGAAGATGAGCTCATAACTTCGACTGATGAGCTGCAAGGACGAGCAAATGAGGAACTACGTGATGAAGATAAAGATGAAATAAAATAATTTGTAGCGGCCGAAGACTGTTCATTTTCTGAAGAAATTTTAGTAGAATATCGATGCAAAAGTGTGTGATGTGGAAATGAGCATACCTTGCATTTGGAGCTCTTGCAATTTCTTGATGAATGCCCTTTGGTAAGGCAATTAATACAAAGTGATAAGCCTTTTATGTGATTATATCTATCATGTACTGTTAATGCTAAAAAATTTAGAGCACTTGTAAATATTATGATTGACCTTTGTTGCAGGTAAAGTAGTAACACTGTTGGAGGAAAATTTATTTTTGTTGTTATTAGTGAAGCTATTGGCTGAACCTGGTGCTAATTGTGTTTTAGGTGGACACGTATTATCGATTAATTCTAAAGTTCTATGTCGAGATTCCAGAAATTTTATGAGCTCTTCATATGTTGGAAGGTCAGAAGAAGAAATTGTAGAAAGGGATTGCTCCCAAAGCTGTATAGTGGCTCTTGGAAACTTCTGAGTGACTATATGAATAATTATCATGTTCCATTTATCAATTGCAGCTCCTCACATTTTTAACACATGCAATGTCTCACGGGTAACGTTTAATAATGCCTTTAATGTAGTTGAATTTTCACCGAACATTTTGGGATGTTCTAAAAATCTAGTTAAGTGATTGCTAATCAAAACTCGTTTGTTATTAAATCTGTTATTTAATAATTCCCAAGCTACCTTATAATTGGATTCAGTAACAGAAAGATGGCTTAAAAATTTGTCGGCCTCCCCAGTCAGATTAGTCTTTAAGTAATGAACTTTGTTTACTGTGGGAACGTCTGCTCGTTTATGTATTAATGAGGTAAATAAGTCGTTGAACGATTGCCAGTTTTCAAACTTACCGTCGAATTTAGGAATATTTATTTTAGGTATTGGAATATTTAGGAAATATTTATTTTACCAATTGACTCACTTCATAATTAGCTTCCTCTAATTCTGCAATGCTGGTCTTTTGTTCCGGATGCTTTGCAACTTCCATTTTTTCCAGCAAATCAACCATATCCGAAATAAAATTAAAATAAGATTCTTCAGTTGAAGAAAATTCATCATCGGTAAAATACGGGCACATCTTCTTCTCTTCATCATTTGCTAAAGATTGAAGTTCATCATCCCTTTTGTTTAAAACTGCCCACAGCAACTTGGCTTCTGCTATCCGATTTTCTAAATAAAATTTAGTTCTCCTAGTTGGCCCAGTTTTGTTGAGGTTTCTTATGGCCTTATGTAGCTTGGTAATAGAATTGTTTTGTTGTTCCAATAATTTTTCCATTATATTTAGGTTGTATGTAAGTGCAAAATAATTAAAATTTTTCTCCAACTAAAAAATATTTTAATTATTAATATTTTAATTACGAGAATTTCAAATATCTAATTAGGCAACTATTATAAGTATGTGCTTTGATTTTATATGTGATATAATTTCTTTAAAATAATATATAAGTAAAAACCATATAAAAGTTTATTATAATTCATAAAAATACAAGAAAATGGAAACAATAAAAATTTTCTTTTATCATCATTTTTATCAGGTAAATTTTTTATTTTATTTTTGTTTATTTTTCACCAAAAAATAATAATAAAAAATAATCTTCAGAACGTTTTTCCAACAACAACTAATTCAAGGTGTAGTAAATTAGGTGCTCCTAATTAATTGTGTCGTACTGTTGTACAATGTATCAAATAAGTATTTTTATAATAAGTTACAGCAATAATTTAGCAACATGTGTAAATATCTGGAAAGCAAACAAAATCCGTATAAGAACAATATTTCTGGAAATTGTAAACAATGAATACAGCAACAATGTATCCTTAATGATCAGCAACAACAATCATATGATGAATTATCAACAAGTGTAGCTTCAATGTTTCGGAAGCTTATCCAACTAAAGCATCAATGTTTCAGAAGCTTTGCTTATGAGCAACAAAAAAAAACATGCAAATAATGTTGTTTCTAATAAGTTTGTTGCAATTTTATTTTGTTTTTGAATAAAATTTCTAAAAATATTGAATAAAATTTTATTTATTAGATTATATTTGCTTATTATACCCGTACGATAGGATCGGGTATAATAAAATTACTCCTCCGTTTGTAACACCTCGAAATAAGCGAGCTAGATATACCTTCAAAGGTATGGATCGGATCAGAAAAAAATTCTAAGACTTTTGAGCCATGTCCGTCCGTCCGTCCGTCCGTCAGCACGCTAACTCAAAAACTAAGAAAGCTAGAATCTTGAAATTTACACAAAATATTCTGGGAGTAATTTGTAGGTTCCCTATTTTTTTTGGTTGAGTTTGGATCAAGCCTTAGGGTAGCTCTCGAACACCTAACTTTTAGATCCCCACATTTTTTTTGCAATAGAGCTATGAAATTTTAACTACTGATAGATCTCACAAAAATATTAATTTTATTTTTTATAACTTTTTTCTGTAGCCCCACCCGTTACGGAGCTACAGCTCCCCAAAGGTTCAAAAAAGCTCTATATTTAAATTGTTATAGCACAAGTTGTATAAGGTATATCTTCATTTTGAAAACGCCAAACGATTACTACTTTCATTAGCTTTAAAAGTATATATACAATAAGTATATATTTGTGGCATACGGTGTCTTAATTTACCGTTATGCGAAACTCAAATTTTGCAAAATTCTTTAACCCTTCCATCTTCTAAACGGTTAAAGTTGGAAACTTGGAATTTTGACAGAAGTTAGATCTTTGAAAATTAGTATGAGTCATTTCAGAAATTTTTTTTGTATCACCCCCCGTTTAGGAGCTGTAAGGGTTCAAAAACTGAAAATTTCCAATTTTTAAACACCTGTAACTTGAACACCTGTTAAAATTTTTTTAAAGTAATACACAAAAATTAAAGCTTCAATATTATACTCTTATTTCTGTTAACAACATTATTTAATAATATATAGTTACTTTATAATTGACGAAAGAGTTACTTGATTTTTTCAAATTTTCTAACAAATTTCTTTAACGAATTTTTTCCATTTGGTTTTACTCGATAATTTGAAATTGTACATATCGTATATGTCACTAGTGAATGAATGATAAGAGTATAGATGTATATTATATAGCGCCGTATTTACATACATATATGTATTTTATTGTACTTATAAGAAATTATTCTGTCAATGGAATATTTAAATATAATATAATATAATATTTAAAATTATATTTATTATTTTGTACTAAGTAAATTTAATATACATTTACCGCATAGTATTAAATGGTACTATAGAATATTTGAAAAAGTTTTGGATTGATAATCGTTATGTGAAAGGTTAGTATCTGTTTTCGAAGAATGTACATATAAACATATAGTTTGAATATATGTACAACCCATAGTTCTAGAAATTATAAAATTCACCCAAATTATTTTAAAATACTAAAATATTAAAAAAATAATATTGTGAGCAGAGTGACAGGCTGTTAACATACTAACGGTTCGTACGGGTATCTAAGAGTTGACAAAGGCAACTGTATTCTTCCTCGTTTTATTAAATATTAAATACAGTTTACCCAAACCGGTTACCAAATGCATGTGTACAGCACCTTAATATGACTGTTGCTTAAATGTAATGTGTTTTTCTTTTTTTTTTTTTACAGCAGTGAGGCATAAGATGCCTAAATTATCATGTACCGCTATGAAATGAAAAATGTGTTCCAAAATGAGGCTTGATCTCTTAATTATATATATTAATTTATTATTTAATTTATTTGAACGTAAGTAAATATGTTATGTTCAAAATAAGAATTAGGTTGCAAAAGGTTTGTACAATTTAATTAGTTTATAATAAATTAGGGTAAAGACAACCGTTTGTATTTTATGCGTCTTCTACATTTACAGTTTATTCAAGTACACCGTTAATCATTTACCCAAATTTCACTGTATAGTATTGTTAATAATGTAATAATTCGTAATTTTTCACTTAGTTAATCCCCTTTTTTTTTTTTTTTTTTAACAAATCTTCGTTTAAACCACGTTTCTTTTTACTACGCGACGGATAGTAAAACAAAAATTAAAAATCACGTCGGGGTCACCAGAAAATGTAAACTAATTTATTTTAATTAGTTTGATTAAAAAATTTTATTAATTAGGTTTATTTTTTTTTTTTTATTATATTTTTCTTAAATAATAATTAAAAAATAACAACCGTATTTTTTTTTGTTTAACTATAATTTATTTTTCGTACTAGAAATTATGTTTGTTCAAGTTAAGCTTCCATCAGCGACTGACTAAAATTATTTTTGGTTTATTACAATTACAATATAATAATTAAGAGTTAAATAGAGAAAGAAGAAATTAGTTCTGTTATAATTACAATATAAGAGTTTAATAAAAAGAAATTAGTTCTGTTACAATTAAAATATAAGAATTTAATAAAGAATGGAAGAAATTTTATTGTTAGGTTGAAGTAAAATTATCCACCATTGAAATTTTCATTATTAACCATACAAAATACTAGAGCTTTTGGTATTTGCCCTATAAATATATTATCTAATGATATGTTTGAAATGTTAGCTGGAATTGTAAATGTTTTGATTTCACTTCTTGTATAAAAATATTTCGCGTTAGCCTTTTCTAATACAGTATTATGTGCTATCAATATGCTAGGATTAATTGTTAAATGTTTCATGTATAACGTAGCTTCGAGAATTTTTAAATAGCTTTCATCGGCATCGTTAAAGAAAATAAAAAATCTTGTTTCTGTAATGCTAAAGCAATTCGAATGTCAACATTATTTAAAAGTAATTTAGAAGTATTGAAGAAATCTACATGTAATTTTCCCATTAATTCTACTATTGCAGAATTATTGTATGATTTTTGTCTTGATTTAGAACCAGAATTGTTAAAATCATTTACATTTGGTTTATCCAATTCCCAACCAGATGCTTCCAGATGTGTTTGACTGGAATCTGTACCATAATTTAGTAAAGTAGTTAAGTATGCTTTATAATGGTATAAGGAGTCTGAAGGAGTGATGTTTTTTCCATTTAGAGTTACATTACATTGTTTAATTAAAGAGTGTAATAAATTATTTACAACAATCGGCTGTGGAGCTGCCCTTGCTTTATTTCCGGTTCGTATTTTATCGTTTGCACTCCAAACTGATGCTTCTTTTTTTAATATTTGAACTTTAAATTTAATGTAGGTTGAGGATAAATCCCGATATGTATCTCCATTTCCAAGTGAAATAAATTCAATAGTTGACGGTGATGCCTCTAAAGAAGCTAGAGGTATGCTACCTGTTCTGAACGCAAGATACTTGTTTGTACGGGTAATGACGCAAAAAGGTCAAGTTCAGATTTCATACATTCCATTTTTTAATTGAATATATCAGAGGTTTTAATATGCTTTTTTCGTCGTTTTTTCGACTTCAAATGTGTCTTTTTAGAAATTGCTTGTCATTTTAATTTGCTTGATGTGTCTTTAAGAAATTGCTTGTCTTCGTCTTTTTATAGCTCTTCGTTTTCCATACATCGAATGCAGTTCCATACATCGAATGCATTAACTACTGATTTTCGTAAATTTTTTATGCTGCCTTTGCTTTGATCAATTACAGCTTGTTTTATGTTTGCACCAGATGTTATATCATTAAAAATATTTTTACCTGTGTTGACAGCGTCTTTTTTAATTAAGTCACAACCTGATGTAAAAACGGGCTTTAAGTAACGAATTAAACTTCAGAATATATTTCCAAAACCACGACCTTTTTGTATAGCTGGATAAAATTGTAATAAAGGCCCAATATCGTTGATTCCTCCACCTACTTGAGAGGAATAAAATGTCACGTAAGCTCTTTCCATGTTTGACAGGATATCATATTTGAGTAGTAGTATTTATATTGTTTCAATTGGGGAGCAATCAATGCTTTTTAAAATGTAATACAATTTTTGTTGGATAGTAACTGGAAACAAAATTTATTCCATCACCGTATTGATTGCAAATTTTAATCGCTATCGTTTCAAAAGAATTTTTTTCTATAGCTATGTAATGGACATTTTCAAATTCAATATTTGTAGGTATTTTACAATTTTCTATGTTGATAGCTCTCAATGCACGCACTTTGCTACTTCCAAAAACAGATGATTCAACTATATCTGAATAAATCATCACCATTCCATTCAATTCATCTTTATTATTAGCAACATCTAATTTGAATAGTTCAGGTAATTTTATTTTGAAATTTTTTATATTTTTTTTTTGTTGAAATAATTCAGTTAATAATGTTTTGATATTATAACTATGATTAACTTTTATATAGAAACTCTCTTCATCAAATGTCTGCGATAATATTAAAGTCGCGTCGATATATTAAATCGCGTCGGTTAGATTCTGACACTTTTTTAAATGTTACATCATCATAATTTTTAGGAGTAGAGATATATGTCAAAACTTCATTAAAAACTTCTTTGAAAACTTGGTTGTGAGTAAATCCCGGATTAGGAGTTATATTTTTAATAAGCGTTGGTAGAAAATTAAATTTTCAATCATCCAAATGTAATTCCCAATCGTTATATGAATAATATGTGTAACCTATAGATTTGGTTACTTTGATTTTTTCAAGAGGTTTTTCAATGTTTCTTATGTAAACATTATATTGCCCAATATTGATAAAAGCACATTGCTCTTTGTTAAATTCTTCTGTTTGTAGGAAATCGTTTAGATATATTTCTGAAAGACCAACTTTCCAATTTCCATTTCTTAAATCAAAGTGAATAGGTAATTTATTTTCGAATGAAGCTAAAGTGTTGTCTGGAAATAGTTTTAGATTATCATTGCTAAACAATGTTACATAGAAGTCATCTTGACTATCCATCTTTGTTAATTTCTTCTAAAACATAAAATGTGGCACTATTTGTGACAACAGTCCATTCCGGTGTTGATGAAGTTCTTAGTTTTTGACTTCTTAGTAATGGTTTTAGTTTTCGTTTTTTTGTTTCAGGAAACTGTGAGAGTATAGTTGAGGATATTGTACTGCCGGCCGATCTTAGTGTCTTCTTCTTTTCAGGAGATGGTACAGCAACGGTAATTGCATCACCACTCGGTGTTTCAAACATTCGATAATCAGAACTTAGAGATGGTCTTTCCACTAATTTTTCATCTTTCAATATTTCAGTTCGAGCTAATTTTTTAAATGAATTTTCATCATCCAAATCGTAATGTGTTAAATCGATATCCATATCTGAATGTTCTTTTTTAGGGTCATATTCAAACACATCATCAGTAACTAAAGGTACAAAATTGGTCTGTGTTGATGTTGATTTGTATTTAGGAAATTCAGTTTCTGTATATGCATTTCGTTTAGAAAAGAATTTTGTTTGACCTGTATCAAATGTAAGATTATTAGCCTTGTCTGGTAATCTTTTTGCTTGTCTTTTGTTAATTCCATATTTGAGGAAGTTTTGACGGTATAAGTACCATTTTTGCAATGGTTTTAATTTTTTATCATATAAAACTTTTTTCATTTTTTGATCTAATATATCCAAATTTTTATTATCTTGAAATAATTTGCTAAATTTTTAAAATATTTCTGGTGACATAACAATCATTCGCTGCATTATGTCTTACTGAGCAATTTTCCTATTACACCAGATAATATAGTTCCTATTAAAGTTGATAAAAATCCACCATGTTGAACTAAAATTTTTCGTTTGGCTTTTATACTCTTCTTTGCACAGGCTAGGAATCTTAATTGATTTTTATGTTTTTTTAATTTTGCTTTTTGTGCTGGTGTTATTTTATTATTTCCATTTAATATATTGATTGCAATTTCAGCAATAGTTTTTATAATATCATCATCACAATATTTAAGAATATTTTCACGAAATTTCTTCTTGTTGCACTTTCCTAGTACATGTAATATATGTTGGTTTTTCTTCAATCGTTTCATATTTTTGACAACTGTTGTTCAAATCACCCGTATCACAGAAGCATATACAATATTCTTTTGAAAAAATATTAGTTTTAATACGAAATAAGTCGTTAATGTCTTGTGTTAAATCCAACACAATATAACCATGTGGTTTTGATGTTGACTCAATATATACTTTCAATAAATCCTTTATATTTTCTGGATATAGTTGTCTAGCAAGAGGCAAAATCTGCGATTTGTCTCGAGGGTAAGCACTAAATATTTACAATTCAATGAAATATCTCTTGAAAATTTCCCCTGATGAAAAACGTTTTGCGTTAACAATACAATAGATAAATTATGATGGTGCGAACCTTTAGTAAATAGTTCACTTGTTTATTTGCAGAATCTAACATTAAATCATCTAAAACAATTAAAGTAGGTCTATTTTCATTCCCACTAAACTCATTCGGAATACTGGGGTAAAAGTCTATATCAGGAAAATCTATATTGTTCGGAATAGCAGAAATTTCTGGGTTACACCATTTTATTGTTTCAATTTTCGGGTAAATCAATCTGTTAATATTTTCAATTATTCAATTATTTTCAACACACAAATGTTGTTTTTCCACATCCACATGGTCCAGCTATCATCATTGTAAATGGATGAATAAAATTTATCATTTTTGATCTGTCTGATAAGAAACTGAATTTAAAAAACAAATTGAAAGTTAATATAAAAGCAGCGAACATATTCTTGGTACATTCATTTTGAATTATGGAAGTAGAGGAGTTCTTAAATATATATTCCTCCGTCTTATTAAATGATCATAAGAAACTAATATTAGATCTATTTAAACACATTAAAAATTGTTCTGGAGTAAATAAGTACACTTCAATTTATGGTACTCATTTTGCCCTTTGTCCATGGGCATATGATAATTCTACTTCTGGACCAGACACTTGTGAATGTCATACAATAGAAAATTATAGAATCACTTTAGAGAATTTAATTAAATGGTATGAGAATAATGTCAAGGTTACAAGTTATGTCAGAAATTCATGGAGGTGCTAGAAGAAAATTTACACGAATAAAATTTATTCAAAAGGGTTTAAATGATACTTGGCAAATTGATTTGGTTGAAATGATTCCATATGCAAAATTCAATAAGGGATATAAATATTTATTAACAGTTATTGATACATTTTCCAAATTTGCGTATGCTGAACCGGTTAAAAACAAAAGCGCTGATAATGTTTTAACCGCAATGAAAAATATTTTTAAGCGTGCCGGTAAAAAACCAAAAAATTTACAATATGATCAAGGTACGGAATTTTTCAAAAAAAAAGTTCAAAATTTAATGAGGAAAAATAAAATTAACCATTATCATACATATTCAGAACTAAAAGCATCAATTGTAGAACGTTTTAATCGTACCCTAAAAAACACGATGTGGAAACAATTTAGTTTACAAGGCACATATAAATGGTTAACTATTCTATCATCATAATAGAAAAATATAACTCAACATATCATCATACAATTAAACTTCCACCTAAAAAGGTTACAAAGAAAAATGAGAAATTGCTATTAAAAACTGTCTACAATAAATTAAAAGTATTCCGAAAAGCAAAATTCAAAGTTGGAGATTTTGTTCGTATAAGTAAATTTAAAGGTATATTTAAAGGTAAAGGTATTCAACCTAATTGGTCAACAGAAATTTATACAATAGCGAAAATAAAAAGAACTGATCCAATAACATACAATTTACTTGATTACACACAAAAACCAATAAAAGGCAGTTTTTATGAACCTGAACTTACATCTGTTAAACTTCCTAATGTTTACATTGTAGAAAAAATAATAAGAAAAAAAGGAAATCAAGTTTTGGTTAGGTGGCTTGGCTTTGATAAAAAACATGATTAATGGATAAATAAACAAGATATTATTTAATGAAAAAATAATTAATAAACTTTTAGTAAGAAATGCAATGCTGTTATTTAATATTAAAAAACAACTTTTTAAACCTAGGTTTTATTAATTTTTTTACTTTTAATTTGAACTTGAACTTGATCACGTTTTTAATTTGTATTTCATGACCACGGCTTACTTAATTAACAATATAATTTTTACCGTTTTATTTAAACCGCTTTTATTAAATGTACATATACAAAATAATTTTTAAATGAAATGTTTTGTTATAATATTTTATTTAATTACAACTGTTCAACTTAAAACTTAAATGTATTCACATCAAGTTTTAAAACTTGTTTTAATTTTGTAAAACTTTAAAAACTTTTCATATTTTTACCAATATTCAGCACTATAGCTTAAGCTTTTTAAATTTTAAATTAAAACATAATTGATATACTAACCACTAAGTTTAATTTAAAATATTCAATAACTTTTAATTAAATTTTAAATTATTTTATAAATTTAAAAAATCAGCAAGAATCAACCCTATTTACTCATAACGTTTTTTTGCATACTTTCCGACGAGTGTAGACAAATAAACTTTTTTGTATAAGGTTAGAAGGACTCAAATTGTTACAATAGAATGTAAATTTCACTTTTGGTAAATATGGTGAAACTTTAATAATAATAATTTTGTGTTTAAACCAAACTTTAAAAACTTTTCATATCTTCATCCTACTAATTTTTTTTGCATAAGGTTAGGAGAACTCAAATTGTTATAATAGAATGTAAACTTGATTTTTGATAAATATGTTTAAACTTTAATAATAATTTTGTATTTAAATCAAACTTTGAAATTTTTAAACCAAACTTTAAACACTTTTCATATTTTTATCCTAATTTAAAATATTCAGCACTATAGCTTTTTTAATTTAAAATATCCTAACAACAATAACAATCCTTTTTACTAATTTTGCTTACTTTTTGGACGAGTGTATGCAAAAATTTTTTTTCTTGCATACTTTTAGGAGGATCAAAAGCTTTAAAAAAGCTCCTCCTGCACCAGAACCGACATATCCATACTACTTTTATATACAAATTAAGTATTTTGTTTTTTTAAATTACTAACTGAGAATTAAAGTAAAACTAAAATTGTATATAAACTCTAAAATTGTTTTTTAAAATAAAAAAACGAGGAAAAGTGCAGTAGAGTAGACTGTGTCAACTCTGGGATACCCGTACGAACGTAATATATCCTGTTTCTATAAAACTTGATCATCTTTTAAAAACATTCAGATGTTTTAGTACTGAACTACAGAGATATATTTATGTAAATTGTGGAGTTGTATGACAGCTACCCGAATCTATTGCGCCTAACTTCATTAAGTTCCAAAAAATGCAAAAAGCCTGAACCAGCTGCTTTAGACCAATTACAAAAAAAAAAAATTTTACAAAAGTTTTTGGCATGCAACTCGACACTTTTTCACTAAATTTCAGATAGCTAGCTTTAATAGACACTCACTTATTTCCATTTAAAAAGAGAAGTTGTATGGCAACTATCCGAACCTGTCATATCATTACGACCAAATTTTACAGAAGTTGTTGCCATAAAACTGGATCATCATTGCAAAATTTCAGATATCTAGGTTGAATAGACACTGCGTTATTTTCATTTAAAGAAAGAAGTTGTATGGCTGCTACTCGAACCCGGCGGCCGAAAATGCTGGAGTTAAATAGCAAAACTAACAATTTTGTAAAAGTGACGTAAAAAAAATTTCAGCCTCCTAGCTCCTTTATTTTTTGAGTTATCGTGCGGACGGACACTGAGTTATTTTCATTTAAAAAGAGAAGTTGTATGGCAGCTACCTGAACCCGTCGCACCACCACAACCAAATTTTGCAGAAGTTGTTGCCATAAAACTTGATCATCATTCGCAAAATTTTAGATACCTAGATTGGATAGACACTGGGTTATTTCCATTTAAAGAAAGAAGTTGTATGGCACCTACTCGAACCCGGCGGCCAAAAATGCTGGAGTTAAATAGCAAAACTAACAATTTTGCAAAAGTGACGTAAAAAAAATTTCAGCCTCCTAGCTCCTTTATTTTTTGAGTTATCGTGCGGACGGACACTGAGTTATTTTCATTTAAAAAGAGATGTTCTATGGCAGCTATCCGAACCCGTAGCACCACCACAACCAAATTTTACAGAAATTGTTGCCATAAAACTTGATCATCATTCGCAAAATTTTAGATACCTAGATTGGATAGACACTGGGTTATTTCCATTTAAAGAAAGAAGTTGTATGGCACCTACTCGAACCCGGCGGCCAAAAATGCTGGAGTTAAATAGCAAAACTAACAATTTTGTAAAAGTGACGTAAAAAAAATTTCAGCCTCCTAGCTCCTTTATTTTCTGAGTTATCGTGCGGACGGACACTGAGTTATTTTCGTTTAAAAAGAGAAGTTGTATGGCAGCTACCCGAACCCGTCGCACCATCACAACCAAATTTTGCAAAAGTTGTTGACATAAAACTTGATCATCATTCGCAAAATTTTAGATACCTAGATTGAATAGACACTGGATTATTTCCATTTAAAGAAAGAAGTTGTATGGCAGCTACTCGAACCCGGCGGCCGAAAATGCTGGAGTTAAATAGCAAAACTAACAATTTTGCAAAAGTGGCGTAAAAAAAATTCAGCCTTCTAGCTCCTTTATTTTTTGAGTTATCGTGCGGACGGACACTGAGTTATTTTCATTTAAAAAGAGAAGTTGTATGGCAGCTACCCGAACCTGTTGCACCAGCACAACCAAATTTTGCAAAAGTTGTTGCCATAAAACTTGATCATCATTTGCAAGATTTCAGACGCCTAGTGTCATTAAGTTCCAAGAGGTGCAAGAAGTCTGAACCGGCTGCTCTAGACCAACCAAATTTTACAAAAGTTGTTGGCATATAATTCGACACCTTTTTACTAAATTTCAGATTCCTAGCTTCAATAAACACTGAGTTATTCTCATTTAAACGGAGAAGTTGTATGGCAGCTACCCGAATCCGCCGCACTACCACAACCAAATTTTACAGAAGTTGTTGCCATAAAACTTGATCATCATTTGCAAAATTTCAGAAACCTAGCTTGAACAGATACTGAGTTATTTCTATATAAAGATAGAAGTTGTATGGCAGCTACTCGAACGCGCCGACCGAAAATGTTGGATTTAAATAGCAAAACCAACAATTTTGCAAAAATGACGTAAAAAAAATTTCAGCCTCCTAGCTCCTTTATTTTTTGAGTTATCGTGCGGAGGGACGGACGGACGGACGTACATGGCTTAATCGACTCAGAATTCGATTCTGAGCCGATCCATACCTTTGACACTATATCTAGCTCGACTCCTTTAAGGTGTCACAAACGTAATGGCAAATTTATTATACCCTTGAATATAGTTCATACGGGTATAAAAAAATATATATATATCGATAACAGTTAAGAGGAACTTATATCCATTATTCACTTTTTGATAGGTCGACATATCTACAAGATCAATTTCCCATCAATGAAATGATCAAATGATATCATTTAACCCTCTTTGAAATATTTTTCGTTTTCGAAATCTACGTCTAACTGGACGATGAATTTCAGATACTATTTGTGCTTTTATTATTTGACATTATTATTGAAAAATTAAACTGCAACTGTGAATTTGAATAAAATCAGTATATATATATATATGTAAATATATATTATATAATATATGTAAATAAATTTTTTACTATATTCTGAAAATTAAAAACGGTAAAATTAAAAGATTTTTTTTTTCAACACTGTAATTTAATAGTTTAATACGAAATTCTCCTCAAAAAAAATGCGTTATATTCTCCTTCACTACTCATAAAACGAATCTCGTGGTTTTAGTGGTTTCGAACTTTTGAGAAAAATGCTATTCTTTGAAATGCTATTCATTTCTTTTTGAAATTCACACTCCCACTTTTCAATTACTTGATAACCTAAAGAGTGGAATTTATTGACTTTTGATAGTGTAGCCTCATAACGTGTTTAATATTTTTTATTATTATTATTTTTGAAATATTTTGGATGGCTATGGTAATAACAGCCATAAAACTCAAATGTTTGTTTTGTGTCTATACAATATCCGTCAACACGAAGACCAAAAATAACTTTTTCTTTTCCATTACCACTATGCTGAATTTATATTTTTTTTGTTTTTCTTCCCACATTAACTGTTTTATGGCAATGATTGACTGGGTTTTTGATAAGGGATATCCTTGTTTAGGTATAAGTCCAATTGTATACTGTTTCAAAAAATTCCTTCTGAAAACCAAAACACACGCTGAAGCAATTGTAGTGGCCTCTAAAAATGGGTCAACCTTACATTCTAAAAATAGCTGTCTGAATTTAATACAGGCTGCTGTCAACATTTTTACGTCATTCATTCAATATTTTACAAATTCATTTTGAAGGTTAAAAAATTTGTTTTTATTTTCTTTATACCACTCAAGAAATTGTTTTCTTTCCGATGTAGTCATTGAATTATAACAGTAATATTTACGATTAGGTAACTTTCCATTATATTATATGCTTTTATATTAACTCGTCGGTGTCGGTTTATTTATTTATTTATTTATTTGTCATTCTGTCACGATTTTTATTATGTTCGTAATCTGTTAGTAACATTTATAAGTGTTGTATGGTTTAGAGAAAAGTGTACAGGTTTCGAAAGTGAGGGTAATTTGGTTCTAATCTAATTCGTGTATGTAAACGTTTTTTTTTTTAACTCTATTCATCAACATTTTTTGAATAAAATTTTATGTATAATAGATTGAAGTAACTTAATTTTTATTCTTATTCATGCATACAATACACACATATTATTTGATCTTTCCTCCTATAATAATTTAGTTCAATCAATCTTGATGTGCACATATGTTTTGTATTAAGATTTAGCAAAACACAAAATATATACAATATCCTATAATATATCCTATAAATATATACCCTATCCCAAAAAGCAAACTGTACGTTTGTATTAAAAGTTTCATCATAAAGTTTCGTTTTAAAAGGCGGGTGGTTTTGGTTGGTAAGAGTCCAACACTACCATGAGAAAGCACGTGTACTTCCTCTTAGTGACTTTTGAGTTTTCCACCAATCCTCGTAAAAAAAAAAGGAAAAAATTAATCTTATGTATGAAAACTGGCAATATGTGTTCCTACAAGAAAATGTTACTCAAGCTTACGACAAGTTTTTCAAAATTTTTAAATGCCATATTGAGAATTCCAAATTTATTGTTAGGATCAGAGCTTCTGATAAAAAAACTTAAACCTTAGATTACCAGAATGCTACTGCTCAAAATAAAAACAATAAATTGGCGTTGAAATGTGCTAAGAACCCAACTAATTCAAGACTAAAAAATAAATATAACATGTTAAGTAAAAGAGTCAAAAAAGAAATTTTAGAGCAGAAAGATCAATTGTATAAAAAGGAATTACTGAAAAATAGAGGCAAACTAAGGGGAGAGTAGCGTGTAGTAAATAATATTATAAAAAGAGAGACCGAAAGAAGAAGATCTGTAGTTACAAATATTAATGAATACGTTATGGATCAAGATTTCTCTTTTTCTTGTCTATATTGTAATAATTCTATTTACATGACGAAAATATACAACAAAATAGTTGTTTTGCTCTTGAACCTTTCTCTGCTCTGGATGTCCTAGTTGCAATTCGTTCATTTCAAAACTCTAATTCTTCTGGGCATGACGGTATTAATAACATTTTTTTTTTTCTTTATTTCAGTTGAATTCAATATAATTACATTAATCCCAATATTATTCCTTTTTTTTTTCCTTTACATAAATTGATATTTTGTAAAAAAATTTTTAATTTATCAAAAAGAAACAAAGTTTAATTATAATACTATAGCCTGATTTATAAAATACTTCAAATTTAAGTGACCTAGCCTAAGCTGTCTGGTCGAATTAGGTTAATGTACATTAATTATACGTTTCCTAATGCGTTGTGGGTATGTAACAAAAAGCAAGTTATTCTATTTTTGAAGAGAGAACCTGTTTATTTCTTTAATATGTGAAGGCAAATCATTATATGTCTTTAGACAATTGTAAAGACAATTCGTTTTCTGTTTTTCCGTTCGGAATAACGAAAGATAATAATTTGATTTGTTTCTTGTATTATAATTATGGACGTCGATATTTTGATTTAGAATAAAATTATGTTTGATATAATTATTTATTACTTTGAAAGCTAAAATGTATAATTCTCTATTCCAAATAAAATCGAGGCTTGGAAATTGAAGCGAATATGTAAAGTTTGTTGGATGTACTAATGGGTAATTATGGATAATTTTAAGAGCTTTCTTATTCAAAATATTTAGTTTATTTATGTCAACCTTGGATGCTCTACTCCAGATTGGGTGTAAGTACGTAATATTCGAATTAATATACGACGAATAAATAACAAATAGCGTTTTTTTTGTCTAAAAATAGTTTTAATCTTATTAATACAAAGATGTATAGGACGATTTTCTTACATACAAAATCTATGTGTTCCATCCATTTCCGATTAGAGTCAATAACCATTCCTAAGTAATTGAAGCTCTTAACCACACCAATTTTATTATTTTTAAATAAAAAAGAGGTAAAAATTTTGTTATCAAAAAGGAGTATTTTAGTTTTTTTTTAAGTTTATAACTAGTCTGTTTTTTACCAACCACTCATCTATCAAAAACAAATCTGGCATTATTAATGATTTAAGCTCAACTTCATTAGTAGCTACATATTTTTTGCTAAATCATCGGCAAATAGTTGAAGTTTACCCTTTAGTTTAAGATCCGCTATATCGTCAATGTAAATTTTAAATAAGTCAGGTCCTAGTATCGAGCCTTGGGGTACGCTCTTTTTGTTATATTTACAACTGCTATAGATATTACCTATTTTTGCTTTTTGAATACGGTTAACGAAATAGTTATTGAAAAAAGCGATTTGCTGGTGAGTAAGACGAATGTTCTGTAATTTTAGTAATGTTATCTCATGATGCACGCAATCAACCGTTTTTTGAAGATCAATAAATACGCAAGCGGTAAATTTACCTTGGTCCAAATTTTTTTGAAATAGAGTCGGAGAAGAGAAAGGCAAGCCGCAGTTGTGTTAGTATTTCGCTCGAAGCCGAACTGTTCCGAATGTAATATTTCATTCTCTGTTAAAAATCTGAATAATCTATTTTTAATAGTTTTTTCATAAATTTTAGAAAAAGTACTCAAAACTGATATCGACCTGTAGTTTGTTGGTTCAGTTGCATCACATTTTACTGAAAAAAGTGGCAATGAATGTGATTGATATTTTGGCTTACATAACTGAAGTTAGCTGACATTTTATCCCTATTCAAAAAAGGTGATCGTAAAGGTGTTAATAATTATAGACCGATTTCACTTCTTCCTTCGATAAGTAAACTGCTGGAAAAACTAGTCAACAAAAAAATTTTAAATTATCGTAACAAATTTGAAATTTTCAATTCGCTGCAGTTCGGATTTAGAGAAAAGAAATCTACTGAAGATGCACTCCTACTTTTTTGTTCTGAAGTCTATTCCAACGGATAATAAAAAATATACAGCTATGTAAATGTAAAGTTTGTTGGATGTACTAATGGGTAATTATGGATAATTTTAAGAGCTTTCTTATTCAAAATATTTAGTTTATTTATGTCAACCTTGTATGCTCTACTCCAGATTGGGTGTAAGTACGTAATATTCGAATTAATATACGACGAATAAATAACAAATAGCGTTTTTTTGTCTAAAAATAGTTTTAATCTTATTAATACAAAGATGTATAGGACGATTTTCTTACATACAAAATCTATGTGTTCCATCCATTTCCGATTAGAGTCAATAACCATTCCGAAGTAATTGAAGCTCTTAACCACACCAATTTCATTATTTTTAAATAAAAAAGAGGTAAAAATTTTGTTATCAAAAAGGAGTATTTTAGTTTTTTTTAAGTTTATAACTAGTCTGTTTTTTACCAACCACTCATCTATCAAAAACAAATCAGGTATTATTAATGATTTAAGCTCAACTTCATTAGTAGCTATATATTTTTTGCTAAATCAGCGGCAAATAGTTGAAGTTTACCCTTTAGTTTAAGATCCGCTATACCGTCAATGTAAATTTTAAATAAGTCAGGTCCTAGTATCGAGCCTTGGGGTACGCTCTTTTTGTTATATTTACAACTGCTATAGATATTACCTATTTTTGCTTTTTGAATACGGTTAACGAAATAGTTATTGAAAAAAGCGATTTGCTGGTGAGTAAGACGAATGTTCTGTAATTTTAGTAATGTTATCTCATGATGCACGCAATCAACCGTTTTTTGAAGATCGATAAATACGCAAGCGGTAAATTTACCTTGGTCCAAACTTTTTTGAAATAGAGTCAGAGAAGAGAAAGGCAAGCCGCAGTTGTGTTAGTATTTCGCTCGAAGCCGAACTGTTCCGAATGTAATATTTCATTCTCTGTTAAAAATCTGAATAATCTATTTTTAATAATTTTTTCATAAATTTTAGAAAAAGTACTCAAAACTGATATCGACCTGTAGTTCGTTGGATCAGTTGCATCACATTTTACTGAAAAAAGTGGCAATGAATGTGATTGATATTTTGGCTTACATAACTGAAGTTAGCTGACATTTTATCCCTATTCAAAAAAGGTGATCGTAAAGGTGTTAATAATTATAGACCGATTTCACTTCTTCCTTCGATAAGTAAACTGCTGGAAAAACTAGTCAACAAAAAAATTTTAAATTATCGTAATAAATTTGAAATTTTCAATTCGGTGCAGTTCGGATTTAGAGAAAAGAAATCTACTGAAGATGCACTTCTACTTTTTTGTTCTGAAGTCTATTCCAACGGATAATAAAAAACATACAGCTATTTTATATGTAGTTGTTGATATAAGGTTTTCGATGTGGTAAATCACAAATTCCTGCTAAAAAAATTGGAAAATGCCGGATTTAGAGATTTTATGCTCAACTGGTTTGAGTCATATTTAATAGAAAGGAACAACGAGTTAAGATTGAAAGTGAATTGAATAACGCCAAATTAATTCATAATGGTGTACCACAAGGTTCAGTTCTGGGTTCTCTACTCTTCCTAATTTACATTAATTCGTTATTTAAACCAAATTTCAAAGGTAACTTAGTAGCTTTCGCTGATGATGTTGGAATTGTATATGGTGCAAGTAATCTGTTAGATCTTACTGCAGATATTAAATTTTGATTTAAATCTATTAAGAACTTGGTTTGCTAAGCATAAGCTTATTCCTAGCAGCAAAACTAAAATCATGCATTTCAGTTTCTCAAGTCTTTAGAGAGCTTTAGAGAGCTTTAGAAACTAATTTTACTTTCATGCTGCAAGTTGTAGGAAATTTCCATTGTTTAAGAGTCATTGTTTTCACAATAATTGTCCGTTTCCATTGTAATGAGGTATGTAGTGAAGATAGTTTTATAATTGAATATTTACAAACTATTGAGTGTTTTGAGTGTTACATTTGAGTGTTACAAACATTTGAGTGTTACATTAGATAACAGGCTAAGTTGGTCGACTCATATTAACGACCTCAAACAATATTTCCGGACAATACTCCGATATACTTTCTCATAGTATTATTATTTTAAAATTGCAGTACCTGGGGTTTCCACTATATTTTATTAATTGGATCTATTCTTATCTTTTTGATCGTAGCTACCGTGTTTCTTTTAGATCTTCAATTTCTTCTCAATTTAAAGCTCCTACAGGTGTTCCCAAAAGGTAGCCACCTTGGACCGCTTTTGTTTATTATTGCAATCAACGATGTCACTTCCGTAACAATATCAACATTGTGATATTAGAATTTATGCTGATGATATGAAGATTTTCAAGAAAATTACTTCTTTCGACGATTCGAAAGGATTACAAGCTGACCTTAATTGTTTTTATAATTGGTGTAATATCAATAATCTTCAACTAAGTATTACTAAATGTGCTCATATTACTTTTACTCGCCGTTCTAATCCAATTTCATATAATTATTGCTTTAACCTTCAAACTATCCCTAAAGTTAATTCTATAAAAGACTTGGGTGTATTTTTTGATGGTAAACTTTCTTTTCATGTTCATTATACATATATTTCAAACAAATCCAACTCTATGCTCGGTTTTATTAAACGATGGGCTAGAGAGTTTAATAACCCTTATGTTTTTAAATCTCTTTACACTTGCTTAGTTCGTCCCAATTTAGAATATGCCAGCCAGGTGTGGAGTCCATTTTATAAAACCCATATATTCAGAATTCAATCTGTTCAAAAAAAATTTCTTAAATATGGCCTACGTCATCTCCCTTGGGAAGATCTTTATAATCTACCTCCGTATGAACATAGTCTAAACCTTTTACATATGTGTACGCTTGAAAAACGTCGTAACGTCGCAGACATATTATTCTTGACAGAATTGGTAAAAGGTAATATTTTATCTGCACAATTATTAGCCAACATTAGTTTTTGTATCAATACTAGGCTAAGATCGGTTAACCTCTTTAATTTGAAGTTTCATCGCACTAATTATGGTAAGTTTGAACCACTTAATAGAATGATGTCTCTATGCAACTTACACAAATCCCAAATTAATTTTCAACTAACCAAAGAATCTTTAAAAAGAGATTAATATTAATGTCATTGAAACTGCATTATCGAGATATATTTTTTTATTTTTTTTATTTATATTAATCGATGTTTAATTTTGATTTGTAATTTCATGCAGTTTGTTAATAATAACTATAATTTTAATGTCATATGTATTATTTAATTAGAAATTTTAGTTTTTTGTAATAAATTTTTATGTTTAACTTGTTCTTTTTTTTCCTTATAAATATTATTTTTGTTTAAATTTAGAATGTAGTATTTACGAGTATTAATTATTATATTAAATGTCATAAATATTTTGTAAATTTTTATTTATAAAATTATTGTTTAAATTTAATAATTTTTTTTTTTAATTGAATTATATTGTAACTTGTTTGTGTTAAGCTTGAACTAAATAAATAAATTATTTTCAATCTCATCATGCCCTGATGAAATTTGCAATTTTTTTACACACAAATTCCAAAACGTCTACCGTCAGTCACAAATAGGGCAAGGAAATGTGAATTTCCAGAACTTAAATAACACTATTCCTCTTATACAGAACTTAAACTTATCATTAGAAGATATCTTTTTAGAAATTAGTAATTTAGATATTAAAAAAGGATCTGATCCTGATCTTCTTCCACCCCTTTTTTTACATAACTGTATTCATAATTTAACTGTTCCACTTACATTAATTTTTAACGTATCCCTTATGTCAGCCACTTTTCCACAATTTTGGGAAACCTTATACCTATTTCCGATTCACAAAAAGGTGATAAAGCATTAATAGACAATTATAGAGGTATAGCAATTCAGTCCACCATACCCAAATTATTTGAAAAACTTGTAACTGATAAAATTACACCTATAATAGATCCATATCTTAATCAAGAACAACATGGTATTAGAAATGTTTGTTCAACTACAACTAACCTGATGGTTTTCACATCAGATATATTATCTTCTATGCAAAGATATGGATGGATTAAGTCTTATGTCACTGAAAGAGTACAATTTGTTAAATTTAAATGTAATATATCTAAGTCAATTTCTGTCTACTCTCGGGTACTCCAAGGGAGTCACTTAGGACTACTTTTATTCAATATGTATTTAAGTGATTTTTCCAATTTCTTATCAGGCGTTGCCCACCTTACCTATGCTGATGATCTTAAAATGTATCATGTAATTAAGAATGATACTGATTGCTGTTTCGTTCAATCGAAATTGAAGTGGTTAGAAAAATGAAGCTCTGGCAAGATGCTAGAACTCAACGTTAGTAGGTGTTATGCTATGACTTTTTCACGTAAAAACTCCAAATTTCTGCATTATTATTCCATACAAAACTGCAACTTAGAATCAGTGGATGATATTACTGAATTGGGAACCATTTTGGATAACAAACTTAATTATAATCTGCACTATGAATCAATGTTATCAAGGGCTAACAAAATGCTAAGTTTTATCAAAATCCCGGCGGGTAGGGGGATAGAAATACCAGCAGTAAGGTGTGTTTGTAGTAAGGGTCCACTAAAATACGATTAAAATCCAGTAGCCTGAAACAGAATGCGCGGCTTTCTGGTCTGCGTCTGATACCGGAGGGACGGCAGTGAAAGTCCCTCACCCAAGGTATAAATGGGAAAATTGGAACCAAAATGCAATGAAAAAAATTGAAGGATTAAATACCCCAGGTGGCAGACTAGTTGATCTGGAAAATCTTTTTGGTTGTAGGTCCCATCGATTCTGGGGGAGACCATTTATTTCTAAGTAGCTTTAATTTTTGGAGAAGTAATTGTACGCAAAGAACTCCTCCAGAAACAACAACAAGAAGTGAAGCATCAACAGATGGAAGTAAAACACGATGATTAATTTTGAAAATGTGAATCCGAGCAGACTAATAGATTCGCAAAGTGACCAACGTTTTTATCATGAATGGCATAAAGAAGTACAAGCTAGAAAACAACTACCATTTGAAGAAATGGTAGGTATATTACAGCAACAAATCAAAGCTCTATAGGAAAAAATTACTCATATGGATGAAAAAAGAAGGCCAGCTCCACCACCGGCAATAACTACCCATTAAACTGAGTGGAAGAGCTTACAAAGGAAACCGACTGGATCCTAAAGAGGAAATCAAAAACGTAAATCTGAAGCTATTCGTGAGATATATGCAACGGTAACACCCGGAACAACGGAAAATAAAACCTCTACCAAAAAAAATACCGAAAAAACATATTTACCACTACCTATATAATGGTCTCGGATATTGAAGATTTTAATGAACTAAAGAATATTATCAACCAAACAACAAACAAGGAATGTAAATACAAATCGCTCAACAATAACGTTTGGAAGATTAACGTAGACGATGGTGATGCTTAGCTGATTATAACTAAGGAATTGTCCAAAAATGAAGTGCAATGGCACAAATACGACAACAAAAATTCTAGACCAATTAAAATATTCATGCAATGCTAATGATATAGTTGAAGACTTGAAAGAAAAAGGATTCAAAATGCTAGAAGCAGTTAATATTATTAAAATGGAAAAATTTGAGAATAGTAGTATAGGTGTAGTAACAAAATTAAAAAAGGGGGCTTTAAATTATTTATGCTCACATTCCAAAACCAAGAAAATCTAGAGAATCACTTCTATAATGAGTATAGTAGTTAAAATTGAACCACTGAAAAAAAAGTCAACACTTATACTACAATGCAAACGATGTCAAGCTTTCCGTCACACACAGGTATATTGTAACAAGAATTTTGCATGTGTAAAATGAGCTGGAAAACACGCTACATCAGCTTGCACATTAAAAAAAGGACAAAAGCCTAAATGTGTTAATTGTCGTGGTGACCACCCTGCAAGTTGCAGGGTTGTCCCATTGTAAAAAATTAACAGCAAAGGAAAAATCAGCAAGTGAACACACGCAATAAACAGAACAAAGTAGTATTGGGCAAAGAAGGTAAAGGCAATACATTGAAACAACCAGATACTTCAAATATACAAACTGGGAATACTAAGTCATATGCACAGATAGCTAGAAACAATCAACAAGAAGAAACCTCTATGAAAGAAGCGCTAAGCACTATTTTTCAAAAATTGTATAACCAAGACGTTTCTCTCCAAAAACTACGGAACAAGATAGTGGAAATAAAGAAAAAAAGCAAAGTGCCAAACAAAAGTAAAAATGACTAATACTCTTAAAATTGCCACATGGAATGCAAACGGGATTTACCCACATGTTCCGGAATTTTAAATATTTCTCATGAATGTAAATATTGACATATGTCTTAGTTCTGAAACACACTTGAAAAAAAAGTCAAATCTAAAAATACCTGGTTATTAATGTTATCATACTGCGCATGCTACTGACAAAACGAGAGGAGGGTTAGCAGCGACAGTCAAAAATAGGACCAGGAAGAACCAAAAATATCAAATTGCGCAATGCAAAGAACAACGATTAGTATATGGACTAAAAATAAAAAATTTAAGATAGTAGTCAAATACTGTTCGCCAAAGCACTCGCTAAGTAAAGATGATTACTTCAACTTGTTTAAGCCACTAGGAAATAGCTTCATTATAGGTGGCGATTTTAATGCCAAACACACCTACTGGGGCTCGAGACTAACATCTGCAAAAGGTAAGGAGCTCTACAGACAGGCCCGAAAATATAGATGCGACTTTTTCTCATCTGGTTCACCAACCAAAAACACCTGCTCTTATCGACTTTTTTGTTATAAAAGGAATGACAAGTGATGAAAGAGATGTCCAAAGTTGTCAATGATTTATCATCTGATGACGCTCTAGTAATTTTAACGTGTGGTAAATATGTAAAACAAAAGAAAAATATACGAAGCCTAGCAAATAAAAAAACCGATTGGAATAAATTTAGAAGGCAACTTCAAATAAACCCAAGATCGTTGATAGAAACAAGAACCCAAATAGACAGAGAAGTGGAATATTTCATAAAAGAAATTCAAAGGGCAGCATAGGAAAGTACACCGCTAATGTGTGCGAGTATGTAATACAGAACCAGCTATCCAAGGGAAATAATTGAACTTATCCAACAAAACAGATGGGCTAGAAAGAAATGGCAAATAACAAGGTGTCCGGGTGATAAACGGCATCTAAATCAGAACAGCTACTGAGAGAGCTACTTATTATGGAAAGCTGCAAATCGGCTGAGAAAACCAAAGATTCAAAACCCACCGTTGAAAACTGAGGATGGGAAATGTATTGGAAACCCAAAAGACAAAGCCAGAATTTTTTCCGAACACCTATCAAATGTCTTCAAACCATTCCCGCAAAGTACAAGTGATGGAAATACAGATCTTTTGGCAAAAATTGATGAAGAGGAAATTCGGTATGTCAGCTTGAAAGAACTGAAGGATGTGTGCATAAATAACCTCAGTAACAAGAAAAGTCCAGGTTATGATCGTATTTCCGGGATAATTATAAAATAACTGCCAGATGCGGGCTTTCTAAAACTACAGCATATTATTAACGCTTTCTTCAAATTAAAGTATGTACCTCGTATTTGGAAAATAGCCGAAGTAATTGTTATATCTAAGCAAGGCAAACCTCTAACAGAAGTAATATCTTATCGCCCAATATCTTTATTGCCAATAGTGCCAAAGATTTCTGAGAAAATATTGCTGAAAAAGCTTAATGAAATTATTAAGCAAAGAAATCTAATTCCATCACATCAATTTGGATTCAGAAAAAACCATTCAACACTGGATTAAGTCCATAGCATAACAGATATAATAGAAAAAACACTTCGAGGAAAAAAAAGTCTGCTCTGCTGTCTTCTTGGATGTTTCCCAGACACGAAAGTCTCAAGTTTAAACATCACAGAGAACTACCTAGACAATATTTTGCAGTGCTTGATTCATACCTAAGCAATAGATACCTCAGGGTTAGCTATGGAACTGAATACTCAGACCTAAAAGCGATAACGGCAGATGTTCCACAGAGTAGTGTGTTCGGGCCTGTAATATATTTATTGTTCACAAGAGATATCTCTCGAGATTATAATGTTACTACAGCGACATTTGCAGATGATACTGCGATTCTCTCAGTCGGAAATTGTATTGCTGACGCCACAAATAAAATAAAAATTTGGACGCAAAAATTGCAAATCAAGTGAAACGCAACTAAATCAACACACATACATTTCACGCTCAAAAAGATATTCCAAAGCAAATATTCCTGTATTTATAAATAACTAAATTGTACCTTATGCTAACACTGACAAATACTTGGGTATGAACTTGGATGCTAAACTAAAGTGGAATGAGCACATAAAGAAAGAAAAAGATTAGCTAAACATTAAATACAGAAATTGTACTGATTACTAGGACGTAAATCCAAGTTGTCAGTAGAAAGTAAACTCTTGCTATACAAACAAGTATTGAAATCAGTCTGGACGTACGGTATCCAACTACGGGGCTGTGCAAAAATAACAAATATCACTATACTCCAAACTTTTCAAAACAAAGTACTATGCGGAGTTGTAAACACCTCTTGGTATATACGCAACAAAGACCTACATCAGGATCTACAGAACCAATTGGTAACTGAAGAGATCAGAACGTTTGCGGATACATGTGAACGTAAAAATGAAAGCTGGCCTGGATGTTGATAACAATATTCGTCGGCTGAAAAGAAGAGTTACTACAATGACCGATGGAAACATATTTTATATAATATTTTTCCAGTACACGTGAACAAATAAAAAGAAGAAAATGTCTTTAGTCAATCAAACAGATTGGTGTTGACATAAGGAAAGATGGTTTAAATTCTTAAAGATAGTAAGAATCTGGCATACTGTAGCAGAACACGGGTTTCTACAGTATCTTTTGAAATGGGAAGCAGCAGATACAAGAAAACGGTCACGACAGCTGTTCCAAAATAGTTAACTGCTGCTTTCTGGTTCCTTCTTCTTTAGCTATCCGTGGACGTTGAAAGACGTATCGGTTATTCAAAATATAATTAATATCAAAATCTTTATTAAATTACATTTAATTCAAAGTCATAACTCATAATAGTTGGTATCCTGGCACTCTTTGATGGGAAAAAATCATGCCATATCGCACCACCCACTGACCTACATTTTGATTGATGGGTTTAATGTATTTTTCTTGGTTAGTAGGTCAAAAACTGGTTTTGATTGTTTTGGTTTGGTTTAGGTTTCAAGTTAGGTTATAAGTGTAGGTTGTTAACTTATAAGTTCGAAGTGGTTGTAGAGTAGAAAGTCAAGGTTGCTGGTGCTGTGTAAGTTGTCAGGCGGGGTTAATGAACTGAACAAGTTTAGAATATTTAGGTTTTTCAATAAATTCATTGCTACTTTGTAATAGATCGAAAAAAAAAACTTAATTTTATTATTGGATAAAAATATTCATAGATACCTTCTTTTTGTTAAAAGAAGATTAATTATTAAAAGTTGTTATTATAGTTTTAAAGTTGCCAAAATAAAAATAAGAAAAATATCATACAAATAGTAAGAAAACAATGTTTTCAAGTCAATCAAAAATATAAAAAGTTTTTTCATTGTGCAAATTTGTAGGCTTAGTATTAATAATATTAGTATTATAATATTATTTTTTATATAAAATAAAAAAAAAAGTTAATTAAGGGGGTTAACTAATTAATATGAGAGGATTTGATTGATTTTAGTTATTTATAAAATTTTATTTTATTAAATTATTTATAATACTAGAAAATCCCCTGTGCAATTGCACAATTTCTATAGATTCAAAAACATTTACGTTATCATACTCCCTTAATAAACTACCTAAAAATTTCATTTTTACATCAGCACCATTAAAAAAACGTTGAAATCACTTACTTACTTGTAATAGAAAAAAAACATAATACAAATCTAAACACATAAAATTAAAAATGTTAGGTACAGTTTATTAATTTATTCTCGCCGTTTTTTCGTGGCGGTAATTTTTGACAGTTTTTTAATCATTCAGAAAAAATGGTCCAAGCTAAAAACACATTCAGGGTAAAAGTTCGTGTCGATATCTCAAAAATTGTTTGAAACACATGTATAAAGTGCACAATAAAAACCGGCGAAAAACCAACCAACACCAACCGCTACGACATTTTTTTTTGTTACATTTAAAACACTCCCAATAATCGAAATAATTTTAATATTTGTTAAAATTTTACTCTCTATTTTTCTTTAGTTTTAAAAAAAATTTTTTATGTCGATGAAAAGCAGTTGTTTTCGCCGCGAAATTACTTCAATTACCAAAACTACTTTCAAGTCTTTTGCGTTTATTTTTTTTTTGCTTAAAAAAAATTTGCTGAATTTATTTTATTTAAATGTACTTTGGAAGAGGTCTTTGGTATATTTAATAAAAGATTCATGTCTCTGATAATGTAATTTCATAAATTTTCGGGGTCTTTTTTTTTTTGTGACGGTCGTTTTCGGCAACTTTTTAATTTAATGGTCTAATAATAAATTAGTACAAAATTATGAATCTATTGTGAGAGAAGGCTTCTAAAATGATATTTTCTATGTTATTTTTTATTTTTTTTTTAAGAAAAATATCCATTTCTATAATATTTAGTAAGTTTTTGATTTCTGTTATGAAATATAATTAGCTAAGTCTGCCGAATTTTATATTAATAAAAAAAATTCCAATATTTTATGTTATATCAAAAATTCAGCTTAGATAATCAAAATTCCAATCTAAATAAACAAAACTACTTTAAAGTCTGTTGCGAAGCTTTTACCAGCTTTTATAATAGTGAAAGCAAAATCAAGAATAAAATCGGCCTATTATTTTTTTCTTATAAATATAAGGCTTACTATAAACTTTGCTCTTTTCACTTTCAGGTCTTTTAATTTTATTAAGAGTATTTTTATTTTTTTCCAAACAAAGAGTCATTTGAAAACTGCCAACAGAAAATTAATAATTTATTTTTAATTTACCGCTGCGACCAGTTCATAATGGATGTGGCGGTCAAATTTAAAAATTTGCTTTAAATTTTGTGTCGAAAGTACTTTTTAAAAAGTAAACATTTGTGTCTCTGATAAGATTTTTAGTCGAAGATTTGTGTCTCTGATAATAAAATTTTAAATTATTAAATAAATATATAGAAATATCATCATTGCCAGTTTAGTTTACATTCAGTGTGAGTGGTTTATTATAGAAATAAAATATTTTTTTTTTACATGTTGGCAAGGTCTTATCATTATATTGTGTATATTATCAGAAATTCAATCATTAATTTCAGGTATTATATTATATTATCTGATCTGATTAATAAATCTTATTTTTTTCCATGGCTAACAATATTATTAATGAAATATAATTATTTAAGTCTGCCGAATTTTATATTAATAAAAAAATTTCGAATATTTTATGTTATACCAGTTCTACCGAAAATTTAGCTTAAAAATCTAACTTTCAACCTAAATAAACAAAACTATTTTAAAGTCTGTTACGAAGCTTTTACCAGCTTTTATACTAATGAAAACAAAATCAAGAATAAAATCGGCCTATTATTTTTTTCTTATAAATATGAGGTTTACTATAAACTTCTCACTTTTTCACTTTCAGGCGTTTTAATTTTATTAAGAGTAGCTATTTTTATTTTTTTTTTTCCAAAACAAAGATTGAAAACGCCAACAGAAAATTAATAATTTATTTTTAATTTACCGCTGCGACCAGTTCATAATGAATGTAGCGGTCAAATTTAAAAATTAAAAATTTGCTGAATTTATTTTTATTGAAAATGTGTTTTTTAAGTATGTACTTTTCCTTTTTTGACTGTACTCACTTTTAATGAACGGTTTGTGTCTCTGACAATATTTCTAGTGGAAAATTTGGTCCCTGGTAATAATATTTACTAAATTTATTTATATTTTTAATGAACGGTTTGTGTCTCTTGATAATACTTTGAGTTAAAGATTCGTGTTTCTGGGAATAAAATTTTAAATTATTAAATAAATATACAGAAATATCATCATTGCCAGTTTAGTTTACATTCAGTGTGAGTGTTTTATTATAGATATAAAATATTTTTTTTTACATGTTGGCAAGGTCTCGCCAACATCTTGTGTATTATATTATAGATAATAAATTTAATCAATATATAAATTTAATTTATAAAATAAATTATTTAAATTAATTAACTATTAATATTTTAATTTAATTTGTATATTTATGATTTATAATATTATTTTTCATATAAAATAAAAAAGTTAATTAAGGGGATTAACTAATTAATATGAGAGAATTTGATTGATAAATAAATTATTTAAATTAATTAACTATTAATATTTTAATTTAATTTGTATATTTATGATTTATAATATTATTATACCCGTATGAACCCGTATTAAACCCGTTCAAGGGTATAATAAATTTGCCATTACGTTTGTGACACCTTAAAGGAGTCGAGCTAGATATAGTGTCAAAGGTATGGATCGGCTCAGAATCGAATTCTGAGTCGGTTAAGCCATGTACGTCCGTCCGTCCGCACGATAACTCAAAAAATAAAGGAGCTATGGGGCTGAAATTTTTTTTACGTCACTTTTGCAAAATTGTTAGTTTTGCTATTTAAATCCAACATTTTCGGTCGGCGGGTTCGAGTAGCTGCCATACAACTTCTACCTTTATATAGAAATAACTCAGTATCTATTCAAGCTAGATTTCTGAAATTTTGCAAATGATGATCAAGTTTTATGGCAACAACTTCTGTAAAATTTGGTTGTGCTGGTGCGGCGGGTTCGGGTAGCTGCCATACAACTTGTCCGTTTAATTGAGAATAACTCAGTGTTTATTGAAGCTAGGAATCTGAAATTTAGTAAAGAGGTGTCGAGTTACATGCCAACAACTTTTGTAAAATTTGGTTGGTCTAGAGCAGCCGGTTCAGGCTTCTTGCACCTCTTGGAACCTAATGAAGCTAGGCTTCTGAAATTTTGCAAATGATGATCAAGTTTTATGGCAACAACTTTTGTAAAATTTGGTTGTGGTGGTGCGGCGGGTTCGGGTAGCTGCCATACAACTTCTCCGTTTAAGTGAGAATAACTCGGTGTTTATTGAAGCTAGGAATCTGAAATTTAGTAAATAGGTGCCGAGTTACATGCCAACAACTTTTGTAAAATTTGGCTGGTCTAGAGCAGCCGGTTCAGGCTTCTTGCACCTCTTGGAACCTAATGAAGCTAGGCATCTGAAATCTTGCAAATGATGATCAAGTTTTATGGCGACAACTTCTCCAAAATTTGGTTGTGGTGGTGCGACGGGTTCGGATAGCTGCCATACAACTTCTTTTTTTAAATGAAAATAACTCAGTGTCCGTCCGCACGATAACTCAAAAAATAGAGGAGCTAGGAGGCTGAAATTTTTTTTACGTCACTTTTGCAAAATTGTTAGTTTTGCTATTTAAATCCAACATTTTCGGTCGGCGGGTTCGAGTAGCTCACAAATGATGATCGAGTTTTATGGCAAGAACTTCTGTAAAATTTGGTTGTGATGATATCACAGGTTCGGATAGTTGCCATACAACTTCTCTTTTCAAATGAAAATAACTCAGTGTCTATTGAAGCTAGCTATCTGAAATTTAGTGAAAAAGTGTCGAGTTGCATGCCAAAAACTTTTGTAAAATTTGATTGGTCTAAAGCAGCCGGTTCAGGCTTTTTGCATTTCTTGGAACTTAATGAAGCTAGGCGTAATAGATTCGGGTAGCTATCATACAACTCCACAATTTACATAAATATATCTCTGTAGTTCGGTACAAAACATCTGAATGTTTTTAAAAGATGATCAAGTTTTATAGAAACAGGATATATTACGTTCATACGGGTATCCCAGAGTTGACACAGTCTACTCTACTGCACTCTTCCTCGTTTTTTATATAAAATAAAAAAAGTTAATTAAGGGGATAATATTAATATAATAATATTAACTAATTAATATGAAAGGATTTGATTGATTTTAGTTATTATATTTATAATTAGATAGTTATTTTATAAATATAATTTTTATTTAATTTATATATTTTATTACATTATAGTATTTATTTTTATAAAGTTTTAGTTTTATTTTTAAAAAGTTTTATTTTGGCTTATTAATTTATTATAAGTTTGTTTTATATGTAAATTTTTGTGTGAATTTATTTTATTCTAAAAGAATATTATATTATTTTTATTCGCAGTAAATAATATTAATAATTAGGTAGTTCTAGAATTATTAATACTGTTAAGTATTGGCTAAACTTGTACCAGCAGCTGCGGTTATACAAAAAATAGAAGTAAATTAAATTGGATTAAGTAAATAAAAATTTATTTAATAAATAATAATTTTTTAGGTGAAATTTTAATTTATTTAAATTAATATATAAATAGATATTGAAGCTTAAAAATGTTTGTATTAAACTAGGATTAGATACCCTATTATAAAAATTGTATAATTAAAAAATCAGAGTAGTATTAGTTTAGGTCTTGAAACTTAAAAATTTTGTCGGTATTTTAGTCTATTTAGAGGAACCTGTAGTATAATCGATAATCCACGATGGACCTCACTTAATTTTGTTTTTCAGTTTGTGTACCTGTTATTTGAAAATTTTATAAGAAAAATAATTTTCATAATTTTATATAAAAAAATAAATCAGGTCAAGGTGCAGCTTATAATTAAGAATTTATGGGTTACAATAAAATTATTTAAATGGATTTAGATATGAAATTATCTTTTGAAAGTGGATTTAATAGTAAATTTTTAAAGATAAAAGGATTGATTTTAGCTCTAAAATATGTACACATCGCCCGTCGCTCTTGTTAACAGTATAAGATAAGTCGTAACATAGTAGATGTACTGGAAAGTGTATCTAGAATGACAATTTAAAGCTTTTTTAGTAAAGTATTTCATTTACATTGAAAAGATTATTGTGCAAATCAATATAAATTGATAATATATAATTATTAATATTTTTTTTTATTATATTATTATTAAAAATAATTATTTTATTGATGTTTTAGTATTTTATAAAAAACTAATAATTTTAATAATAGTTTATTTGTATTGTAAAAGAATTTTGAAATAATTGAAAAATATATAATTAAAAAGAAGATTTAATTTTTCGTACCTTGCGTATCAGGGTTTATTAAATAAAAATTTTTTATTAAAATTTTCTCGAAAAAGAATGATATAATTAAGTATAATAGTTAATGTTATAAATTTATTATAAATATTTAATTAGAAATGAAATGTTATTCGTATTCCTTGATATCTAGTTTTTTAAGAAATAAATTTAATTTAGCTTTTTATCATGTAATAATTTATTTTATAAATTTATTATTGATTTAAGGTTATATTTAACGGGATGAGCTGTTAAATAAATTATTAAAAATTTTTCAATAATAAAAAATATTTGTATGCTTAGAATTAGCAATCATTAAAGATTTTTTTTATAAATTATATTTTTTAATATATGATTTATTTTGTTTTAATTATTTTATTAAAATTTTAAATTTAATATATAAATTTAATTAATAATGATAAAATTAGTATAATTTTTATTGTAAATTTAAATTTTATTGATAGGTTTTTATAAGGAATTCGGCAAAAATTATGTTCGCCTGTTTAAAAAAAAATGGCTTTTTGAGTTTAATTTAAAGTCTAATCTGCCCACTGATATAGATAAAAGGAAATATAAAAGAAATGAGATAAAAACCTTGATTTTTTTGAGGTATTACATAAAACCTACATATGTATATTAAATAAGTGCATATCAACTTTAAAAATATTTTGCAAACAAATCCAAAACGTCTAACTTCAGTCACAAACAGCGCAAGGAAATGTGAATTTCTAGATCTTAAATAACACTATTCCTCTTATACAAAATTTAAACTTATCATTAGAAGATGTCTTTTCAGAAATTAGTAATTTAGATATTAAAAAAGGATCTTATCCTGATCTTCTTTCACCCATTTTTTTTACATAACTGTATTCATAATTTAACTGTTCCACTTACATCAATTTTTAACATATCCCTTATGTCAGACACTTTTCCACAATTTTGGGAAACCTTATACCTATTTCCGATTCACAAAACGGTGATGAAGCATTAATAGACAATTATAGAGTTATAGCAATTCAGTCGACTATTCCCAAATTATTTGAAAAACTTGTAACTGATAAAATTACACATATAATAGATCCATATCTTAATCAAGAAAACATGGTTTTAGAAATGGTCGACTATTACCAAATTATTTGAAAAACTTGTAACTGATAAAATTACACCTATAATAGATCCATATCTTAATCAACACAACATGGTTTTAGAAATGGTCGTTCAACTACCACTAACCTGATGATTTTCACATCAGATATATTATCTTCTATGGAAAGATATGGATGGATTAAGTCTTATGTCACTGAAAGAGTACAATTTGTTAAATTTACATGTAATATATCTAAGTCCATTTCTGTCTACTCTAGGGTAAACCAAGTGAGCCACTTAGGACTACTTTTATTCAATATATATGTAAGTGATCTTTCCAATTTCTTATCAGGCGTTGCCCACCTTACCTATGCTGATGATCTTAAAATGTATCATGTAATTAAGAATGATACTGATTGCTGTTTCGTTCAATCGAAATTGAAGTGCTTAGAAAAATGAAGCTCGGACAACATGCTAGAACTCAACGTTAGGGGGATAGGGGGTAGGAGGATAGAAATACCAGCAGTAAGGTATGCTTGTGGTACGCGTCCACTAAAATACAATAAAAATCAATAAAAATCAAAACCTATTACGATGATTAACTTTGAAAATGTGAACAGACTAATAGACTCGCAAACTGAGCAAAGTTTTTATCAGGAATGGCATAAAGAAGTACAAGCTAGAAAATAACTGGAAGAAACTGTAGGTATATTACAGCAACATTTTAAAGCTCTAGAGGAAAAAATTACTCATATGGATGAAAAAAGAAGGCCAGCTCCACCACCGGTACTAACTATCCATGAAACGGACGAGGAAGAGCTTAGAAAGGAATCCGACTGGATGCTAAAGAGGAAATCAAAAAAACGTAAATCTGAAATATATGCAACGGCAACACCTGGAACAACGGAAAATAAAACCTCTACCAAAATGAATACCGAAAAAACATATTTACCACTACCTATATAATGGTCTCGGATATTGAAGATTTTAATGAACTAAAGAATATTATCAACCAAACAACAAACAAGGAATGTAAATACAAATCGCTCAATAATGTTTGGAAGATTAACGTAGAAAATGGTGATGCGCCCAGGATAATAAGGAATTGTCCAAAAATGAAATGCAATGGCACAAATACGAGAACAAAAATTCTAGGCCAACTAAAATATTCATGCAATGCTAATAATAAAGTTGAAGACTTGAAAGAAAAAGGATTCAAAATGCTAGAAGCAGTTAATATTATTAAAAAGGAAAACTTTGAAAATAGTACTGGTGTAGTAACAAAATTAAAAAATGGGGCTTACCATTATTTATACTCACATTCCAAAACCAAGAAAACCTAGAAAAAATCTATAGAATCACTTCTATAATGAGTATAGTAGTTAAAATTGAACCACTGAGAAAAAGTCAACACTTATACCACAATGCAAACGATGTCAAGCTTTCCGTCACACACAGGCATATTGTAACAAGAATTTTGCATGTGTAAAATGAGCTGGAAAACACGCTACATCAGCTTGCACATTAAAAAAAGGACAAAAGCCTAAATGTGTTAATTGTCGTGGTGACCACCCTGCAAGTTGCAGAGGTTGTCCCATTGTAAAAAATCAACAACAAAGGAAAAATCAACAAGCAAACACACGCAATAAACAGAACAAAGTAGTATTGGACAAAGAAGGTAAAGGCAATACATTAAAACAACCAGTTACTTCAAATATACAAACTGGGAATAGTAAGTCATATGCACAGATAGCTAAAAACAAACAGCAAGAAGAAAACTCTATGAAAGAAGGGCTAAGCACTATTTTGCAGAAATTGTATGTCCAAGACTTTTCTCCAAAAACTACGGAACTAGATAGCGGAAATAAAGATTAAAAATTGGCAAACGAGTGCCAAACCAAAATAAAAATGACTAATACTCTTAAAATTGCCACATGGAATGCAAACGGGATTTACCCACATGTTCCGGAACTTGAAATATTTCTAATGAATGAAAATATTGACATATGTCTTAATTCTGAACCACACTTAAAAAAAGGTCAAATCTAAAAATATCTGGTTACGAATGTTATCATACTGCGCAAGCTACTGATAAAGCGAGAGGAGGCTCAGCAGCGGTAGTCACAAATAATATAAAGGTCCAGGAAGAACCAAAAATATAAAATTGCGTAATGCAAAAAACACCGATTAGTATATGGACTAAAAATAAAAACTTTAAGATAGTAGCCATATACTGTTCGCCAAAGCACTCGCTAACTAAAGATGATTACTTCAACTTGTTTAAGTCACTAGGAAATAGCTTCATTATAGGTGGCGATTTTAATGCCAAACACACCTACTGGGGCTCGAGACTAACATCTGCAAAAGGTAAGGAGCTCTACAGACAGGCCCGAAAATATAGATGCGACTTTTTCTCATCTGGTTCACCAACCAAAAACACCTGCTCTTATCGACTTTTTTGTTATAAAAGGAATGACAAGTGATGAAAGAGATGTCCAAAGTTAAGATGATTTATCATCTGATGACGCTCTAGTAATTTTAACGTGTGGTAAATATGTAAAACAAAAGAAAAATATACGAAGCCTAGCAAATAAAAAACCGATTGGAATAAATTTAGAAGGCAACTTCAAATAAACCCAAGATCGTTGATAGAAACAAGAACCCAAATAGACAGAGAAGTGGAATATTTCATAAAAGAAATTCAAAGGGCAGCATAGGCAACTACATCGCTAATTTGTGCGAGTGTGTAATACAGAACCAGCTATCCAAGAGAAATAATTGAACTTATCCAGCAAAAAAGAAGGGCTAGAAGGAAATGGCAAATAAGAAGGTTTCCGGGTGATAAAGCGCATCTAAATCAGCTGAGCAATAGACTAAAAAACAAATTAATGAGTTCAAAAATAAGTCTGTTAATATTTTTCTCAGTGAATTAACAACTACTGAGAGCGCAGACTACTTATTAAGCTGCAAATCGGCTGAGAAGATTCAAAACTCACCGTTGAAAACTGAAGATGGGAAATGGATTGGAAACCCAAAAGACAAAGCCGGAATCTTTTCCGAACACCTATCAAATGTCTTTAACCCATTCCCGCAAAGTACAGCTGATGGAAATACAGAACTTATAGCAAAAATTGGTGAAGAGGAAATTCCGTATGTCAGCTTGAAAGAACTGAAGGATGTGTGCATAAATAACCTCAGTAACAAGAAAAGTCCAGGTTATGATCGTATTTCTGGGAAAATTATAAAATAACTGCCAGATGCGGACTTTCTAAAACTACAGCATATTATTAACGCTTTCTTCAAGTTAAAGTATGTACCTCGTATTTGGAAAATAGCCGAAGTAATTGTTATACCAGGGCAAGGTAAACCTCTAAAAGTAGTAACATCTTATCGCCCAATATCTTTATAGCCAATAATGCCAAAGATTTTTGAGAAAATATTGCTGAAAAAGCTTAATGAAATTATTAAGCAAAGAAATCTAGTTCCAATGTCCCAAACATCAATTTGTATTCAGAAATAATCATTCAACACTGGATCAGGTTCATCGCATAACAGATATAATAGAAAAAACACTTGAGAAAAAAAAGTCTGCTCTGCTGTCTTCTTGAATATTGCTCAGGCACGAAGGTCTCAACTTCACAGCGACCTAACTAGACAATATTTTGCAGCACTTGATTGATACCTAAGCAATAGATACCTCAGAGTTCGCTATGGAACTGAATACTCAGACCTAAAAGCGATAACAGCAGGTGTTCCTCAGAAAAGTGTGTTTGGGCCTGTAATATATTTATTGTTCACAAGAGATATCCCTCGAGATTATAATGTTACTACAGCGACATTTGACGATGATAATGCGATTCTCTCAGTCGGAAATTGTACGCCACAAATAAATTGGACGCCACAAATAAATTGCAAAACGCAATAATTAAAATAAAAATTTGGACGCAAAAATGGCAAATCAAGTTAAACGCAACTAAATCAACACACATACATTTCACGCTCAAAAAGATATTCCAAAGCCAATATTCCTGTATTCATAAATAACCAAATTATACTATATGCTAACACTGACAAATACTTGGGTATGAACTTGGATGCTAAACTAAAGTGGAATGAGCACATAAAGAAAAAAAAAAGGAGCTAAACATTAAATACAGGAAATTGTACTGTTTACTAAGACGTACATCCAAGTTGTCGGTAGAAAATAAACTCTTGCTATACGAACAGATATTGAAACCAGTCTGGACGTACGGTATCCAACTACGGGGCTATGCAAAAATATCAAATACAAATATACTCCAAACTTTTCAAAATAAAGTACTATGCGGAGTTGCAACCGCCCCTTGGTATATATGCAACAAAAATCTACATCTGGATGTACAGATCCAATCGGTAACTGAAAATATCAGAACATTTGCGGATACATGAGAACGTCAAAATGGAAGCTGTCCTGGATGTTGATAACAATATTCGTCGGCTGAAAAGAAGAGTTACTACAATGAGCGATGGAAACATATTTTATATAATATTTTTATAGTACACGTGAACAAATAAAAAGAAGAAAATGTCTTTAGTCAATCAAACAGATTGGTGTTGACATAAGGAAAGATGGTTTAAATTCTTAAAGATAGTAAGAATCTGGCATACTGTAGCAGAACACGGGTTTTACAGTATCTTTTGAAATGGGAAGCAATGTAAACGCAGTAGATACAAGAAAAAGGTCATGACAGCTGTTCCAAAGTAGTTCCCTGCTGCTTTCTGGTTCCTTCTTCTTTAGCTATCCGTGGACGTTGAAAGACGTATCAGTTATTCAAATTATAATTAATATCAAAATCATTATTAAATTACATTTAATTCAAAGTCATAACTCATAATAGTTGGTATCCTCGAACTCTTTGATGGGAAAAAATCATGCCATATCGCACAACCCACTGACCTACATTTTGATTGATGGGTTTAATGTAGGTTTTTCTTGGTTAGTAGGTCAAAAACTGGTTTTGATTGTTTTGGTTTGGTTTAGGTTTCAAATTAGGTTATAAGTGTGGGTTGTTAACTTATAAGTTTCAAATGGTTGTATAGTAGGAAGTGAAGGTTGTTGGTACTGTGGAAGTTGTCAGGCAAGGTTAATGAACTGAATAATGTGGTTTTATGTAGGATATTCTTGGTTAATAGTTTAAACACTTGTTTTGATTGATTTGGTTTAGGTTTCAAGTTAGGTTATAAGTGTGGGTTGTTAACTTATAAGTTCCAAGTGGTTGTAGAGTAGGAAGTCAAGGTTGCTGGTGCTGTGTAATTATTCAGGCGGGGTTAATGAACTGAACAAGTTTAGGATATTTAGGTTTTTCAATAAATTCATAGCTACTTTGTAATAGGGTATCATACAAATAGAAAGAAGAATTTTTTCAATTCAAATCAAAAGGAGATATAAAAAAGTCGAAAAAAAAAATTTAATTTTATTATTGGATAAAAATATTCATAGATACCTTCTTTTGAATATTAAGATGAAAAATAATAACAATAAAAACGAAAACGCAAACGAGAACTACAAAGTGTAGTTTATTTTTAGTTTTGTTTTGTTAAAAGAAGATTAATTATTAGAAGTAGTTATTATAGTTTTAAAGTTGCCAAAATACAAATAAGAAAAATATCATACAAATAGTAAAAAAACAATTTTTTCAAGTCAATAAAGTTTTTCATTGTGCAAATTTGTAGGCTTAGTAATATATAGATAAAAAAAAATATAAAGGAAACTTGATTTTATATTGGATAAAAATATTCATAGATACTTTCTAATATCAAGATGTAAAATAATAAAAATAAAAAAGAAAAACACTAAAATTTTTTGCAGGTATTACATACATATGTATATTAAATAAGTGCATATGAACTTTAAAAATATTTTGCATTCTTTTAATTTCTGTTTGCCGGGTGTAAAATAAATTGTAAAAACTAATTTAACTCTTTCAAGCAATATTTTAAAAACTTATTAATGCAAATTCTAAAAAAAAAAAAAAATTAAAATAAGAGCAAAAAAGAAAGAAAAAAATTAACGAATAGGTGCATCTGTTATTTAGGATTTTTTTTTTTGTTCTATAAGAATCTTGAGAAGATAACCGAAAATCCTCGTTTTGTTTGTTTATTTATTTATTTATTTATTTAGTTCAAGCTTAACACAAGCAAGTTATAGTATAATTCAATTAAAAAAAAAAAAATTATTAAATTTAAACAATAATTTTATAAATAAAAATTTACAAAATATTTATGACATTAATAATAATTAATACTCGTAAAAACTACATTATAAATTTAAACAAAAATAAAATTTATAAGGAAAAAAAAGAACAAGTTAAAGATAAAAATTTATTACAAAAAACTAAAATTTCTAATTAAATAATACATATGACATTAAAATCATAGTTATTATTAATAAATTGCATGAAATTACAAATCAAAATTAACCATCGATTAATATAAATAAAAAAAAAAAATATATCTCGATAATGCAGTTTCAATGACATGAATATAAATCTCTTTTTAAAGATTCTTTGGTTAGTTGAAAGTTAATTTGGGATTTGTGTAAGTTGCATAGAGACATCATTCTATTAAGTGGTTCAAACTTACCATAATTAGTGCGATGAAACTTCAAATTAAAGAGGTTAACCGATCTTAGCCTAGTATTGGTACAAAAGCTAATGTTGGCTAATAATTGTGCAAATAAAATATTACCTTTTACCAATTCTGTGTAGAATAATATGACTGCGACGTTACGACGTTTTTCAAGCGTACACATATGTAAAAGGTTTAGTCTATGTTCATACGGAGGTAGATTATAAGGATCTTCCCAAGGGAGATGACGTAGGCCATATTTAAGAAATTTTTTTTGAACAGATTCAGTTCTGAATATATGGGTTTTATAAAATGGACTCCACACCTGGCTGGCATATTCTAAATTGGGACGAACTAAGCAAGTGTAAAAAGATTTAAAAACATAAGGGTCATTAAACTCTCTAGCCCATTGTTTAATAAAACCGAGCATAGAGTTGGATTTGTTTAAAATATATGTATAATGAACATGAAAAGAAAGTTTACTACCAAAAAATACACCCAAGTCTTTTATAGAATTAACTTTAGGGATAGTTTGAAGGTTAAAGCAATAATTATATGAAATTGGATTAGAACGGCGAGTAAAAGTAATATGAGCACATTTAGTAATATTTAGTTGAAGATTATTGATATTACACCAATTATAAAAACAATTAAGGTCAGCTTGTAATCCTTTCGAATCGTCGAAAGAAGTAATTTTCTTGAAAATCTTCATATCATCAGCACATATTCTAATATCACAATGTTGAATTACGGAAGTGACATCGTTGATTGCAATAATAAACAAAAGCGGTCCAAGGTGGCTACCTTGAGGAACACCTGTAGGAGCTTTAAAGAAGATCTAAAAGAAACACGGTAGCTACGATCAGAAAGATAAGTATAGATCCAATTAATAATATATAGTGGAAACCCCAGGTACTGCAATTTTAAAATAATAATACTATGAGAAAGTAAATCGAATGCTTTACTAAAGTCGGTCTAAATTACATCCGTTTGAAAACCATCCTCCATATGTTTCAGAAATGTAGCTGTGGATTCCACGAGATTGGTGACTGTAGATTTACTTTTTACAAAGCCATTTTGATTGGGTGATAAAAGGCTAGTGCAATGATCATATATAGAATCGAATACTATTAATTCAAAAATTTTAGGAATAGAAGATAATTTTGCGATCGGGCGATAATTGATAACGTCATTGTTGAGGTTATTTTTATGGACAGGCTTAATAAGAGCTATTTTCCAAAGTGATGGAAAGATTCCTGAAGATAAAGAAAGATTAAATAGCTTAGAAAGTGGTTCTGCTAAAAACATAGAACAATTTTTTAAAAATAAATTGGGAATACCATCAGTTCCGGGACTAGAATTATCATCCAATTTATTCAAGTAACATAGTACCAAATTAGGATCAATAGTAATATTTCTAAGCGTTGTTTTAGGAAAATTATTTAAATAGGAAAAATTAACTGAGTCAGGATTGAAAAACGATGGAGAATAGCTTGCTGAAAAAAAGTCACGAAACCATTCGGAAATAATTGAGGAATCACAACTACTATTATTATTATAATTCATAAAAGTGGGATATTGATCACATTTTCTTTTAGAGTTCACAAAATTCCAAAACAATTTAGTATTTGATTTGATATTTAAAGACATACTCTGCACATAATTTGAATAAAGGTTATCGGACAATAGTTTAAATTCATTAAATAACACGATAAAAGCGTTAAAGTCATAACTATCATTACTCTTAATAAATTTTCGCCAGGCTCTATTTTTTTTATTTTTTATTTTTTTAAGATTTTTAGTGAACCAAGGCGGACTAGAATTATTACTTCTGTCAATAACTAGCGATACAAATTGTGAAATAATAGAAAAAATCGTTGAATAAAAACTATTTACTAATATATTAATATCGACGAAATTCAAAAACTCAAAATAATAGGTGCTTAATATATAATTAATACCATCGTAGTTAGCTTTGAGAAAATGGTAACGATAAGAAAGTGCTGATTCAATATTTGGAAGTAAAAAAGAGCTAAAAGAAAAACAAATAGGAGGATGATAAACATCAATTTTTACAATTTCCAAAGGACAATTAAAAAAGCAAATATTATTCCAGTTAGTTGTGAATATAAGATCTAATTGATTACCTTGATGGTTACAAATTGATGATATCTGTTGAAGATTAAATGAATTAAATGCATCAATTAAAAGACATTCTGTATTATTCACTAATTCTAAAGGAATAAGGTAGGCTTCTTCATCATGCCCTACCCAGTTAATGTTTGGAAGGTTGAGATCCCCACAAAGAATTATGTCATTGTTGTTCTTAACATCACCAATTATTGACTCAATAATATCAATATACTTAATAAAAAGATCAATATTAGAAGCAGGAGGAATATACCAATGACAATGAAAAGATTAGCTGATTGCAATTGAATTTTTATAGCAACAATTTCTATTATATCGTGAGCATCACCCGGGGGAATTATTATTTCGTATGAATTGAATGTATTTTTAATAGCTATCAGAACACCTCCATCTTTTCTAGGATTTCCAGACAATATTGATCCATATCTGTCTTTTCTGTAAACAGTATATAATGCCGGGAAAATTTCTAAATTATTAATAGAAGAATTAAGCCAAGTTTCAGTTAAAATAAAAATATCAAAATCTAACAGAGAACAATTGGAAAAAACAATTTTAGTTTTAGTACGAAGTCCTCTAACATTTTGATAATAAATGGAAAATTTAGAAGGAGTGCAATTCAAGAGAATAGATTGAGATGAGTTAATATTAACTAAATTTCTTCCCATTTGTATGGGGACGAAAGTACTTGAAATGGTTGTCTCTTGTCCTTTGCAGATAATCGATTATATTAGAAGAAATGTGGGAAGCATAAGATTCAAGATCAGTTAGAGCACTCTGTAGAGAAATATCAAATGTTTGATGGTATCTTACAAAAATATTACGGCGTTCATTTACATCCGTCGGAAGACCCTTTTGTTGGGTTGCAACTTTTAACGAAGTGTTCGTTTTGCCGCCTATACAAACGTCATTAGATTTATTATCTAAGTAAGCTAAATACAGTCTTACATTTTCAAAAATCTTAGTATCCCTTAATCTAGCCAAAACATATCATCATAACTACTATCATTATTATTTTGAATAGATTTTTGAGTTAACTTAAGTACAGGTGGTAAAAGAGGATCGAAGATTGGTGGGTTTGGAGTAGAAATACTAGGGTTAGCTACTTCTGAAATAGCAGTTATATTTGAATTAATAGGATCGTTGTATGATGAATTTATATTTTTTAAAACTACACTGGCTAGGTAGGACTTCGAATTCCGTTTAGGTTGTAGAGCAGAAGAATGAGTTCCGGAAGAAAGTGGTGATGGATTTAACGAAGTGGGCGGATCACGGGAATTAATTGTTTCTCCATAAATAAAATTATAATATTTATTTGAAATAGATTTTTTAAATTTGGAGAGCTTATTATTTAAGAATGAGTCGCTATGATGTTTATTAGTGAACGATTTGAATTTATTAATAGAGTTGGTAGAATTTTTTAAAGAAAAATGATTAGAAGTTTTAATAGGTGGAATTGTTTCAGAAATGTAAATCAAGTAAATTTTTAATATTAGTTTCAGGTGTAGCTGAAGGAATAGGGTTAGTAATAGACTGTTCTAAATTTATAGGACTCTTTTTATTATTAGAAGAAGTTTTATTACGAATGTTATTAGGGTTAGTAAAATTTATACTCATGTCTTGAGAAGTGTTACTTACTTTATTAGAGGATTCTTTTCTTTTTGATGAATATTTTACATTTACTTTTCGGGGCTTGCTAATATTAATAGTTGCACCAATTTTCTTCCATATATTTTTATTGCTAAAGAAATTAAGAGTTTGAATAATACGATCTGGACCAGAAAGTAAAAAGCAATGGTATTTTAATTTATTAAATTTGATGCGCTTTGGTTTGACTAGGAGACAGTAAACTGATATGTTGTTAAATTCCCGTTTTATAAATTGACGCATCCTACGTTCATCAAAAGTACAGGAAACTCCTTTAAGAAATAATGATGTGGATGTTTTAATCATATCATGGTTTGATGATGACGAGGAATAATTATTTTTATTTAATTTCTTAATTCTTTGAATCCAATCCTCTTCAGACCACTGAACGCCAAGCTTATGAATATAAATGGGGTCAGTTTGGGTTCCATTTTCAACACTACTGCACTTGGGAACTGGATTAATTGATTCTTCAATATTCAATAATTTACTAAATTCAGCATGTTTTACAGAAGAAAAAGAATTGAGAAAATCACTGTGAAGTGATTCCATTTTAGCCATCAACAAATTATGCTGCTCAGCTATAATATGTTGAATCACTGACGCATCACATGACATATGAGAAGGACCAGCTTCTATAGAATCTCTAATGTTACGGACCAGTCGGTTACATCGATTCGGAAGGGCTGTTAACACTTCATTTTTAACCGAATCAATCATATTTAAAAAATCGTGCTCATTTTTGTGACTGGAAAACTTATTACAAACTGTATCAAACGATTTTGCCATATCATGAAATGCGTTTGTATTAGAGTCTATAGTCTGGTTAGTTTTAGAAATCAAACCAGATTTCGCATTATCCAGATTTGTGAATAAATTATGTATGTTATCAAACATACTTCTCAACAAACCTTCGTAATTTTGGCAGTCGTCACAAATAAAATATGAGTCTAGAGTTGGATAATACCAATCTCTACTTAAACCCATACACACTCCATGAAGCTTCCTTTTACAGAACGCTTTACAAATAACAAATTTAGATTTATTATCATTAATATAACAGTTTTCTAAATTGCATTTAAATTCCATTTTACACAATACGTTTTAATTTTATTTATAATTCTGAAAGGAAAATAAGTTAAAAAGAAAAAGTGCACAGTCAACGCATATTAAGTTAAAGTTTAAAAATAATTCAAGTTCATATAAATTGCAATTCAAATAAAATTCAAGTTCAAGAACGAAATACAATAAAAATTAAAAAGTATTTAACGAGATCAAATTACAACTTTAATTTTTTTTTTTTAGAATTTTTTTTTATCAATTTAGTTAATTTAAATTTGCTTTATATTATGATGTATTTAATAAATTAATTGAATCGCACTTAGGTTAATATCAAAAGTTTAAAAAAAACAAGAAATTAAATTAAATTAAGAACCACAAGTACGTGTTTAAAGTTTGAAACGAAAAACTGGAGTGAACTGGAGTGTTGTTATTATTGTTGCATTGTAAGAAAAAAAAGGTCAAATCTAAAAATACCTGGTTATGAATGTCATCATATTGCGCATGCTACTGATAAAGCGAGAGCAGGGTCAGCAGGGTCAGCAGCGTTAGTCAAAAATAATATAAAGGACCAGGAAGAACCAAAAATAGCAAATTGCGCAATGCAAACAACAACGAATAGTAAATGGACTAAAAATAAAAACTTTAAGAGAGTAGCCATATACTGTTCGCCAAAGAACTCGCTAAGTAAAGATGATTACTTCAACTTGTTTAAGTCACTAGGCGGAGTTTATAGGTGGAGATTTTAATGCCAAACACACCTACTGGGGCTCGAGACTAACATCTGCAAAAGGTAAGGAGCTCTACAGACAGGCCCGAAAATATAGATGCGACTTTTTCTCATCTGGTTCACCAATCTATTGGTCTACAGATCGATCAAAAACACCGGATCTTCTCGACTTTTTTGTTATAAAAGGAATGACAAATGATGAAATAGATGTGCATAGTTAAGATGATTTATCATCTGATCACACTCCGGTAATTTTAAGGTGTGGTAAATATGTAAAACAAAAGAAAAATATACGAAGCCTAGCAAACAAAAAAGAAAAGATAAAAAAGTCTTTAGTCAATCAAATAGATTGGTGTTGACACAAGGAAAGATGGTTTTAGCCTGTAAGAATCTGGCATACTGTAGCAGAACACGGGTTCTACAGTATCTTTCTAAATGGGAAGCACTGTAAACGCAGCAGAAACAAAAAAACAGTCACACTCTTTCTGACAAACGCCAAATTACTTGACAGCTGTTCCAAAGTAGTTTCCTGATGCTTTCTGGTTCCTTCTTCTTTAACGACCCGTGGACGTTGAAAGACGTTTCAGTTATTCAAATTATAATTAATATCAAAATCATTATTAAATTAAATTAAATTCAAAGTCATAACTCATAATAGTTGTTATCCTGGCACTCTTTGATGGGAAAAGATCATGCCATATCGCACCACCCTCTGACCTACATTTTGATTAATGGGTTTAATGTAGGTTTTTCTTGGATTTGAGGTCAAAAACTGCTTCTGATTGTTTTAGTTTGATTTAGGTTTCAAGTTAGGTTATAAGTGTGGGTTGTTAACTTATAAGTTTCAAATGGTTGTATAGTAGGAAGTGAAGGTTGTCGGTACTGTGGAAGTTTTCAGGCAAGGTTAATGAACTGAACAATGTGGTTTTATGTAGGATATTCTTGGTTAATAGTTTAAACACTTGTTTTGATTGATTTGGTTTAGGTTTCAAGTTAGGTTATAAGTGTGGATTGTTAACTTATAAGTTCCAAGTGGTTGTAGAGTAGGAAGTCAAGGTTGCTGGTGCTGCGTAATTAGTCAGGCGGGGTTAATGAACTGAACAAGTTTAGGATATTTAGGTTTTTCAATAAATTCATAGCTACTTTGTAATAGGGTATCATACAAATAGAAAGAAGAATTTTTTCAATTCAAATCAAAAGGAGATATAAAAAAGTCGAAAAAAAAAATTTAATTTTATTATTGGATAAAAATATTCATAGATACCTTCTTTTGAATATTAAGATGAAAAATAACAAAAATAAAAACGAAAACGCAAACGAGAACATAAGAAAATAAAAATAAAAGTAAGAAAAATATCATACAAATAGAAGAAAACAATTTTTTCAAGTCAATAAAGTTTTTCATTGTGCAAATTTGTAGGATTAGTAATATATAGATAAAAGGAAATATAAAGGAAACGAGAGGAAAACCTTGATTTTATTATTGGATAAAAATATTCATAGATACTTTCTAATATCAAGATGTAAAATAATAAAAATAAAACCGAAAACGCAAACGAGAACTAGAAAGTGTAGTTAATTTTGTTAAAAGAAGATTAATTATTAGAAGTAGTTATTATAGTTTTAAAGTTGCCAAAATAAAAATAAGAAAAATATCATACAAATAGTAAGAAAACAATTTTTTCAAGTCAATAAAGTTTTTCATTGTGCAAATTTGTAGGCTTAGTAATATATAGATAAAAGGAAATATAAAGGAAACGAGAGGAAAACCTTGATTTTATTATTGGATAAAAATATTCATAGATACTTTCTAATATCAAGATGTAAAATAATAAAAATAAAAAAGAAAAAACTAAAATTTTTTGCAGGTATTACATAAGACCTATATATGTATATTAAATAAGTGCATATGAACTTTAAAAATATTTTGCATTCTTTTAATTTCTGTTTGCCGGGTGTAAAATAAATTGTAAAAACTAATTTAACTCTTTCAAACAAAATTTTAAAAACTTATGAATGCAATAAAATAAGAGCAAAAAGGAAAGAAAAAAATTATCGAATAGGTGCATCTATTATTTAGGATTTCTTTTTTTGTTCTACGAGTATAAGATCCTTGAGAAAATAACCGAAAATCCTCGTTTTATTTGTTGTTATTATTGTTGCATTGTATACTGTAAGGAATGAAAAAAAAAATCACAAATCAAAGTTAACTGCTTTTGGCATCTGTGTGAATAACAAATACAAATTTATTTATATGTATAAATATTTCATTTTTAAATTTGTTATTTTTGTTGATAAAGTTGACCTGAAACTTTAAAAATTAAAAGTTTTTATTTCTTCTGAAATTCAAATCCCCATCTACTCCCAATCTGAAAAGCAAATTAAGAAGAAACCTTTTTATTTATTTAAAATTTTATTTTAACCCATTTTAAGTTTTTAAAGAGCTATTTATAAAAATTAAATTTAATATTTAAAATTTTGTATTGAATAATATAATTTATTGTATCTTATAAAAGTAGTAATTTTCCATTTTTATTCACCAAATATAATTCTCCTTTTTCGAAGTTTTCTGTGTTTGTATCTTTATCAAACATTTTAGCGTATATGTCCAGGGCAAAAATGATATCATTTTGGGTTTCAAAAACCCACTTTTTTTTCTTCGCTTTTGTTAAGTATTTCTAAATTTTTTCAACAATATAGAACCAAACCGGTACCACATCATTTTGCCATAAAAATTTTTTAAAACTATTTATGCTATTAACCGTTTTACATAATTTTGAAAATTTCCCCTTCTTAGAGAAGGATGGCCCTTGTTGTGGTTGATGTTGATGTTGTTGAAGTTCATGAGGTTGAAGTTGCGGTTATTGTTGTGGTTGTTGCTGCTGTTGTTGTTGTGGTTGATCATTCCTTCTTTTTGCAGGAAGATGCACAGCACCATTAGATGTATTACTTAGGAACATGCTAATGAATTCTTGAGCCATTTTGTTTTTTCTAAATATTGAATTAAACTGAAGCTATTATACAAAAATTCACTGTATTTATGCTAATTCAATATAGAAGAATATAGAATATAGAATAGAAGATAGATTCAACATTACATGTTTTTAAGAACTACAATTAATTGGAATCGTATTTAGACATTCAAATATAGTGTTGCAAAATCTAATTTCAATTCCTTTTTATATATTTTGAGATATATTGGCTATCATTTTTTTTTATTTTGCTAGGTTTAGGATTAAATGCATTCCAATTACACTATTGCAGAGTATTTTTCGATTAATTTTTCTATTTCTATTTTTAAAAAAAGCTACATAATTTATTTAAGTGTATTGTGATGCAGAGTAAGACCAACTGAATAACAGATGCAGTGTACGAAATTATAAAATATATAACAAGTGATGTAAATTCTATTAACAAAATAGGATTGCTTTTCTGTGGAGAAAGTTTTGGGGAACGCGGCGTAGCATATCTGAGTTTCAAAACAGCCAGCGAACTAAAATTTTAATATATTTGGGATGTAATGTCAAAGTGTTTCAAAGCAATTCCGAAGGTAAATTATAAATTTGTTTTTTTGTACACTATACAATGTATTTAACTTTTCCACATATCTAAAATTTTCCTTTTCTATTTATAGGATTAAGTAAAGACATCTTCTGTATAATAGCTACACAAGTTAAATTACGAGCTGGATTAGGTAGATAAAAACCAATATTTTCCACTACGATGATGAATACTTACGAAAAACAGCTATTATCCGCATAAAAAATAAAGACAACCTATGTCTTCCGCGTGCGTTGGTTGTTGCTAGCCAAAGTGCAAAATTTTGTCGAATATAAAACATATTATGTGATACAGCAAAACTTCAAACTTTCACCGCACTATATTTAGTAAATTAATCTGGAGTTTCAATTCCACCTGAAGGTTGTGGAATAAAAGAGTTGCAGCAATTTCAAACTTTTTACACAAATATAAAATGGAGAAGGAAGGAGAAGAGAAGAAATTTTTAAAGGAAATAATGATGGGAAAAGAATCAATTTACTTTATTGCGATCACCTTTATAATGTAATAAGTTATCTTGCAGCTTTTTTTCTACTAGCTATTATTGTGAAGATTGTCATATTCCGTACTACAAAAACAATAAACATAAATGTTCTAAGAACTGTCCATGCTGTCAAAAGTCACCCCAATGTCCTAAAAATACAAAAAAAAATTTATGTAGAGAATGTAATCGTTCATTTCGAGACCAAACATGTTTAGACAACCACAAGACATCAACATCAACAAAATTAAGTATCTGTGAGGAAATTCTAATGTAAAAGCTGTTTCAAAGTACATAAATGGAACAGGAGTCATACATGCGGAGAATTTTATTGTAACATTTATAGTGACCATGTCATACAAGATCATCAATGTTTTATTCAAAAAGCAAAAAACTATCAGAAAATTCTAAAAAAGCCTTTATTTACGTATTTTACGATTTAGAAACTAGGCAGGAAGATAATACATTATCAAAAACAAAGCAACACATTCCAAATTTATGTATTCTACAACAAAGATGTGATACATATATTGATGTAGAATCTTTATATTATTGTAGAAAATGTGGATTTAGACAAAAAAGTTTTGAAAAAGAAAATATAGGGTTTTCCAATTTTTCTTTTCAAAAAAAAACACACCAACATTGTTAAGGAAATTTAAATGTTTTTTATTTAATGTGAACTACAATCGAAACAATTAAGTTCTGAATAAAACGTCATTCAAAAGGCCTCCACGACTTCTTTTGCAGGAACGAATTCTGCTAATCGAATTTTTTGTTAATTTGGTAATAAAATTTATTCCATTCATGATGTTTTAAGGCAATTTCCTTTTTACCGATACGATGAAATATGGTTAAAGCTTTAAACGACTCGGAGTCAAACCCAACAGATATTTTTAATGTATGACTTTTATTGAGAAAATAAGTGTAACTTAGCAATAAATTTGTATTTTGACCTGGTTCCTCCATTACTTGAATTTTACTAAATGTTTTTTGTATTGTTTATATTATGTATAAGTTTTAGGGACACAAGTTTGTAATGAGTTATATTTTCCAAATACAATTTGAAAGGTTTTTAGAATTAATTTGTCGTTTACCAGTTGATTCATGTTATTAAAGTTTTTTAAAATTGCTTTCATACTATAACCGCAACATCTATACAATGTATAAACACAACAATATTGTCCGCATATATCTGAATAGTTACTTTGTAACTCTTTCTCATTAAAAATTATACATTGGTTTTTAAGTAACTCAAAATTACTAATTTATCAAACAAATAAAACGAAGTTTTTTACCAAACGAATCAAAATATTTAATGCAGCCTTCTTTTGGAATATAAATAGCTGACCAATGTGCCCCTGGATCTTTTGCTTTTTCAGTGTTTACAATTAAAAAAGTTTGTTTTTTAATTATTTTGGCGAGTTATCTAAAGCAAAAACTCCTTTAAAAAATGTACGTGTGTGTTTGTTACATTTTAATACGCTGCTTATTTCTACGGCGTTATTAATCAAATTGACTCAAATCATATACTTCAGTGGTTTTTTAATGTAGTTCGATAAAAACTCATTTTTCATTTTTTTTTTGTTATAATAGCATCAAATTTTTCTGGTATTTGACAGAGCTCTTTATTTATTTTATCGTTGTACACAGTTCCGATAGAGTAATTTTCAAAATTATTATTTACCAAATACCTAGTTGGAAATTTATACTTGAGCTCTTTTACAATCTTTTTAGAAGATTATTTAATACCAATTATACAAACATCTTTCGCAAACACTTTATTATTATCATCATAGCAAAATGTTATATCCTGAAGTGCACAAGACAATGACGTTTTGTCAAATATTCATATTTATTTTTATATATGCTATTTATAGAGTTGTGAATATATTTCGATTTTTATCAATTTATAACCTTAAACAATAACAGTTAGTGTTGATGTAAGGGGTTTTTTTAGCCTTGCCTCTATTCTAATTGTACCATCATTTGATAAACCCTGACATACTTCATTTTCAGATGCATCTGAAGTTATACAAAAGCTAGTATAAAAATCCATTGCTAAAGATAGACTTTGTTATCTGATGCCCTTTATCATTATGGTACCTGAAAAAAGTGTACTATACGCTCTAATATGGCAATTATTTTCTTCGGAAAAACTAGTTACAATTGCTGAATTGGGTTTTTGAACTCTATTTACATTTAATATAAATTGCGATATATCAAAGTGTTTAAAATTGTAAGGATTTTTTGATCTTTTTCCAGAGTAACCTTCATTTTCTGTCATGCAAAATATTATTGTGTTTGGTAACTGTCCAATGAAAACATTATCAAGTGATATTGATGAACTACTCTGGGAAATTGTAAAACTTTTTACTTCAACACGTTTGTAATTGTACTTAGCGTTGGTTTTTTCCAATGCATTATGTGGCAATAGCACACTAGGATTATTAGTTACATGTCTCATAAATAAAGTAGCTTCTAAAATTTTCAGATGAGATTCGTCAGAGTCATCTGTAAAGATGTAAAATTATGACTTTTCTAGTGTTAGGAGAATTCGAAGATCAACATTGTTTATGAGAAGTATAGGTTGGTTAAACATATCTAGATGTAATTTACCCATAAGTTCTACTACATTGCTATTTTGGTATAATTTTTGATGTTATTTTGAACCACTATTATCTGATTTTTCTATATTCGGCTTATCTAACGTCCAGCACATTCTAAATGGATTGTAGCGGCATCTGTACCGTAATTTAATAATAATTCCATATAATTCTGTAATGGTAATTTCCATCTGATGCAGATATACTCTTTCCATTTAGTTGTACGTTGCATAGTTTTATTATATTATTAACTACATTAGGCTGTTGTATGGTAGTTCCATCAGTTTTTTTCTCTTTATCTTTATTCCATTGTGTTCTACCTTTTTTTAAAATTTGTACTTTTAATTTTAGATATGTAGAAAATAAGTCTCTATATTTATCACCATGACCTAATGAAACAAATTCTATGATTGAAGGATTATCTAGAGAAGCGATGGGGTTATAGGAAACTACTCCAGAACGTAATATACTTGACTGAACGGGTTGTGTTTTAAATATATCCAACTCAGAGTTCATACACTCAATCATAATTATTCAAAAATTTCTTTTTGTTTCTTTTTGCTACTAACATTGGGTCGCTTTGACTTATAATAATTTAAATTGTTAATGAGATGTCCTTTTATAGGTTTTCTTCTTTTCCTTTTACCTTGTCCATACATTTCATTGAGTTTCTGAACTGCACCACTATCTCTTACTTCGATCTTGTACAACTTCTTTTACATTTGCACCTGTTGCAATATCCGACAACGCATTAATACCTGAGTTAATAACCTCTCTTTTTAAAATATTAGTTCCAGACGTAAATATTGGTTTTAAATATTTAAAAAGTCTACCAAAAAAACTCCCTAATCCTTGACCTCTTTGGTAAAGTGCAATAGAACGCAAGAGTGGATTGAACTAAATAATATTTATAGTACCCAAGCTCTCTCCTTAATGTTTAAATAAAATAATAAATAAAGTTACAAAATTTCTTTTATTTATACTTTTTTTAAATGCAATACAAATTTGCATTTTAAAAATAAAATGTTACAAAATTTCTTTTATTTATACCTTTTTAAAATGAAATACAACTCTTGTTGGAATACTACTATAGTAGAGAAATTCATTGGAGTACCAGACTTATCACATAATAAAATGGAAATATTGTCAAAACTTTTCTTTTCAACATAATTGCTATTAATTGTTATTGCTGTTGAACTTATCTTATAGTATTATGTCCAACGATATGTGGTTCAATAATATGAGTATATATTAAGTTAAATATTTGCTACTCCGGGATCGTAAAATAATTAATTTTTATTTGCGTTGGTGCGTCTGTGAAAAACCTTTTACTTACGAAATGATGAGGATAACAAAAAAAAAAATATTTGAAAATGCCATTCTAATAAAATTTGTATTATATTGTTATAATTAAATGTGTAATAAAAATAATAATTATAATAACAAAATTAAATACATCATTTTTAAATAACAGAAATAAAATAAAAATTAAATAGCAAAATTATAAATGATGTAAAAACTAAATCATTTTTAAATTAATATGATGTAATTTAAATAATGTAAATTAATTTGATATAAGAACTAAATTATTTTTAAACTAAATAAATTATTTTTAATTAAGCATATCTTTCTTTTTTTTTATATAACCTATTACAGTTTTTCAGATAAATATTTTCATAAAACCTTTATTAAATTCTAAAATATTTTATAAAAATTTTTATAAATTTTTTTTATTATGAAACATTTAATTCTATTTTAATTTCATCTTACTACTTTCCCTTCTACGATTTTACACTCTTTCTTGCAATTCTTATTACCATCTCTTTCTAACAATTTTTTATGAAATATACATTATGAATTTGTGTGGTTAGCAAAAATTTTTAACCTCAAGAGAGAGAGTTTGTATTCTTATTTGAACGCTCGCAATATAGATAATATTTCAATCAAATTTATCTACTATAAGAAAAAAATGAGTTACTCCCAGCATATGACCGAATTTTTTTTTTGCTACTCGAAAAAAGAAAGAACAAAATTTAAATATTATTATTTAAAAATGATTGGGTCTGGATTAAAAATGATGAGTCCAGATACCATACAGTATTTAAAAAAAAATTCACCGTACGCCCATTTATTCACCGTACGCCCATCATATGTTGGGCTTTTTCACTAGTATATAAATATATATATATCAATATTCGTATTACACATCAGTGACATATACTATATGTGAACATGATATATAAGTATATCATATAAATATAAATTCTTCAAGCAACCGGTATAGTTTTTATATATTTTAATTTTTTTGTACTACAAATCATCCTCAACAATTTCAAATTATCGAGGCAAAACAAAAATTCAAAAATATCGTTAAAAAAATTTGTTAGGAAAATTTAGAAAAATAAAGTCACACTTTCGTCAAGTTTAAAGTAACCATATATTGTTAAAATGTTGCTAACAGAAATAAACGTATAATGTTGAAGCTTTAATTTTTATGTATAACTTCAAAAAAATTTGTAGTTATTTGAAGGTGTTTAAAAATAAGGAATTTACGGTTTTTGAATCCCCTTACAACTCCCCTTAAAACCTAAACGGTGGCCGATACAAAAATATTTTCTGAAATGACTCATACTTATTTTAAAACATTTAACTCCTCTCGATTTCAAGTTTCTTACTTGAACCGTTTAAAAGATATAAGAGTTAAAGAATTTTGCAATAATTCAGTTTCACATAACGGTAAATTAAGACACCGTATGACAAGAATATATTTATTTAATGTATATTTGTAAAGTTTGTGGACTGTAGCTTCGTAACGGGTGGGGCTACAGAAAAAAGTTGTTCCATAAAATTAATTTTTTTTTAGGAAGTTTTTAACATTTAAAATTTCACGGCTCTACTTCAAACGATGTAGAACTTTTGAAACATTTGTATGTAAAATAGGGAGATAATGGGAAGTTAGTTGTTCGCGAGCTTCTCGAAGTTTTGGTCGGATCAACCAAAAAACATGTACCTATTTTGTTAAATTAAACACTTAAAACTGCTTAACAATAATATTAAGCTATACGACCACACAGCTTAGGCTAAGGTCTGAACAAATCTAATTAAATAAATATATATATAATAATGTAACTATACATCTAATTTAAAAACTGTTTTTGAATTTGCTTATCTTTTATCTTTTTCGAGTTAATGTAAAATTTAGATATAAGTTAATTATTTTTTGTAATACATATTAAATTGAATAAATGAAATAAAGAAAAAAAATCCATCTTGTGGATTGCCATAATTTCCGCTTAGAAGACAATACAATGGTCTGGTAATCGGAAATTATGACTGATATTCAAATTTTCTGAGAAGACCCTGCATTTTACACTATTGTTGATTTTTGAACCATCCGTGTAGAATTGTACTCCTTCGAAGGTCATCTCTGTGTTTGAGTTCCAACTCTCACGGCTTGGTGTGCTTGTCACATGAGATTTCCCGAAGAAGTAAATGGGGGACGTGTAGTCCACCAAAACGGGAGGGCACTTGTATTGATTTATGATATCCGAGTGATCTTCTCGTGAATTGATCCACTGGGATGTAACTTTTAATATTACAGCAAATTTGCTATAATATTCTACAGGTATTAGATTAAGCATGATGCCTAATGCTGCAGAAGGGGTTGTTATTAAAGAGCAACTAATACATGGTGCGGCAGTTCTTTGAACCCTAGTGATTGCCTAGTGAACCCTAGTGATTGCTTTTCACCTCTTTAACAATTACTTTCTTATTACGGATGTGTATAGCCAGTAAGTCATGTACGGCTGAAGCCCCCATTTCCTACCAATGGCTTTATTGCACGAAGAGAATGCTATAAAGGCGTTCCTTACTCTTTGTGAGATTTTAGCTTTCCAGCTTAACTTCCTGTCTAGAGTTAGACCCAGAAATTTCGCCGTTTCGTTAAAGGTAAGAGCGGACCAGTTCAGGTTTCTGTGCATTTACTGACAGTTCACAGTCTGCAGCCCATGTTGTGATTTTGTTTAGTGCAAGTTGCAAAACGTCCCTGAGACTGTCTGAGAACTTGCCACTGACAACGACAGCAACATCGTCCGCATAGGCGATTGTTGTGCGGCCCGCCTCTTCCAGGATTTCAAGCATGTTGTTTACTACCATATTCCAAAGAAAGGGAGATAGCACACCTCTTTGCGGAGTCCCTCCCTTCTCAAACTTTTTTCAGAAGCGTTGCCTATGTTAACACTGATGGCCCTGCTATTTAGCATATTAACTATCAGTGTTATTAGCTCCGGTTCTACTCTTAGACTTATGAGCGCGTCTACAATTGCTGCCTCATTGATGTTATTAAACACTCCCTCAATATATATAAATGCTGCAAGAGTATACTCTTTTCAATTTAGAGTTCTTTCAATCGAGCTTGTAAAGGTGTGAAGTGCGGTATTAACTGCCTTTCCTTTAAGTAAGCATGTTGAGAAGCTGACAACAGATTTTTACCTAAGTTGCAGCGGATATGGATGTCGATCAATCTTTCTAAGGTTTTTAGAAGGAAGGATGACAGACTTAAAGATCTTTGCATAGACATGACTACTTTTGCCGGCTTTTGGTATGAACGCTGCTCTGACCTCATTTATCAGGGATATGCCCCAAACTAAGACAACCACAGGAAATGCTTTTTAGCCAAGCCAGGGTAGTATTTGAAGTTTGCTGGATCTCAGCGGGTATAATACCATCCGGCCCGCTTGACTTGAATGGCTTGAAACTATCTATAACCCTTTGTTGTTTGTCTATTGTAACCACTACCTCTGACATAGTAGAGGGAGGATTCAGGAGACAAGCCACCTCCAAGCTATTATTTGTGAACCCAGGAAAATGGGCTTTTAAAAGTAATTCATTTCAACGATTCCTTGCTTATGGTAGCCCAGCTGTCATCCTCTTTTTTAAGAAGACTGGGGACCACGGGATTTGTCTATGGAATTTTCCTAAGTCTAAATGCTTCGTAGACGTAAACCCCCCCAGAATAGTTTCCAGGTGTCTCTTTTCGCCTTTTTAAGTGCTTTTTGTACTGACTAAGAGCCGTTTTATAAGAGCTCCAGGCCTGTACCTAATTTTTTGGCATTATTAAAAGCCTTCCTACGATCTTTCCTTGGAGCTTTGATTCCATCATACCATAAAGGTTGTTTATGTTTTCTCCTAGGCTTACTGATGGGACACGAATGCTCTAAGGACTTTTTGAAGGATTTAGTAAAAACATTTACTAGGCTATCTAGATCCTAGATATTTTTAGGAATTCCGGGAGTTTCTTTCAGTGCTCCCTATATTTGGTTCAGTCAGTTCTCTTAAGGTTTCGATAGACTGACTTTATTGGAGGACTTTCGTCCAGACTGAACTCTAGGTATCTGTAATCTGAAAAGGAATGCTCATCAGAAGCTTTTCATGAGTTTATTTTGGAATAAATTTAGTCTGGGGCTAAGGTTATGTCTAGGACTTCTTGCCTCTTACTAGTAGTAAAGTAGGTTCCCTACCAATGTTACAGATAAGAGGGTTAGTACTTAAAATGTAATAAAAAAGTAACTCACCTCATTCGTTCGTATCCGAACTAGCCCGGATATCATGGTGAACATTGGCGTAGATTTCGCATCTTTTGATGACCCCAATGTTCATTCTTCTAGCATCAGCTTCCAGCCCTGCAAGATTGAATAAAGGAAGTGAATCCTGTTAGTCGTGAGGAAGAAACCCCGCAACAACCAAGAGCCTTGAATTTTATAGCTCTAGGCTCGCCGCGACTAGATCAGACTCACTGTAATTAAACATAAAAGTTAAATTTAAAGTATTTTTAGCAAGTATGCACGCTCTAGGTTAGCATACCTCTTTATTATATTATAAGAAAGTATAACTTTCTTGAGTATATAAACCTGTTTTTTTGAACCTTGAGTATCCTTGAACCTTTATAACCTTGAGTATATGACACCCTTGGATCAAGATAATTTGCTCACCCGTTCTCCTAAGGCGGGATACAAGTGTGTCGCAAGCCGCTTCGGAGTGATGGAGCTTAATTTGGAGCAGCTTCATTACCTGAGCTATCTCTATTCTCCACCACCATAGCGTTAGCTTCATCCTCAAAGTCCATTGAGAAGCTTTTGTCGTCATGAAAGCTATCAGTACCAGATCTAAGTAAATCGTCTTCATAGTCAGCCTTGATGACTTCATCCACTCTCTTTGGAGCCGAGGAGGATACTACGTCAACAACATCGGCTCTGTCAGAGTCTGCCTTTTGGACTTGACTTGGGCCTTCACCGATGTTCCTTGAGGCTTCCACCTCATCTTTTTAATACACCCTCAGTGTTACCTCAGGGATTTAAATGGAAATACCTGAACCATTTGAACTTTTTCTAATATTATATTGACTCGAAATTAAATTTTTATTTTTATTCTTTTATTGCATAGGAATATAAATTATTTTGGTATTTAACAAGTACTTTTTAAAAAAATACAGCAAATCAGTTCCATAACTAGTCATATTAAAACTTAAATAGTAAAAAATAATTAAAAATATAAAATAATAGAAATGTCGAAAAAAATTTTACTAAATAAATATCAAGAAGAGCAGCAACAACAGAATCACGAAAATTATGTTGCAATCACAAAAGATGCTAGTACGAAGGTAAAAGGGTTTAATTTACAAGGACGTAAAATTGAATTTAAAATCAAACCGGTACCGGATCATGAAGAACCAACCAATTGGATCAAAAATGCAATAAATGAAGTAACACTTTACATTCTCGAAAATGTCAACCCCACGGATTTCGAGATATCTGGGAAATGATATCAAAAATTTTTCAAAGCAACTCTGAAGGACTTAGCACTGATAGATTTTGTATAGGTATTACTTCTGTTAAGCTTCCTCAGGGCAGAGGGAGGGGAAAAAAGTATAATACCTTCAATGAGGAATGTGCTAAGAAAAAAAGTATCGTTAGTATTAGCAGCAACGATAACTTATGCCTTCCAAGAGCGTTAGTAGTGGCAATGTCTTACATTGATAAGCATTCTGATTACATTAAAATTCGAAAAGACACTGAAAAATTACAAACAATGAAGGCAGCAGAACTTATTAACAACGCCAACATAAATATACCTCAAGAAGGTTGTGGAATACCAGAACTTCAGCAGTTCCAACCATATTTAAAGGAATACTCCATAACCGTTTATAAATATGGAAGCAAAGGTAGAAATATTATATTTGAGGGAAATGGCGGTGAAAAAAGGATCAATCTCCTGTACGACAAAGGCCATTACAACGTAATCACTTCGCTTACTGCGGCATTTTGCTGTAGTTATTATTGTGAAAAGTGCCATAAGCCATTTAATATGCGAAATAGTCACAGATGTAGTGGAATATGTCTCCAATGTCAATATTCTCCAGCATGCCGAAAAAACTAATTAAATATTTTGTGTAAAGATTGTAACCGCTATTTTAGAGGGAATGATTGTTTTAATAACCATAAAGCTTCCAATTCACGGAAGGAAGCATCCATTTGCAGCACAGTAAAGAGATGCACAAAATGTCTAAGAACATACCAGACAAATAGAGAACATACTTGCGGCGAATATTATTGTTAAACATGTAGTAAACATGTTCCTCAGGAACATTATTGTTTTATACTACCAGATGAAAGAAACCCGAATATTGAAGATGTTCTCTATATTTTTTACGATTTGGAGTGCATGCAGGAAAAATTTTTCCGAGAAAAGTGTATTGATAATGAAGTTTATGAAATAAAGGAACATGAACAACAACGTTGTAATTTATGTCTTAATAAAGATGAAAAAGAAGAATTTTGCGATAGATGTGGACAAAGGCAACATATTTTAAAAATAAATATTATTGACATTTTCGTACAATTTATATTGAATCAGCGTAAAATATTTAAAAAAGTTATTGTAATAGCACATAATGGGCAAGCATATGACCATCAATTCATACTAAAGTACATAATAGAAAACACTAAGCTAAAGCCTGAAATAATAATGCGAGGTACTAAGATAATTTTAATGACAATTGGAAATATAAAATTTTTGGATTCATTGAATTATTTTCCTATGCCATTAGGAAAATTACCTAAGACTTTTGGGTTACCGCAAGCATTCAAGTAGGGATATTTTCCACATTTCTTCAATACAACTGAGAATAAAAATTACATTGGAATACTGCCACCACAGAAATTTCAAAGTACTGACACTATGAAAGAACGCAATCAATTTATTAAATGGTATGACGAACATAAAAATGACGAATCTAACATGCAGAGAGATATTGTTGAGTACTGCTTAAGTGATGTAAATATATTAACACAGGCATGCTTAAAATCTAGAAAAATCTTTCTCGAAGAATGTGACGTAGAACCATTTTTAGAGGCTACCACAATAGTTTCAGCATGCAATCTAGTATATCGAAGAAAATTTCTACAACCAAATACAATAAGTCTTATACCTAAAAATGGATATAGATTGACAAACAATCACAACAACAAAATTTGATGGATATTGCCCTGAAACCCGTCAAATTTTTGTATTCCATTTGTGCTATTTTCATGGTCATCCTGTATGTTTACAACATGAAAGAGACAGACCATTGCATGACGATCCGAATGATACGTTAAACAGACGATATGAAAGAACAATAGAAAAATCTAAAAGATTAAGGTATGTATGTAAAAATTAGGGTATGTATTACAATATTTTATTTCATATTTTTAAAAATATAAAATTAAAACTGCTTTCATATAATATAAATTTTCTTTTGTCCCATAGATATGAAGTAATTGAAATGTGGAGTTGTGAATTTAAAAAGCACTTGTTAGGAGAAGAACTTTCACATTTAAAAAATCATCCGTTAATACACAATGCCTCTAAATCCCAGAGATTCTTTTTACGGAGGTCGCACCGGAAATGTGTATCAATATTACAAATGCAAAGAAGCAGAAAAAATTAAATATATTGACGTATGCTCTTTGTATCCATATGTATGTAAATATGGAAAATTTCCCATAGGCCACCCAAAAATTTACGTGGGTAATTCTAAATGTATCCAACAAAATTTGGAAAATATGAACGGTCTCATTAAATGTAAAATACTCCCACCTGAAGAACTATTACATCCAGTATTACCAATTACCAAACAAGTTAATGTTTTCTTTGTGTCACAAATGCGGAGAAGAAAAAAGCCAAAATGATTTTTGTACACACTCTAATGAAGAACGAGCTTTAATCGGAACATGGGTTATAGACGAAGTTTTAAAAGCCCTGGAGAAAAACTATGTAATAATGGAAATTTATGAAATATGGGAATACAATGTTGTTCAATACGACAAACTAACCAATTATGATGGTTTATTCACTAAGATGATGGACAAATTTTTAAAAATGAAGACGGAGGCATCAGGGTGGCCTTCTAAATATATTACAGAAGCAAGAGAAAAATAAATATATAGAAGATTTCTTCCAAAATGAAAACATTCAATTAGAATTTTCTAAAATTATTAAAAATGATGGTTTAAGATTCTTCGCAAAATTGATGTTGAACTCATTTTGGGGTAAATTTGGTGAGAGAGAAAATCAACAAAAAACCAAAATTATAAATGAGCCCTCAGAGTTATATACCATGCTTACGAATCTAGCTTTAGAAATATGTCATATATTGTCCGTTAACGAAGAAAATCTCATTTTGAGCTGACAATATAAGGAAGAAGCGACAGATAGCCTTTCTACTGTAAACGTTTGTATCGCGGCATATACAACAACTCAGGCTCGCTTGAAGTTATATAATTATCTAGAAGGTTTAAACAACAGAGTGTTATACTATGACACGGATTCGATTATATATGTATCCAGAGAAGGTGAATATGACCTGCCGACAGGAGAATTTATCGGAGACATGACCGATGAGTTAGACTGCTATGGAAATCAAAGTTACATATCAGAATTTGTAAGTGGTGGCCCAAAAAATTATGATTTTAAAGTACATTCTACTAGAAATAATACAGAAAAAATTGTATGTAAAGTAAAGGGAATATCACTTAATTATTAAGCATCGCAAAAGGTCAATTTCAGTACGATCAAAGATGCTGTGTTGAATTATAATGAAGTGGAACCTATACATATTTTATCACATAATATAAGCCGTACTCAGAATTACGAAGTAATTAGTGTTCCTGAAACAAAACTTTATCAGAAAACAGAAAAAAAAAAATTTCTTGAAGACTACAGTTCATTACCGTATGGGTTTAAAAGGCGTCAAATAGAATAAAACGTATTAAAATACATCTCCAAATATATTATTTGAAAATTATAATTTATAGATTAATAAAAATGACATTGTATAAAACTTACTTAACTTGTTTCATTTACATTATACAAAGTATGTATTTTAAAATAATATAAGCTTATTTTAATTTGCATTAGTTAAAATTGTATTTTAAATTAATATAAGCTTATTTTTATTTGCATTTAATTAAATTTAATAAATTTTTCATCATTTTTTTTCCACACACCTGCATAGTATGCATATAAAAAGGTAAGTATATAATATACTAAAAATAATTCCGCATTCCAATTTCTTTTACATAAATCTTATTTAACATATTTTTAAAATCACGATTTCTATATTAATTAATTTACTTCTTTTATTTACCATATGCATAATATAAAAGGAATTAAAATATGAAAATTATAATTCATAACACAATAAATTTATTTGATTTTATAATGTTCTAATTTGTATGTACAATAACAGAAAATTTAATTTACATTATACAAAGTAGCAGAAAATTTAACAATAACTGACTTTTTTATTTGCAAAATGCAAAGTAGTTAATATACTTTATTAACATTAACATAAATTTTTATCAAACACCTGGATTTTTTCTTTAATAATTTTTTCTGCAATAAACATAACAAATAATCAATAAATACATTTTTTTAAATTACTTTAAAACTAAGATACAATATCAAGGTCAGTATCTGCATTTTATTTATCTCATAAATAACAACTGCATTCTTGTGTTAATATTACGTTAAAATAACTGATTGACCGTGAAAGCTTTTTATTAAAAAATAAAATAAATTCTTATTATTTACAATAATCTATGTTACTATATATTATCACAACAAGATCATTGCACTTACTTGTATTATTTACAAAAGCTTTTTCCGGAAACTAATCATGCAACCGGTAGAAATACTACACACCTGTTTAGGTCATTGCACTATCTACTTGTTCCACATTATCTAGTTGACCTTCTATAACACTGGCGCCATACATTACGTGATGACGTCAAGGCCGTCTGGCCAAAGTGCCCCTATACCTATGAGTTTAACCTATCCAAGTTCATCAAACGATTAAAGAATATAAATAATAAAATTAATACAAAATTGAATGCTGTGTTACAATTTTTTTTTTTGGATAATGAAAGAAAATGAATATTTATAAATTATGAATTCAAATAAGCAATTTAAAACAATTTTAATATATAAGTGTAACATGTATAGGTATATAATATTTATTGTATATAGAAAAGCCTTATGTGTAATGTGTAAATGTGATTTAAAAATAATTTTAGTTAGTAAAAAATAAATAAAAGAAAAAGAAAAGAAAAAAATAAAAATTTATATAAAAAAACATATGTTTTCATAAATGAGCAATGAAAATCAATTTTAGTATATAAGTGTAATATGTATATATAGTATTTAGTATATACAGAACAAAATATATGTGTAATGTGTAAATAAGATTTCAAAATGTTTTTAGTTAGTAAAAAAAAGAAAAGAAATTTATGTAAAAAAACTGAGATAATAAACCAAAATACAAATATTTAATAAAATTAATAATGCAATTTTAATAATAAAATTAAAAAAAAAAAATAATAAAATTAACGAAAAATTTAATGCTGTGTTATTTATTTTATGTGTTGTAATTTTTTTGTTTTTGTAATTGTAGCAAAAATAATAACAAAGGTAAACAAAGCTTTTTAGATTATCTAAAGTCACAAAAATAGTTTTTGAATATTGAATAATATTATTACATTTTGACTACATTTCTAATTTTCCTAATATCATTGTAATTAGTAATTCCAAAAATTTTGCTTGTTTAATTTTCTCGTAAGAATATTTTGTTTTCTTTAAACCATAGGTACTCCATTTTTTTTTCAAGTTTAATTTTTTTCGCGTCATAGTAAAGTTTACTTTGAAGCGGTGACAGATGATTTCGAAATATTTCATTACGCACCTGTATAAGCAACATTTGATAATTAAATTAAACTCTAATAAAACATATTACAATACATTAACCTTATTTAAATCAATTGTTACTTAAATTATAATTATGTATCAAATTACAATATGTAAACTTTAAAATTGAACTTTCTCATAATGTTATTTCCTGTTTGTTAATAATATTTTAATAATTTTGTATAATTAATTGCTTAGATTGCACCTTTTAAAGTATATAAAAACAATGTAAAATTATAATCAATTAATTAAGTTTAGATAAAGGAATAAAGAACAACTTTTGGTATAAAAAAAATAAATTGTTTTTTTTAAAGATTTCGTGATCGAAATACATAAGTGGGGCAGTCGGTAGGACCGAAAAACATTGTTCCTTCAAAAAATTTTCAACGGTTAATTGTAAATTATAAAGTGTAATTACTAAATAAAAAAAAATTTTAAATTAAATATAAATTAACTTTAATATCAAAACTGTGTTTAAAATCATAGTAATAAAAAAAAAAATTATTACAATAATTTTTATAACAAAGGAATATTATTATACAAATTTGTGGAACTTATAAAATTTTAAAACCACAAGGGAACATTGTGAAAATTTCATATATTTCAAAAGTCAAAAAGGAAAATAAAAAAAAATATACATACTTATAAACATTATTTGTGAAAAAAAAAAAAAATTTTTTTTGGAAACTCAAAACACTTCTGGAAAGATCACTGGTGAACTTCAGTTCTTTGAATTAGATCCTATATAAGAAGAACCTACAATCTAGATACGTACAATGAATATTTTTCTTCTGGTGGTCACGTAAGTCAAAAGTTTTATTACTATCCTACTTTCTTTTTTAATGCAATCCTTACACTAAAAAAAAAATTTTTTTTTTAAATTTAATAAAAAGAAATATTTTAAATAAAGTACTAAAGTACATAAAATAATATTTTCACTGTGATTCAATTCTATACTTCGACACCTAAGGTGAGGTTGCCTTAGGCACAGTGAACAACACAAAAAAAAAATATTTTGTTTTTACTTACAAATAATAAATTAAATAAATAAATAAATATATTTTAATAAATAAATTGTTTGAAATCATAAATAAATTCTTTAAAAAAATATATAAATTTTTATTATTTTTCTTTTATAATCAAATTAAATAAATAAATATATCTGTTTTAAATAGATAAACTATTTTATTAGTATATAAATTAATTAAATAAATAAATAAATTTTTAACAAAAAAAAAAATATATTTAAATAAAATATTTAAATTGTTTCAAAGTATATATAAGATTTATTATTTTTCTATTTGTTTAAAATAAATAAATTGTTTTAAAATTATAAATAAATTTTAAATATATATAAATCTTAATTAAAATTGAATATTTGTTTTTAACATTATAAATAAATTCTTTAAAATTTCATTATTTTTCTGTTTGTTTTAAATAAATTCTTTTAAAATATTAATAAATTGTTTTAAAATAAATTTTTTAAATATACATAAATTTTAATAAAATTTTTTAATAAATAAATTGTTTTAAAATTATAAATAAATTCAAATTTTTGAATTATGAATTCCTCTTAAAATAAAAGAAAATTTTTCTGTAAATGTTTAAAAGGTCAAAAGATCTCAAACCTAGAGTTGTTCGATATTCTCTTAGAAACTTATCTAATAGTTTACTACAAGCTAGTACTTCTGCTACTTTAGACTTCGAAAGGGATCTTGATAATAACCAAATTTTAAATCTTGGTGATTGTTTGAATACAAGCTTAGATTCTGTACATAGTTTTAACTCGTGCGATTCACAAAACAAAACCATAATGCAAGGAAATAGTGAAGCTATCAATCGTGTATATAATAGTCTTGGAATACCAGATGCAATAAAAGATTTATCCAGATTTGATGGGAATCCAAGATTATTGCATGAATTCATCGACAATGTCTAATGACTGACATAGACGGAACTTCGTAGGACAAAATTATTTTAAGAGCAATTAGAAATAAAATTGAAGGACAGGCCAATGACTAAAAGAACCATTAGGATCAACAATCCGCGCTATGCAACCACAGTCTCTAGCAGTCCCATTTTCCTATTGCATCAAGGAACAAAACATATTCTATACGAGAATCTTTAACCAGCAAATATCTAAACCAAAACCCATTGAAAACTTCAATTATAGAACTAATAACTTCAGTAATTTCGTAGCACCATATAGACCGAGTGGAGGACAAGTAATAATATCAACTCCTAAAATAACTAGTACTTTTACGCAATCTCCTCAAATAACCAGCACTTTCCCACAACCCAAACCTAATAATCCTTTTAATTATCGTACCAGCAACAACTTCTTTAACAATCAAAGAAATCAACTTACTAGACCACCAGTTAATAACCAAATAGTGCAATACAACAGACCAACAACGTCATACCAGCCAAGAGCAACTCCAATGGACATCGCATCAGCCAGATCGAGATCCTTGATCGGGAATCAAAATTCAACACAAGACCAATATTAAATAAAAATAATAACTTTAGACAAAATACGCAATTACCCAATTTTATTAGCGAAGAACTTTTTAACATAGAAGACCAAAATCCAAAAGGCGACAAAATTTATTCTAACGATCATTTTTATACAAACTTGGACAACCATAGTATAGAAGAAGACAACCATGAAGATTCTGATATGGAAGTAGATGACTCAAATTTTTGCTTACCTGCCGATTCAGACCTACCGGATACATAGATGTGAATAAAGATGGAAATATATTACCATATATAGAAATTCTATATAATAATAAACCGTTAAAATTCCTAATTGAAACAGGAGCTTCATCCTCTTTTATTAACCCTGACCTAGCAGATCCAAATAACTTAACTGAGATTGAACCCTTAACAATAGTTACAGCTTTGAATAAACATAAAATAAACAAAAAAATAATTTTACCAATATTTAAAGAATTCCAGCAAGTAGGTAAAATAGAGCTTTTACTCTTTAAATTTCACGGCTATTTCGATGGTCTCATCGGATTAGACATTCTCACTCTTCTAAAAGCTAAAGTAGATATTGCAAAAAAAAAAATTATTAACTGCAAATACAGAAATAAACCTTAATTTTAAACCTAATTTAACTTCCGAACAAATTCAAATACCACCTAAATCAAAGTTTATTGTAAAATTACCAGTAGATTGTAAAAATGGCAACATTCATATTAATAATATTGACGTTTGTCCAAAAATAATAGTTTCAGAAGGCATTTATTTAGCAAAAGATTGGTACAGCTTGATATAAGTTACCAACATTTCAAATAAAGAAGAAACTCTCTATATCGACCAACCTATTAAAGTACAGTCATTTTTAAAAGAAGAATTTTCCGAGATAAATAACTTCCAAATTAACCATAATTACAATTCGAATATTACTCGTCAGGACATAATAGACTTAATAAGAATCTCCCATTTAAATACTGAAGAGAAACGAAACTTATTAGCAGTTTGTAAAGAGTACGAAGATATATTTTTTAAAGAAGGGCATTCTCTCACCTTCACCAATCAAATTAAATATAATATTAAATTAACAGATGATTCGTCTATTTATACTAAATCTTATCGTTATCCTTACTTTCATAAGGACGAAATCCAAACACAAATTAAGAACATGTTAAATCAAGGTATAATTAAGATATAAATAAAAATTATTTTCATTTACAAAATACAAAATGAAAAAAAGCGTTTTGTGATAAATGTATTTTATTAAAATCATATTATTAACTTTACTAAAATAAAAAGGCGAAAAAAAAATGTATAAATAAAGAAATTCAAATATTTTAAATATGTGTAGAGTATTAAGTGATATCTTCTTTGTTTATCCATGAATCATGCTTTTTATCAAATCCAAGCCATCTAACTAAAGCTTAATTTCCTTTTTTATACCCCACACTTAAAGGATAGGGTATATTAACTTTGGTATGGTGTTTGTAACCACCAAAAGGAAGCGAGTTAGATATGGACATATATATATATTCTGAATCAGGATCATTTCCTGAGTCGATTTAGTGATGTCCGTCCGCCCGTCCGTACGCACGATAACTCAAAAAATAATGATGCTATCTTGATGAAATTTATACTGTAGGTTAACAATTACTAAAGTAAGTCGGGGATTGAAAATGGGCGAAATCGGACCGTGGGTTCGGTACCTCCCATAAAACTCCCAAAACCGAATACGCATGTCTTCGAAATTGAGATATGTGGATTTTTAACTGGTGTTAATTCAGACTCATAAAAAGAACCATTTTTAGATTATTTGTGTAATCAAGTAAATAGTATGTTATAGGATCAGGTCTTTCAATTTTTGCAATTATAAATATTTCTGTTGACCAGTTGGGTTGATAACGTTTGGCAAAAATACCTTTAAATTTGTTTATACGAACATAATCTCCAACTTCATATTTACACTTTTAACTTACTGTAGACAGTTTTTAATAGTAATTTTTCGTTTTTCTTTTTTAGCGAAATATATGAGATGATATTTGTTGTCCTCCTTTTTTCTTTTTTTCTCAAATTTTATGTTTCTATATAATATATGCTATTGCTATACATATAGTTTGAAATTTGAATATGAATGATATACAAATGTATTTATAGAGATACGTAGTGTTAGGTATCTATACTCTATAATAGTCTATGGCTATACGTATTTTTTCTTTTATTTTGTTTTTTGTGTTTTTATACAATATATGCTATTGCTGTACATATAGTTTGATATGAATAGTATAGATATGTATTTATATGTAGCTATGTAATGTTAAGTATTTATCTATATATTTTTTGTTTTGTTATGTTTCTTTTTTTTCTGTTTTGTGTAAAGAATATAATATATATATATATATGTGAATATAATAATTATGTAAGTATTGATGTACATTGAAAATTGCATGAATTTGATTTGCGTATACTGCAATAATTTAAAATTGTTTTTGGAATTTCAAGATCTTTATCAAAATATTTTTCAAGCAATAAAAATTTAACAATTTTAAAATCTCCAAATAAGCTAATAGATATTACAGACAGAAACAAAACACACATCATTATCAGAGAAGAATATACACAAAATAATCATAGGGACATTAATGAGGTCTTTAAAGAAATAAAAGAAGAATATTATTATCCCAATTTAGCGGTAGAATTCTAAGAAAGAAAATTCTACCTATTTCTACAGGTAGAATTTTAAATAATTGGGAAATTTTTAATATCGTCAAACATGATAGATCTCCCACCAAAATCCAATTTATGTTTTTTTTTTTATTTTCTTTATTACAAAAAACATAACTAGTAATTATAAAAAAATGTAATAAACTTAAAACTAATTTTTTTTAATTGATCTTAGCCTAAGCTGTCTGATCTTATTACTTTAAAAAAATGGAATAAAAAAATAAAATATTCTTAAAATATTACGATAATGATGTTTTTAATTTAATTTAATATTATAGTTTTTTTTAAAACGAAAATTTTGTAATAATAAAAAAAATATTAGAATATTAGTAATATTATAGTATGTATAATATGTTATAAAGATATTTAAATAATAATTTTTTAAAAATAGGAATGCTTAATTTGCTTTTTTATATAATTATATAGTTATAATATTTATTTTTTTATTTTCTCTTGTATTTTTTTTATTGCAATCATTTTCTTTTGTTCATTCATTTGGTGCTTAATACTTATTATTAACTTTTACATTATACAAACTTATATTATTAGGTATTACTTATTATATAACGTTTAACTTTGCTTTTGAAAATTATTATGGAATCAATTTGTTTAAGTTCAGATGGCAGATCATTAAATAATTTTAAACACTTATACAAGCAGTTATTATTCTGCTGATTTGTTTTGAATAACGATAAATAAAAATTCGACCTATTTCGTGTATTGTGCGTATGTATATCTATCATTCTGTTTAAAATGAAATTGTGCATGATTTTATTATTTATTATTTTGTATGCTGTTAGATACAACTGACTTTTACATATAATTATATATGTTCAAGTTAGTTTTTTTTTAAATTTTAAAATAAAACACATTGATTTTAATTTTAACGTCTTTATTTATTTGCTTCAAGAAAAGAACTACTTAAAAATAATATTTTTTCAATACAATCAATTTCTTAATACTAAAAATGTTTTACAGTTGCAAAATGCTGATTTTGCATTATCAGCGTTTTTCGATAATTGCTTAATAATTTTTAGTTCATTTCGTACATATTGAGTATTGACCTCATATGATGACGAAATGTACGATCAGCTAATTTATTAATCATGTTTAAAAAAAATGTGTTTACTTATTTACGATCGATTGTGAAATACGGCACTTAGGTTCAAGTGAGTTTAAAAAAAAATAGAAATGAAAGTGTGCAACAATAAAATATGAAATTAGGTTTTTATTTTAGAGGAATGGAGTTTTTTGTCCCTGTTGAGTAATTCCATCCATTTGTACAATATTGTTTGGTACAATAGTGATGGTCTTATCAGTAGGGGATGGTGTGGATGTAACTCCTCCCTCCTTAGAATCCGACTCCCGGCGGATATCATTTAAATTAAAGGTTATCTTTGGTACAGTGAATTTGAATCGCGATTTCAAACGAATTCCAATGAAAATGAATACTATTATTATTAAAAAGATAAACGAATCTGTAATTACACTGGTATACCATTTCCGTGTATTATCAAATTTAATTTCTTCAATGTGTCTGGTATTATTTATATGACTCACGTGCAAAGTTTCCAGATCGATTTCATTTACTATTTTCTTTACCTTTATTTCACGTTCGACGTACAGTAAAATTTTGTTTACATAATATTTAAGTTCAGTATCATTTATTTTAAAATTATTTATTGAAATTATACAATTAGAAAATTTTATTAAGTTTTTACCTCTAATTTTAATTTCATTTTGTGAATTACAATTATTGAATAAAAATGTTTCATTTAAGTTTTTTGTTATTAATACATTTTTGTTAATTATTTCTATGTCACTAGTATCATTCTTATGATAAGTACAAATCATTTCATCTGTATTTAGTAGGTTTGCTATACACTTGTCATCAAATGACATTAGTTCTGAATCTAAAATTACTTTTTTCTCTAGATATTTAAAAATTTTTTGTTTACAAATAATAATTTTTTCTATTTCATTACTTAATTCTAAATTTTATTTTTATTAGGAATTTTTACAATATCGGTTTTGTAACATAGATCTGTGGTAAAATTAGGTATTGAGACAATAAATACAATTTTGTTTTTGTGTTTTGTGCTACAAAGTGCTACAGTATTTTTTATAAACGGTAATTTTTCTAGTGTAATATTAAAATTATTAATTTCCTCATTTGTCAAGATATTTTTTGATAAAATTTCTAATTTACTAGATAATATTATTTCTTTAATATTGGATATTTGTTTTGTAAGTAATTTTATATTATCTTTTATTTCTAATTCTATTCTAAGTAATTTAATATCCAAATCAATTCGTTCTATATTATTTTGTATCTTACTAATTTCGTTTGATATTTTTTTTTGTGAGGAATTGGTGTGGTCAGTTATATTAGTTATATGATCTGATAAGTTTTTATTAATAAAAATTTGTTTATTCGCGTTTGTTATTAGTGCATTATTATTTTTTTCGATTACTTTAAAATGTTCTTGAATTTCGTCTCTGTCATTATTATCCATTGTACCCGTAAGAAAACGTAGACCATTACCTACAACGTTAATTAAACCCCTTTTTTGTATATGATGTGGGATTATGCTGTCAAAGTCATCTTGTAAATGCTTTAGATCATGCAATATGTTAATAGAAATTTCATTTTTGTTTTGTAAATGTTCCACATTTTGTGTGATTTTATTTATAGCTTCTACGTACAGGTCCAAGTTGATAATATGCATTATTTTCGTATAATTGTAGATTATATTTATTTTAGAATCGAGGATGTACGAGGATATACCCGTTCCCATTTTGTAGTTCATTAATTTCGATATAAGAACATGCAATTACATTAAGAAGACAAAGTAGAATAATGCTGAAGAAAATAGTTCCTAAAGTAGTAATAAAGTAAATAATTTCAGTTTTAGTATTGTTATCTGTTAGTATAGAAAAAAAAAAATTAAATGTATGTGTCAAAGTGTAATTCCGATTACCAGTAAAAACTGCGAATAAAGTAATCAAAAGTGTTATCTTAAAATAGTTGGAGTGTCAGATTGACTTGATTGAATTTTGATTTTTAACTTATTATTATTGTTTATTTTTTTGGTTAGTTTTCATGCTTAAATTTTTTTTTGAATTGGCTTATATATCTAGGTAAGATTTCATTATTAACTTGGAAATGATTCTCACTTTGATTTTTTATTTCAGTTTTTTTATAATATGGTTGAAGTTTGCTGACCCGGTTAAGTTTTAAATAATTTGATGCTTTTTCTTTTTTTCTATTTTCATTAAGTTTCTTTAATTTTTTAGTTTTGGATGTCATCAGTCTTTCATGAATGATAGGATATTGTGCGGACGAGATTGTACCATTAATGAAATCAATGGGTCTTTGATTGGTTGAGGAATGGATTGTTTCGTTGTAAGTTTTAACAGCTTTGACAACAGGATCTTCATCTGTTGGTAAGCCTTCTTCTTTTTCAATTGTCTGTAAAATTCTAAGATGTTCATTTAGTGTATTGTGGAATCTTTCTATATCCGCGTTACTACTATGGTTATTTGGAGTAGTGAAGTGGATATCAATTCCTTCATTGTTCAAGTAATTTTTAAAATTTAAACTATTAAAACCTTTTTCTCTATCTTGTTCTCTATCTATTCTTTTGGGTTTACCAAGAGACGCAAGATATTTCATAAGTCCGTTTTTTAGGTCAGACCAATTCCTTGACTTTATAGGGAAAACTAGGTACCTTGGCTTTATACAGTATTTTAAATACAAAAAAAAATATCCGCATGACTCCCATATTACCGGATTATATAACAAAAGTAAAATTGAAGTCAAATGAATGATTACACAAGCCAAAAAAACATTTTATTCGGATGAGATTACTCGGAATCCAAACGATAATAAACGGTTATGGAAATTATATAAAAAAGTTTTGTACAATAAAGATGATTTGAGTTCCAATTCGCAAATAAAATCTCTTTCTTATAATAATAGCACTATCAATAATGAACTTGAAATCGCTGAAATTGTAAATAATTATTTTATTAATGTAACACAAGAACTCAATATTGATAATTCACAACTAGATCAAATCTAACTCAATAACTTTCAATACAATCTATATGATAACTTTAACTTATATCAAACTAATAATCAAAAAATTATTGAAACAATTTCGAAACTAAAACCTAATGCCGCGACTGGATTTGATAATATTTCCACAAAATTTATTAAAAAGTTCGAACTTCAATTAACTCCTATCATAGTAAAATTTATCAATCACGCTTTTCAAACATCTGTTTTTCCACAATCGCTCAAAACGGCGATTTGTGACTCCAATCTTCAAAAGTGGAAAAGCCGAATTATGTTCCAATTATCGTCCAATTTCAGTTTTATCGTCCTTTTCTAAAATTTTTGAAATAATAATTAAAAACAGACTCCAAATTTTCTTATATAACAATCCAATTTTAAGTAAGGAACAATATGGCTTTGAGAAAAACTCAAATACAACTGCTTCGTGTGTTAATCTAACTGATTTTATTTCAAGAGGAATAGATTCTAAAAAAATTGTTGCTTGTGTATTCCTTGATCTGCAAAAAGCCTTTGATTGTGTGGATCATGAAATTTTACTCTTAAAACTATCAAAGTTAAATTTAAACAATCACCAATTAAATTTTTTTAAATCTTACCTTTCCAACAGACAACAGGTTGTTAAAATAAATTGTGTGCAAAGTCAAGCGAAAGTTATTTCTAAAGGTGTTCCACAAGGATCCATATTAGGTCCTGATCTTTTTAAAGTCTATATCAATGATATCTGCCTTCTGAGTTTAAAAGGAATTCTTCAACTCTACGCAGATGATGCTGTGCTTAAATACAGTAAACAAATGACCTAAAAAACTCAATAACCGAAGATTTAGGAAAAATTAAAATTTGGCTTGAGAAAAATCGTCTACTTTTGAATGTTAAAAAGACTAAAATAATTCTATTTGGTAATAACAAAATCTCTAATTTCACAATATCTTATAATAACATCAATATTGAGGTCGTAAGTTCATTTAATTACTTAGGTCTAATAATTGATAATAAGCTAAAATGGACTGACCATATTGAGTATATCATAAAAAAAATTAGTCCATATATCTTCATTTTAAAACGGATGCGAAACTACTTTTCAAATAGTGCTATAATATAATAGTCAAATTTATACATCATATATTATGTCACATTTAGCTTATTTAAATCTTGTATGGAGTAGTGCGCCTATGTTTATGATGAATAAATTAGATGTATTAAATAAGAAAGCAATTAAAACCATAAAAAGATACCCTTTGCTTCATCCAACTCATATGTTATACTCAGAAAAGTATCTAAGCCTTACAAATATATGTAAACGGGAAACGTATATTCTAAGTTTTAAAATTATTAATGATCTAATGAAACACAATTTTAATTTAAATAGATGTACATAATCATAACACCAGGAACAAATCTAATTTCTATCTTTCACTTTTCAGAACAGATAAACAAAGAAACAATTGTTAATGAGTTACCAAGCTAATAATGAGTTACCAAGCTACTAATGAGTTACCAAGTTACCATAGTTTAAAGGCTTTTAATGAGTTACCAAGCGAGCTAAAATCAATAACAATTTTGAGTATTTTCAAAAAAGAAATAAAAAATTTTTATATTACTTAACAACTAAAAACAAACTACTATTAACCACATAACCATTTTTTTTTTTGTTTTTTGAGTAGATACTTGTGCAGAAAACCTTGTTTTTTAAATTTTGAAAACCAGATACACGGCAAGATTAAAACTAAATATGATTACAACTCAAATTGAAAAGAAAATAAAATGTAAATTGATAATGTAAATGTAATGTGTAAATATTGATACGCTTAAATTTTTCCATTGTATATATTTATTTAATTTGTAATTTGTTTCTTTAATTTATAGTTTGTTTTTTTTTTTTTAATTTATAATTAAATTTTTTGTGTTTAATTTCTTTATATAAAAAAAAAAAAAAAAAAAAAAAAAAGAAGAAAAAAAAAAAAACCAAACTTTGTGCACTTAAAATTAAAAAATACAGCTTTTGCTAAGGCCTCAAACATTTTAATCAATGAAAAAAAAAAAAATTTATTAATACTTGTAAATTATACAACTGAATTAACTAATAATAAAGAAAAAAAAAAAACTTGCACATGTTTGGTAAATTTATCTATAAAGGTAAGGTATGGGTCTCCTTTGGTTTTGAACCAAATGTCCATGTCAACTATTTCTAAAGGTTTACTGGCAGTTTCTGAAATTTTGAATGGTAATTTTAGAGGTTTACGTTCGTATTTAGCAGAGTTGCAAATATGACAATTATTTATGACTTTTTGAATTTCTTCTTTCAATTTAGGAAAATAGTATCTTTTTTTTAAGTCTAAATAGACAACATTAATACCTCTGTGGTTTGTCTTTACATGTTGATCAAGAATGAGTTCCTGCAATTCTTGACGATATAAAATGTCACTGAGTAAGAGTGAGCATTTGTTTAATTTTATTAATTTGTTTTTTGAAAAATATTTTAGGTATGTATTTTGAAAAGCGCTGTAAATATTAATATCTTCAATCATAATCCCTATTATTCCTTTACTTGGAATATGGTCTTTAAAAATTTTAATGAAAAATTCTTCATTAGGATTAGGATGTATAAAGATTTTTCTTTTTCTATGATTAATATTCAATAATTTAAAGTTTTCTTGTGGACCTTTCTTAATAATAATTTGCGTTTTGTAAAAATTGATAGGTGAATCAGATATGGGAATATATTCGGAATTATCTTTGTCAGCTGAATGCATTGTAGCATGAGTTAATCGTATTTCGTCAATTTCCATGTCGTTTGAATTATTTTCATTCGAATTTAACCTATTTAAATTAGATTCATTTAAATGAATCTCGACACGAGAGAGAGCATCAGCAACTTTGTTTTCCCGTACACTCAAATATTCTATTTCAAAATTAAATTCTTCTAACTTGATTTTCCATTTTTGCAATTTGCAATTAGGTTCTTTTAAATTATGAAGCCACTGTAAAGGTTTATGGTCTGTTCTAATAGTGAATTTACGACCAAAGATATACGGGCGAAAATATTTAGTAGCCCAAACAATTGCAAGCAATTCTTTTTCTATTGTTGAATATTTACACTCATGTTCATTGAGTGTACGTGAAGCGTAACAAATTGGGTGGTTATTCTGTGAAAGAACTGCACCGATAGCAAAATTGCTGGCATCTGTAGTAAGTTAAAAGTGTTTTGAAAAATCGGGATAAACTAATATTGGATCTGTTGTAATTAAGAATTTTAATTTTTCAAATGCTTCTTTGTATTCAGCATTTGTGATGTTAATATTTTTTCCTCTTTTGTTGGTGGTTTTGAAATTTTTGCGAAGTCTTTAATGAATTTTCTGTAATATCCAACTAGTCCTAAGAAACTTTTAATTTGTTTCTGTGTGTTGAGTATTGGAAATTTAGTTATAGCCTCTATTTTATTTGGATTTGGTTTAATACCATTTGTCGTGATAATATGACCAAGAAACTCAGTTTCTTGTTTCATAAATTCACTTTTATCCAATTGTATTTTGAGGTTTGCGCTATTTAATTTACTTAAAATCTTTTTCATATTATCTAGATCTTCTTCTTTGCTTGTACTAAATATAATCTAGATATACATAACAACATTTGCCTATGAATTCCTTAAGTACGGAATTCATTAGCCGTTGGAATGTTGCAGGAGCATTTTTAAGACCAAATGGCATCCTGACAAACTCTTAGTGACCGTTATAGGTACTAAATGCGGTTTTCTTTATGTCTTCTTCTGCGATTTCGATCTGGTGGAAACCTTTGGTAAGTTCGAGCGTTGTGAAGTACATAGACCTAATTTATCTAAAATATCCTCCATATTAGGTATGGGATATTTATCACTGATAGTAATATTATTTAGTTTCCGGTAATCAATTACGATACGCCATTTTTGTCTTTGTGACGCATCCAATTTTTTTGGGACAACCCATATCGGTGCGGAATAGGGAGATTCACTATGCCTAATGATTCCTTGTTGTAGCATTTCCTCAATTTGGTTATCGACTTCCTGGAGGTGAATTTCAGGATAGCGATATAACTTGGTATAGATAGGGAGTTCACTTGTTGTGTTAATACTATGTTTAATCTCGTGAGTAAATGTAAGGTTGTCACCTTCGTGGTAGAAGGCTTTGTCGAACTTCTTTAAAACATTCAAAAGTTCTTTTTTTGTAATTTTGTCTAAATGCTCACATCGGATTGAATTTTGATTAACAAATATTTCGTTTTGAAATATTTCTAACTCTTTTAATGGAACTGGTATATGATACTCCTTCTCTTCATTTTCCTTGAAGTAAAAAGGAATTTCATTACTAGATTTGAATTTAATTATTTTATTTTCATAATTAATATCAGTTATGAGTGGTATCAGAATATTATTACCTAATATGCCGTCGAATTTATTTAATATTATCGAATATTATCGAATATTTATCGAATTTATTTAATTGTAGCTCTAGAAATTCAAGTTTAATATCGAAACCAAATTCAAGAAAAAAGAAAACAATCGATTTTTATTTTAGTATTGCATTTAATAGTATTAGTAAGTGTCTTTACGTTAATTGGATTAATTTTGGTACTGTAAATAGGATTACAAATTCCTGTATTGATAACACTCATTGTCGCTCCGGTATTTACAATAAATTTAAGCGGCCTTCCTTTAGATTGGATCTTTATATAAGGAAGTCGTTGTTCTGTGCTTCCGAGGCTGTTAATTGAAAATTTTGTACCTCACTTGTGGACACATTATTCATATGAGCTTGTATTGTGGGGTCCACGTCCATACGGTTATGTTGTGTGGACTGTGAACTTTGAGAGTTTTGTCGATTAACAAAATTGTTCTTGTTATTTTGATTAAAGCTTCTGTTTTGATATGAATTATTACTATTGTTAAAATTATGTCTGTTGTTGGTATTAGCCGTATTTTGAGATCTGTGATTGTTATTACTGTGGTTATTGTAATTAATGTACCTATTGTTGTTGTTAGTATTGTTAGGATTTCTGTTATTGTATGTAGTATTACTTCTAGAGTTGTTATTTTTAAGATGATTACTATGATTGTATGAATAATTATTGCTTTTATATTTTTGGAAATTTGGATTTCCATTATTACGAATATTATTTTTATTCGGAGAATAATAAGCATACCCACTTTCATAGAGAATATCGATACCTTTTTCTAGACTATCGAGGTTTCTACTGTAAAGAATGGAACGCATTGGTTCTGGAATTTTATCCATAAAAACTCTTAAAGCGGTTTGGAAATTATTTTGCGCGGAATATGGCGAATTTTGTTCGTTTTTTATTTTATTATTTAATCTCCGTAAACAAATTTTTATTTGATTAAATATATTTACACTATTTGTAGAGAAACTGACATCTCGTAAACTATCATATAATTCTTGAGTGGATTTTTTTTCTCCGAAATTGTTTAAAAGTACAGTCCTAATTTCAGACCATTGTGTTACATGATTTATTTCAATTATTTCCCTAGCCTTATTAATTAATTTACTTTCTACTAAATCTAAAAATGTGTTAAGATTCTCACCTTTTCCATCGAAGGTTGGTAAATTATCGATGTACTTTATTGGATCAATTGATAACGTTAGTGGTTGTTGTGGTTGTTGTGGTTGTTGAGGTTGTTGAGGTTGTGGTGGTTGTTGATTTACCATTTTGCTTGTTGTATCCTCTTCCGAACTTTCACTAGACTCTTGAGGTTTTTTATAGTTGATTGGATTAAACCTTTTTCCACGAAATTGATTTCTTTTAAACATTCACTTTTTTATTTTTTATTTTTTTATTTTGTTTTCTGATTATAGCTTATAAATTATAACAGCTATTTGATTTATTTGCTTGTTTTTTTATTTTTATAATTTTAAAAATATCAAATCCCTTTTTTTTGTTATAATAATTTAATATTAAATATTAAAAGTTAAGTATTAATTAAAATAATATTAAAAATGTTATTATTATACTTTTATTATAATAGTTTTTGAGAGAAAAAAAAATGTTTCTCTTAATTAGATTCACTTTTTTAAAATGAATTCACAACTTAAATTTTAGAGTTAATGTCTGAGTCTTTTCTCTGTAATAAAGAGTATGGTTTTATTTTAATAAAAATTATTTTATATTTTTCTTTTTCACTAAACTTGTTATCACTATGGGTCCCTTTTACCTTTGGGATCCTACCGACTGCGCCAATTATATATGTTCAAGTTAGTTTTTTTTTTAATTTTAAAATAAAACACGTTGATTTTAATTTTAACGTCTTTATTTATTTGCTTCAAGAAAAGAACTACTTAAAAATAATATTTTTTCAATACAATCAATTTCTTAATACTAAAAATGTTTTACAGTTGCAAAATGCGGATTTTGCATTATCAGCGTTTTTCGATAATTGCTTAATAATTTTTAGTTCATTTCGTACATATTGAGTATTGACCTCATATGATGACGAAATGTACGATCAGCTAATTTATTAATCATGTTTAAAAAAAATGTGTTTACTTATTTACGATCGATTGTGAAATACGGCACTTAGGTTCAAGTGAGTTTAAAAAAAAATAGAAATGAAAGTGTGCAACAATAAAAAATGAAATTATGTTTTTATTTTAGAGGAATGGAGTTTTTTGTCCCTGTTGAGTAATTCCATCCATTTGTACAATATTGTTTGGTACAATAGTGATGGTCTTATCAGTAGGGGATGGTGTGGATGTAACTATATATTTTCAAAGCTTATATATTTGTCTGAGTACAATAAATTTGTTGGATACATTAGTGGATGGAAGTTAATAATTTTAATACATTTCTTGAGTAATATATCGAGCTGGCTTAAAGTTTATTGACTGGCACCACTCCATATCGGATTGAGATACACCATAAGTGACATTATATACGACGAATATATTGTATATAATGCATCTGTAGAAATATATTTTCGCAATCTACGTAGTAAAAAGAGCATCGGTGATATTTTTTTCATAATATCCTGGCCATGGTCAATCCATTTTAATTTTTTGTCAATTATTAACCCTAGATAGTTATAGCTATTTACTGTTTCAATTATTTTAGATTTATAATAAAAATTTATTATAAATCGTTTTGTTGCCTAGCAGAAGAATTTTTGTTTTTTGTTATATTTAAGCTTAGCTTATGTTTTGTGATCCATAATTCAAGTACATTTAGATCATATTCATGTGTCTTCTTAACTCGCTTTCGGTTGTAGCTGAATATTTAATTACTGCATCGTCGGCATACAATTGGATTGAACCTTTAAGCTTCAAGCGAGATATATCATCGATATAAATTTCAAAGAGATCCGGACCTAATATGGACACCTTTTTCAATTCTAAGGTCCTCGCTGAAAACGTTACCTGTTTTGACTTTTTGTGACCTATTGGTTAAATATGATTCAAAAAGTCGTAAAAGAGGGAAGTTAAGATTGGCCATTTTCAGAAAAAGTATTTCGTGCTCGACGCAATCGAAAGCTTTTTGTAGATCTAAAAATATACAGGCTACAAATTTGCTATTATCAATGTTAGTGGTTAAAAAATTAGTAACACACATGCTGCTGTGGTGTTTGAGTTACTTTCAAAGCCAAACTGCTCTTCATGCAATATGCTGTTATTAGAAAGAAATATGTGAAGTCGGCTTTTTATTATTGTTTCAAATATTTTTGAAAGTGCATTTAGGACTGATATTGGACGGTAATTTGATGGGTTTGTTGGTGTACCTGTTTTATATATAGGAGTGGCTATTGCTAATTTGAGATTTTGTGGGAAGACTGCGTTTTGTATGGCGTTATTTATTAATCTTGCTATTGTTGGAGCTAATTGAGATGAAAATATTTTTAAAAATTTAGTAGAAATATGGTCATGACCAGTAGCCGCAGTAGGATTCAGCTTGTTAATTATTTGTTTTATCTCTTCTTCATTTGTTATATCTAAGCAAAAATTATTGTATATGTTTCTTCTTGTAGTACTTAAGTACTCGTAATCTAATGGAAGAGATGACATATTAATGTCATCAGTTACGTTTACGAAAAATTAATTCAGTTTGTTAGCTATGTTGCTTGCACCGCTAAATATTTCATTAATCTCTAAGGATTTAACATCTGTGTTAGATCTACGACAATCTGTATTATAAATTATTTTTTTATAAAAATTCCATAAATTTTTGGGATTTTTTGTTTCTAAATTGAGACCTTTTGAGAAGTAGTTTTTCTTAACTTGGATAATCATTTTGGTCACTTCAAGTCTCGTTGTTTTATATAGATCAAGAACTCGAGTGTTATCTTTATATTTGCAAGAGTATCTGTACTGTAGACTCATTTTATCTAATTTTTTTCTTTCGTCATCCATTTTTTCTTGTGTTTTCCTTTCTTTACCGCGATTGTTTTGGTATTCTTTATTATAATATGATGCAGATCGGCGAAAAAGTGATCACAATCAACATACGAGTCAAGTTGTGACCAAAAATGTTCTAGTTGAATTTTGTCATAGTCTAGCACTGTGGGTTTGAGATTTATATTAGTCAAAAACATTTCATGGTCAGATAGAGATGTACTTGTAATTAAAAAATTATATTTGTAACTAACTAAATGGGTAACGAAGTGGTCAATAATTGTTCTTGTCGTTTTGCTTATTCTTGTAGCATATTCCGAGGATATGTTATTATAAATTAAATACCCATTGGAGAGTAATGTATTCGTATATATCAAGACTTGTTCCTGATTGGTATTTAGTAGATTTAAATTTATATCACCTACTATCACAGAGTTTTTATGAGTGGTAGTGATATTATCTAATTAATTAATAAAAACAGATAAACGCGTCTCATGTGATCGGTAAATACCTATAATGTTTATGTTATGGTTAGTAAGTTTTGTGATTAATATATTCGTTTTTTTATATTCCACTTCTTCTATGAAACTAGAATCAATGTTATTGCTAATATATATTGCAACTCCACCATACGGTTGTTGCCTATTTGCGAAATAAGAAACATATCCATTTATATTGAAAAATTCATTTTCGTTTTCAATCAACCATATCTCTGTCAATACAACTATATGAATGTCAAAGTCATACGAGTGAATCATAGATTCTATATCATATAATTTATTCCGAAGACTTTGAATATTAATGTATATAATATTTAAATTTGTTTTATTATTTCTAAATGACTTTAGGTTGCATACGTCTGAGTCATATGTACAACATTTTTATTAAAAGACTGATCTATAGTATTATAATAGCATTACTTAAACTGTGCTTAAAAAAAAAGAAAAAATGATTTTATTGTTGTAGTAACTTGTAATATTCATAATGATTGACGATAAGAAAATAACAAAAAAAAAAAAAAAAAGTAGCACATGTTTTTACTGTTATAGTAAAGATAAAATTAAATTTTAGTAAGAATGATAGACATGATACTGATAGTAAAAATTTTTGTATAAATTTCGTGCACGCGTCGGGTACACATTTAAAAAAAAAAAAATTTTAAAGCGAATACGTAATTTACGTAAAGCATTACGTTAACAGCATTACGTAAAGCGAATATAAATATATATTAATATAAAAAATAAAAAAATTTCAAGAAGTGTTTTAGTATATTAATAATATATATTAGTAGTAATAAAAAAAAGAAAATTATTTAATAAAAAGCCATGATTAATATGTGTTAATAAGTTTAAAATATTTATATGTGTAAATAATTTTATTAGTAGATAAATGAAGTGAAATGGAAAAGAAATTGTTTTATTTAATATTATAAAGCAATACTCAGTATGTGCAGGCATAGTTACATATTGATTAATGTAAACACATACATGCACTAAACACTAAAAGTGAAACACTATTAATAATAATATAAACTCAAATTTATACAAATGAAAACAGCTTTCAAAATTTAAGAAATAAAAATTATTGAATTTGAAAGCTTTATATTTCTATTTTTTAACTGAAACAGTCCGTAAAATTATCGACTGACGTTGTACACATGGAGATATGGTTTTCGGAGAGAAACAAACCATATCTAAAAACCATAGATACATTTTCCAAATACGCTTCCATACATAAAGTAAACGATCGAACATGGGTATCCATTCTTGAGGCTATAAATGAAAGGATACGATTCTTAGGCAAAATGAAAAAACTTAATTAGGACGAAGAGAGATGCATAATTCACAATGCGGTTGAATTATTTCTTAAAGAAAATTCCATAATATTTCACCAAACTACAGCTTCACATAAAACAGATAATACTTATGTAAAGAGATTACATGGAACATTAAATGAACATATTAGAATAATAAATACTGAAGGAAACGCATAAGAACTAGATGACAAAATATTTAAAATCATAACTTCTTACAATAATTCAATTCACACTACAACAAACTTCAGACCAATAGATCTTCTAGAGAAAAATTTAAATAAAACAGAAATAGAAAATCTTAGAAATAAACTTGAATAAAAAATATTTACGAATAACGAAATTAAATATACGCAAAGACCAAAACCCAAATCTCACAGAGAATATTGTACAGCCTAGAAATAAGGAAAAAATAGCCCAAAAGAATTAAGATATATTCCAGAAATAAAAACTCAGATAAAACTAATAAACGAAACATCAAATATTATAAATCAAAAATCAAAAGAAAACCCATTTTTTTTTAGAAATGAATCTTACGAAAAAAAATTTTTACGAAGCTATAATTATTCCATTTTTAGAAATATTTAACACAAAAAAAAAGAATAATAATCATAAAGATGAAAATTCAATCTGTTTATTTTCTTTTCTTCAAAAGTTTATTAATTAAACAATATTATCTTTTTATCATTACAAAAAAAAATTTTTAAATTCAAATAGAAATCTGATATTTATAGGTGCATGCATCATATTTATATGCAATACATACTTATTTCACTGTATATAATATACAATAATTATACATAATATTATATATGTTTTATAATCTAAAAGAAAAAATTAATAAATTACATTAAAGATAATAATAATAAACAAAATAAAAAATTTTATTTTTAAGTCGAAAAAAAAATTTTTAATAATAAAGTATTAATTTCTAATATTAATTTCTAGTTAATTTTAAAGAATAAAAAAAAATAATAAAGAACATTTTTCTATTGTAACGAATTTATGTATTAAAAAAAAAAAAATTTATATAGCAAGTAAATTACTAATTTCTTTACAAATAAATATGAACTAAATATTGTAATATTATTTTAATTTCGGAGACCAAATTATCTTGAGGTTGGAGGTGTTACGTACAATTCGTACACTTACATCCTAACATGTAAAGATAATGGTATAGCTTTAAATACAGTTACATTTTGTGGATTGTGAGAGCAACTTAAACAAGTTGCACTTTTTTTTATACAAATTATACAAATACAAATAGAAATATTAATCACATTTTTTTAATAAAAAGGACATTTTTGTAATAAAAAGAACAACTAAAACACGAGTTGTATCTTTTTAAATTGGAAGTTTGAACATAAAGGAAGTAAGGAAAAAATAAAGTTTAATTTAACTATGTTTTATATTGATGGTAACTTTTGTATTTAATTTATATAAACACACCTTTATTTTGAAATTTTTTTAAATAAAATATTATCTCATTTTCATTGCCACATTTTAAATAATACTTCGTCAGTTATTTCTGCAGTTATTATAATATTTCGTCAGTTATTTCTGCATTCTTTATCTTCCAAGAGTAGCAACGAAATTCTGTCCATAATTTCATGTTAACAACGAAAGTACACATGCTACCGATTAAACAAAAAATATTCAAACTTTAACAATAAAAAATATTCCAATATTAATAAATACAAAGCTAAATAATAGCAAAGAACACATTATTACATTATCCATATTACATACCCATAAGGAAGTCGAAATGGAAATATTTTTATTTTTCTAATCTAGGATAACCGAGGGTGACAGTAAAAGGAAAGAAAAAAATCATAAGAAAAACAAAATAAAATTATATCTTCATTCATTAGTTCTTTCTTTAACGTCAAGTTAATTAGTTCTTATTAAAATGTTCTTACTTAGTATTAAATTTAATTAATTCTTTTTTACAAATTGAATATAATTCAGTAATTCAAAGTTAATCCATTTCGCAGTGTTTGCATTTTTACTTTTGTACAAAGTTTAACACACCACATTAGCCACATTTAATTAAATGTAATTGATATTAAATAAAAATAACAATTACAACAATAAATAAAAACAAAATAAGAACAATTAAAACTACACTCTGACAAAAACAAAATAATTCCATTAAACTTTTTGTGTTATTTGATCTTTTTAAATTTTTCTTTTGCTTTGCTCCGACCATTGCTTGGTTAACACAAGTTTCGGGCTAAGCTAAATCTCCAACCAGAAGTCCCCTCCCAAAAAATTAGTTTGGCGTTACAGCCATGCTGACTGGGAGGGCCTTAACAACTTTTTTAGAGCGTTTGATGGGTCATTCTGCTTCCGCAACAGAAATGTTAACTTTGCTGCAAATGCGATTAGTGAAGCAAATGCGATTAATTTAATCGTATTTGCAAAGAAACCATTTCTAGAAAAGAGGAGGCTTTTAAACAGTACCAAAACAATAGGTCAGAGGCTCGCAGGGCCAACTATATAGTGGTGAGAAACAGATGCAAGAGAGTTATCAATAAGCAAAATTTTTTGTTCAACCAAAAGTTGAAACACAAAATTATCGACATGCCAAAGAATAAAAAATCTTTTTGGTCATTTGCCAAAAGTCTAAAGGAAAACGTTAGAGGGTCTTCCTTTCCACCACTTATTGATAATAATAACAGAACCGTATCAGATTCTAAAGAGAAAGTGAACTTATTTGGCAAGCAGTTCGCTTTCAATTCGACACTGTCACAGTCAGCTCAGATGCCACCTTCTGTTCCAGAAATAAGTGAGGCGGTCCAGATGGTATAACCACCATGGTGCTTAGAAATACCTATTCCACCATTTCAAAACCTCTGCGCAACCTTTTCAACCTCTCCACCACTTCGCGTATTCATCCTACCCAATGGAAGGTTGCACATGTGTTTCTAATTCCCAAAAAAGGTATGAAAAGCGACCCCTCTAACTACCGACCTATTGCTATAACTTCGGGCCTTTCGAAAGTAATGGAAAAAATAGTGAACCAAAAGCTTCTGAAATACCTGGACCACAAAGGTTTGCTTCATGATCGTCAATACGGGTTCAGAGCCCGTCGTTCAACCGGTGATCTCATGACTTACCTTTGTGAGAAGCTACTATCAACCTTCAACATTCTGGTGAGTCTGATGTTGCGGCTCTTGATATTTCTAAGCCTTTCGATCGAGTTTGGTACTATGCTCTATTGGCAGAATACAAAGCATTAGGTCCTGGTAGGGTCTTTCTAAAATGGATTGGAGATTTCCTTTCGAATCGCACGATTCGTGTACTGGTCGATGGATATTCATCTGATAAATTCAAAATAAATGCTGGTGTCCCCCAGGGAACACTTTTATCCCCAACTCTCTTCTTAATCAATGACCTAGCAGAAATTCAAAAATGGGGTGAAGTCAACAGAGTTGAGTTCAACACCAAAAATACAATGCTGTCTGATCTCGCGGAAAATTGCCACTACTGTTCCTAACCTACTATTTCAGGGAGAAGTCTTGCAGCATTCAACGGATTTAAACATGCTGGGCATCGTATTAAACCAGAAATTGACTTGCTCAAATCACATTTTTGGTAAGGTTGCAGCTAAATGTTTGGGTTCTTTGTATCGCTGTAAAACTTAGTTTTCCGCATCTGATCTTGTATAAAACGTACATTACGCCGAAAATGGAGTATAATGCACACATTTGCGCTGCAAGGCCTCAAACAGCACTGGGTTATTTAAATAATGTGCAAAACAGAGCTATTCGTTCTATCAACGACCCCAGTGTAACTTCAATGCTCGCTCCAATCAGCCATCGTCGCACAGTTGGGTCACAGACCTTGTTTTATAATTATCTCTTAGAGATTAATACTTGTTCCAAAGAAATAAAACAATTAATGCCTCTACTCAAAGTTTTTCAACGAGAAACAAGGAGGGTAACAGATGCTCATGTTGAGTTGATGGTGAAATACAGCCTATGGAAATTCGTTCGTCGCACGTCCCGTTTATGGAACCATATACCATCGCATGTGTTCCCTAAAGTTGGTAATTGATATGTGTACGATTTACTTAAGCTTAAGAAGAACATTAACATCTTTCTTCAAAATGTCCCTCGAAATTTTCCTACCTATCCCCCATAATCCAAATTTTCCAATTCCGATTTCGCCAATTATCCTTCCCACATCCCTATCCCCAAAACCAAACTATACATTTTGTATTAAAGGTTCCATCCTAAAATTTGGATTTAAAAGGGGGTGGTTTTGGTAGGTTAAAGGCCAACACTACCCTGAGGAAGCACATGCAGTTCCTCTTGATGACTTTGGAGTTTTCCACCAACCCTCGAAAAAAAAAAAAAAAAAGTATAAATAACTAAATAAATGCCTAATTTGGCACAGTAGAAATAAAAGATTGTTTTCCTTAACTTGGTAACAGAGCGTGGTTTCTTTCGAGAAATTTTGTAATCTAATGTCTGTGCATTAATTTTTTATGCAATTGTACGCGTTTAACTGATTGCTCTAATTTTGTAATAAATTCCTGTGTGGATAAATTAAAAAAATATTTAAAGTTCAAACATTTTTTTTTTATTGCTATTTGCAAAATTTAGAATTTAAACTTTTGTTTTTTTTAACAAATATAAAAATAAAACAATAATGTCGAAAGATTTTGACATCGAAAAGCTTCGAAGGGTTGAAAATCGTCATACGTGAAGTTTCGCAATTCGCAATCTATTGACATATGAGGGTTTTGAAAATTGTGTTGATCCGGGGAAAAACGTTGAAAAGCGGAAAAACTATCGAGTTGTAAAGCATTATTAACGCTCTGTGTGGAATCTCATATATTTCTACACATTCCTAATTGTGAAATAGCTGATAGCATATGGATTACACTAAAAAGGTTATATGAAGATAAAGATTTATCAAGAAAAATTAGTATACTAAGAAATCTAATTTCTACAAGATTAGAAAATTGTGACAACGTGCAGGATTAGGTAGACAAGATAATGAATTATTCCAACAAATTAACTGCAATTGAATTTAAGATTAGCGACGAATGGATTGGTGCAATATTGTTAGCTGGTTTAAATGATAACTATAAACCATTTATAATGGGAATTGAAGTAGCTGACTCAGATATAACAGCTGATAATATTATTTCAAAACTATTAGATTCGGATGGAAGTGAAAACATTTTTTGGAAAAAAGAAATTTAACAACAAGAAAAACAAATTTCACAAGAGAAGATGCTATAATTTTGGATCTGAAAATCATCTTAGTGCTTCATGTAATAAACCAAAAAATTACTACAACAAAGATTCCTATTGGAAACGTAATAGTAGTGCATTTAGCGCTTTAATATGTGAGAAGAAAAGTACTAATATGGATTATTGGTACGTCCACTCGGGGGCATCAAATCATATGACACCAAACGCTAAGTTATAACAAAATATGAAGGCAACTAAAATTTCGCACATCGTAAGTGCACACAATTCAAAATTGCCAGTCAATAAAACAGGAAATCTTACCTTAAAAATTAATGAAAAAGTTGTCGAAATAAATGATGTATTACATGTTCCTGACTTAATGGGAAATTTATTATCCGTTAAAAAAATTACAAAAGAGGGTAATACGGTTGTTTTTAATAAAAATGGGTGTATTATCAAAAATGCCAATAATGAAATGATAACAAAATGAAAACCGGAAAATTGTGATAGAGCTGTAAGTGGAATTAGTTTTGCCGATGGTGATTCTGATATCAAAAGGTGTCAAGTTTGTGTTGAAGTAATATCGTTAAGAACACCCTTCAACAATGTAGGAACAAGAACAACTAAGTTATTGGAAATTGTACACTCTGATCTGTGTGGTTGGATGGAAACAAGGTCAATGGGTGCTGCTAGATATTTTTTAACCTTTATTGATGATTTTTCAAAAAAGGTATTCATATATTTCCTACAAAACAAAAATGATGTTTTTGAAAAGTTTAAGGAATTCAAATCTTTAGTGGAAAATCAATTAAATATTAAAATAAAAATATTGCGGACCGATAATGGAAAAGAATATATAAACCGGGATCTTACATCTTATTTGAAGAAAAATGTTATTATTCATCAAAAGACTAATACGTACAGTCCACAGCAAAATGGAGTGGCAGAACGTATGAATCAAACTATCGTTGAAAAGGCAAAATGCGGAAGCGGGTCTTCCAAAATGTTTCTGGGTCGAAGCAGTGAATATGGCTGTGTATTTGATTAATAGAAGAAATAATTGTACTGGTAATGTTCCAGAAGAAGTCTTTGCTGAGAAGAAAGTTGATATAAATCATTTAAAAGTATTTGGTTGTCCAGTAATGATACATGTTCCAAAAGAAAAACGCAAAAATGGGATAAAAGGGCTATCAAAATGATTCTTGTTGGTTACTACAATGAAACAAAAGCTTTTAGATGTGTTCAGAAAGAAACACGAAAGTTAATAATAAGTCGTGGTGTACAGTTTTATGAACATGAATTAAATCGTAAATTTTAAATTGGGAGTGAAAATGAAATTGGAATAGATTCAGTGCAGAAATTTACTAGTGGCGTATTAAAAAATTAAAATAAAAGCGATGCAAATCCTGAAGTTTATTAAGATGCAATAGCTGAAAATTCTGAAGAAATTGGGAATGAAACCTCGGTCGATCCTGACTATATACCAGATGAGACTGTTGAAATACCCGATAACACCAGTGGTCCTGCAAATTCCACACGCTCTGGAGGTAAACAATTAAATTTATTTAATTTTCTAAATTTTGTATTATTAACAGAGCCGTCATCCATAAAAGAAACAAAAGAAAGCAATGGGTCTGAAAGATGGGAGTGAGCTATGCAGAAGGAAATTAAGTCTCATGAAATAAACAATACTTTTACTCTGGTTGATTTGCCGCCTGGTAAAAAGCCAATAAAAGCAAAATGGGTGTTTAAAGCAAAATGTGATGATGAGGGGAATGTAATCAGATACAAATCAAGTGTTGTGGCTAAAACTTGTTCACAAAAGTCTGGAATTCATTACACCGAAACGTGTTCACTCTATAAGGTATTTGGTAGCTTTGGCGGCAAAACACAATATGAAAATTCATCAGATGGATGTTAAAACAGCTTTTGTGCAAGGTGACCTAAACGAAGAAATATTTATGGAACAACCAGAAGGTTTTAGTGATGGTTCACAAAAGGTATGTAAGTTAAACCGTTCAATATATGGACTAAAACAAGCAGGTAGGCAATGCAACTTAAAGTTAGATAATGCCCTAAAAAAGCAAGGGCTTATAAAATCCAAAGCAGACTCATGCATTTAATTTAATGAAAATAAAAGTTTAATATTAGCTGTTTATGTTGACAATTTTTTAATTTTCTATAAAAAAATCGATGATTTAGATAAATTAAAAAAAATGTTTGCATAATAAGGGCAAAAATTGCGTAGGTATTAAAATTAATCAAACTGAGGAATATATTGAATTAGACCAGTCACCGTATATTTTACAAATTTTGGAAAAATTTGACATGCAAGACTGTAAACCAGTAGGTACATCGGTTGACACTAGTAAAAAATTGTCAGCACAAGATGCCAACGAGAAAAATTATTTAAAGGGAGAGGTTCCATACCAAGAAGCAGTAGATAGTGTACTTTATTTATCACAAGCAACGAGGCCTGATATAGCTTTTTCAGTTAATGATGTTAGTCGTTTCAATAACGATCATTTAGAACTTCATTGGCAAGCTGTAAAAAGAATTTTTAGATATTTAAAGGGTACAATTGGGTACAAGCTAAAATATCAAAAATGCAATACTGATTGTTCGCTTCATGGATTTATCGATGCAGACTGGGCATCAGAAAGAGATAAAAGTTCAGGATTATTGTTCAGGATTCGTGATAAAAATGCCAGGGGCAGCAATTAGCTGGAATAGCAAAAAATAGTCCATAGTTGCTCTTTCAAGTACGGAAGCTGAATACATAGTGTCGTCATCTACAGTGCGGGAAATAATTTGTATTCACCAATTGGCAAGTGAAGTTGATAAGACATTTAAAACACCAACAATTGTTTATTGTAATAACTAAAACACAATAAAATTTTCTGAAAACGATGGATACCGACCACGTACCAAGCATATAGATATTCGATTTCATCATACACATGAGCAAATTTCGAATAATATAATAAAAATTAAATTCATATAAACCAACCATATGATTGCCGATTCATTACCAAAAGCAGTTACAAAAGAAAAACATTTATTTTGTGATGATCAAGCTGGTTTAATATTATAAAATTTAAAATAAAAAAAATGAAAATTATATAAATATTCAGTATATTATTAATATTTTTTTTTTCCTAAGGGAGGTGGAAATCTTCCAAAGACACCAAGAATTACCTCCTTGGTAGTGTCAGATTCTTACTGACTAAACCACTTCCCCTTTTACCTGATAATGGGATGACCCCTTACCAGCAAAAGCAGTATATTAAGGATAGAAAAGGGTAGGAAATGGATACGGAAACATTGAATTGGGAGTGGGACTGTAAGGAAACAATGAATCCGCCTATTATTATTATTATTTGCTAACACTGACTGCAGCCGTTACAGCAGTTACAACATGTAGTAGTATATAACACCTTACTACATGAGATAATTATTGAAGGCAACCCCACTGTCACTGTAGCGGCTGTTATTATTGGTATTGGTATTCTTATTAATATTATTATTTTACTACAGAGTCAAGACCATCATGGATCAAAACGTGCAGCAGTATATAACACCTTACTGCATGATATAACCAAAGATAGCTCCATTGTAGCAGCTATTACTATTATTATTACTATTATTATTACTATTGTTATTAAATTTATTATTATTATTATTACCATTATTATTATTATTATTGTTATTATTACTATTACTATCATTATTACTATTATTATTATTATTGTTATTATTACTATTACTATTATTATTATTATTATTATTATTATTATTATTATTATTATTATTATTATTATTATTATTATTATTATTATTATTATTATTATTATTATTATTATTATTATTATTATTATTATTATTATTATTATTATTATTATTATTATTATTATTATTATTATTATTATTATTATTATTATTATTATTATTATTATTATTATTATTATTATTATTATTATTATTATTATTATTATTATTATTATTATTATTATTATTATTATTATTATTATTAATACTATAATATAGATATAAAAATAACATAATTAGTTTATAATGCATTATTAGTTTAAATAATTTTCTAACAATATTTCTTTAACATTGTTTTTAAATACATTTTTTTTTTGATTTTTAATTCCAATGGAAGTCCATTGTAAAATGATGAACTTGATTTCATAATGGGAACCATATTTAATTTATATTTTCAATATTACGTAGATGTATTACCTGAATCAATTTTATAATCTTCGAGTTTTAGTATTTTGTATTTATAATGTATTTCATTAGTGGGTGTTCTTCCAATCAGATTATATAGATTTTTTATTGCTTTGTTCTGGAGTTTTTGTAGTGTGTTAAAATTTTTAGCGAAAGTATTTCCCCAAATTGTAATTCCATATGTTAATTCTATATATGTCAAAGTCAATAGGGAGGAGGTAGAGAAATGCATCTAGTGCATTACTTAGCGTTGATCTTGACGCACCCGTAATGCTTATATATGCACGTCTCTGTATCCTACCAAGTTTGGTTCGGATACACTCCTTCTTCAGCGCTGACCACCGGACTAATGATCTGTAGGTAAGAATGGCACGTACTATAGCTACGTACATCCATAAAGCCATTCTTGGTTTCAATCCCCAATTTTTTACCCAACATTTTAGAAGAATATCGGGCTATACAGTCAAGTACGACTGCTAGGTATTTAACACTGGGGCTAAATTCATATATACAACATTCAGTCTAGGATTGGTGAATTCCGGGATTTTTGTCCTGTTTGTAAATTGCATTAGATCTGTTTTGTCTGGGTTGACGTAGAAACCACATTCATTGGCCCATCTACTAACCCTTCTCAAAGCTCTCCATAATTACACTAATTATGTCAACAAACTTTCCAGGCACTAATACTGCTAGGTTATCTGCATATGCAATGGTTTCGTCCTCTCTTTTACCACCTTTTAGTATAAAGATCACGTTCATCCACCTCTATTGCAGGGGAATATGACCAAATGTGAAGCTGCTTCTGAACAACTTCGTAATTAATGGAACTACAAGTCCCTTCATTTCATGCAGCATTTTCGAAAAAATACCGTCTAAAACTGCAGCTTTGAATGGAGCGAAGTTATCAATTGCCCAGGCAACCTTTTGTCCTAAATGCACCCTGTCAAATGGGTACGCCCTAAAAGATCTAAGGACTCAACGGCTGAATTGTTAACAATTCTTCTACAGTGATTAAGAGGGAAGGATTGGAGTGGTCTCTAGATAAAACTCTGCTAAGTCTGGCTGAGTCTCTACTGCCCTCAATTGATTCACAGTAATTCTTCCATGATTGGGTTTTAGCCCATCGGATTGCTCTCTATATTTCCTAAGTTAATCTTTATAGAGTTGCCAATTATTCTGCCTGTAACAGATATTGTGGGCGTTCCTAGTCCGCTTTTATAGGTTACCAAAGTTCTCATTCCACCAGACCGGGTATGTTTTTTTGTTTAGAATGAAACCTCCATAGCGTTTGTAAACATGTCAGTTCTCTTTTCTAACTCATTTTCATTCGCGATATCTGAGTTAGCTATTACTAAAAGTTTTATTCTAGCTACTTTCCTAAATTTCCCCGGGCAGCAATAGGGTTTCTATAGGACTTCGGATTTTCAGGCTTAATATTGACATTGAAGAGAATCAAATTGTGGTTCGAAAAAGACCTTTTCTCGGATACTTTTCATTTCTCTATATTTAGGGTTTCATCGTTATTTATACATTTAATATCTAACACATCTGACAACCTTGAAAACTATCCCAGCTTGGAAATATGAAAGTGGGGTTACTGCATAAACTGTAAGAATAAAGTAATGATGAATTACATTTTGTAAATCTAAATTATAAAAAATATGAATGAATAAAGAAAAAAAGACAAAAAAATTGTCTAGTTGTTATTAGCAATTAAACAATTGTAAAGCTATGTATTTAAATGTAGTAATATAAGTAATGGAAGTAATATAATACAGCAAAAATTGTACGAATTTATTATGTTAACTGAAATTCACTTAATCTCATATGTAAATGATAATAAAATTGAACTCAACGGGTATAAAATATTCAGATGTGATTCAATATCTAAACATCCAAGTGGTGTAGTACTACATGCCAAAAGCAGTTAGAAAAACCACTACAAATTAAAACTATTGGTAAAGAAATATGGTGGATGACGCGCCACGATGAACTTGAGGATGCAAATGCGGAAATTCTAATTTGTGGTGGCGGTGGTTTAATTAGGCACAAAACAATACTATATATCAAAGAGAGACAAAAAATATTTTACCAATATTTAGTTATGAACAATTGGACAAACATGAGTTATGAACAATATTTGACCAAGATTTAGTTATGAACAACAAATATACTAGAATATCCTAGAATAACAAGAGAAAGGAGCACGTTAAATGATTATCGAATAGTATAAACAAAATAAGTGCGAAAGTTGAAAATAATCCAAAGATATCTGATCACAAAACCTTGGTAATAGATTTTAATGTTAGTAAAAATATTGAAAAGGACCAGAACAAAATAATAAAATGTTTTAAATATAATAAAAATTATTTCAAAACAGAATTATTGAATACAAATCTTAGTAACATTAGTGATGGTAAAATTGCAATGAAATTGCAATTGTCTAAATGATGCATTATGTCACGTTATCACTGATCAGTAAGTTTGTAACCAAAAGAGATATAAAAAGTAGAAAAACTGAATCGTATAACGGGTGCAGTGACAGAACGCCAGAGGAAATAAAACCCACTGGCTTTAATTCCAACACTTTTGGCATTAAAACCCGCGGGCGTTAATTCCTTTTTAAATTGGAATTAAGACCCACACTAATTTTTGTTATTAAACGAGGAAGAATACAGTTGCCTTTGTCAACTCTTAGATACCCGTACGAACCGTTAGTAAGTTCACAGCCTGTCACTCTGCTTACAATATTATTTTTTTAATATTTTAGTATTTTAAAATAATTTGGGTGAATTTTATAATTTCTAGAACTATGGGTTGTACATATATTCAAACTATATGTTTATATGTACATTCTTCAAAAGCAGATTCTAACCTTCCACATAACGATTATCAATCCAAAACTTTTTCAAATATTCTATAGTACCATTTAATACTAAGCGGTAAATGTACATTAAATTTACTTAGTACAAAATAATAAAATTTTAAATATTATATTATATTATATTTAAATATTCCATTGACAGAATAATTTCTTATAAGTACAATAAAATACATATATGTATGTAAATACGGCGCTATATAATATACATCTATACTCTTATCATTCATTCACTAGTGACATATACGATATCTAAATAAACATGATACTATATAAGTATGTATATATATCAATATCATATAAATAAAAATTCTTCAAGCAACCGTTATGTTGTTTATTTATTTACATTTTTTTGTACTACGCATTATATCCTCAACAATTTCAAATTATCGAGTAAAACAAATGCAAAAAATTTGTTGAAGAAATTTGTTAGAAAATTTGAAAAAATCAAGTAACACTTTCGTCAATTATAAAGTAACCCTACATTATTAAAAAAAGCTATTAACAGAAATAAGAATATAATGTTGAAGCTTTAATTTTTATGTATTACTTTAAAAAATTTTTAACAGGTGTTCAAGTTACAGGTGTTTAAAAATAGGAAATTTTCAGTTTTTGACCCCTTACAGCTCCTAAACGGGGGGTGATACAAAAAAGGTTTCTGAAATGACTCATACTTATTTTCAAAGATCTAACATCTGTCAAAATTTCAAGTTTCCAACTTAAACCGTTTAGAAGATAGAAGGGTTGAAGGATTTTGCAAAATTTGAGTTTCACATAACGGTAAATTAAGACACCGTATGCCACAAATATATATTTATTGTATATATACTTTTAAAGCTAATAAAAGTAGTAATCGTTTGGCGTTTTCAAAATGAAGATATACTTTATACAACTTGTGCTATAATAATTTAAATATAGAGCTTTTCTATCAGTAGTTAAAATTTCGTAGCTCTATTGCAAAAAAAATGTCGGGATCTAAAAGTTAGGTGTTCGAGAGCTACCCTAAGGCTTGGTCCAAACTCAACCAAAAAAAATAGGGAACCTACAAATTACTCCCAGAATATTTTGTGTAAATTTCAAGATTCTAGCTTTCTTAGTTTTTGAGTTAGCGTGCTGACGGACGGACGGACGGACATGGCTCAAAAGTCTTAGAATTTTTTTCTGATCCGATCCATACCTTTGAAGGTATATCTAGCTCGCTTATTTCGAGGTGTTACAAACGGAGGAGTAATTTTATTATACCCGATCCTATCGTACGGGTATAAAGAAGACAATATGTTAATAGAATATGTAGAGCAAACGCATTGGGCGGGATTTTAGAGTTTTGGATAAAAATTGGGGTGTCCCCCTTTTCCAGAATATTTACTAATATGTATATGTGCGCGATTCTGAATTGGGAGAAATTTTAGAGTTGGTTACAAAATCATGCTTTATGCTTTTTCCAAAATATGTATATAAAAAATACTCCTTAGGTAAGTAATAAGTATATAAGTAAGTAAGTATATAAGCAAGTAATAAGTATATAAGTAAGTATTGTCAGAGATTTTGGCAGAGGTTTTAGGATTGCATTTAAAATTAGGATTACACGCTTTTACAGATTATTTAGATATGTGCATATGCGAGTTTTGAATTAGGAGGATTATATACATATTCTAGAAAAAGTGTATAACCTTGATTTTGTAGCCAACTCTAAAAACTCTCCTAATTCAGAAACTCGCATATGCATATATCTAAATATTCTGTAAAAGGCGTATAATCTGGATTTTGAATTCAATTCTAAAATCCTCCCAAAATCCCTCAGTCCTTAACAATGAGACAAAAGTCCCATGGGACTTCGCGCTCATTGAAGTGAGTCAAAAGTCCCAATGGGACTTCCCACATGTCACCAAATAAAATCAAGTCAAATAAAATACAAACTCATGGTAGTAACCTTTGTGTTACTCAGTGGGCTTTCATTTTTTTTCGAAATTGCCTTAAAGCCTAATATCTAGTGGAATTAACATCCGTGGGCTTTAATTCTTTTTTAAAAAGGATTTAAAGTTCACGCGCGTTAATTGCAAAAGTTTTCGTATTAAAGCCCACGGGCTTTATATCTTCGGACGTTCTGTTACTGCAACGGTATAACGCTGAACTTATCGAGTTGAAAAGAGAGAAGATAAGATCATATCGAAGAGCTAAAATTTCAAACAGTATTCAAGACTGGAACAATTATGTAGAAAAAAGAAATAAGTCCAAAAGTGAAATAAATAGGGCTAAAAATAAATCAATAGAAACTAGAATCAGCAATTCAAATGGTCAAAAAGAAATACGGAGTGAAATAAAAAAATTTGTATTAAGGAATGATTTTACAAATTTAAATGCAACACAGTTCAATAATGTCGTTATAACTAATGAAGAGCAAATAGCAGAAAAAATTAATGAATTCTTCATAACAAGCATTGTAAATATTAGTAATTCAGTCCAATATGTACCTTACTTAAATAATATACCACAATTTGGCACGAATTTCCACTTCAACAAAATATTTGTTGATGAATTAAGAATAACTTGTATGAAAATAAAAAATAAAAGAGACTTTCAACACATGAATATTAATATGCTGTTCGATAATTGGGAAATTATTGGAGGCTCTTTTACTGAAACCGTAAAAATGTCACTTGTACAGAGTATTTTTTCCACAATGTTGGAAAGGAGACAATTGTAGTACCAGTACCAACAATTTCTGCCACATCTAAGAGCGAAGAATTTATGCCTATTAACATACTACCTTTACTAGAGAAAATTTAGAAAAAATAGTGAGCTTTCCAGTCAGGAAATTTTTTGGAGGTAAACCACTTATTAGTACAAGAGCAATCAGGATTTCTAAATAACCATTTCTATGAGTCGGCGTTAAATTGGTTGATTATAAAATGCAAAAAATTAATTGCAAAAAAAAGGAGTTATTTCAGTGTTCTTGAATCCTAAAGGTTCCTTTTAAACTGTAAACAGAGATATTTTGCTGCAAAAATTATACAAATATGGAATCCTACACAATAATGGAAATATGGAATGAAATTAAGTTCGTTTAAAAGTTACTTAAATAATCACAATCAAAAAAAAATTCTTAAATAATCACAATATAGGAGTGCCGCAAGGTTCTGTGCTTGGAACCCTAATTTTTATTGTGTATATAAATGATATTATAAATGTACTAAAACACAGCCAAATAATGCTATTCGCCGATATTTATTTATTTTTTTTATTTATTTATTTTATTCATTACCTCAAAAAGTGATATGCGCACTCGTACAGAGTATATTTTTCCTTATGTTTATTACATTAATATAAATAAGTAATTCATTAATTTAATTTTTATAGGAAAAATTAAAAGCTAAAAAGAAAATTTTTTTTTTTAATACAGTGCATGTCAAATATAAATGCAAAAAATGTTAATTATAAAGCAAAAGATGTAACTACATGTATCAAAAATTCATATGTAAAAAAAAATTAAAAGATTAAAAACAAAAAAAAATATCATTAAAGTATGAAATAAATGAGTATTAAATTGAAAACTAGTTTACATTTTATAAATTATTAATGATTAGAATTAACAGTAAGGGAATAATAAAAAATTTACAATAATACAAATATATAGATAGAACAACAAATATACGTGATTTATATATTATACGTGTTTAATAGTGCCTTCTTGATAATTTTTTTAAATTTATATAGTATAGGTAAGTTTTTAATTTGATCATATATTTGATTATAGGATGAATAACTGGTATTAATTATTGGATCAAGTTCATGTAACCGAGCTCCTAGTTGACATTTTAACTGATTAGCCGATCTTATATTGTAACTATGTATATAATAGTTTCTATGACCAATAACAACTCATCCAGAAGTATAAACTGGTACCTCACACAAAAGCTAGAAGATTTGGACTACGCTGATGACATTAGCCTACTTACGCAAACACACGAAGATATGCAACAAAAAATCAATAAGCTAGCAGAATGTGCTGCGGAAGTTGGCTTGGAAATAAACATTAACAAAACAAAAATTATAAGAGGGAATATGAACAACACAAGACCAATTACCATACCAAGACCAATTGATATACATTAGTAGAAGATGTAGATAAATTCAATTACCTAGGCAGTATTATTACTAAAGAAGGTGGTATAAAAGAGGATATTAATAATAAACTAACGAAAGCCAGAGCAACATTTGGAAGAATGTGGAAAATATGGAGGTCATCCCAAATTGCAAGAAAAACCAATAGAATAAGAAAAACCATGCTTAGAATATTCCAAGCATGTATAAAATCTGTCCTCTTATATGGTAGTGAAACTTGGCTAGTTAATAAGAAAGAAACATATAAACTACAAGTATTTGTAAACAAGTGCCTCCGGGTTATATGCAGAATATACTGGCCAAGAAGAATACGAAATGATGATCAATGGGAAGCTACCGGTCAAGAACCTATCCAAATAGAAATTAAGAAACGGAAATATGGATAGGTCACATTCTTAGAAGACCCCCAGACTGCATAGCCACGCAAGTCCTGGAATGGAACCCTCAAGGAACGAGAAATGTTGGTAGACCTAGAAATACATGGCGTAGAACAGTAGAGTGAGAAATAACAGAACTAAATAAAACATGATCACAAATGAGAGTCATAGCACTAAATAGAAACAGATGGAAAGGCTTTGTGGAAGCCCTATACTCCCAAAGGGAGTAGAAAGAAAAAAAAATATATTGTTTCTAATCATTTTTATATTTGATTTAATTTTCTATGTTATGTATATGCGTTAGATGTATCGTTTTTGTTAATCACTTAATTTTAATATGCTATGTTTAAAATGCATTTTATTTAACGTTCTTCTAGGTAGACCAAATAAAGTCTTTATTGCTTTGTTTTGTATTCTTTGGAGTAATTCTAGATTTTTGTTAAATGTGTTCCTCCATATTCCTATACCGTATATAATTGAACAATGAAATAAGCTGTCATATATAGACATTTTTAATATGTCCGGTACCATATTTGCTATTTTTTTAAGCAATCCAGCTATTTTAATAGTTTTAGCAGTAAGACCCCCGATTTGAATATTCCATTTTAACTCATTGTTTATAGTTACCCGAGATACGAGATATTTATATTCATTTGCAATTTCTAATTTACAACCATCATAGTATACTTAAATTTGAATATTATTTTGTTTTATTAGCATAATTTTCGTTTTCTTGACATTTACAGTAAGTTTATGTAAATACATCCAATTATATATCTTAAACATGTCATTATTCATCTTCAAGCTGAAATCGTGACAATCAATTTCAGAATACACTATCGCAATATTATCTGCATATTTGGTTTGCCATTTAAATTTAACTTAGAAATGCTGCTTATATAACAGGAAAACAAAAATGTTCCTAGTGAGCTTCCTTGGATAACACCGAAATCAATGTTTTTAGTAGAAATTTTTAGTGCGTCCCATTCTGCGTATTGCTCTCTATCTTATAAGTAACTTTGAAACTATTTGAACTCTGTATTCGCTACTCCACACACAAATAACACTCTTAAAAGAAAAATTATTACTTATTCCCTTTATTAACTTCTTCTTAAGTAAGAGTAATTAGATAAAAATTACTCCCGTTGCATTTGATTCCTTTGAAAAGTCGCATTGACGTTGTCATATTAATTTGTTTTCTCTAAGATACTCAGTCAGTTGAATGTTTACATATGCTTCTATTATATTACTAAATACTGATGCAATGGAGATCGGCCTATAGTTATTTATATTTTCTTTGTTGCCTGCCTTTTATACACAGGGATGACTTTGTTAATTTTTAATGCTTTAATACCTGAACTGTGAGTATTAGTTAACCTTTCAATAAGTTTTAAAGTTTTTTTTTCACTTACTTTTTTAAAATTAAACTTGGTTGTCGTTCTTCATTCAAGGTAATATATAGTATTGTAGCTGGACGCCATTCTTTTTCCTATATTACAATATAAATTATTGAACTCATTAATTTTCTCTATTTTTTCTTCCTGTGTGTACAATTTTTTTTGGAATTGACAAATGCATTTTCTCTATTATTATTGGTACCATCTGTAGCAGTATTTTTTATTAAATCGAAAATTTTTTGTGGATTATTATTCGTTTTTTTAAGTTCATTAATATCGTAAGCACATCTCTTATTTCATTTAGTTGATGTTAAAATATTTAACCAGTATTTATATTTTAACTTGAAATAAGAACAATTAGAATTCTGTAAATGCTTTTTATACCAATAGTTTCATATTTGTATTAATTACATACATTAAGGATCAATCCATGATTTATTATATTTTTTTATGCTTAAATACGAGTTAATGCAGTTTTGTACATTATTAAATAGATTATTACAAATTGCACTGGCTTACTTGTACTTGTAGGTGAGATGTCAAAGTTACAATTCTGCTATCATTTTAACATATTAATGTTTATTTTTGTTGTTGAAAATTGTTTACGAAGGAATTATTTTTTTCATCTATTTCTAAAATAATTATATTGTGATCTGTAATATTAGAAATTAAATAAGTAATAATATATTTAAAAAATTTTGTAATTATAAAAATGAAAAATTATGAAATAGAAATAAAAATTATTAATAATTGTTTTTATAATTGTTTTTTGAAATCCGTAAAACCCACTTTAATAGTTAAGTATGTAATTTTTCGAATACACAAAAAAATTTTATAACACCATCAGGTTTTACACAAAATATAAATGAAAGAAAAAACTTTCTTTTATGAGCGAATGCATTTCAACATGATATTCATGCCATTATTAACATTCTTTTTTTTTAACTTCAAAATGAAGCTAATTTTGGAGTATTTCGTCCATTTAAACCCTACTGGACTCCTCAGTACATAACTTGTAGTGTTGGACTACCTAGACAACTCCTACTAAATTTTTATCCACTGCAATGCTTTATATAAAATTTTAATAAAATTAACTGTGAGACGTAAAAACAAATTAAAAATTAAAATTTTACTTTTAGTATCTGCGAGATGTAAAATAGCATAAAAATTTAGAAAAAATATTTTCAAATTGGTTGGTGACCATTAAAATATAAAACATTTTTTAATTATAAAAGTGAAAAAATATGAAATATTGAAATAAAAATTTTCCTGACCAGAAATTATATCAGCTTTATATTGGAACCGAAAATATTGAAGTGGTAGAAAAATGAAATATCTAGGCATTGTCATTGAAAACAAACTGAACTGCAAAAATATTGTCAATAAAATCGGTTATCTTAAGCGAATCCGGAAAAAAATATATTTGTGTTCGAATATTGCGCTACAATTATTTATTTATGTACACTCTATGAATTGGATGTTCTCCAAAAACTGCAAAATCGGGCGATAAGAATAATTCTCAAATGTAATACGTTCACGTCAATTGCATGGATGCTACAAACATTAAAATGGATGACCGTAAAACAAAGAATTACATTGATGGTTATGACCTACATATTTCGTTGGTAGTTCATTTACAGAAAATTGTATAACGTATAAAGAGTTCTCACATTTTAATTAACTCGCAAATGATACAAAGGACGAAACATCGCTTGTACGATTCAGGAAGAAATGTTGTCAATATATACAAAACACGAGTTTTTGAATATTTTGTAATTTTTGAAGGCGTTCTTTGATTTTCCAATTTTAATTTTAATTTTAATTTTTAATTTTAATTTTAATTTTGGAATTCTTTTTTTATTTTTTTTTTTATCTTAAATTAATATTTTTAATTTTAAATTTTAAACTGCTTTATTAAAAACTTCAACATAATTATATCTTTCTTATTACGTCATATTGTTTTTTTAATTAACAATGAATATGAATTAACTAATATATTATGAATTATAAATTTTGTATTTAAAGTAATTAAACTAATAAAATAAATAGAATAACATAAAAAATTAAATTACAAGAAAATTACTTATCTAGCATAAAATACAACTAATTTTCCTGTTACTGATAAAACATGATCTAATTCATAATTTAATTTTCACTATGATTCTGATTGATTTACAAAGATCGTAAAAAAAATTTATAGAATTCAAAGCAATTTAAAAATAATCAATATATTTCTTTTATGGATGTACCTACTATCTATTTTGAAATTTCAATTTCTTTAATACTGTTGTTTTATTTGATATATAAGTGAGGAAAAGTCAGATATCATTTGTGGCAGAGAAACAGTTTTATATGAAACTGAATGACTAAGAAACTGATATACTAATTTAGCATTCATTCTTTCAAATGAATTTGGAGAGATATTTTTTTATAAAAGTTTTGGGCGCATTTTTTGGATTTTTTGGCTGTTGCCTCTTTCGTAAAAATAAAGCGACTGAATTATTTTAAATAAAACTTCACCATCATAAGTATTTAAATTATATTTAAGTAATATGTTACGAAGAGACTTAACTAAGTGAACTGATTTCTTTTTCTTTCCTGTTGAAATTATAAACAAAGTAGGAATATTCTTCAGAAACTACTAACATTTTAAAGCATTTTCTATTATTGGAACCCTGATCACAATAAACTGCCATAACACTAAAATTTAAATTGAAACTTGCATTTAAATTTAAGGTTAATAAATTTACTAGATTCTGACTAATACAGTTTTATTATGTATAATAACTAAGTACATATTGCCAAGTTAGACCATTTAGCATAACTACACAAATGCATTTCGCGACATCTTTCGTCCTTTCGTGACCGTTGTCCTTCCTAGTAGCTATATAGTCAAAAATTAATAGTTAAAGAAATTTAAATTGCAAAATAGATAGTAGGTACAATAATTTCTAAAATTGTAAATATTTCTAACGGCAACCAAAAAGTACTTTTTTAAGAATAGCGTAAGATCTAGTCATTTTAATTTATTATCTATCCAAACACCCAGATATTTAAACACAGAAACTTCTTCAATTAAAAAATAATTATTAGAACACTTATTATGTTCTTGAAATGTGATCAAGGATAAAGGAACTACAGGAAAAATAGGATATTTTACACACGTATTTGAGTAAAATTTTATTATATCGGTTTTTAAGCAAGGACTTACAAATACTGAAAAACACAATTTTAGTTTTATCGCTAATTATAAGCATAAAAAACCATTCCCTAAAAATATCAAGATCATAGTTAATATCAGCTATTAAGTCAAGTAGATTATTGCTTTCGTAAGCACAAGCCAAATCATCAGCAAACGCAGTTAATTTACTTTTAAAATCTTGAGAAAATATAGAATTTATGTAAATTAGAAACAAAATCGGTCCCAGAACTGAACCTTGTGGTACTCCAATTTTGGTATTGATGGCAGAGCTCAAGGTATCACCTATTTTTACTGTTTGGGATCTAAATAAGATAATCTAATATAATCTAAGATAATCTAAATAGGTAAGATTCGTGCCAATCAAATAAGAAACCTCGAAAACCTATTTTTTGAATTTTATCAAGTAGAATTACATGATTAACCATTTCGAATGCCTTTGATATGTCAACAAATAGACCAGCTGTACTTTTTTTTATTAAATATACCAATAGTATCTAGATAATGGTATATTTTTTTGCAAAAATCAAGAAGCACATCTTCTGTTGAATTACCTTTTCTAAATCCAAATTGTTGATTATTAAAGAAATCATTTATATCAAGAAATGACAGAATTCTTTTCTTCATAGCTTTTTCTAAAATAGAAAGAATAGAAATAGGTCTATAGGTATTTGTGTCTCTTCTATCACCTTTATTAAAGAGAGGTAAAACCTCAGCTACTTTAGGAGCTGAAGGAAAAATACCGCAATATACACTTTTATTAAAGATAATAACAAGAACGTCAACTATGTTTAAAGCAATCTTTTTAAGTAATAAATTGGAAATATCATGATTGGAAGATGCATTGGAATTTTTGAGTGATCTGATTATATTAAAAAGTTCAAGTGCAGAAAAGGGTTCAAACTCAAAACTATTAGCTTGGTAGTTTTCAGATATTATGTTTTCAAACTGAGCATTCCTATTAGAAGTAATATTTTCTGTACATAAATTATCTCCTCAAATTGAAAAGTGATTATTAAAAGTATTCGCAATGACAAGCGGATTGTTAACGATTTGGTTATTGACTGATAATTCCATGATTTTGCTTTTTATTTTTGAATTATTCGTGACAATATTTACAATTACCCATACTTTTTATACATCGCTCTTGTGTTTAGTAAATTGTTTACAGTAATACCTATCACGAACAATATCTACTTTAGACTTAAATTCTTTACATAGTTTATTATAATATGTCGAAAGCCTAATATTTCTTGGGTGTTTTAAACACTTATTTCGAATTTTATTTTTATGCTTCACTTTGTTTTGGATGGAGCTGAATACCAATTTTCCTTGATCGGAAAGCATAATAAGAACACAAAAATTTTGTTTTTTAGATGATGTTCTTTTCTTTTTTATTTTTTCTTTCATTATATAAAAAATATTTTATAATTTACAACTAAATTTGAATTTCATTATATAAAAATTTGTAATTTGAGACTTTATAAAATTAAACTTGTCTCGACGATATTTCGGTAACGATTAAACTTAAAAAAGTAGAAACTATCATCTTAATTATTATTCTAACTGAAAAAAATGCTATTAACATTATAATCATATAGTTTCTTATGTAATATAGTTCATTGTCCTTAGCAGTAACAAATTGCATATTAAAAGAATTATAATCGATATTACATAAGGGACATATGATTATAATACATAAGAAATCTATCCAAAAGCGATGATTAAAACTGAATTAAATTAATATCTTATCCTATGACATCTGCTTACGAATAGAGTTAATAATAAAGTTAATTAACTATTATACTATGTGTTACAATTATGAAATAATAATAATGATTTCTTTTAGTAAAAAAGAGAGAGAAGATTTCGGTAATTATTGATAATTAGAAGTAAACATTAAATGGAGCAGTAACAATGTAATAAAAAAATATTTAAAATAGGAAAAAAACATATCATATTAAATGTTATCTGAAAAATCACCAGCAAAATTTGGATCATTATTGGTAAATTTAAACATAATAAAGAAATAATAATTGATTTATTTTTAGGTGTTGATTGTTGGCTCCGTATATGTTGAGATCTTGGATGGTGTAACTCAGGATGACTTTAGATAAGTATATTTATTTCGTTTTTTTTTATTATATGATTCTCTCGGGTTGTTTTCAATTTATTTTTAGGTTGACGGCTGCCCAGGGCGCAACATACTTCCCCCATTGACATCGATGAAATGGATGCCGATATATTTTGATAATTTTTTCGATTGATGACAATATTATCAGCTTGGATGATAACCTCGAGCAATTAGGTTTTTTTTTTTAGAATTATTTTATAAGTGCTAGTATTAAGTAATACTAGCTTTTAAGTAGTGGTAATTTTAAGTAGGTTGTATTAGATTTTAGTGGTTTTGAATTGTGTGTACGGTTTTCAAAAAATTAAATGCTTGTGTGTGTGTGTGTAGGTATAGGTAAAATACATCATTTTGCAATCTGTCGTTTTAAAATCGAACTTTTTGTTTTTACGCTCGCGACGCTTACTAACCCATCCGTATCGGGGTGTAATTCCGTAATGCGAGCTAGTGACCAACGACAGGGTGGTAGGTTCTCATCTTTTAAGATGACCACGTCTCCAATTTGAACATCTTGAATTTGCTTTGTCCATTTTGGACGCTTTTGCAATCTGGTTAAGTATTCAGCATTCCAGCGTTTCCAAAAATTGATATAAACGTTGTAGATGTTGCCATCGATTTAAGTGAGTCATTTTGACATCTAATATGGGCGGCTCAGGTGGAGTTAGAATTGTGCCCCCAATTAGAAAGTGAGCCGATGTTAATATGCTTAAATCTTGGGTGTTATTGTTTATCTCGCATAGTGGCCGAGAATTTAAGCACGCCTCAATTTGGTGCAACACCGTTGTAAATTCTTCGTAAGTTAAATGTCATTTTTCAAAATTCTTTTGAGATGGTATTTTGTGAATCTTACGCCAGCTTCCCATAGGCCGCCGAATTGCGGAGCAGCAGGAGGATTAAAATGAAACTTTACTCCGATTGTTTCAATTGTTTCCGCGTTTTTAATATTTATCTGATTTAGCATTATCTTTCTTTCTTTTGCCAGAACTTCACTCGCTCCAAGAAAATTCGACCTATTGTCACTATAGATGTCACTACAAAGTCCGCGTCTGGACATGAATCTTCCAAAGGCTGCAATAAAACCTTCACTGGTTAAATCGGTGACTAGTTCCAAATGTATGGCCTTTACGGACATACATACATACAAATAAACATATGTATGCTTTGTATCTTTTTGCACTCATTCCTTTATATGTTCTTAGTTCAAACGGACCAATAATCAATACCAGTTTGTGAAAATGGACCACACATTTGTACTCTAGGTGCTGGGAGGTTGCCCATAAGGTGTTCTCTCACTTCAGCCTTTTGCCGGAAACATGTTATGCATTTGTGAATATGATGCCGTATAGTATTTCGGGCATTTAGTAACCAATACTTTTGTTTTAGAATAATTGCCATTAATTGAAATCCTCCATGCAGAGTTTCTGTGTGAATTTTTCTTATGAGTGGCTGTGTGACATGATCTTTGTCCGGAATGATTGTAGGGTGCCTTTGATTGTATGATAGTGACGATTGTTGTATTCTTCCGGTTACTCTCAAAATTTCGTTGTGAAATAAAAACGGAGTTAATTTCGATAAAAAATCTGTCTTCGGCTTATATGTAGAGGAATGATTATAGGGTGCCTTTGATTGTATGATAGTGACGATTGTTTTCAATTCGGATATCTCTTTTGAAAAGTGCCGGTTTTGTATACGTTTGATTACAACCTGCAATTCTGTTTGTATTTCGTGAGCCTTTAAATAGTTTGTCTCTTTCGATGTGGTTCTTTTACAATTTTTAGCAAGCTTTAAGCGATCACCCTAAGTAATTTTGTGAAATATGAGAAATTTGTTTCAAAATGTGGTCGCACTACATTGGTATGAGTAGAAATCGTTTTTCGAGCTTCCATATTAGTTTCGCGATTTTTCTTGGTGGGCCAGTTTTCTTTTGATTTTCAAAGCTATTCGGGACAAGCTTGACATGGGTCCATAAATTTTTTAATGAACATGATCCATAAATTTTTTCCAAGCTGTTCAGCATTCATAAATAATTTCAGCCATGCTAGAACAATTTTCGAATCTGTCCATGCGTGAATTTTTATTGCTTAATCGAATTGAAACGCTTCTAACACGTACTTAATTAATTTCGACACCAGCGTTGCAGCGCAAAGTTCTAATCTTGGCAGAGAAATTGTTTTAATTGATGCGACCTTGGTTTTGAATGCTACCAGGTGGGTTTATCTTTCGCCCAAGCTGTTATACAAATATAAACTACCCCTTGATAGATGCGTCGGCAAAACCATAAATTTCGATTTGAGAACTGTTGTTTGAATAATGAATCCATCTTTCTAAGGTGATTGTTTGAACTTCTGAAAAATGTAACAAATATTTTTTCCAATCTTGCTCAATCTCCGAACTAACTCGTTCATCCCAATCAGAGCCACATAACCAAAGTCTTTGCATGAGTATTTTCGCTAATATGATTGTGGGTGATAGCCGACCAAGTGGATCAAACAACTTGGTGAGTTGCGACAGTATTTTACGTTTTCTCCATTTTTAAGAATTTTCACATAAATTTACAGAATACATACCTATAGGTATCTTTGTTCGAGTTCCATGAAATGCCAAGAGTTCGAACAGTTTCATTTTCCTCTAAAGACGATAATAAGTTAACTTTATTGTTTTGAATTCCAAAAGGTTTTGTTAATTCTTTACAATTGGATGCCCATTTTCGAAGTGGCAACTCAGCAGAGGTGGTTAATTTAAGTATTTGATTTTGCAATTCGATGGCTCTTTGGGAGAGTCAGTACCTTGATAGAAGATCGTCAACATAAAAATCACTTGACGTTGTAGTTGCTATAGGGTAGTTGTCCTTTTCATCAATAACCAGTTGTTGTAAAATTTTTGTTTCTAAATAAGAAACGCTTTTTGTAGCAAAGGTAACAGTCAATAATTTATAATCTCTTATAGGTTGGATTGAATTATCTCTCCAAACTATTCTCTGGAATTCTGTGTTTGAATCTTCGACACGAATTTGGCTCTACATCTTTTCAATGTCTGCGGTAAATGCAATGCGATGTTTTCTCCAACGAATCAGAATTTTGACTAAATCATCTTGTACAACCGGACGCTTTAAAAGCATGTCATTTGACGACAATCCACTTGATGTTGCTTTGGATGCATCGAAAACTACACGTAGCTTAGTTGTGATGCTCGTCTCCTTAATTACGACATGATGTGGAAGGTACCAACAATTGTAATGGGTGAAGTCAGTCTTGTACGATGAGAGACTATCTTCACCATTAGTAACTTGTATCATATGACCAAGATCGATGTATTCTTGTAAACATTTTTAATACTCCTTTTTTAGATTTGGATTTTTTTCAAATCTATGTTCAAGCTTATACAAACGGCGCACCGCAATGTCTCTTGATTTCCCTAAGTGATGTTGCTCAGTTATCTTTTTAAATGGCAATGAAACTTGGTATAGTGCTGATTTTAAACGAATAGTGGGTTCACATTTGATTTCTTCTTTTAATTGATTTTATTGTTTGGGTAATTTATCAATTTCCCAAAAAGCTTTTAATTGTTTATCGAGATCAGCACACATATGAAAATTTTTAAAAGAAAGTTGTGGTTCTCCTACACAATTAATGTTACCCGACAATATCTATGCAAAAATCGTTTTCTAGGCTGTAGGCTGTGCCTTTTCTTAGGCCCTCTAATATTATACTGCTAAAAACGTTTTCTCCAAGTAATAGATCTATTGGCCCAGATTGATCAAATTGTGGATCTGCCAGCTGTAAACCATGTAAATGTTCCTAATGTTGCAGTTCTATTTTTGAAGCTGGTAGATGTTTTGTTAATGTTTTTAAAACGAGACTTTCGCCTTCTAGCAAAGTTTCGTTGGTTAAAGTTTGAAGGCTAAATCTGACTCTAAAAGTGACATGATGTGTTTCACTCTTTCCTATCACTTGCACAGTACCACGGTTTGGTTCTCTTCTTAAACCAAACTGTTGAACAACTCTTTTGGTGATGAACGAGGCTTGAAACACTTGGTTATTGAGTGCTCTAATCAGATTTTATTTACCTGAAAGAGCGACAATTGTGATTACAGTGGTCGCTAATAAAATTTGATTATTCTGCCAGTGTGTGATAAACGATTAAACATTGGATGTATTTAAAAAATTGGAATTTATGGTTTGAGTTTGATTATTTGGTATAAAACTTGAGCTATTGGGCGCCAATATGTTGTTTGATGTTGCTCGGGAAGTACTAGGCTGACTGGATTGATTAGTAGATCGACTATTTTGTTGGTTATTGTTTTGATTCAAATAAGAGTCTATATTTTTATATAAAAGCGTTTGATGTTTCTTTTTGCAATATTGGCAAACTCTCGTACTGGGACAATTAACAACTCTATGCCCAAAAGCTAAACAGTTGATACATACATTTTTTACCTTCATAAAGCCTAAACATTTACCCTGATTTAGCTTTAGAAATTTATCACATTGCCGGATAGTGTGTTGGCCTTGATAAATGACACATGAAGTTGGAGTTGCAATGTGATGCGATTGTGTTGTAGTTTTGTTTCGATTGATGTTAAAAATGGTTGCTGGCTGTTTCTGTATTGGTGTTCAACTATTTATGGCTTCTAAGGTCCGGAATCTAGATTCTAGAAATTCTTTGAGTGTTTTCCAAGATGGGAATTCTTTCATTTTGCAAGTTTCTTTTTCCCACAACTCATGAGTTTCGGTTGGAAGCTTATTGACAATTAAAACAACTAAAATTGGGTCCCATTATTTTCTAGAAATATCCAGATTATCTAGAGCGTGTAAGCATTCAGATGTTGTGTCTAATAATCCTCTGACCGTGTGGGCTTAGTCTTGTTGAACTTTAGACTGAAATAATAATGTCTTTAATTGTATATTTACTAAGACCTTTCGACTCTCATATCGATCCTGTAATAGTGACCATGCTGAAAAATAATTCTTTTCTGTTACCTAGTAAGGCCTCAAAAGCTGTTCTGGTTCTCCTACAAGGTGCAACTTTAAATATTATAATTTTTGACCTGGACTCAGAGGTAACTCTTTTGGGTCCCCTTATCCGATAACCTTTGAACTATTACTATTTTATACCCACTGACAAATGTATCCCAATGGCCTTGGAAAGCTGCTAACCTTCTTTGATAGAACCATTTAGTGCGTTTATGCTTCCCCGTCTTTTTATAATTATTAAAGCAACTTTCAAAAATTTCCTTTTGTGCCAACTGAGCATTTATTAAGTCTTCCATCTTTCTTTTAATTATTTGACTCAACTGACTCAAACTCAATAAGTCAAACACCCACCAAATTCAGATAAATTTTTAAGATAAAAAAAAATGTAACCCTTCGTACAAGCGTTTTTATACCACTTCCTGAAATTAATAGCAATTATTCGAAGCACGTTCTGTTCAGAAATCAAAACCCTGAAGCAACTTCTTTTAAAAAAAAATTATTTATTATGTTCAAATAGGCGTCCCATACAAATACGTATATAGATATATTTAAAGTTAGTGTACACTATATAAATATAATATGTTTAAATATCCAAAAAAAACCAAATATAATAATATGCAAAATTATGTATTATCCATATGTATTATATTTTCAAATATTTTAAAACATATAAGTTACCAGAGTTAATCACAATCTCCTAATCTAAAATTTCAATAATGTTTTTATCAAGTAAAATTATCATATTTCTTTTTATTGCAAAATGTTATCATGCATTTTAACATAAATGTTTTTAAAAATTAAATTAGAACAAAGAACTCTGTAATTTCAAAATATCAACTTTTATTTTATCAGTACAAAAACGCAAAATTCGCTTTGTAAGCATTTTTTATAAATTGACGCTTCAAACAAGAAAGTAGAGGTACAAAAATAAAATTGTATTTTTTAGATTTAATATTATTGTCATGAAATAAAGACCGATTTTATAACGAAGAAGAAAAAATATTTTTAATTAATTTTTCTATATAAACCAAATAAACTTTCGTTCGAACCAGCAGCAAAATTAACTGGCGCCCGAGCAGGGGATGTACCAGCAGCCGCAATCAAAAAATCAAGAGGATACAAAATACAAAAATTGAAATATCTTAAAATTCTTTAATATAAATCTACAAAAAATACTTATAAAAAAAATAATACAAAAAATAAAAATAAATTAAAACCAAAAAATATATTCTTTTAGCTTAAAGGCAAAATTTCAAAAAGATCAAGGGATCCTTTTGTGGGTGCGAGTGGCAAGTAGGGAACTAGGAACTACCCTACCCCAAATCAAATCCGGTGCATGACAACAGGAAAAGAGGCCCTTAGTAGCGCGAGCAAAAAAGAGCTGAGTGCAGAAATAGTAACCAGCAGCCGCCTGTTTAGCCAAGATTTAAAAGACCACGGACATCTGCCTATAAAAAAATGCTGATAAGGTTAAAACTGTAAGTGAATTTTCTTTAATTATATCTAAGAAAAAAGAAAAGAAACTAGAAAAGTTTTGATTTCTAAACAAGTAAATGTAACAGTAAGTCGATGCAACCGACTTATTAAAAGATAGATATGCTGAACCTAATGTATCTAATAGTTACATTCCTAAAGGGGGAGGTGTATTGATTGCCGTCAAAAACTCTTTTAATGCAAATGAAATTCCTATTTCTAACGCAGACGGTCTTGAAATAATAGGTGTGAATATAAAATTTTCAAACAAAAATGTAAATATTGTTAACATATACATTCCACCTTCTTCGAATTTAAATATTTATATTACTCTTTTAAATGTAATAGATTCGATTTGCTGTAATTCAGTTCCTAATGATGAGTTAACTTTATGTGGAGATTTTAATCTCCCTCATATTATATGGATTAATCATGACGAAGAATCTTTTTTGATTCCAGATTTTTCGGTGAGTGAAACTGATTCGCAATTTATTGATGGATTAAATACCAACAATTTACAACAGGTTTCCCACCATCGTAATTTTAAAGATAAGCAATTGGATTTAATATTTACCTCTGATTGGTATAATATCACTTTCTGTGATTCGGTGTTATCGCTTGTTGCGTTAGACCCTTATCACCCTTCAATAAGTTTTACCTATTGTTTAACTAATTCCGTAAATCTTGAAACAGCATATTCTTATAGTTTTAATTTCAATAAAACCAACTTTCCCGGACTAATAAATTTCTTAAATACTTATGGCTTCACGTTTTTATTTAATAATATAGACCTAAATCAAATGACAATTAGGTTTTATGAAATTATGTTCGAAGGTTTTACTCAATTCGTTCCTATTTCAAAAAAAGATCTTCCAAATCTGGTCCACCATGGTTCACAAAGGAGCTTAGATCTCTCAGAAATAAGAAAAACAAAGCCTGGCGTAAATATCTCAAATCAAAAGATATTAATGACTATAACAATTTTGTCATATTTTTTGATAATTTTAAAATGTCATCCGATATTCTTTACAATAATTATATTAATGAAATGGCAAGTAAACTAAAATCTGATCCGAAAAAATTTTGGAAATTCATAAATTCTAAACGTAATTGTGATGATTACCCTACATTTATGAATTTTAATTCTCTTTCAAGTAATGATCTTTTAGTTATTTCGAAGTATTTTCGTGAGTTTTTCAGCACTTCATATAGTGATTCTTCAAAAATGAAAATGAAATCTTTTTCGCCAAATGAAAATTATTTCTCCTTATGGACAGTTGTCAAAAAACGTCTCTTAATGACATAAATATAAATGAAGAAATAGTTTCCAAATATCTAAATAAACTCGGTGATAATACTTTTCCCGGCCCTGATGGTATACCGGAAATAATTCTGAGCAAGTGTTCTAACATTCTCATCACGCCTTTAACATTACTCTTCAAAAACTCATTAAATACCGGACTTTTTCCTCCTTTTTGGAAAATGTCTTATATCAGACCAATTCACAAAAAGAATGCTAAAAATGAAATTACTAACTATCGTCCCATAGCCAAATTATCTTCTATTCCAAAATTATTTGAACTAATTATAACGGATTCAATTTATAATTTTTTTTCAGATGTTGTTTATACTGATTTTAGTACAGCATTTGATCTTTTGCCACATAGTATTATATTACTAAAACTAAAAAAATATGGCTTTCCAGAGTTTTTCCTAAAGTGGATATATTCTTATTTGTATGATCGCTCTTATAGTGTTATATTCAAAAATGTGATTTCAGAACCATTCGTAGCAAATTCCGGTGTTCCACAAGGTAACCACCTTGGTCCTTTACTTTTTATTTTATCTGTAAATGATGTTACTTCTATCATTTCTAATTGTGAGCTTCAAGTTTACGCTGATGATATGAAAATCTTTAAAAAGATTACATCTAATAAGGACGCCATCCTTAAGCAGAATGACCTTCAAAACTTTAACAATTGGTGCGTTAATAATTGTCTACTACTTAATGTAAATAAATGCGCATTATCTTATACACGTCGTTCTAGTCCTATTTATTTCAACTATAACTTAGATGGCATTAGTTTACCTAAAGTTACTTCAATAAAAGACTTAGGTGTGTATTTTGATTCCCAACTTAGAATTCATTATAATAATATTATAAATCAAGCTAATTCATTATTGGGATTTGTTAAACGTTCTTCTAAGGAATTTTCAGATCCCTATGTTCTTAAATCGTTGTACACTAGTCTTGTAAGACCGAACCTGGAATATGCTAGTCAGGTTTGGTCTCCATTTTACATGGTACACATTGATAGGATCGAGGCAGTACAGAAAAACTTTCTTAGATTTGCCTTACGCCACTTGCCATGGTCAAATCCTATTTTTTTGCCACCATATGAACAAAGGCTAAAGTTAATTGATTTGTGTACTTTAAGTTTTAGACGTGAGGTTTCTGATGTTATTTTCATTACAGAGATTGTCAAGGGTTATGTTAAATCTACTTTAATTCCTAGTAAAATTAATATTAGAAATCTTCAACGCCTTCGCTCTTGCAATTTGTTTAAAACCTATAATCATAGGACTAATTATGGCAAATTTGAACCTATTACTAGGATGCTTATTATAGGTAACAAACATAAACTTAACATTGACTTTACACTTTCTAAACATTCCCAAAAACAAAAATTATACAATCGCTATTAATATTAGGATTTTTCTTTTGTTTTTGTTTCTTGTTGCACTGTAAAGTATATACCTATGTATATGATTTTAAATTTTAATCTTAGTTCTAAGTTTATTTATACTTAACAATTATGTAATTTTTATTATAACTTTTATTGTATTTAACAATTTATTATTGTTTACTAGTTATTATATATATTATAAATTTTATGTAAACTGTTTGTGCTAAGCAGTATAAAAAAATAAATAAATGTCAGTTTCCAATTTTACAGAAAAGGAAACATAACAGAACATCTTTGTACTAAAAATAAAAGTTCTATCTTTGTTGATTATGGAGATATACTCGTTTGCTCTAGGGCTCGTCCGGAAGCTTCCAAGATTTGAACCCATGGACCAAATCCTCACAAATTTCAGAAACATAAATCAAATATGAAGGAACACCATTCTGCCTAATTCAAAGGTTATATCTTTGTTGCTTTTGGAGATAATATCATTTGCTCTGAGGTTCGTTCGGAAGCTTCCAAAATCAAAACCCATGGACTAAATACTATCAAATTTCAGAGACCTAAATCAAACATGAAAGAACACCAATCTGCCAAATTTGAAGGTTATATCTTTATTGGTTGTGGAGATATACTCGTTTGCTCTGGGGCTTGTTCGGAAGCTTCCAAGATAAGAACCCATGAACTAAATCCTCTCAAATTTCAGCGACTTAAATAAAACATGAAAGAACACCATTCTGCCAAATTCAAAGGTTATATCTTAGTTGGTTTTGGAGATAATTTCATTTGCTCTGGTGATCATTTGGAAGCTTCCAAAATCCAAACCCATGGACCACATCCTCTTAAATTTCAGAGACATTAATCGAACGGGAAGGAACATCATTGTACAAAATTTGAAGGTTCTATCTTTGTTGATTTTGGAGATAATCTCGTTTGCTCTGGGGCTCGTTCGGAAACTTCCAAAATCCAAACTCATGGACTAAATCCTCTCAAATTTCAGAGACCTAAATCAAACATGAAAGAACACCAATCTGTCAAATTTGAAGGTTATATCTTTATTGGTTTTGGAGATAATTTCATTTGCTCTGGTGCTCGTTCGGAAGCTTCCAAAATCCAAACCCATGGACCAAATCTTCTTAAATTTCAGAGACATAAATCGAATGGGAAGGAACATCATTGTACAAAATTTAAAGGTTCTATCTTTCTTGGTTTTGGTGATAATCTTGTTTGCTCCGGAATCATTCGGAAGCTTCCAGAATCCGAACCCATGGACCGATTTTGTCCAAATTCGAACTTAGCCTTTCTTTCGTGATTGGTAAACTACTATATAAATTTCATCAAGATAGAAATTTCTTCATTAGTTTTTGAGTTATCGTGCGAACGGACGGACGGACATCGTTAAATCGACTCAGGAGGTAATCCTAATTCAGAATATATATACATGTCCATATCTAACCCGCTTCCTTTTGGTGGTTACAAACACCATACCCTATATCTTACTTTAGGTGAAGGGTATAAAAAAAAACTAGTAAATGTAACAGTAATACGATGCAATCGACTTACTAATAACCTACACCTGAATAATTCGAATTAAATCAAAAATCCATAAGTTTTTTTGGCAGCTGCTTGCACTTCTTCCCTTTTCTGTCTTATTCAAGTCGAATTTCAGGAACGTTAAAGAGGCATCATCTTGGGAAATGCTTGACACCTTTGTAAACAATTTTAAGTTTCTATTTTTATTAATTTCGAAGATTGTTAGTTTTTGGGAAATGTGTGTCAGGTACCCGAATTGCCACTCCAATTCATCGAATCCATCTCAGGAACATAAAGAAAACATGCCAGAACACCATTGTACTAAATTTAAAGGTTCTATTTTTGTTGGTTTTGGAGATATGCTCGTTGCTCTTGTGCTCGTCCGGAAGTTTCCAAAATACGAAGCCATGGTTCAAATTCATTCAAATGTCAGTTACCAATTTTATAGAAAAAGAAACATAACAGCACACTCTTGTACTAAAAATAAAGGTTCCATCTTTGTTGGTTGTGGAGATATACTCGTTTGCTCTAGGGCTCGTTCGGAAGCTTCCAAGATCCGAACCAATGAACCAAATCCTCTCAAATTTCAGAAACCTAAATCAAACATGAAAAAACACCATTCTGCCAAATTTAAAGGTTATATCTTTGTTGTTTTTGGAGATAATCTCATTTGCTCTAGGGCTCGTTCGGAAGCTTCCAAAATCCAAACCCATGGACCAAATCCTCTTAAATTTCAGAGACTAAAATCGAACGGGAAGAAACATCATTGTACAAAATTTAAAGGTTCTATCTTTGTTGGTTTTGGCGATAATCTCATTTGCTGTGGGGCTCGTTCGGAAGCTTCCAATATACGAATCCATGGTTCAAATTCTTTCAAATGTCAGTTACCAATTTTATAGAAAAGGAAACATAACAGCACACTCTTGTACTAAAAATAAAGGTTCTATCTTTGTTGGTTGTGGAGATATACTCGTTTGCTCTAGGGCTCGTTCGGAAGCTTCCAAGATCCGAACCCATGAACCAAATCCTCTCAAATTTCAGACTTAAATAAAACATGAAAGAACAACATTCTCCCAAATTTAACGGTTATATCTTTATTGGTTTTGGAGATAATCTCATTTGCTCTGTTGCTCGTCCGAAAGCTTCCAAAATACAAACCCATGGACCAAATCCTCTTAAATTTCAGAGACTAAAATCGAACGGGAAGAAACATCATTGTACAAAATTTAAAGATTCCATCTTTGTTGATTTTGGAGTTAATCTCGTTCGCTCTGGGGCTCGTTCGGAAGCTTCCAAAATCCGAACCCATGGACCAAATCCTCTCAAATTTCAGAAACCTAAATCAAACATGAAAGAACACCACTCTGCCAAATTTAAAGGTTATATCTTTGTTGTTTTTGGAGATAATCTTATTTGCTCTGGGGCTCGTTCGGAAGCTTCCAAAATCCAAACCCATTGACAATATCCTCTTAAATTTCAGAGACATAAATCAAACGGGAAGGAACATTATTGTACAAAATTTAAAGGATCTATCTTTGTTGATTTAGGAGTTAATCTCATTTGCTCTGGTGCTCGTTCAGAAGCTTCCAAAATCCAAACCCATGGATCAAATCATCTTAAAGTTCAGAGACTAAAATCGAACGGGAAGGAACATCATTGTACAAAATTTGAAGGTTCTATCTTCGTTGATTTTGGAGTTAATCTCGTTTGCTCTGGGGTTCGTTCGGAAACTTCCAAAATCCGAACCCATGGACCAAATCCTCTCAAATTTTAAAGACATAAATCGAACGGGAAGGAACATTATTGTACAAAATTTAAAGGATCTATCTTTGTTGATTTAGGAGTTAATCTCATTTGCTCTGGTGCTCGTTCAGAAGCTTCCAAAATCCAAACCCATGGATCAAATCATCTTAAATTTCAGAGACTAAAATCGAACGGGAAGGAACATCATTGTACAAAATTTAAAGGTTCTATCTTTGTTGATTTTGGAGTTAATCTCGTTTGCTCTGGGGCTCGTTCGGAAGCTTCTAAAAACCGAACCCATTGATCAAATCCTCTCAAATTTTAAAGACATAAATCGAACTGGAAGGAACATCATTGTACAAAATTTAAAGGTTATATCTTTATTGGTTTTTGAGATAATCTTATTTGCTCTGGTGCTCGTTCGGAAGCTTCCAAAATCCAAACCCATGGACCAAATCATCTTAAATTTCAGAGACTAAAATGGAACGGGAAGAAACATCATTGTACAAAATTTAAAGGGTCTATCTTTGTTGATTTTGGAGTTAATCTCGTTTGCTCTGGGGCTCGTTCGAAAGCTTCCAAAATCCGAACTCAAGGGCCAAATCGTCTCAAATTTTAAAGACATTAATCAAACGGGAAGGAACATCATTGTACAAAATTTAAAGGTTATATCTTTATTGGTTTTGGAGATAATCTTATTTGCTCTGGTGCTCGTTCGGAAGCTTCCAAAATCCAAACCCATGGACCAAATCATCCTAAGTTTTAGCGACTAAAATCGAACGGGAAGGAACATCATTGTACAAAATTTAAAGGGTCTATCTTTGTTGATTTTGGAGTTAATCTCGTTTGCTCTGGGGCTCGTTCGGAAGCTTCCAAAATCCGAACCCAAGGGCCAAATCCTCTCAAATTTTAAAGACATAAATCGAATGGGAAGGAACATCATTGTACAAAATTTAAAGCTTCTATCTTTGTTGATTTTGGAGTTAATCTCGTTTGCCCTGGGGCTCGTTCGGAAGCTTCCAAAATCGAACCCATGGACTAAATCCTCTCAAATTTTAAAGACATAAATCGAACGGGAAGGAACATCATGTACAAAATTTAAAGGTTATATCTTTATTGGTTTTGGAGATAATCTCGTTTGCTCTGGTGCTCGTTCGGAAGCTTCCAAAATCCAAACCCATGGACCAAATCATCTTAAATTTCAGAGACTAATATTGAACGGGTTGAACATCATTGTACAAAGATTAAAGGTTATATCTTTTTTGGTTTTGGAGATAATCTCATTTGCTCTGGTGCTCGTTCAGAAGCTTCCAAAATCCGAAACCATGGACCAAATCCTCTCAAATTTTAAAGACATAAATCGAACGGGAAGGAACATCATTGTACAAAATTTAAAGGTTATATCTTTATTGGTTTTGGAGATAATCTCATTTGCTCTGGTGCTCGTTCGGAAGCTTCCAAAATTCGAACCCAAGGACCAAATCCTCTCAAATTTTAAAGACATAAATCGAACGGGAAGGAACATCATGTACAAAATTTAAAGGTTATATCTTTATTGGTTTTGGAGATAATCTCGTTTGCTCTGGTGCTCGTTCGGAAGCTTCCAAAATCCAAACCCATGGACCAAATCATCTTAAATTTCAGAGACTAATATCGAACGGTTGGAACATCATTGTACAAAATTTAGATTTTCTATCTTAGTTGATTTTTGGAGTTAATCTCGTTTGCTCTGGGGCTCGTTCGGAAGCTTCCAAAATCGAACCAAAGGACTAAATCCTCTCAAATTTCAGAAACCTAAATCAAACATGAAAGAACACCATTCTGCCAAATTTAAAGGTTATATATTTGTTGTTTTTGGAGATAATCACATTTGCTCTGGGGCTCGTTCGGAAGCTTCCAAAATCCAAACCCATGGACCATATCCTTTTAAATTTCAGAGACATAAATCAAACGGGAAGGAACATCATTGTACGAAATTTAAAGGTTCTATCTTTGTTGATTTTGGAGTTAATCTCGTTTGCTCTGGGGCTCGTTCGGAAGCTTCCAAAATCCAAACCCATGGACCATATCCTTTTAAATTTCAGAGACATAAATCGAACGGGAAGGAACATCATTGTACAAAATTTAAAGGTTCTGTCTTTGTTGATTTTGGAGTTAATCTCGTTTGCTCTGGGGCTCGTTCGGAAGCTTCCAAAATCCAAACCCATTGACCAAATATTCTCAAATTTCAGAAACCTAAATCAAACATGAAAGGAGATGATCCTCATTCAGAATATATATACATGTCCATATCTAACTCGCTTCTTTTTGGTGGTTACAAACACCATACCAAAGTTAATATACCCTATACTTTAGTGTAGGGTATAAAAAGAGAAAAATTTAATTTAAATCAAAAATTTTTAATAAAAAAAAATAAGAAGAAGCTTAGAAAGAGTAAGCAAAAGAAAAAAATATAACAAATATTAATCCTCTAAATTCTTGTATCATTTGAAAATCCTATTAAAGATTAATATTAAATATTTCAAAAAATATGCAAATAAGCAATCCAATTAATTTTCTTAATAAAGAATTTTTCTTTGTTTGAAAAAAAACCTGTAACGTTACAATAAAAAAAAATATATATAAAAATAAAAATATAACAAGTAAATGTAACCAGAGGTTCTATCTTCGTTGATTTTGGAGTTAATCTCGTTTGCTCTGGGGTTCGTTCGGAAACTTCCAAAATCCGAACCCATGGACCAAATCCTCTCAAATTTTAAAGACATAAATCGAACGGGAAGGAACATTATTGTACAAAATTTAAAGGATCTATCTTTGTTGATTTAGGAGTTAATCTCATTTGCTCTGGTGCTCGTTCAGAAGCTTCCAAAATCCAAACCCATGGATCAAATCATCTTAAATTTCAGAGACTAAAATCGAACGGGAAGGAACATCATTGTACAAAATTTAAAGGTTCTATCTTTGTTGATTTTGGAGTTAATCTCGTTTGCTCTGGGGCTCGTTCGGAAGCTTCTAAAAACCGAACCCATTGATCAAATCCTCTCAAATTTTAAAGACATAAATCGAACTGGAAGGAACATCATTGTACAAAATTTAAAGGTTATATCTTTATTGGTTTTTGAGATAATCTTATTTGCTCTGGTGCTCGTTCGGAAGCTTCCAAAATCCAAACCCATGGACCAAATCATCTTAAATTTCAGAGACTAAAATGGAACGGGAAGAAACATCATTGTACAAAATTTAAAGGGTCTATCTTTGTTGATTTTGGAGTTAATCTCGTTTGCTCTGGGGCTCGTTCGAAAGCTTCCAAAATCCGAACTCAAGGGCCAAATCGTCTCAAATTTTAAAGACATTAATCAAACGGGAAGGAACATCATTGTACAAAATTTAAAGGTTATATCTTTATTGGTTTTGGAGATAATCTTATTTGCTCTGGTGCTCGTTCGGAAGCTTCCAAAATCCAAACCCATTTACCAAATCATCCTAAGTTTTAGCGACTAAAATCGAACGGGAAGGAACATCATTGTACAAAATTTAAAGGGTCTATCTTTGTTGATTTTGGAGTTAATCTCGTTTGCTCTGGGGCTCGTTCGGAAGCTTCCAAAATCCGAACCCAAGGGCCAAATCCTCTCAAATTTTAAAGACATAAATCGAATGGGAAGGAACATCATTGTACAAAATTTAAAGCTTCTATCTTTGTTGATTTTGGAGTTAATCTCGTTTGCCCTGGGGCTCGTTCGGAAGCTTCCAAAATCGAACCCATGGACTAAATCCTCTCAAATTTTAAAGACATAAATCGAACGGGAAGGAACATCATGTACAAAATTTAAAGGTTATATCTTTATTGGTTTTGGAGATAATCTCGTTTGCTCTGGTGCTCGTTCGGAAGCTTCCAAAATCCAAACCCATGGACCAAATCATCTTAAATTTCAGAGACTAATATTGAACGGGTTGAACATCATTGTACAAAGATTAAAGGTTATATCTTTTTTGGTTTTGGAGATAATCTCATTTGCTCTGGTGCTCGTTCAGAAGCTTCCAAAATCCGAAACCATGGACCAAATCCTCTCAAATTTTAAAGACATAAATCGAACGGGAAGGAACATCATTGTACAAAATTTAAAGGTTATATCTTTATTGGTTTTGGAGATAATCTCATTTGCTCTGGTGCTCGTTCGGAAGCTTCCAAAATTCGAACCCAAGGACCAAATCCTCTCAAATTTTAAAGACATAAATCGAACGGGAAGGAACATCATGTACAAAATTTAAAGGTTATATCTTTATTGGTTTTGGAGATAATCTCGTTTGCTCTGGTGCTCGTTCGGAAGCTTCCAAAATCCAAACCCATGGACCAAATCATCTTAAATTTCAGAGACTAATATCGAACGGTTGGAACATCATTGTACAAAATTTAGATTTTCTATCTTAGTTGATTTTTGGAGTTAATCTCGTTTGCTCTGGGGCTCGTTCGGAAGCTTCCAAAATCGAACCAAAGGACTAAATCCTCTCAAATTTCAGAAACCTAAATCAAACATGAAAGAACACCATTCTGCCAAATTTAAAGGTTATATATTTGTTGTTTTTGGAGATAATCACATTTTCTCTGGGGCTCGTTCGGAAGCTTCCAAAATCCAAACCCATGGACCATATCCTTTTAAATTTCAGAGACATAAATCAAACGGGAAGGAACATCATTGTACGAAATTTAAAGGTTCTATCTTTGTTGATTTTGGAGTTAATCTCGTTTGCTCTGGGGCTCGTTCGGAAGCTTCCAAAATCCAAACCCATGGACCATATCCTTTTAAATTTCAGAGACATAAATCGAACGGGAAGGAACATCATTGTACAAAATTTAAAGGTTCTGTCTTTGTTGATTTTGGAGTTAATCTCGTTTGCTCTGGGGCTCGTTCGGAAGCTTCCAAAATCCAAACCCATTGACCAAATATTCTCAAATTTCAGAAACCTAAATCAAACATGAAAGGAGATGATCCTCATTCAGAATATATATACATGTCCATATCTAACTCGCTTCTTTTTGGTGGTTACAAACACCATACCAAAGTTAATATACCCTATACTTTAGTGTAGGGTATAAAAAGAGAAAAATTTAATTTAAATCAAAAATTTTTAATAAAAAAAAATAAGAAGAAGCTTAGAAAGAGTAAGCAAAAGAAAAAAATATAACAAATATTAATCCTCTAAATTCTTGTATCATTTGAAAATCCTATTAAAGATTAATATTAAATATTTCAAAAAATATGCAAATAAGCAATCCAATTAATTTTCTTAATAAAGAATTTTTCTTTGTTTGAAAAAAAACCTGTAACGTTACAATAAAAAAAAATATATATAAAAATAAAAATATAACAAGTAAATGTAACAGTAAGTAGATGCAACCGACTTATTAATACTGTACACCTGAATAATTCGAATTAAATTAAAAATCCATAAGTTTTTTTACAGCTGCTTGAACTTCTTCCCTTTTCTGTCTTATTCAACTCGAATTTCAGGAACGTAAAAGAGGCATCCTCTTGGGATATGCTTGACACCTTTGTAAAAAATTTTAAGTTTCTATTTTTATTAATTTCGAAGATTGTTAGTCCTTGGGAGTTATGTGTCAGGTACCCGAATTGCCACTGCAATTCATCGAATCCATCTCGGGAACATAAAGAAAACATGCCAGAACACCATTGAACTAAATTTAAAGGTTCTACTTTTGTTGGTTTTGGAGATATGCTCGTTGCTCTTGTGCTCGTCCAAAATACGAACCCATGGTTCAAATTCTTTCAAATGTCAGTTTCCAATTTTATAGAAAAGGAAACATAACAGAACACCTTTGTACTAAAAATAAAAGTTCTATCTTTGTTGGTTGTGGAGATATACTCGTTTGCTCTGGGGCTCATCCGGAAGCTTCAAAGATTTGAACCCTTGGACCAAATCCTTACAAATTTCAAAAACATAAATCAAACATGAAGGAACACCATTCTGCCTAATTTAAAGGTTATATCTTTGTTGCTTTTGGAGATAATATCATTTGCTCTGAGGCTTGTTCGGAAGCTTCCAAAATCAGAACCCAAGGACCAAATCCCCTAAAATTTCAGAGACTTAAATAAAACATGAAAGAACACCACTCTGCCAAATTTAAAGGTTACATAAATCGAACGGAAAGGAACATCATTGTACAAAATTTATAGGTTCTATCTTTGTTGATTTTTTAGATAATCTCGTTTGCTCTGGGGCTCGTTCTGAAGCTTCCAAAACCCGAACCCATGGACCAAATCCTCTCAAATTTTAGAAACTTAAATAAAACATGAAAGAACACCACTCTGTCAAATTTGAAGGTTATATCTTTATTGGTTTTGGAGATAATCTCATTTGCTCTGGTGCTCGTTCGGAAGCTCCCAAAATCCAAAACCAGTGACCAAATCTTCTTAAATTTCAGAGACATAAATCGAATGGGAAGGAACATCATTGTACAAAATGTAAAGGTTCTATCTTTCTTGGTTTTGGTGATAATCTCGTTTGCTCCGGAATCATTCGGAAGCTTCCAGAATCGGAACTCATTGACCGATTTTGTCCAAATTCGAACTTAGCCTTGATTTGTAACGTGATTACTAACCTACTATATAAATTTCATTAAAATAGCTTCATTAGTTTGTGAGTTATCATGCGAACGGGCGAACGGACGGACGGACATCGTTAAATCGACTCAGGAGGTGATCCTGGTTCAGAATATATATACATGTCTATACCTAACTCGCTTCCTTTTGGTGGTTACAAACACCATACCAAAGTAAATATACCATATACTTGAGGTGTAGGGTATAAAAAAATCAAATGCATAAAATATAAATAAATAAAATAAATAATAATAAATAGTATATTTTTAAGGAATCCCTAAAACAAATCAAAAATCAATTAATTGAAATATCAAAAGAATTATTTATTATGTGATTTATGTGAAAATTATATTTCATGACTTTTAAAAAATTATTATTTAAATTATTATATAAATTATATAAATATATTTATTAACTTGTTCTACGGGTTTTAATTATTGCGATTTGTATTATTTATAAATATAAATTGCAGCTGTAGAAATTTATGTAATAATTATTAAATTTTTAAGTTTTATGTTAATTTGTAAACCTTACACCTAAAATATAGCGTATATTAACTTTGGTATGGTGTTTGTAACCACAAATAGGAAGCGAGTTAGTTATGAACATGTACATTCATTCTCAATCAGGATCACCTCCGGAGTCGATTTAACGATGTCCGTCCGTCCGTCCGTTCGCACGATAACTCAAAAACTAATGAAGCTATCTTGATGAAATTTATATAGTAGTTTACTAATCACGAAAGAAAGGCTAAGTTCGAATTTGGACAAAATCGGTCCATGGGTTCGGATTCTGGAAGCTTCCGAATGATTCCGGAGCAAACAAGTTTATCACCAAAACCAAGAAAGATAGAACCTTTAAATTTTGTACAATGATGTTCCTTCCCGTTCGATTTATGTCTCTGAAATTTAAGAGGATTAGGCCCACGGGTTTGGATTTTGGAAGCTTCCGAACGAGCACCAGAGCAAATGAGATTATCTCCAAAACCAATAAAGATATAACCTTCAAATTTGACAGAGTGGTGTTCTTTCATGTTTTATTTAAGTTTCTAAAATTTGAGAGGATTTGGTCCATGGATTCGGATTTGCGAAACTTCCGAACGAGTCCCAGAGCAAACGAGATTATCTCCAAAATCAACAAAGATAGAACCTTCAAATTTTGTACAATGATGTTCCTTCCCGTTCGATTAATGTCTCTGAAATTTAAGAGGATGTGGTCCATGGGTTTGGATTTTGGAAGCTTCCGAACGAGCACCAGAGCAAATGAGATTATCTCCAAAACCAACTAAGATATAACCTTTAAATTCGGCAGAATGGTGTTCTTTCATGTTTGATTTATGTTTCTGAAATTTGTGAGGATTTGGTCCATGGTTTCAAATCTTGGAAGCTTCCGGACAAACCCCAGAGCAAACGAGTATATCTCCACAACCAACAAAGATAGAACTTTTATTTTTAGTACAAAGGTGTTCTGTTATGTTTCCTTTTCTGTAAAATTGGAAACTGACATTTGAAAAAATTTGAACCATGGGTTCGTATTTTGGATACTTCCGGACGAGCAAAAGAGCAACGAGCATATCTCCAAAACCAACAAAAGTAGAACCTTTAAATTTAGTACAATGGTGTTCTGGCATGTTTTCTTTATGTTCCTGGGATGAATTCGATGAATTGGAGTGGCAATTTGGGTACCTGACACACACCTCCCAAGGACTAACAATCTTCGAAATTAATAAAGATAGAAATTTAAAATTTTTTACAAAGGTGTCAAGCATATCCCAATAGGATGCCTCTTTTACGTTTCTGAAATTCGACCTTGAATAAGACAGAAAAGGGAAGAAGTTCAAGCAGCTGCCAAAAAAACTTATGGATTTTTAATTTAATTCGAATTATTCAGGTGTAGAGTATTAATAAGTCTGTTGCATCGACTTACTGTTACATTTACTTGCTTTTATGTAACATTTGCAGAAAATTTTTATCTGCAACTGATAATATCTATTTTATATCTTTTTAAAGTGAAAAGCTATAATATTTAAAAGTTATAGTGATTGAATATTTATAAATTTTTTTTGCTAAATCTAAAGAAAAAATCTATACTCAAACCTTTTATAACATTTAGATATCTATTTTAAGAAAACTCGACATGGATATCTGAATTTTTTTTATATTGATAATTTGTGAAAACTCAGCATCCGTTTGTAATATCTTATTAACTCTTTTATTCTTATTAACTCTTCATTCTAAAATCAAATTTAATTAAAATTTCTTGAAATTATTATGACTGAAAATATTTATTCTTTTGAGCAATTATTGTTCTTCTTTACTCGAAAATTATTTTTATTTTTAATAATAGATTGTTTGTGATTGTGTTTGCAAATTTCTATTTCTTTACTAATATTCAACTAACTTAATAATAATTTGGGATACCAGTAAACCGTAAAATCATATGAAAATGCGCCTTTGAAAGTCACAGCATATTATTGTGATTTAATTAAAGTTGTTCTAAAATTAATTTTATTATTGACTTTTGTGATTAAAGTGTTTCCAATTGAAGCGAAAAATACTTTAAATACTTTAGTTGCAAGTTGCGGTAGAATTAATCTTTTGTTAATTATCTCTAAATTAGATTGAGGTATTAATTTTGATAATTATTTTCAATTTAAGAAAAAAAACTTTATTCATTTTCTTTTATCTTGATTAACTAATTTTTGGACAGTTTTTTTTTTTTTTTGAACTATTATTGTCATTTGATAATCTAGAGTGAGAGTTTAGACAGTTGTATTTTTGAACTATTGCTGTCATTTGATACAGTTTTGTTTCCTTGCATTATTGTTGTCATTTGATAAGCATTCACTTGTAATTCGATAAAATCTTCAACATGACACAACGGTTAAATTCGACTATGGTAGGTTCACCAGAACCAGAACCAAACCCTTTACCAATGCTCAATGGTAATGGTGAATTCGGATCATGGAAGAAAAGCGTCGAGCGAATACTAACAACGTACGACCACTTGAAGGGTACTTCAAAATATTTTGGCATCCTCAGTGTAGTCCGTAATAAAATTATCGGAAGCGCTGACATCGCCCTTGAATCTTAACTATTAATACCACACTAGATTGGAAGGAAATAGTAAAATGTCTTAACATGCACTACTCTGACAAACGAGACTTGGGTACGTTAGAATAGAAAATTACTATGTTAACAGAGTAATAGTATTCAGGAATTTTATCAAGAGACTTACCACCACCTCTCACTAATCTTGAATAAAATTTCTTTCATGGATTTGGATCAAGAATCTTTAAGAACAATGTCACAAGCATATAAGCATAAGGCTCCAGATACTTTTATAAGGGGAGATCTTCCACGCTTGTTAAGTATGCGTAAACCTGAAGATTAGCCACAGGCTCTCTATTTATGTCTAAAGTTAGATAATGTAAATTATAGAATAAATCATAGTCAAAATAATATGAAAAGATACCAACCAGCTACTTCACACCCACAAGGAAAAGTTAACTCACGATTTATCTCAAAACCAAATTACAATTTTCAACACCAATCTTATCAAAATCCTCAGCTTTACCAAAAAGCAAACTTTCAGAATCGCTTCCCCTCAAATCTGCCAAATCTCCGTCAACCAAATTTTCAACATTATTTCCAACGAAATACGCTATACCATAATAACAAAAAATTCTACCAAAAATCTAGAATAGCTCCATCGAACATTGAGCATTCTCAACATTCGGGAATAAATAATTACCAGAATAGATTTAACCAACTTCGGGAAATTTTTCTGCTAAAGTTAATAGCAAACGACCATCAGTTCAACAGTCTCATCAAAAGGATAAATTGCAAACATTTTTTATACCGAACCTAAAACTATCAATCAACAACCTTCGCAAACTTGTAGTAAATGTAAAAGTTAAAATTATCGAATAAAAACTACATTCAGCTATGATTAATCAAAAATCCTATCCCAAATGAACAACATTTTTACGCTAATTCAATTGGCGGAAGCACCACTATAACGCACGATTCTTATATAAATCTATTTGAACCTAACACTTAAATTTTATATCTTACCAGAATTAACATGCTTTAACGGCATAATAGGTAACGACAGTCTAAAGGATTTGAATGCCATAATTCATGCAAATAAAAATTTTTTAACTATTAAACCAAATATAAAAATCTACTTAAAACAATTTACCTGATTCAGTAAACAGCATTAATATTAGGACATCTGATCTTAATAAAATGCAAGAGGAAAAACTTAACCATCTTATAAATAATAACCTACACTTATTCGATGCTAACAAAAGTCTCACTTACAGAACTACAGTTAAAGGTGAGATTAGAACAACTACTAATGAATCAGTACATTGAAAAAGTTCCCCCTATCCTATGTGTTTGAAACAAGAAATAAAAAAACAAATTCAGCAACTCCTAGATGACGGTATAATAAGGCAATCAAGATCATCTTATAACTCACCTGTATGGATCGTTCCAAAAAAAGAGGACGCATCCGGCGAGAAAAAATACATAATGGTAATAGGCTCTAGAAAATTAAATACAATTACTATAGCTGATAAATACCCTATTCCAGAAATAAATGAGGCCTTGCCAACCTTGGGCAAAACAATTTTTTTCAATCATCGATCATTTTAATCATTCAATCAATCATCGATAAAAAGCGGTTTCCATCAAATACCTTTAAAAACCTGCGATATTGAGAAAACTGCATTTTCAGTGAACAATGGAAAGTATGAGTTCACTCGACTTCCATTTGGATTGAAAAATGCACCTTCTATATTTCAAAGGGCTCTGGATGACATTCTCAGAGACTATATAGGAGAACACGTTGCTATGTCTATATTGATGACATTATTATTTTTAGTAAAAACAAAACTATCTTTGAAACTCTTGAAAAGGCAAATATGAAAATACAACTCGATAAGAGCAAAGTCTTGAAAAATGCGATATCTAAAAGCAGAACAAATAAATCGTACTTTCAAACAACTTCTCGAAAGAGCGGTAAGTGAATACAATCATACCATCCATTCTACTACAGGAAAAAAACCTATTGAATTTTTCTTAGGAAGAAGTCCGAATATTACACATGCAGAATTTGAGATAACTAGACTTTCTAATATAGAAAAAGTTAGAAATAAACAATTAAAGGATATGAAATTACATGGTCTTAAAAGAAAAAAATTAAAGAATTATAGGAGAGATCAAGCAATTTACGTAAAACACAACAAAAGATTAGGTAGTAAATTAACAATAAGATATAGGAAAGACATATTTAAAAAAATTATAAATAGTGTAATTATAACAGAATCTGGAAAAACAGTTCATAAGTCTAACATTAAAAACTAAATTCCTTGAGGTTTTTCCTGCACATAGCAGTATGTGAAGTCCAGATACTAGACTATTCAAAATCACAGCTAGTCAGCATACAATTAGGAAAAGCAAAGATTCAGGATGGGAAATTTAAATTAATCCATATTACCGAACTATCAGCTTTCCAACATGCAGCAGATGAAATTAACAATAAAGCTTTCGAAACACATATCCTTACTTATCATCCACTCTATCCCTATCTAAAACATGAATCAATACAAATACAAGACTTCTTAGTTGAACTTAATCCAAATCGAAAACAAAGATCCATTGATTTTCTAGGAACAACCTGGAAATGGATCGATTGTACACCACATCATGAGTAAAAGGAAAATTAACAAATTTTAAAGAATACTAATAAACAGCTGAGCATGAATAATGTTCACAATGAAAGAGTTAATAATCTAAGAGGATTTGGTCCATGAGTTTGGATTTTGGAAGCTTCCGAACGAGCACCAGAGCAAATGAGATTATCTCCAAAACCAATAAAGATATAACCTTCAAATTTGACAGAGTGGTGTTCTTTCATGTTTTATTTAAGTTTCTAAAATATGAGAAGATTTGGTCCATGGGTTCGGATTTTCGAAGCTTCCGAACGAGTCCCAGAGCAAACGAGATTATCTCCAAAATCAATAAAGATAGAACCTTTAAATTTTGTACAATGATGTTCCTTCCCGTTCGATTTATGTCGCTGAAATTTAAGAGGATTTGATCCATGGGTTTGGCTTTTGGAAGCTTCCGAACGAGCACCAGAGCAAATGAGATTACCTCCAAAACCAACTAAGATATAACCTTTAAATTTGGCAGAGTGGTGTTCTTTCATGTTTTATTTAAATCTCTGAAATTTGAGAGGATTTGGTCCATGGGTTCGGATTTTGGAAGCTTCCGAACAAGCCCCAGAGCAAACGAGATTATCTCCAAAATCAACAAAGATAGAACCTTTAAATTTTGTACCTTCCCGTTCGATTTATGTCTCTGAAATTTAAAAGGATTTGGTCCATGGGTTTGGATTTTGGAAGCTTCCGAACGAGCACCAGAGCAAATGAGATTATCTCCAAAAACAACAAAGATATAACCTTTAAATTCGGCAGAATGCTGTTCTTTCATGTTTGATTTATGTTTCTGAAATTTGTGAGGATTTGGTCCATGGCTTCAAATCTTGGAAGCTTCCGGACAAGCCCCAGAGCAAACGAGTATATCTCCACAACCAACAAAGATAGAACTTTTATTTTTAGTACAAAGGTGTTCTGTTATGTTTCCTTTTCTGTAAAATTGGAAACTGACATTTGAAAGAATTTGAACCATGGGTTCGTATTTTGGATACTTCCGGACGAGCAAAAGAGCAACGAGCATATCTCCAAAACCAACAAAAGTAGAACCTTTAAATTTAGTACAATGGTGTTCTGGCATGTTTTCTTTATGTTCCTGGGATGAATTCGATGAATTGGAGTGGCAATTTGGGTACCTGACACACACCTCCCAAGGACTAACAATCTTCGAAATTAATAAAGATAGAAATTTAAAATTTTTTACAAAGGTGTCAAGCATATCCCAATAGGATGCCTCTTTTACGTTTCTGAAATTCGACCTTGAATAAGACAGAAAAGGGAAGAAGTTCAAGCAGCTGCCAAAAAAACTTATGGATTTTTAATTTAATTCGAATTATTCAGGTGTAGAGTATTAATAAGTCTGTTGCATCGACTTACTGTTACATTTACTTGCTTTTATGTAACATTTGCAGAAAATTTTTATCTGCAACTGATAATATCTATTTTATATCTTTTTAAAGTGAAAAGCTATAATATTTAAAAGTTATAGTGATTGAATATTTATAAATTTTTTTTGCTAAATCTAAAGAAAAAATCTATACTCAAACCTTTTATAACATTTAGATATCTATTTTAAGAAAACTCGACATAGATATCTGAATTTTTTTTTATATTGATAATTTGTGAAACCTCAGCATCCGTTTGTAATATCTTATTAACTCTTTTATTCTTACTAACTCTTCATTCTAAAATCAAATTTAATTAAAATATTCTTGAAATTATTATGACTGAAAATATTTATTCTTTTGAGCAATTATTGTTCTTCTTTACTCGAAAATTATTTTTATTTTTAATAATAGATTGTTTGTGATTGTGTTTGCAAATTTCTATTTCTTTACTAATATTCAACTAACTTAATAATAATTTGGGATACCAGTAAACCGTAAAATCATATGAAAATGCGCCTTTGAAAATCACTGCAGATTATTGTGATTCAATTAAAGTTGTTCTAAAATTAATTTTATTCTTGACTTTTGTGATTAAAGTGTTTCCAATTGAAGCGAAAAATACTTTAAATACTTTAGTTGCAAGTTGCGGTAGAATTAATCTTTTGTTCATTATTTCTAAATTAGATTGAGGTATTAATTTTGATAATTATTTTCAATTTAAGAAAAAAAACTTTATTCATTTTCTTTTATCTTGATTAACTAATTTTTGTTTTTTTTTTGAACTATTATTGTCATTTGATAATCTAGAGTGAGAGTTTAGACAGTTGTATTTTTGAACTATTGCTGTCATTTGATACAGTTTTGTTTCCTTGCATTATTGTTGTCATTTGATAAGCATTCACTTGTAATTCGATAAAATCTTCAACATGACACAACGGTTAAATTCGATTATGGTAGGTTCACCAGAACCAGAACCAAACCCTTTACCAATGTTCAATGGTAATGGTGAATTCGGATCATGGAAGAAAAGCGTCGCGCGAATACTAACAACGTACGACCACTTGAAGGGTACTTCAAAATATTTTGGCATCCTCAGTGTAGTCCGTAATAAAATTATCGGAAGCGCTGACATCGCCCTTGAATCTTAACTATTAATACCACACTAGATTGGAAGGAAATAGTAAAATGTCTTAACATGCACTACTCTGACAAACGAGACTTGGGTACGTTAGAATAGAAAATTACTATGTTAACAGAGTAATAGTATTCAGGAATTTTATCAAGAGGCTTACCACCACCTCTCACTAATCTTGAATAAAATTTCTTTCATGGATTTGGATCAAGAATCTTTAAGAACAATGTCACAAGCATATAAGCATAAGGCTCCAGATACTTTTATAAGGGGTCTTAAAGGAGATCTTCCACGCTTGTTAAGTATGCGTAAACCTGAAGATTAGCCACAGGCTCTCTATTTATGTCTAAAGTTAGATAATGTAAATTATAGAATAAATCATAGTCAAAATAATATGAAAAGATACCAACCAGCTACTTCACACCCACAAGGAAAAGTTAACTCACGATTTATCTCAAAACCAAATTACAATTTTCAACACCAATCTTATCAAAATCCTCAGCTTTACCAAAAAGCAAACTTTCAGAATCGCTTCCCCTCAAATCTGCCAAATCTCCGTCAACCAAATTTTCAACATTATTTCCAACGAAATACGCTATACCATAATAACAAAAAATTCTACCAAAAATCTAGAATAGCTCCATCGAACATTGAGCATTCTCAACATTCGGGAATAAATAATTACCAGAATAGATTTAACCAACTTCGGGAAATTTTTCTGCTAAAGTTAATAGCAAACGACCATCAGTTCAACAGTCTCATCAAAAGGATAAATTGCAAACATTTTTTATACCGAACCTAAAACTATCAATCAACAACCTTCGCAAACTTGTAGTAAATGTAAAAGTTAAAATTATCGAATAAAAACTACATTCAGCTATGATTAATCAAAAATCCTATCCCAAATGAACAACATTTTTACGCTAATTCAATTGGCGGAAGCACCACTATAACCCACGATTCTTATATAAATCTATTTGAACCTAACACTTAAATTTTATATCTTACCAGAATTAACATGCTTTAACGGCATAATAGGTAACGACAGTCTAAAGGATTTGAATGCCATAATTCATGCAAATGAAAATTTTTTAACTATTAAACCAAATATAAAAATCTACTTAAAACAATTTACCTGATTCAGTAAACAGCATTAATATTAGGACATCTCATCTTAATAAAATGCAAGAGGAAAAACTTAACCATCTTATAAATAATAACCTAAACTTATTCGATCCTAACGAAAGTCTCACTTACAGAACTACAGTTAAAGATGAGATTAGAACAACTACTAATGAATCAGTACATTGAAAAAGTTCCCCCTATCCTATGTGTTTGAAACAAGAAATAAAAAAACAAATTCAGCAACTCCTAGATGACGGTATAATAAGGCAATCAAGATCATCTTATAACTCACCTGTATGGATCGTTCCAAAAAAAGAGGACGCATCCGGCGAGAAAAAATACATAATGGTAATAGGCTCTAGAAAATTAAATACAATTACTATAGCTGATAAATACCCGATTCCAGAAATAAATGAGGCCTTGCCAACCTTGGGCAAAGCAATTTTTTTTCAATCATCGATCATTTTAATCATTCATCAATCATCGATAAAAAGCGGTTTCCATCAAATACCTTTAAAAACCTGCGATATTAAGAAAACTGCATTTTCAGTGAACAATGGAAAGTATGAGTTCACTCGACTTCCATTTGGATTGAAAAATGCACCTTCTATATTTCAAAGGGCTCTGGATGACATTCTCAGAGACTATATAGGAGAACACATTGCTATGTTTATATTGATGACATTATTATTTTTAGTAAAAACAAAACTATCTTTGAAACTCTTGAAAAGGCAAATATGAAAATACAACTCGATAAGAGCGAAGTCTTGAAAAATGAAGTTGAATTTTTAGGGTTCTTAGTAACAGCTGAAAGATTTCATTCCACTCTATCTGAAATAATGCGATGTCTAAAAGCAGAACAAATAAATCGTACTTTCGAACAACTTCTCGAAAGAGCGGTAAGTGAGTACAATCATACCATCCATTCTACTACAGGAAAAAAACCTATTGAATTTTTCTTAGGAAGAAGTCCGAATATTACACATGCAGAATTTGAGATAACTAGACTTTCTAATATAGAAAAAGTTAGAAATAAACAATTAAAGGATATGAAATTACATGGTCTTAAAAGAAAAAAATTAAAGAATTATAGGAGAGGTCAAGCAATTTACGTAAAACACAACAAAAGATTAGGTAGTAAATTAACAATAAGATATAGGAAAGACATATTTAAAAAAATTATAAATAGTGTAGTTATAACAGAATCTGGAAAAACAGTTCATAAGTCTAACATTAAAAACTAAATTCCTTGAGGTTTTTCCTGCACATAGCAGTATGTGAAGTCCAGATACTAGACTATTCAAAATCACAGCTAGTCAGCATACAATTAGGAAAAGCAGATTCCGGATGGGAAATTTAAATTAATCCATATTACCGAACTATCAGCTTTCCAACATGCAGCAGATGAAATTAACAATAAAGCTTTCGAAACACATATCCTTACTTATCATCTACTCTATCCCTATCTAAAACATGAATCAATACAAATACAAGACTTCTTAGTTGAACTTAATCCAAATCGAAAAAAAAGATCCATTAATTTTCTAGGAACAACCTGGAAATAGATCTATTGTACACCACATCATGAGTAAAAGGAAAATTAACAAATTTTAAAGAATACTAATAAACAGCTGAGCATGAATAATGTTCACAATGAAAGAGTTAATAATCTAACTAAAATTACAAATGAAATTCTAAATATCATTAAAGAAAAAAACTTTCTCCATAATCCATCAGGATTTAAATTACAATATAAATTGAAATTATTAAAAGAAGAAAGTTTTAATATTAAATACGCCATACATTGGGTAAAGCTAGGCATTATAAATTCTATGTTACTTTCAAAGAAGAAATAAAGGTCTTAACAGACGTATTGGATAAGGAACATTTTCCATATTCCACTCCAGAAGAAGCTCTAAACTTCTCTGAAGTAAAGGTAATTACAAACGGGTACTACTTATTTTATGTTATAGAGATACCTCTAACTAATACAGAAATTTATGAAAAATTTTTAATAAAAGTTGTAAAATTTGATAATATTGTAAACCAAATTGAATATAAAAAAATTCTGTTAAATAAAAATGAAAAGTATGGTGTCTTAAACAATTGTAAAATAATTAACTCTATATCAATCTGTAGCAAAAACGATATTGTAAATCTAAATACCTCTACTTGTCTTGCAAATTTGTAAGATAGTAAAAATTCGACATGTAACGTAATCAATAATCAACATATTCCTACTGTGGAAGAAATATCCGGAGGCGTCTTACTTCTAAATCAATTCAAATCAAAATCGATGACAATCAACAAAATCTTTCAGGTACCTATCTCATCAAATTTCATAACTCTACAATTTCAATTGGTGACAAATTATTCACAGCAAAAGAAGAATTATCAGTTAAAATACTACCACCTGTACTTCAACCACCTTCAATCAAGAAACAATTTAGAGAACATCTATCATTGAAATTTCTGAGAGATATTCACATGATTAACACCAAGGAAATTAAAACAACACGCTCTAAAAATGTTACCGATCAACTCATAAGCTATAGTTCAGCAACAGTAATCATAATTACTCTCTTCATAGTAATTCTGATCACGAGATTCAGAGCCAAGTTTGTTATTAGAAATAAATCGCAAAGTACGGCAGTAATAGAAAACATCATACCAATCAATGAGGAAGAAGATTCCAGTAAATCATCAACATCATCATCAAAACCGACATTACAACAACCAAATCCATCTTTATCTTCACAGGGCAACCATACTGAAAAGGGAAGTTCTACAAATACTACAATAGATCTAACACTATATCACAAGCTAGAAATTTCAAGAAGGAAGTTCTATGACAGCAAACTGTTCTAAATCAAATGAGGACATTTAAATCTAAGAGCGGAAAGTTTACCAAAGTTAACCACAATCTCCTAATCTAAAATTTCAATAATATTTTTATCAAGTAAAATTATCATATTTCTTTTTATTGCAAAATACATGATAAATAAAAATATTTTTAAAAATTAAATCAGAACAAAGAACTCTGTAATTTCAAAATATCAACTTTTTATTTTATCATTACAAAAACGCAAAATGCGCTTTGTAAGCATCTTTTATAAATTGACGCTTTCAAACAAGAAAGTAGAGGTACAAAAATAAAATTGTATTTTTTAGTCTTAATATTATTGTCGTGAAATAAAGACCGATTTTATAACGAAGGAAAAAAAATCTTTTTAATTAATTTTTCTATGTAAACCAAATGAACTTTCGTTCCAACAAGCAACAAAATTAACTTATATAACCGTTTGGTTGGTTGGTTGGTGTGAGTGGCTGGCCACCGCCGCTCCTGGCAGTGACCCCAATTAGCGCGTCAGCACCGTTTTGCCACCACTTCCGTGACCACAATGCTTATAATAGGGCTATATTAGTTTAATTTTAGATCCATTTCGTTGCGTTAAGAAACCTTACCATTTCTGCAGGTTGCTTAACCGCTAGATCACTAAGATCGTTGAATTGATGGCTACCCAGAATTGCTATTCTGGCCCTCGCCAGCGCTGGGCATTTACAGGTAAAGTGTGTAATGGATTCTTTCTCATTCTGTTCACCACAGCTGCGGCATGAGAGAATTAAATGGGATACCTATTCTGGCCACATGTTCACCAATTGGCCAGTGGCCCGTGAACACACCTATTTTTCTGGCTATGTTCCGTCGGGATAGCTTCAATAGATTTTTGGTTCTCTTTTTATCATACGATGGCCAGACTTTCCTGGCCGTACAACATGTGGCTAGTTCGTTCCACCTTCTATTTGCTTAGAACAAAAAGTGGAGGAAGATATCTCTCTTAACGCTCTTAACGCTTTAGCGGGGGCTGTACCTGCTCCGCCAATGAAGTATTTAGGCTGGAACCCCTCCTTGCTAACTCATCAGCATGTTCATTTCCTGCGATGTTCCTATGTCCCGGAACCCACAGTAATGTAACATTGAATTGATTACTTACATTCTTAAGCTCGTCAAAGCATTTTCTGACGAGCTTAGATGTTATTATTGCAGAGTTGAGAGCCGCAATTGCTGCTTGGCTGTCCGTAACTATTGCAATGCTTTTTCCCAGAGAAGAATTGTTCCCTAGTATTTGGCATGCTTTCAAGGTTCCTAGCATTTCAGCTTGAAATACACTCGCTTTATCTGGCAGACGGAAAGCATGTTCTATTTTTAGTGATTCTGAATAGACACCCGCACCAACACCACACTCCATCTTTGAACCATCAGTGAAGAGTGCGGTGTCAATTTCTCCCAAGGGGTTTTTCTGTTTCCATCCCCTTTTTGATGGAATTTTGACTTTAAAGTTCTTGGTAATTTCCAAACTTGGCATTACGTAATCTGTGGAATCTGGCAGATCATGATATATCGAGCTTAGAATACTACTGTGTCCATAGGGTTTTGCACGCCAGTATCCATTTTCTTGAAGTCTGATTGCACTACAACAGGCTAGAAATTTAATATGAAGGTCAGCCGGGAGAAGGTGCATCCAGTGCATTACTTGGCGTTGATCTTAACGCACCCGTAATACTTACACATGCACCCCTCTGTACTCTACCAAGCTTGGTTCGAATATACTCCTTCTCCAGCGCTGGCCACCACACTAGTGACCCGTAGGTAAGGATGGAGCGTACTATAGCTGTGTACATCCATAAAGCCTTTCTTGGCTTTAATCCCCATTTTTTACCTAACATTTTCCTACAAGAATGCAGGGCTACATAGGCCTTTTTGGCTCTTTCTTCGGTATTAGCTTTCCATTTCAATTTTGGGTCAAGTACCACTCCTAGGTATTTAACACTCGAGGCTAGACTCAGATACACACCATCCAATTTTGGCTTAGTGAATTCCGGAATCTTGGTTCTGGTTGTAAATAGCATTAGTTCTGTTTTATTCGGATTGATACGTAGGCCACAACCATTAGCCCATCCACCAACCCTGGCTAAAGCTCTTTCCATAATTCCACTGATTATATCAAGATACTTTCCAGACACTAATACTGCTAGATCATCTGCGTATGCGATGGCTTTGATTCCCTCATCCCGAAGATCTTTAAGAATTCTGTTCATTACTAAAAGCCACAGTAGTGGTGATAGCGCCCCACCCTGGGGTGTACCCCTGCTTACTCTTCTAGAAATCTTATGGTTGCCGAGTTCCGACTGAATCTCTCTTGATTGCAACATATTAATGATCCACAGTCTAAGGGCATTTTCTACCCCAAGATCTTCCAGTGAATCCTGTATAGCCGATACATGAATATTGTTGAAGGCACCTTCTATGTCTAGAAAGGTGGCCAACGTATATTCTTTGTATTGTATCAATTGCTCAACGCTCCGTACTAATTCACTTAGTGCCGTCTTGGTTGACTTGCCTTTACAGTAAGCATGTTGATACTTACATAGTGGAGTACTCTCTAGTACTCTTCGAAGTTCTAACTCTAGTGTTCTTTCGAGAGTTTTCAGTAAGAAGGATGATAGACTTATCGGTCTAAAGTCCTTAGCGGTTTCATGACCTCTTTTTCCAACCTTTGGTATAAAGACCACCTTCACCCGCCTCCATAGCAGAGGAATATGGCCTAGCAAGAGGCTACTTTTGAATAGTTTCGTGATTAAGGGAACCACAAGTTCCTTAGTTTCTTGAAGCATTTTTGGAAAAATACCATCCAAACCTACAGCTTTGTATGGAGAAAAATTATCAATTGCCCAGGCAACCTTTTGCGCCGTTATAACTGAGTTGACCCATTCATCAGGGCCTCTTCGGACCTTTGTGTCAACCGCTTGGTTGATCACATGAGCGTCCTTTGTGCACCCTGAAAAATGAGTACGCACTAAAAGATCTAGGGTTTCAGCGGTTGAGTCAGTCCATGTTCCTTCCACCGTTCTAAGGAAGGATGGATTGGAATGTTCTTTGATATAACCATTTACTCACCCTAATTCTGCTATTCTGGAACTTAACGCGTACGCGATTCTTGACATTACCGATACAGTACAAAGATTTCAGAATAACACCACACCATATCAATGTTCTTATAGTTTTATGTAAAATAGCACTCTTATAGTTTATAGTTTTATTCCCCCTTTTTTTTTTTTTTTTTTTAATAGATGTTTTTAACCACTAGAAAATTTTTGATTAATCTTTTTCCACTAGATTAGTTTTTTTTTTTTTTTGAACTAGAGCTTAACCACTCTAGTTCAAAAATGTTTTAGGATATTTTTCCAAATAAATTTTAAGCACATTTATAAAGTTTTTTTTTTTTCTTTTGAACTAGAGTTTAACCACTAACATGTTTTAGGATAGTTTTTCCAAATAGATTTTAAGCACTAGATAATAACAGATCCGGCTCGAAGGACCATATTTTGGATTGAGCTGAATACCAATTCCCCTTGATCGGAAAGCATAATAAGAACACACAAATTTTGTTTCTTAGATGATTTTCTTTTCTTTTTAGTACATTTCAAAAAAAAATTTGAAAAAATGTGCTTATTAGTTTCACTCTGTCCGTCCGTCCGTCTGTCTGTTCGCAAACTTCTACACCGTTAAAGATAGAGAAAAAAATTTTAAACTTTTTCATGTAGCCCCATCCATTACGGAGCTACAGCACCTAAAACTTTGGAAAAGCCCTATTTTTAAATGTATATACCTTACGTTCTGCTTAAGATTTTTTCAATCTGAAATCGTCATACGACAGGTATTTTTTTTTACTTTGTAAATTAATATCAAAATTATACAATTTTTTTAAATTTAGTATTTAAATTTACCGTTATGTGAAAACCAAATTTTGCATGATTTTTCTGCTTTCATAACTTCGGCACACTTTTAGATAGGGGCTTGAAATTTTGAGACAAGAAAGAACTTTTAGAATTAGTATAAGTTTGCTCAAAAAATTTTTTTGGATCACCCTGTTTATGAGCTATTAGGACTCAAAAATTGAAAATTTGCTATTTTTAAACACCTGTAACTTAGGAACCTGTACACATTTTACTTCGGAAAGATATAAAAATTAAAGCTAGAGTAATATATTTAACGTGTGATAAAGGTTTATTTTAGTTATACAGATATATATAATTCAGATATATATATCTCAGGCTCTGCGTAATAGTGTTACAATCTAAAACCGCTAGAAGACCGGAAATTTTATTATCTACATAAAGCGATATTAAAGTTATGCAACATTTTGTAATTTACTATTTAAATATACCGTTATGTGAAAGCCACATTTTGCATGAAATTTCTTTTTTCATAACTCCGGCACGACTTTAGATAGGAACCTGCAATTTTGAGACAAGAAAAAACTTTTAGAATTAGTACAAGTTTAAGAGTTATTTGGGCTGAAAAATTGAATTCCTATTTTTAGGCACTTGTAACTTTAGCACCTGTGCAAATTTTTCTTCGGCAAGACATAAAAATTAAAGGTCCAGTAATATATTTTCACATGTGTTAGCGGTTTTTCCTAGTTATAAAGGGTTCCGGACTTACAGCACCTCAAAATTACAGAAAAGTTTTATTTTCACATATTTTCTTATTACAAAAAATTTCTTAAATTTTATTTTTTAAATTATCAAATTTTTGTGCAAGTCACAATTCTAAACAGTTTGTATTGTGTTTTGGAAATGTGCACTTTTAAAAACCGTTAGTTTACATTCTACCTTATTTATTTTTTCTTTCACTGTATAAAAAATATTTTATAATTTACAACTAAATTTAAATTTCATTATATAAAACATATTTATAATTTACAACTAAATTTTAATTTCATTATATAAAGATTTGTAATTTGAGACTTTATAAAATTAAACTTGTCTCGACGATATTTCGGTAACGATTAAGCTTAAAAAATTAGAAACTATCATCTTAATTTTTATTCTAACTGTACAATCATATAATACAATCATATAGTTCCTTATGTAATATAATACATAATTCATTGACCTTATAATCGAATTGAATTGAATTATAATCGATATTACATAAGGGACATATGATTATAATACATAAGAAATCTATCCAAAAGCGATGATTAATATCTTTTCTTTAATTTTTAATTAATATCTTATCTTTTATTAAGATATTATCTAATTAATATCTTATCCTATGATGATGACATCTGGTGACGAATAGAGTTAATAATAAAGTTAATTAACCATTATACTATGTGTTACAATTATGAAATAATAATAATAACTTCTTTTAGTAAAAAAGAGAAAGAAGATTTCGGTAATTATTGATAATTAGAAGTAAACATTAAATGCAGCAGTAACAATGTAATAAAAAATATTAAAAATAGGAAAAAAACATATCATATTAAATGTTATGTGAAAAATCACCAGCAAAATTTGGATCATTATTGGTAAGATTAAACATTATAAAGAAATAATAATTGATTGATTTTTAGGTGTCGATTGTTGGCTCCGTATATGTTGAGATCTTGGATGGTGTAACTCAGCATGACTTTAGATAAGTATATTTATTTTGTTTTTTTTTATTATATGATTCCCTGGAGTTGTTTTTAATCTCTTTTTAGGTTGACGGCTGCCCAGGATGCAACACACTTTTCGAGCTAAATTATTGCTAATCCAGGGTTTTAATTTTTTAATATTCATAGCACTGTTTGGATGCATCGAAGAGTTGTTTTGAATATGAAGATTTAAGTTTATTCATTAAAAAAACATCTGTTATTTACTTTTTAGGTTGACGGCTGCCCAGGACGCAACACACTTTTCGACCTAAATTATTGCTAATCCAGGGTTTTAATTTTTTAATATTCATAGCACGGTTTGTATGCATCGAAGAGCTATTTTGAATATGAGGATTTAAGTTTATTCATTAAAAAAACATCTATTTAAATTATTTTCATGTAGCTTATATATAGCCAAAAAAACATATTTCACATTATTAATAGTACAGATAATTTCTATAATATCAGAACTTACCATATTCAAATTTATCTTTTTTTAATTAATACCTTCTTTTACAAATACTCCCACTCCTCCACTAGCGTAAGAATAATTACAATTAGCTAAAAAATAATAACCTGGAATATTGAAATTATTTTTCTCATGGGAATAAATCCATATTTCAGTTACAAAAATTAAGTCCGGTTTCCAAATGCTAACCGGACACTAACACTAACAAATCAAAATTTTTACGTAAACTTCTAACGTTCTGATGTATTAAGAAAAAACTAGTATTTAAATTATGGTTCAAGTGAAATACTTTTTCACAATTATTGTTATTTAGAGTGATATTGTTATATATAAAACCTTGAGGATCAGTATTTAAATCAAGATTAGAAATAGTTGAAATTTAAAAATTTTTTAAGAATTTAATTGCAAAAGATTTAAAACACAATCAATTGCAAAAGATCAAAACACAGAATTTTAATAGCAATATCACCATTTTTTTTTCTTTAAAAAAATAGAAGAATTTTTGAACCATAAATATTTATATATTTTTTCCAATTTTAATTTTAGCAGCAGCCGCAAATAAATCAGTAAAGTAACCTGTTAAACTATTATTTATAAATTTTTCATTGTTATCATTATTACTAAACAATTTCGAATTTAAATTATTTTTTGTCACTTTTTTGCTTTCCATAACAATTAATTTAGTACATAGAGACACAAATTTAACACATAAAACATTTTTTGCAACATGAATTTTATCCGCACTTGAATCAGCATTCTCTACATTAATATCACCATTTATATTAACTTTTTTTCTTTTTAAAACCCTTAAATTATTTTTTTTGAAATAGCTTTCAGCAATTTCATTATTTACAAAAGTTATTTTTATTTTATGTATGTAAAATGTGTCAATGCTTTTAATATGATTTTTTTTTTCTTTTTATCACATAATACTTATGCTAAATTTTTATTACTTAGAGTTTATAGTTAGTTAATTATGTAAAAAAAAAAAAACAATAAACAAAGGAAATATTATTATTAACAAATTATGTCATTTAGAAATAAATTATGTCAATGTTTTACGATTGTTTAAGAATGTTGTGTAATTTAGATTTGTAAGCATTTTTTAAAATTGTGTCACAGAAAAGGTTGTCGAATCGATTAAATAATATGCCTCACCTGTTTGTGGGTTCGTTTGCCCATATTCAGTTCTAGGCCTGACATCATTGTTGACTTTGATTTTATCTTTAATAAAATCGACATTAATCTTATTGGATAAGACAGCAAATGTAAAGCTGTTAGATAGTAAGATTTTACGGGAACTTAAACTAAGTAAATTGACTAACTGCAGCCTGTCATTATATGATGGAAGGTTATGAAAGTCTCTGGGATTATGTAGATGTCTTAAAGCAAAGAGGAGGAACTGCTTCTGGATTGATTCATATAAATATTTATGAAAATTTCTATGAATAAGAAAGGCTGGATTCCAGATAGTGCTACCGTATTCTAAAACTGAGCGTACAAGTGAGCAATATAAAGTTATTGTTACCCAGATATTGTTAAATTCTCTTGCTCTTCTTTTGATAAAAACTAGCATTTTGTTAGCTTTTGATAACATTGATTCATAGATTATATTTCAGTTTGTTATCCAAAATCATTCCCACTAATAATATCCACACATGGTATGATCTGTAATATGATCCACACATTCTAGGTTGCAGTTTTGTATGGAATAATTATGCATCAATTTGGATCTTTTCCATGAAAAAGTCATAGTATAGCACTTACTAACGTTGAGATCTAGCATGTTGTCAGAGCACCATTTTTCTAAGCACTTCAATTTTGATTGAAGAAAACAGCAATCAGTACCATTCTTAATTACATGATACATCTTAAGATCATCAGCATAAGTAAGGTGAGCAACGCCTAATAAGAAATTCGAAAGATCACTTATATATTTATTGAATAAAAGTGGTCCTAAGTGACTACCTTGGGGTACCCCAGAGTAGACAGAAATGGGCTTAGATATAGTACCTTGAAATCTAACAAATTGTACTCTTTCAGTGACATATGACTTAATCCATTTTAATATGAAGCCACTGAATTCTAGCTTTGCCAGTTTATCTTTTAGTATATCATGATTTATTCGGTCAAATGCTTTACTAAAATCTGTATATATTGCGTCTACCTGAAGACCTTTTCCCATAGAAGATAATATATCTGCTGTGAAAACCATCAGGTTGGTGGTGGTTGAACGACCTTTTCTAAAACCATGTTGTTAGAAGAAATGTTTACAGAAATGTTAGAAATTAGAAATAATGTTTACATTTAGACCATCATTTAAAATTTTTAAGGCAAGATTAGAAGCATTTTCATTGTTTAAATCTGAAACACCAACAATATCAATGTAATTCTTTTTTTGTTTTTGTTCCAACATATGCACCTTCCTTTCTAATCCACTTACTTTTGATTTTAATAGCTCTTTTTCCAACTTCTGAATAACAGCATAGAAATTAATATTCATTTTTTTAACTTTTTCATATACTAGTTGCAAAGTTATTTGTTCATTACTGCAAGCAGTAGGAATGAGAGGTAAGATGTTATGTGAGAATTAGTTGAGATGGAAACAGTATTAGATGTTGATGCTACTATTGATGTTTGAGAAGCAGCAGCCACTGTTTCATTTGTTGCTGTATTTGTTATAATTCTTTCTTAAGTGTAGGTATTTTTCCAGACATTTGGAAGAAAACATTTATTAGGCATATTTTTAAGAAAGATAAAAAAAATGTTGTAAATGATTATCGTCCGATTGCTAAATTGTCTATAATTCCTAAAATTTTTGAATTAATGATTTGTGATTTAATCTATTCACATTGTTCTAACCTAGTAGAATCAACATCTGTCTTTATAAATAATATGGAATCGGGTTTCCAAACTGATGTAATCTATGCTGACTTTAGCAAAGCCTTTGATATTTTACTCCATTTCAACCCATAGTGTCATTCTAAAATTAAAGAAATATGGTTTCCAAATAGCTTTATTAAATGGATTGGTTCATAACTCAAAGATAGAAACTACAGCGTAGTGTTTAGGTCTTCGGTTTCCAAAGCTTTTACGGCAAATTCAAGCGTTCCTCAAGGAAGCGACTTAGGTCCGCTCCTTCTTATTTTATCCACTAATGATGTCGCCTCCTTTATTAAATAGGAAGGTCGCTTCCTTTATTAAACTTTATTGAACTGGCTTCCAATCAATTGTCAAAATTGTCAAATTGACTGGATGTAAAATTTTTACGCTCCTTATTAAATTTTTTTTTAAATTTGTTTTTCTTTTTTTTTAAAAATAAGAAAAACACAAAAATAAAATAATTTAAATAAATATAAAACAAAACAAAAAAAAAAGGAAAAAATAAAATAAAACAAAACAAAAAATATCATTTAAATTTATAGTATATGAAAATTATATTTTTCATTCCTATAACAATTGGCGCGCTTATACTGAATAAATTGGAAAAAGAAAAAATAAAATGGTTATATGTAGCACTTGTGATAAAGGAATCTATGTTAATAGTAAAGCTGTTTGTTGCAGTGGGTCCTGTGGAGGCTTTTTCACATCAGATGCGCTGACGTATCTGAAGATTTATTTGAAAACATAAGAAGTACCAAATTACTTTGGCGATGCAAAACTTACACCAACAAAGATTACTAAAATTACACCAACAACAACCAATAGTAATATAAATAATTCAAAAAATATTTTATATGTACTGGAGCTAACATCTCAAAATAAAAAAAATTAACTTATGGAAAAAAAAAAAATTACAAACATTTATTTACAACTAAAAATTTTTTTTGTACAACAAAAAACTAATTTTTTGGTTTAATAATTTTTAATTTACAATCTTTAATATTGATAATTTTAATTGTTAATTTTTTCGTTATAACAAAAAAAATAAAAAAAAATAAAAAATTCTAACCAAAATTCTAACTAACCAAACAAGCAATGTCAGAACAAATAAGAAAAGAAAATATTACTAATAGCTACCAAAAAGGGACTGATTACAGAAATATCAGTACTACCAAATTTAGTAATGACATAAAAATGATTTCTCTATTCAGCTCTTTCTATTTTACGCATAATATATATTGTAGTTCACTTAGACAAATTTTTAAAGCAACATTAATAACAGGAACAGAGATAGATAAGAATGAATATATTATTAATTTTAAAATGAATTTTATGGTACAATTTTTTGTAGACATGAACAATTTATTAGGCGATTTTTATAAGAAAAATTTTAACATTTTATATCCTACTTATAATTATATATTAATTCTATTTATTTTCAAGAGTAATGATTGATATCAATAGTAGTTTAAATATTAAATACTCTACAGTATTGAATAATAGTATTGTGTCAAAATTTAAAAACAAACTAAATATTATTTATTTAAATAATCAAAGTATTGGGAATAAGGTGTACGATTTAGAATTATTAGTTAATTCCTTTGACGCAGATATGGACATTATTGTGCTTACAGAAATCTGGATTAGCAAAAGTGAAAATAAGTTTTTCAATATTCCAGGCTATACAGCTCACTTTTCCAATAGGCAAAACTCGTATGGAGGTGTTGCGATTTTTGTAAATGACTGTCTTAGTTCTAGCATTATTTTTGAAGAAGAATTTGATAATTGTAATGTACTAGTTGTAAAAATATTACGTCATGGTATAAATAGTATATCTGTATATAGGGCGCCTTATAGATTTCTTCATCGATAAAATAGATGAATATACATCGAGGTTTAAAAATTCATGGATCTTCGGCGATTTTAATATTAATCTACTGGAAAAGAAAAACAGAGACGTAGTGAACTATTCTAACACTTTACTAACCAATGGTTTTATCATAGGGAATAAAATAATGGAAGCTTTCGCAACTAGGATAGGTAAAACAATAAAAACAATAATCGACCATTTCATAACCGATAATTTTAAATACGAATACAACTTTCATATTACTGATACTTCCTTATCTGACCACCAATTGATCTTAGTTAGTATTAACCTAAGTCCGATCAGAGAAAACGTAGAAAATTTTAAGTTCTGAATTATCACAGATTATCTAATGACTCGTTCTGGGAAAATATTCAGTTTTTTGAAACCTTCGATATTTTTGTTCATAACCTAACATTACTAATAAGCAAATATACAACTAGAACTCCGAATAATAAACGTAAAAAAAAAGAATGGATGAGCGATGAAATTCTTAAGATGATGAAAATCCGCGATTCTTTCATGAAGTACAAAAGGAAATATCCAGAGGATGCTAAGATCTCTGACCTTTATAATTCTTATAGAGACAAAGTTAAAATCTTAATTCAAAAAGGTAAAGCTAGATATTGTAACCAAGAAATAGCAAAAAATCCAAATGACAGCAAAAAACTGTGGGACTATACAAAAAGATTATGTTTAATAATAAACCTAATAATCCAGAAAACCAAATCAAAATCCTCGAGCATAATAATGAAATTATTTCTGATCAGCAGACCATTTGTGAATATATGAACGATTTCTTTATAATTATGACAAACAATTTGGAAATTCCGGCTGAAACCGTTGATCAAAATTTTTTCAACAACTTCATGTGCATCATTTATTCTCCATTTGAACTTAGTCCAACTACAGCTGAAGAGGTGGAAGCCGCGATATCGTCGTTAAAACCTAATTCAGCAACCGGGTATGATAAAATCTCGTCTAAATTTGTCAAAAAATTTTCTGATAAACTTATACCTACTCTAACTAAATTCATTAATATTTCATTTGAGACATTTATCTTTCCGGAATCTTTAAAAATAGCTGTAGTAACACCGATATATAAAAAGGATAACGCATGTAATTCAATCAATTATAGACCTATATCAGTCCTGAGTACCTTCTCAAAAATATTTGAAAAAATTATTAAAAATAGGTTAAACCATTTTATTACGCAAAATGGTCTGCTATATTCAGAACAATTCGGCTTCGAGAAAAACTCGAACACCACTGCGGCAAGCCTTGCACTTACAGATTTTATATCTAGGAGCATGGATGAAGAAAAATATACCGCATGTACATTTATCGACTTGCAAAAAGCTTTTGATTGCGTGGATTACGATATTCTACTTCTTAAGATAAAAAAGATGGGGTTTACTTGGCAGTTAATTAATTTTTTCAAAACGTACTTAATTGGTCGGTCTCAAAGGGTAAAAATAGGGAATACCTGTAGTAGTACTAGAGTAACTATAAAAGGTGTGCCTAAGGGGTCTATTTTAGGACCCGACCTATTTAAATGTTTGGCACGCCTTAATCTAAAAGGAAAATTACAACTATATGCAGACGATGCGGGACTAAAATACTCGGAAAACAGCGAAATAGAATTAAAATCTGCGATTATGGATGATCTAAACTTAAAAAAAACTAAAATACTCGTGTTTGAAAACAAACTTTTTCAAGATACTACATTCCGATATCATAGCCATAAAATTGAAATTTTAAAAAAGTTTAATTATCTAGGTTTAGTAATTGATAGTACGCTTAAATGGAATGATCATCTTGATTTTCTCTGTAAGAAAATTACTCCATACATATTTATACCAAACAGATTAAAAAGATTTTTAGACAATAAAACACTACATATCATTTTTTCTTCATATATCTATTCCAATATTATATACCTAAATCCTATTTGGTGTAGAACCACTAAATGCCACTTAGTAAGGCTTAATATACTTAATAAGAAAGCCATAAAGATAATTCACAATTATCCTATACTGCATCCTACCAATGAACTATATTCAGCACAATATCCAAGCTTAGACTTCATTTGTAAAAGGGAAACATATTTATTAGCCTTCAAGATTATAAATAATTTGATTAAACATAATTTTGTACTGAATAGGAATATTGATATACATATGTACAATACTAGAAATAAATTAAACTTTTATCTTGCTCTATTTAGGACGGGAAAACAAAAGTTAAATTGTCTTTATGCTTGTTTAAAGTCTTTTAATGAATTGCCAACGAAGTTAAAATCCGAAATAAGCCTTACTCTCTTTAAGAAAAATATCGTGGTACTTTTAGAATCTTCCGGTTTACAATACATATACGATACATAATTAAAAAAAGAAAGAGGAATATACAAAAGAAAATAAGAATGAATAGAATTTTATAACGAAGAATTAACCTAATTTACTACAAACTAATTTAAATTAAATGAAACTTAAAGTTGAAATGGAATTGTAGAAATTAAATAGTAAAAAAAAAAAAGGAAAAAAAAAAAAAAATTTAATAAAATTATAAGACCAGACAGCTTATGCTACAGTCGTAACAAAATAAATATACACAATGTAAATATACAAGAATTATAATTAATGTAAATATACAATGTAAATATATAAGTATTATCGCTCATATCTGAATTATATGTTAGATTATTAAAAATAAAGAAAAAAAAAAAAAAAAAAAACATAGTGATATTAAAGTGTATGCTGATGATATGAAAATTTCTTAAAAATATTACTTGTATGAAAGATGCTAACTTACTGCAATCTGATCTTAATAATTTTTTTTTCTAGTGCATCATAAGCAATGTTCTTCTAAGTGTTACTGAATGTGCACACGTGACTTTTTCTCGCCGTTCCAATCATTTTAATTCCACGTTTTCTCTTAACAATAGTAACTTTAAAGCACATTACGAAACTATTATTCATAAATGCTCAGCTTTGTTAAACGGTGGGCTAAAGAATTTAAGGATCCTTATACACTAAAATCACTTTATACCAGTCTCGTTAGGCCAAACTTGAAATATGCTAGTCAAGTATGGTCCCCTTTTTATCAAATTGAATGTCAATTGAATTATCAATGTGAATAGAATTGCATCAATTCAAAAAAACTTTCTACGTTTCGTCTTTATTAAATTTATGTTAGAACGGTGCCGTAGTTTTACCTCCCTATGAAAAAACTTAATTCACCTAAACACCCTAAAACTTAGGAGAGAGGTTGCTGACATAGTTTTTCTAACTGAAATAGTAAATGGGAACATAATTTCACCTTAAATTTCAAACAAAATTCATTTTAACAATAATTCCCGGCTCAGATCTTCTAACATGTTCCTAACTACACACGACAGAACTAACTACGGCACAAACGAACCAATATACAGAATGCTATTGATGGGTAATAAATTTAAATCATTCATTGATCTCAACTAATCAGAAGACAATTTAAAACGTAAAATTTTCAATCAACCATCAAATTTGTCATTTTTTTTTCTTTTTCAATTCTTATGTTATTTCAACTATGTAATGTGTAGTTGTAATTCTAAATGTAATTTTATTTAAATAATTTTATATACATAAACAGAAGTAAATTGTAAATTGCAACTTAATTTTAATCTTAAGAAATATATTGTAAAAATGTTTGAGTTGTTAAACAAATAAATAAATTTATAAATATTCTTGAAAAAACGCATAATTCTGATTGTGCTTGATTATGTAGCCAACTCTAAAGTCCTTGCTAATTTTATTTGTACATACATATTTCAACAAGAAAACATTTAAAATGTGGGGGGTTGCCAGCTCCAAACTCCCACTAGACTAATTATCAAAACCCAACTTTATATTGTATCCAATTCTAAAGTGCATCCTACTTACATTTTTACATACATATTCCAAGAAGAAAACAAAAAGGCAAAATAAATATATGAAAATACTTTTTTTTATTAAAATCGTTATTTCAGTGTCGCATTTGTGTCCTTTGGTGGGACTAAGGTGAGACCTTTCTAACGGTATAATAGCAAATATAGGATGTTTTTAAAAATTTCATGTATAATGATTTTTTTGAAAGTTTGAAATTTTTTTTTTTTTTTTAATTCCTTCTTTTAACTGCAATATCTCAGAACGGTAGTGGCGATTAAGATGAAACAAGATGTGTGTTAACGATAATATTATGCTCTACAATATTGTACAAAATGGTTCCATTCGTACGGAAAAAATATAACGGTTTAATTAAAATAGTATAAAATGTTAGAAAATTTTGTAATACATATTTCGGTCACAAGATGGCGGCATCGGTAATAATGGCATAATATATATTCGGAAACTTGAAGATATAAAGTACCGTTATGTCATCACGCCATCTTAATAACTGGTCACCCCTTTGCAGAAGTTTATCCTAAAATTTTTTCAAATTTAATCCCAGATATAGTACTAAGTATCTATACAAAACAATTAATGAATTAGATATAAACCAATTAATTACAAATTTGAAAAATGCAAATATATTTATAAAATTCTAACCACTAATCTTAAATCAAACTTAATATAAAAGAATAGAGAATATATTCATCAATGCAATACTAGAAATAAAAACAATATTGAAATTCTTAAGGTTAGAACAACAATGAAACAAAAAAGTTGAAGTGCAGTGCTATTAAAATGTTTAACTCATTACCAATAGAAATTAGAAATAGCCAGAAATTGGAAATATTCAATGGAAAACTTAAGAAGCATGTAAAAATTTTTAGAAATTAAAGGTTAAAATAAGTAAAAAAAATAGTTGCAAGTTTTTATTTATTAGTTTGTAATTGTAGTTTTAATTATATAATTTCTCAAACAAAATTTTATATACATGTAAAATTATCTCAAATTAAATAAAAAAAAAAAAATATTATCTGATACTCTTATAAAAATTATATTGACAGAAATAAATCGAAATTTCTTAAACATAATTTTATACACATTGTAAAATTATCTGAAATTAAATTAAACAAAAAAAAAATTTTCTGCAAAGCTATAACTTCTATTCGCGATTGTGAGTTGTTGCAATATGATCTCAATCAATTTGGTCCATGATCTAAGAACAACAACCTCAAACTAAATGTTATTAAATGCTTAATTATGACCTCTTCAATGCTAAGAGCTAACTTAACATTCAATTATCATTACGTTCTCAACGGTTAACCTAAAAAAAAACAGATCGTACTTCTGATTTGGGACTGACCCTTCATAGTAGATTAGAGTCACTATAACTCAATAATAAATAAAGAGTCACTAGTCACTTCAAGAGTCACTACAACTCAATAATAAATAAGGCCAACTCAACTCTTGGATTTATTATACGTTGGTCAAAAGAGATTTCTGATCTCTATATCACTAAGCAACTTTTCAGTACTTCTGTAACACTTATACTTGAATACTCAAGCCAAGTATGGTCTCCCTATCGTGATATAGATATTTCACGTATTGAATCAGTCTAAAAAAAAATTATTCTTTTCGCTTTATGCAACCTTGCTTAGGCTTATCCTATACGTCTTTCTCCATATGAAACTAGAGTTTCTTTCATTAATTTTAGCTTCCTCCAGTCACATCGTGTAGTGGCGGATATCATATTCATTCAACAGTTTGTTTGCGGTGATATAAACTCCCCTTCTATTCGCGAAGAAATGAGGTATTGTGAAAATACTAATAATTCGAGGTCGACCCAGCTTTTTAATGTGTCACACCACTCTATAGATTAGGGCAAAATTTGAGCCTATTTCGCTTATATTGAGAAAGACTAACTCAGTTACTAACAGTGGTAGTAACCAATAAGTATTAAGTTTTTCTACCATCTAACATCATTTACTAACATGCTAACCCTTGTAAATAATGGCTTTTCAATTAATTGTATAGTTCACTAAATGAATAACATGGTTGGATGGTTGGATTAAGCAAATGTCTGGTACAATGTCTGCATACAAAGTGAATAACCTTAGAGCCAAAAAATTTAACAAAAGCAATCAGACAACGAACATTAAATAATAGCTTTTTCAATTAATTGTATAGTTCACTAAATGAATAATATGGTTGGATGATTGGATTAAGCAAATGTCTGGTACAAATGTTTGCATACAAAGTGAATAACTTTAGAGCCAAAAAATTTTTAAAACAAAAGCAATCAGACAACGAACATTACCTGGATGAAAAATACAACAATGAGCTTGAAGAGGTTTGAAATATATACAACCAAATAAAAGAACTATTTCTAATGTAAACACAAAACATAAACTTTACTTTATTTATGTCGTTTTTAACAATGTACATACATATATCAACAAGAAAACATTTAAAATGTGGGGGGTTGCCAGCTCCAAACTCCCACTAGACTAATTATCAAAACCCAACTTTATATTGTCTCCAATTCTAAAGTGCATCCTACTTACATTTTTACATACATATTCCAAGAAGAAAACAAAAAGGCAAAATAAATATATGAAAATACTTTTTTTTATTAAAATCGTTATTTCAGTGTCGCATTTGTGTCCTTTGGTGGGACTAAGGTGAGACCTTTCTAACGGTATAATAGCAAATATAGGATGTTTTTAAAAATTTCATGTATAATGATTTTTTTGAAAGTTTGAAATTTTTTTTTTTTTTTTAATTCCTTCTTTTAACTGCAATATCTCAGAACGGTAGTGGCGATTAAGATGAAACAAGATGTGTGTTAACGATAATATTATGCTCTACAATATTGTACAAAATGGTTCCATTCGTACGGAAAAAATATAACGGTTTAATTAAAATAGTATAAAATGTTAGAAAATTTTGTAATACATATTTCGGTCACAAGATGGCGGCATCGGTAATAATGGCATAATATATATTCGGAAACTTGAAGATATAAAGTACCGTTATGTCATCACGCCATCTTAATAACTGTTCACCCCTTTGCAGAAGTTTATCCTAAAATTTTTTCAAATTTAATCCCAGATATAGTACTAAGTATCTATACAAAACAATTAATGAATTAGATATAAACCAATTAATTACAAATTTGAAAAATGCAAATATATTTATAAAATTCTAACCACTAATCTTAAATCAAACTTAATATAAAAGAATAGAGAATATATTCATCAATGCAATACTAGAAATAAAAACAATATTGAAATTCTTAAGGTTAGAACAACAATGAAACAAAAAAGTTGAAGTGCAGTGCTATTAAAATGTTTAACTCATTACCAATAGAAATTAGAAATAGCCAGAAATTGGAAATATTCAATGGAAAACTTAAGAAGCATGTAAAAATTTTTAGAAATTAAAGGTTAAAATAAGTAAAAAAAATAGTTGCAAGTTTTTATTTATTAGTTTGTAATTGTAGTTTTAATTATATAATTTCTCAAACAAAATTTTATATACATGTAAAATTATCTCAAATTAAATAAAAAAAAAAAATATTATCTGATACTCTTATAAAAATTATATTGACAGAAATAAATCGAAATTTCTTAAACATAATTTTATACACATTGTAAAATTATCTGAAATTAAATTAAACAAAAAAAAAATTTTCTGCAAAGCTATAACTTCTATTCGCGATTGTGAGTTGTTGCAATATGATCTCAATCAATTTGGTCCATGATCTAAGAACAACAACCTCAAACTAAATGTTAGTAAATGCTTAATTATGACCTCTCTTCAATTCCTATCATTACGTTCTCAATGGTTAACCTAAAAAAAAACAGATCGTACTTCTGATTTGGGACTGACCCTTCATAGTAGATTAGAGTCACTATAACTCAATAATAAATAAAGAGTCACTAGTCACTTCAAGAGTCACTACAACTCAATAATAAATAAGGCCAACTCAACTCTTGGATTTATTATACGTTGGTCAAAAGAGATTTCTGATCTCTATATCACTAAGCAACTTTTCAGTACTTCTGTAACACTTATACTTGAATACTCAAGCCAAGTATGGTCTCCCTATCGTGATATAGATATTTCACGTATTGAATCAGTCTAAAAAAAAATTATTCTTTTCGCTTTATGCAACCTTGCTTAGGCTTATCCTATACGTCTTTCTCCATATGAAACTAGAGTTTCTTTCATTAGTTTTAGCTTCCTCCAGTCACATCGTGTAGTGGCGGATATCATATTCATTCAACAGTTTGTTTGCGGTGATATAAACTCCCCTTCTATTCGCGAAGAAATGAGGTATTGTGAAAATACTAATAATTCGAGGTCGACCCAGCTTTTTAATGTGTCACACCACTCTATAGATTAGGGCAAAATTTGAGCCTATTTCGCTTATATTGAGAAAGACTAACTCAGTTACTAACAGTGGTAGTAACCAATAAGTATTAAGTTTTTCTACCATCTAACATCATTTACTAACATGCTAACCCTTGTAAATAATGGCTTTTCAATTAATTGTATAGTTCACTAAATGAATAACATGGTTGGATGGTTGGATTAAGCAAATGTCTGGTACAATGTCTGCATACAAAGTGAATAACCTTAGAGCCAAAAAATTTAACAAAAGCAATCAGACAACGAACATTAAATAATAGCTTTTTCAATTAATTGTATAGTTCACTAAATGAATAATATGGTTGGATGATTGGATTAAGCAAATGTCTGGTACAAATGTTTGCATACAAAGTGAATAACTTTAGAGCCAAAAAATTTTTAAAACAAAAGCAATCAGACAACGAACATTACCTGGATGAAAAATACAACAATGAGCTTGAAGAGGTTTGAAATATATACAACCAAATAAAAGAACTATTTCTAATGTAAACACAAAACATAAACTTTACTTTATTTATGTCGTTTTTAACAATGTACATACATATTTCAACAAGAAAACATTTAAAATGTGGGGGGTTGCCAGCTCCAAACTCCCACTAGACTAATTATCAAAACCCAACTTTATATTGTATCCAATTCTAAAGTGCATCCTACTTACATTTTTACATACATATTCCAAGAAGAAAACAAAAAGGCAAAATAAATATATGAAAATACTTTTTTTTATTAAAATCGTTATTTCAGTGTCGCATTTGTGTCCTTTGGTGGGACTAAGGTGAGACCTTTCTAACGGTATAATAGCAAATATAGGATGTTTTTAAAAATTTCATGTATAATGATTTTTTTGAAAGTTTGAAATTTTTTTTTTTTTTTTAATTCCTTCTTTTAACTGCAATATCTCAGAACGGTAGTGGCGATTAAGATGAAACAAGATGTGTGTTAACGATAATATTATGCTCTACAATATTGTACAAAATGGTTCCATTCGTACGGAAAAAATATAACGGTTTAATTAAAATAGTATAAAATGTTAGAAAATTTTGTAATACATATTTCGGTCACAAGATGGCGGCATCGGTAATAATGGCATAATATATATTCGGAAACTTGAAGATATAAAGTACCGTTATGTCATCACGCCATCTTAATAACTGGTCACCCCTTTGCAGAAGTTTATCCTAAAATTTTTTCAAATTTAATCCCAGATATAGTACTAAGTATCTATACAAAACAATTAATGAATTAGATATAAACCAATTAATTACAAATTTGAAAAATGCAAATATATTTATAAAATTCTAACCACTAATCTTAAATCAAACTTAATATAAAAGAATAGAGAATATATTCATCAATGCAATACTAGAAATAAAAACAATATTGAAATTCTTAAGGTTAGAACAACAATGAAACAAAAAAGTTGAAGTGCAGTGCTATTAAAATGTTTAACTCATTACCAATAGAAATTAGAAATAGCCAGAAATTGGAAATATTCAATGGAAAACTTAAGAAGCATGTAAAAATTTTTAGAAATTAAAGGTTAAAATAAGTAAAAAAAATATGTAAAATTATCTCAAATTAAATAAAAAAAAAAAAATATTATCTGATACTCTTATAAAAATTATATTGACAGAAATAAATCGAAATTTCTTAAACATAATTTTATACACATTGTAAAATTATCTGAAATTAAATTAAACAAAAAAAAAATTTTCTGCAAAGCTATAACTTCTATTCGCGATTGTGAGTTGTTGCAATATGATCTCAATCAATTTGGTCCATGATCTAAGAACAACAACCTCAAACTAAATGTTAGTAAATGCTTAATTATGACCTCTTCAATGCTAAGAGCTAACTTAACATTCAATTATCATTACGTTCTCAATGGTTAACCTAAAAAAAAACAGATCGTACTTCTGATTTGGGACTGACCCTTCATAGTAGATTAGAGTCACTATAACTCAATAATAAATAAAGAGTCACTAGTCACTTCAAGAGTCACTACAACTCAATAATAAATAAGGCCAACTCAACTCTTGGATTTATTATACGTTGGTCAAAAGAGATTTCTGATCTCTATATCACTAAGCAACTTTTCAGTACTTCTGTAACACTTATACTTGAATACTCAAGCCAAGTATGGTCTCCCTATCGTGATATAGATATTTCACGTATTGAATCAGTCTAAAAAAAATTATTCTTTTCGCTTTATGCAACCTTGCTTAGGCTTATCCTATACGTCTTTCTCCATATGAAACTAGAGTTTCTTTCATTAATTTTAGCTTCCTCCAGTCACATCGTGTAGTGACGGATATCATATTCATTCAACAGTTTGTTTGCGGTGATATAAACTCCCCTTCTATTCGCGAAGAAATGAGGTATTGTGAAAATACTAATAATTCGAGGTCGACCCAGCTTTTTAATGTGTCACACCACTCTATAGATTAGGGCAAAATTTGAGCCTATTTCGCTTATATTGAGAAAGACTAACTCAGTTACTAACAGTGGTAGTAACCAATAAGTATTAAGTTTTTCTACCATCTAACATCATTTACTAACATGCTAACCCTTGTAAATAATGGCTTTTCAATTAATTGTATAGTTCACTAAATGAATAACATGGTTGGATGGTTGGATTAAGCAAATGTCTGGTACAATGTCTGCATACAAAGTGAATAACCTTAGAGCCAAAAAATTTAACAAAAGCAATCAGACAACGAACATTAAATAATAGCTTTTTCAATTAATTGTATAGTTCACTAAATGAATAATATGGTTGGATGATTGGATTAAGCAAATGTCTGGTACAAATGTTTGCATACAAAGTGAATAACTTTAGAGCCAAAAAATTTTTAAAACAAAAGCAATCAGACAACGAACATTACCTGGATGAAAAATACAACAATGAGCTTGAAGAGGTTTGAAATATATACAACCAAATAAAAGAACTATTTCTAATGTAAACACAAAACATAAACTTTACTTTATTTATGTCGTTTTTAACAATGTACATACATATTTCAACAAGAAAACATTTAAAATGTGGGGGGTTGCCAGCTCCAAACTCCCACTAGACTAATTATCAAAACCCAACTTTATATTGTATCCAATTCTAAAGTGCATCCTACTTACATTTTTACATACATATTCCAAGAAGAAAACAAAAAGGCAAAATAAATATATGAAAATACTTTTTTTTATTAAAATCGTTATTTCAGTGTCGCATTTGTGTCCTTTGGTGGGACTAAGGTGAGACCTTTCTAACGGTATAATAGCAAATATAGGATGTTTTTAAAAATTTCATGTATAATGATTTTTTTGAAAGTTTGAAATTTTTTTTTTTTTTTTAATTCCTTCTTTTAACTGCAATATCTCAGAACGGTAGTGGCGATTAAGATGAAACAAGATGTGTGTTAACGATAATATTATGCTCTACAATATTGTACAAAATGGTTCCATTCGTACGGAAAAAATATAACGGTTTAATTAAAATAGTATAAAATGTTAGAAAATTTTGTAATACATATTTCGGTCACAAGATGGCGGCATCGGTAATAATGGCATAATATATATTCGGAAACTTGAAGATATAAAGTACCGTTATGTCATCACGCCATCTTAATAACTGGTCACCCCTTTGCAGAAGTTTATCCTAAAATTTTTTCAAATTTAATCCCAGATATAGTACTAAGTATCTATACAAAACAATTAATGAATTAGATATAAACCAATTAATTACAAATTTGAAAAATGCAAATATATTTATAAAATTCTAACCACTAATCTTAAATCAAACTTAATATAAAAGAATAGAGAATATATTCATCAATGCAATACTAGAAATAAAAACAATATTGAAATTCTTAAGGTTAGAACAACAATGAAACAAAAAAGTTGAAGTGCAGTGCTATTAAAATGTTTAACTCATTACCAATAGAAATTAGAAATAGCCAGAAATTGGAAATATTCAATGGAAAACTTAAGAAGCATGTAAAAATTTTTAGAAATTAAAGGTTAAAATAAGTAAAAAAAATAGTTGCAAGTTTTTATTTATTAGTTTGTAATTGTAGTTTTAATTATATAATTTCTCAAACAAAATTTTATATACATGTAAAATTATCTCAAATTAAATAAAAAAAAAAAAATATTATCTGATACTCTTATAAAAATTATATTGACAGAAATAAATCGAAATTTCTTAAACATAATTTTATACACATTGTAAAATTATCTGAAATTAAATTAAACAAAAAAAAAATTTTCTGCAAAGCTATAACTTCTATTCGCGATTGTGAGTTGTTGCAATATGATCTCAATCAATTTGGTCCATGATCTAAGAACAACAACCTCAAACTAAATGTTAGTAAATGCTTAATTATGACCTCTTCAATGCTAAGAGCTAACTTAACATTCAATTATCATTACGTTCTCAACGGTTAACCTAAAAAAAAACAGATCGTACTTCTGATTTGGGACTGACCCTTCATAGTAGATTAGAGTCACTATAACTCAATAATAAATAAAGAGTCACTAGTCACTTCAAGAGTCACTACAACTCAATAATAAATAAGGCCAACTCAACTCTTGGATTTATTATACGTTGGTCAAAAGAGATTTCTGATCTCTATATCACTAAGCAACTTTTCAGTACTTCTGTAACACTTATACTTGAATACTCAAGCCAAGTATGGTCTCCCTATCGTGATATAGATATTTCACGTATTGAATCAGTCTAAAAAAAAATTATTCTTTTCGCTTTATGCAACCTTGCTTAGGCTTATCCTATACGTCTTTCTCCATATGAAACTAGGGTTTCTTTCATTAATTTTAGCTTCCTCCAGTCACATCGTGTAGTGGCGGATATCATATTCATTCAACAGTTTGTTTGCGGTGATATAAACTCCCCTTCTATTCGCGAAGAAATGAGGTATTGTGAAAATACTAATAATTCGAGGTCGACCCAGCTTTTTAATGTGTCACACCACTCTATAGATTAGGGCAAAATTTGAGCCTATTTCGCTTATATTGAGAAAGACTAACTCAGTTACTAACAGTGGTAGTAACCAATAAGTATTAAGTTTTTCTACCATCTAACATCATTTACTAACATGCTAACCCTTGTAAATAATGGCTTTTCAATTAATTGTATAGTTCACTAAATGAATAACATGGTTGGATGGTTGGATTAAGCAAATGTCTGGTACAATGTCTGCATACAAAGTGAATAACCTTAGAGCCAAAAAATTTAACAAAAGCAATCAGACAACGAACATTAAATAATAGCTTTTTCAATTAATTGTATAGTTCACTAAATGAATAATATGGTTGGATGATTGGATTAAGCAAATGTCTGGTACAAATGTTTGCATACAAAGTGAATACCTTTAGAGCCAAAAAATTTTTAATACAAAAGCAATCAGACAACGAACATTACCTGGATGAAAAATACAACAATGAGCTTGAAGAGGTTTGAAATATATACAACCAAATAAAAGAACTATTTCTAATGTAAACACAAAACATAAACTTTACTTTATTTATGTCGTTTTTAACAATAAATACAATTTTAAAAAGAGGCTTTTTCACCTAGTTAAAAATATTTCCCAATGAAATTTTACTTTATTGCATTGAAGTTCATTGCATCTCTATCACAAGCTGTTCAAATTTAATTTTAAAAACTGTATTATTTTTTTGCCAATGTTATCTATGTTTTCTCGAAGATAATTATTTTTTGTTTAATTTTTAGAAGATAATTTATTTTTCTATGTTTAATTTTATTATCTTTATCGATTTATTTATCTTCGGCACCACGACTGCTAGAGTTATCAAAATCGAAATCGAAACTCTCAAAACAGCAAATATTTTCACAACAACTCCTGTTGCCATGTTTGTTACTAAGATTTTTTTGTCGATATTCAATTGCTTTATCGTTATTCTTTGCTACAGCTTTGGGAGTTTCGCTTTCTGGATAGTTTCGTTTTCTATCTTCGTTTTCATCAGAATCTAAATTTTCTAATACTTCACGAAAGTTTTTGTTTCTATAATGTGTAAATGTATTTTCTTCGTTCAAATTTTTAACAACATTTTTAAAATTGTTTGTGTTTTTAAAATTTACAATTCGTAATGGTGATTTGTTAATGTCAGTGTTGAAATTGTGTTTGATTCATTTGCAACTTTATTAAATTTTAACTAAATAACTTTGTGTTGAGGAGTTTGCTATGAAATTTAGATTCATAATTTTGCTATTACTAAGGTTAAGATTATCAAGCGGGTTTTTCAACGAACATCATCAATTTTAGTGAGTCAAACATTTCCATGCAAATTAGTAACCTATTCAATTATAAGAAGTGGTACAAAAGACTGCATCTGCTGGTAAAAAACTTTGAGTTTTTTTTATTCTTAAATTAAAAAATTATTCAATGGCAAAATTTTGCAAAATATTCTTTAAAGAAAACTACAAAATTTTTTCCAGTATTTTATGACTCTCTAAGGCATATTGAAATTTCTCCTTCATTTGTAACATATAGGAATGTAGACTCAAATATATCAGTTTCGAATCAAAATTATATAGTATAAATTTTATTACATTTATTAAATAAAAAAAATAATAATATAGAGAAATTTCCTTGATATAATAATTTCAATATTATCTCTCCAATCAAGAATCTCCAGTTCTACTTGGATTTTTGAAAAATAATTTCAGAAAATTTTATCGTAATAAATATATCTATAATATGTTTCTTGTTTGAATACCAGCTTAAAAAATAATTAAAAATTTATTATAAAATCTCTATTATTTTAAGTCAAAAGACATTTTTGTAAACGAATTAACAAGTTTATTGAACAATATCTCATTACGAACTAGGCACCTTGCTGATAGTAGTCAAATCAATAATAATAACAATTATCAAAATTCAATAATGAATCCAAATCCAGGAGAAAATGACCCTCATCTCCTTACTCTCAGTATTGACCTCCTAAAGTATATAGGGAAGTTACCCGACTTTTATGGAGATTTCAGGGAACTACAAAACTTCACAAATCTTATAGACAAAATACATCCGTTATTTACAATCTTATAAACAAAATACATCCGATAATTTAAACCACAGTATCTTCTCAAACTATACAATAAAATATAAAATAAAAGGAACGGCAAGGGAAGTCGTGGAAATAAATAACCACGTAACAGGTTAATTAGAAATAAAAAAAATACTAATCAAAAATTTCGGGGATCGTACCAGTTTCGAAAAACTTTTCGACGAGTTACGTAGTAAACAATTCAGAACAAGTTGCATAGAATTTTAAATTGAAATAAAAATTGCTTTAAGAAGGCTCAAAAGACAAAACTCTTACTTGGAGATGATCTCCACGTGGCAGAACAAGCAATAAATAACAATAAAAACTCAGGATTGAATATTTTCAAAAATAAGACACTAGAGCCAATGAGATCTATCCTATATTGCAGAAAACCGAAAACGTTAGAAGAAGCAATGGATATATTAAAAATAATAGAAATATAAATAACAATAGTAATAGGAATAACCAATCAAACCAACCAAAGAAATTATCAAATAACAGCAAAAGTAGGTCCAACAATTATAGTTATAACAATAATAGACCCAGTAACTATAATTACAATAATAATAATAATAACTACAATAATTTACGTAATAGAATCTCTGCCTACTCATATCAAGGAAAGGAAACCAAAATCCAAGTCAACAGGTACAACATCCACAAGCAACAACTCCACCTCAAAACCCCTATAAAAATAACGTATACTCTCCCGATCCACTATCAGAACCGATGGATATTAATATTAATAGAGCCCAACAAAATAAAGAATCCCCACAAGCACATAATTTTCACTTAGTAGCCTCGACTATAAGCTTTCCTATATAATAGTTAGCAGTAATACAAGTCCTTTAAAATCTATTATAGATTCGCGAGCTACTCCTTCTATAATAAATCTCAATCTCTGCCAACCAAAATATTTTGAAAATAGTAACATCTTCTTAAAAACAATCCAACAAAAGGTTCAAATAACTCAGAAAGCTTTATCCCATTATTTAATGAGCTCGGTAGCTCAGCAACAAAAGTTGAATTTTACGTATTTCCCTTCCATGAAATATACGATGGTATAATAGAGAACAATATATTAATATCTTAAGGCAAAAATATATTACGAAAAAGAAATTATAATAATAATATAATAACAAAATAAAATTACTTTTTTCTGATGAACAAAAAATGTTCAGCTATAAAATAGAAACGGAAGGATATTACAAATTACCTATACCAGTCCAACAAAGAGAAATCCTAGCTTATCTAAAGGAGCAGAAGTTCATAGATGGCACTCTGACCCTTTCTGAGGACATTTATGTTGTTGAAAACTATAAAGTAGAAGCCAATTTTAATTTTCATAATAATAATGGCTATTTTATCAATATAAAACATATAAAATCCCAAATAGTAAATTCCGAAAATTTTAATATAATCGAAGAACTTGAACACAAAAATATATTTAACCAAATAAGAATTGAATATCTAAATAGCCAATAAGTTCAAGCACTGTATAAAATTATTAAAAAATTCTCAAAAAACCTTTACCAAGAAGATTCAGATTTATCTTTTACAAATGTTATAAAACATGAAATTCGTAGAGTAAAAGATGTCCCAATCTTTACAAGATCATACCGGTACCCACATATTCATAAAGAAGAAGTACCAAACCAAATCCCAAATATGTTAGTAAAAAGTATCATAAAACACAGTAGCTCACCCTACTCAGCCCCTGTGTGGATAGTTCCGAAAAAGGAGGACACCAGCGGAAAGGCTAATTAACGACTCGTAATCGACTATCATGAACTAAATGAAGTTACGATAGATGATAGATGTTCCCACTTTAGAAAAAATAAAACCAAATCCTAAGAACCGCCCTTCAGAACGAAAACTCAAAAACTGGGAAAGTCAGAGTGGTGAAATTAATAAAAATATTTTTGGATCTATTTGTAGGTTCACTATTGGTAAGATCCGATCAAAACGTTGGGTAGCTCTAGCAAAATTAACTTTTCTAGCTTATTCATACAAAAATGGAAATTTTTCAGTACAACAACTTAATTTCACAATATTATTGTGCATATTTATGTATCAAACATTTGCTTAAACCAAGCATCAGTTATGTTGTTCATATAGTTAACTATCACAATTAACTGAAAAATTCATCATTTACAAGGCTTAGTATATTAGTATAGTATGTTATTAAATGATGATACTTAGATATTTAATTGGTAATTAATTGGTAACCACTGTTAGTAACTACTAATTAATGTTAGTAATGATGTTAATGGTAAAAAGAAACAAGAAAAAAACAAAGAAACTAACATGCAAGTTAGATTAAAAATGACATACTACGAGAATTAACCATGCTCGTGTAAAGTCTGGCTCTCACTGTTAATTTGTTAACGCTAATATCGAAGAGCTCAGACCTTCACTTAGTGTCTCTTAACATACGCCAAATAGGCTCAAATTTTCCATAGTCTGTAGAATGGTGTGACACATTAAAACGCTCAACCGCTATAGCTTCATATGGAAGAAGACGTATAGGATCAGCCCGAGCAAGGTTGCGTAAAGCAAAACGAAGAAATCTTTCTTGGACCGATTCAATACGTGAAATATCTATACCACGATATGGAGTACATACATGGCTCGAGTATGCAAGTATAAGTCTTACATAAGTAGTAAAAAATTGCGTAGTGATATAGGGATCAGAAAACTCTTTTGACCAACGCATAATAAATCCAAGAGTTAGGTTTATTTATTATGGAGTTGTAGTGACTCTTGAAATCTAACCTACTATGAAGGATCACTGCCGAATCAGAAGTACGATATGTTCTTTTAATTAGTCAATCGTGTAATCATAATTGATTTTTAAGTTAGCTCGTAACCTTGTAAAGCTCATAATTAGGCATTTGCTAATATTTAGTTTGAGATTGTTGTTTCTGCACCATGATCTAAATTGGTTGAGATCATATTGCAACAACTCACAATCACGAATGGAAGTTATAGTTTTGCAGATTTTAGTATCATCAGCGAAACTAAGAAGACGTGAGTGGGATAAACATAGGGGACTGTAATAGGCCGACACTACGAAAAATAAAGGTCCTAGATAGCCGTCTTGTGACACTTCTGAATATGCAACGTAAGTTGCAGAAATGGTAGATCTAAAAAGGACCTGGTATGACTTATATGCCAAATAAGACGATAACCATTTAAGGCTATGACTTGAAAATCCTACTGCTTTATGCTTTTCAAGGATAATTTTATAGGGAATTAGATCAAAGGTCTTACTGATATCTGTGAATACCACATTCACTTGTTTTTTAGTTTCCATTGTATTCAAAATATCAGAGACGAATTCAGTCATATTAGTAACTGTGGATCTACCCTTTTGGAAACCATATTGTTCTGGTGAAATAAATGGTTGACAATAATCAACAAAGTACAAGCACATTATTTTTCCAAATAATTTGGGAATAGTTGACAGTTTAGCAATGGGTCTATAATCGCTTACATCGCAACGAGCCCCTTTCTTATGTATGAGGTTAATAAATTAAAGTTTCCAGAGCTTAGGGAAAAAGCCACATTGAATTGACAAATTGAATAATTTGCAAATGGGACCTACCAAATTTTGGGCACAAAATTTTAATATTATTGATGGAACTTCGTCGGGGCCGTACGTGAAGTCATCTTTTACAGCTAAGAGGTGAGGCATTACGTTATCTTCAGTTAATACAATGGTTTTAATGTCAAAATTTGAAAGAGATGGAGGAACTAGGTTATCCAAATATGACTGATTTGGCTCAAAAACCCCGTTCTGGTAAGTACTGGAGAAGAATGTGGCAAAAAAGTTGGAAACAATCTGCGAATTATCTGATGTTGTTTCTTCGTAACGCACAGCCGATGGGTAACCATCAGTCCTACATTTACTATTAACAAAATCATAAAAACGTCGCGGATTGGAATAAAATTGTGATTTAATTCTGTCAACATAATTTTTATATAAAGTACCGGATAGAATTTTGAATCTATTATAGATATCAAGAAAGGTGTTATAATGGGCAATGGAATTAGTTTCCATATATTTCTTCCATGAAAAATTTCGTTTGTTCCTCTGAGGACGCAATTCTTTAACTGATCATGGCGCTGACTAGTTAGCGTATTCATGAGATTTTGTAGGAATTGCTAACAGAAAACATGTTGTTAGCATCTCATAAAACCGTTTAAGGCTGATGTTCATATTTGATGAAGAAAAAAATTATTCCACATTGAGGAAGGAGTGAGGGTTCATTGGAGGAGTTAACATTAAGAAATATATCTACCGGAGGGTAATAGTCGTCTATATTAGTGAAAGTTAATTCTCTGGAGGATGCCCAACAGTTGTCATGATCTGAAGAAAAGACAAGATCTAATTGTCTGCCTAATTGTCTAATGCCTAATCTGCCTAATTGTATGTTAAGTTGTTTGTGACAGAAAAAATTTGTTGTAGATCAAGGCTGTTTAAGCCATCAATAAAAATTGATTCAAAGTTCAGTAAAATATTATCTGCAATCAAGAAATTATTGGTATCAGACCATAACCACCTAACGTTGATTGAAATCACATAGAACTAGAAGACTATCAAAAGTAGCAAGTTTACGGTAAATATTGTTTAGCGAAATAGTGAGCTCATTATAACTCTCAATTTTGTTAGAATTACTTGGTGAAATGCACACAAGTATAATGAATAAATTAGCATTTAAGTGCTTAAAGGAAATTTGGACACAAATCATTTCAATTCATTTCAATAGATCAGAATCGACTACACTGCTCAAAAGCGCCGTTTTGACAGCTAATAAAACTCCATCGCCGTGTTGCCCAAAAGAACCAAATATTTTTATCAGTACGATAGACTAGACTTTAACTTGTTAAGTAATATGAAACCCTATGCATATCAAACAACATGGATAATAAAAAGCATACTGTTTGCTTATTTCTAGACTTGCAGAAAACATTTGACTGTGTTGATCATAATATTCTTCTTTTTAAGTTGTCCCAATTACAATTTAACGAGATTCAATTCAATGTTTTTAGGTCGTATTTACACAACAGAAAACAACAAACAGGTTGTAACAACACCAATATACAATATATAAAAAAAAGGAGTACCTCAGAAATCAATTCTCGGTCCTGATTTGTATTATTGAGGAGTGGATTCTTAAAAACGAAATATGTTTAAATATAAAGAAAACCAAAGTACTACTCTTTGAGAACAAAACCTTTAATTTTACTAGTATCAATTTTATAAACAATCACATCAGTAGATAAAAGCTTTAATTATTTAGGACTGATAATATAAAATAAGCTTAAATGGCAAGATTATATAGATTACATGTTTTTTTTCTTTATTAAATGTCAATAAATAAGTAATGTTATAATATTAAATTTAAGTACAATTTTTATTGAGACCAAAGCAGAGTGCTGTGTGGTTGTATTAAGTTATAAGATTCAATTATATAATAATTATAATAATTCAATATAGTATAATAATATAGTATAATAATTCAATTTAAAAAGAAAAAAAATGTCAAAAAGTTAAATATAAAACAAACAAATTTAATAATTAAATTAACAATTAATTAAATTATCTTTTTCCAATTAAATTTTGAATATAGTTCTTTTTTTTATTATGTTTTCATTACAAGATTTGCAAGTATGTTCTCCTTACTTATGTTACATTAATTTGTTAGTTAGTATTATCTGTTAGCGACTTACTATTATTACATTTTAATTAGAAAGTAAGGTTAGTCTAATTTTAAATTTAAATACTTTAAGCTCTGTAATCAACTTCATTTCTTCTTATACCTTGTTGTGAGCTTTCAGGCATTGTTTAAACAATTGCTTTTTTGTTTATTTATTCTAAAAAGTGAGAGGTAAAAGTTTGATTTGTTTCGAGTATTGTAGCTGTGTATGTCTAGATTTCTATTTAACACAAAATTATGTTTAATTTGGTTGTTAATAATTTTGAAGGCAGTAACAATTTGTTGATTATTGTCAACCATTTATTTCACAAGAACATCATTGTTTCCAAAAGAGGAGATCCACAGTTACTAATATGACTGAATTCGTCTCTGATATTTTAACTACTATGGAAACTGAAATACAAGCAGATGTGATATTTAATTAGTATAGTATGTTATTAAATGATGATACTTAGATATTTAATTGGTAATTAATTGCTAACTACTGTTAGTAACTACTAATTAATGTTAGTAATGATGTTAAAGGTAAAAAGAAACAAGAAAAAAACAAAGAAACTAACATGCAAGTTAGATTAAAAATGACATACTACGAGAATTAACCATGCTCGTGTAAAGTCTGGCTCTCACTGTTAATTTGTTAATGCTAATATCGAAGAGCTCAGACCTTCAGTTAGTGTCTCTTAACATACGCCAAATAGGCTCAAATTTTCCATAGTCTCTAGAATGGTGTGACACATTAAAAAGCTCAACCGATCTCAAATTATTCAGATTTTCTCTAAACCTCATTTGTTCGCGAATAGAGGGGGAGTTGATATCATCGCGAACAATCTGCTGAACGAATATGATATCCGCCCTAAACAGCGTGACTGTAGGGAGTTCAAATTAATTCAAGAAAGTATAGCTTCATAGAAGAAGACGCATAGGATCGGCCCGAACAAGGTTGCGTAAAGCGAAACGAAGAAATCTTTCTTGGACCGATTCAATACGTGAAATATCTATATCCCGATATGGAGACCATACATGGCTCGAGTATGCAAGTATAGGTCTTACATAAGTAGTAAAAAATTGCGTAGTGATATAGGGATCAGAAAACTCTTTTGACCAACGCATAATAAATCCAAGAGTTGAGTTAGTTTTATTTATTATGGAATTGTCGTGACTCTTGAAATCTAACCTACTATGAAGGATCACTGCCAAATCAGAAATACGATCTGTTCTTTTAATAAGTTGATCGTGTAATCATAATTGATTTTTAAGTTAACTCGTAACCTTGAAAAGCTCATAATTAGGCATTTGCTAATATTTAGTTTGAGATTGTTGTTTCTGCACCATGATCTAAATTGGTTGAGATCATATTGCAACAACTCACAATCACGAATGGAAGTTATAGTTTTGCAGATTTTAGTATCATCAGCGAAACTAAGAAGACGTGAGTGGGATAAACATAGGGGACTGTAATAAGCCGACACTACGAAAAATAAAGGACCTAGATAGCTGTCTTGTGACACTCCTGAATTTGCAACGTAAGTTGCAGAAATGGTAGATCTAAAAAGGACCTGGTATAACTTATATGCCAAATAAGACGATAACCATTTAAGGCTATGACTTGAAAATCCTACTGCTTTATGCTTTTCAAGGATAATTTTATAGGGAATTAGATCAAAGGTCTTACTGATATCTGTGAATACCACATTAACTTGTTTTTTTAGTTTCCATTGTATTCAAAATATCAGAGACGAATTCAGTCATATTAGTAACTGTGGATCTACCCTTTTGGAAACCATATTGTTCTGGTGGAATAAATGGTTGACAATAATCAACAAAGTACGAGCACATTACTTTTTCAAATAATTTGGAAATAGTTGACAGTTTAGCAATGGGTCTATAATTGCTTACATCGCAACGAGCCCCTTTCTTATGTATGAGGTTAATAAATGAAAGTTTCCAGAGCTTAGGGAAAAAGCCACATTGAATTGACAAATTGAATAATTTGCAAATGGGACCTACCAAATTTTGGGCACAAAATTTTAATATTATTGATGGAACTTCGTCGGGGCCGTACGTGAAGTCATCTTTTACAGCTAAGAGGTGAGGTATTAAGTTATCTTCAGTTAATACAATGGTTTTAATGTGAAAATTTGAAAGAGATGGAGGAACTAGGTTATCCAAATATGACTGATTTGGCTCAAAAACCCCGTTCTGGTAAGTACTGGAGAAGAACGTGGCAAAAAAGTTGGAAACAATCTGCGAATTATCTGACGTAACCATCAGTCCTACATTTACTATTAACAAAATCATAAAAACATCGCGGATTGGAATAAAATTGTGATTTAATTCTGTCAACATAATTTTTATATAAAGTACCGGATAGAATTTTGAATCTATTATAGATATCAAGAAAGGTGTTATAATGGGCAATGGAATTAGTTTCCATATATTTCTTCCATGAAAAATTTCGTTTGTTCCTCTGAGGACGCAATTCTTTAACTGATCATGGCGCTGACTAGTTAGCGTATTCATGAGATTTTGTAGGAATTGCTAACAGAAAACATGTTGTTAGCATCTCATAAAACCGTTTAAGGCTGATGTTCAGATTTGATGAAGAAAAAAATTATTCCACATTGAGGAAGGAGTGAGGGTTCATTGGAGGAGTTAACATTAAGAAATATATCTACCGGAGGGTGATAGTCGTCTATATTAGTGAAAGTTAATTCACTGGAGGATGCCCAACAGTTGTCATGATCTGAAGAAAAGACAAGATCTAATTGCCTGCCTAATTGTCTAATGCCTAATCTGCCTAATTGTCTGTTAAGTTGTTTGTGACAGAAAAAATTTGTTGTAGATCAAGGCTGTTTAAGCCATCAATAAAAATTGATTCAAAGTTCAGTAAAATATTATCTGCAATCAAGAAATTATTGGTATCAGACCATAACCACCTAACGTTGATTGAAATCACATAGAACTAGAAGACTATCAAAAGTAGCAAGTTTACGGTAAATATTGTTTAGCGAAATAGTGAGCTCATTATAACTCTCAATTTTGTTAGAATTACTTGGTGAAATGCACACAAGTATAATGAATAAATTAGCATTTAAGTGCTTAAAGGAAATTTGGACACAAATCATTTCAATTCATTTCAATAGATCAGAATCGACTACACTGCTCAAAAGCGCCGTTTTGACAGCTAATAAAACTCCATCGCCGCGTTGGCCAAAAGAACCAAATATTTTTATCAGTACGATAGACTAGACTTTAACTTGTTAAGTAATATGAAACCCTATGCATATCAAAGAACATGGATAATAAAAAGCATACTGTTTGCTTATTTCTAGACTTGCAAAAAACATTTGACTATGTTGATCATAATATTCTTCTTTTTAAGTTGTCCCAATTGCAATTTAACGATATTCAATTCAATGTTTTTAGGTCGTATTTACACAACAGAAAACAACAAACAGGTTGTAACAACACCTACAGTAATATACAATATATAAAAAAAAGGAGTACCTCAGAAATCAATTATCGGTCCTGATTTGTATTATTGAGGAGTGGATTCTTAAAAACGAAATGTGTTTAAATATAAAGAAAACCAAAGTACTACTCTTTAAGAACAAAACCTTTAATTTTACTAGTATCAATTTTATAAACAGCCACATCAGTAGATAAAAGCTTTAATTATTTAGGACTGATAATATAAAATAAGCTTAAATGGCAAGATTATATAGATTACATGTTTTTTTTCTTTATTAAATGTCAATAAATAAGTAATGTTATAATATTAAATTTAAGTACAATTTTTATTGAGACCAAAGCAGAGTGTGATGTGTGGTTCTATTAAGTTATAAAATTTAATAATTCAATTTAAAAAGAAAAAAAATGTCAAAAAGTTAAATATAAAACAAACAAATTTAATAATTAAATTAACAATTAATTAAATTATCTTTTTCCAATTAAATTTTGAATATAGCACTTTTTTTTTATTATTTTTTCATTACAAGATTTGCAAGTATGTTCTCCTTACTTATGTTACATTAATTTGTTAGTTAATTAGTATTATCTGTTAGCGACTTACTATTATTACATTTTAATTAGAAAGTAAGGTTAGTCTAATTTTAAATTTAAATACTTTAAGATCTGTAATCAACTTCATTTCTTCTGGTACCTTGTTATGAGCTTTCAGACATTGTTTAAACAATTGCTTTTTTGTTTATTTGTTCTAAAAAGTGAGAGGTAAAAATTTGATTTGTTTCGAGTATTGTAGCTGTATGTATGTATGTATAGATTTCTATTTAAGACATAATTATGTTTAATTTGGTTGTTAATAATTTTGAAGGCAGTTTTAAGTAGTGATGTGCACTATCGAATAAATATATACTATCGGTATATTCGATAGTATATATTAATATACTTTTATAATATATATTATAATATAAATATATAATTATAGTATATTCGATAGTTGAAAATAAATTCATTTATTCTATAGTTTTCTTAAAAACTATTCATTCAGATTCACACAAAAAAAATTCTTTAAAGCAAAATGATAGAAAAATATTTTTAAGTTGGTAAAGTAATTCCATGTATATACTGCATGTGTATATACATACATGTGTATAAATGTGTATACATATGTATGTTTCAGAACTTGGAAAAGAGTGTAATACAAAATGTTCTCTGAGAAATTTACATTTAGTTTAAACGGGATAAAGTAGTTTAGTAATTTAATGCTTTATTTGTAGTAGTAGTAGTAACAAATAGTAGTAGTAGTAGTAATAAATTTATTCGAATAGGTTTAAAAAGCAGTCAGTTTGAATAAAACTAAATAGATACTAATATAGACTAAAACTATTCGAATGAATTTATATGTAGTAGTAATAAATTTATTCGAATAGTTTTAAAAATTACTCAGTTTGAATAAGACTAAATAGGTACTAATAGTTTAAAAATATTCGAATGAATTTATATGGAGTAGTAATAAATTTATTCGAATAGTTTTAAAAAAATATTCAGTTTGAATAAGACTAAATAGGTACTAATAGTTTAAAACTAATCGAATGAATTTGTGTGTAGTAGTAATAAATTTATTCGAATAGTTTTAAAAACTATTCAGTTTGAATAAAACTAAATAGGTACTAAAAGAGATTAAAACTATTCGAATGAATTTATATGAGGTAGTAATAAATTTATTCGAATAGTTTTAAAAATTGTTCAGTTTGAATAAGACTAAATAGGTACTAACAGAGCCTAAAACTTTTCGAATGAATTTATATGTAGTAGAAATCAAATTCTTCCAATAGTTTTAAAAACTATTCAGTTTGAATAAGACTAAATAGGTACTAATAGTTTAAAAATATTCGAATGAATTTAGGTGTAGTAGTAATAAATTTAGTCGAATAGTTTTAAAAATTGTTCAGTTTGAATAAGACTAAATAGGTACTAACAGAGCCTAAAACTTTTCGAATGAATTTATATCTAGTAGAAATCAATTTATTCCAATAGTTTTAAAAACTATTCAGTTTGAATAAGACTAAATAGGTACTAATAGTTTAAAAATATTCGAATGAATTTAGGTGATGTAGTAATCAATTTATTCGAATAGTTTTAAAAACTATTCAGTTTGAATAAAACTAAATAGGTACTAAAAGAGATTAAAACTATTCGAATGAATTTATATGAGGTAGTAATAAATTTATTCGAATAGTTTTAAAAAAATATTCAGTTTGAATAAGACTAAATAGGTACTAGTAGTAGTTTAAAAATATTGGAATGAATTTACATGGTCGGTTGGTTGGTTGGTGTGTGTAGCTGGCCAACGCCGCTCCTGGCAATGACCCCAATTAGCGCGTTAGCACCGTTTTGCTACCACTTCCGTGACCACATGGCTTATAATAGGGCTATATTAGTTTAATTTTAGATCTATTTCGTTGCGTTAAGAAACCTTGCCATTTCTGTAGGTTGCTTAACCGCTAGATCACTAAGATCGTTGAATTCACGGCTACCCAGAATTGCTATTCTGGCCCTCGCCAGCGCTAGGCATTTATAGGTGAAGTGTGTAATGGATTCTTTCTCATTCTGTTCACCACAGCTGCGGCATGATGAATTGAATGGGATACCTATTCTGGCAGCATGTTCACCAATTGGCCAGTGGCCCGTGAACACACATATTGTTCTGGCTATGTTCCGTCGGGATAGCTTCAATAGATTTTCGGTTCTTTTTTGATCATACGATGGCCAGACTTTCCTGGCCGTACAACATGTGGCTAGTTCGTTCCACCTTCTATTTGCTAAGAACAAAAAGTGGAGGAAGATATCTCTCTTAACGCTGTTTAGCGGGGGCTCTACCTGCTCCGCCAATGAAGCATTTAGGCTGGAACCCCTCCTTGCTAACTCATCAGCATGTTCATTTCCTACGATGTTCCTATGTCCCGGAACCCACCGTAATGTAACATTGAATTGATTACTTACATTCTTAAGCTCGTCAAAGCATTTTCTGACGAGCTTAGATGTTATTATTGCAGAGTTGAGAGCCGCAATTGCTGCTTGGCTGTCCGTAACTATTGCAATGCTTTTTCCCAGAGAAGAATTGTTCCCTAGTATTTGGCATGCTTTCAAGGTTCCTAGCATTTCAGCTTGAAATACACTCGCTTTATCTGGCAGACGGAAAGCATGTTCTATTTTTAGTGATTCTGAACAGACACCCGCACCAACACCAAACTCCATCTTTGAACCATCAGTGAAGAGTGCGGTGTCAATTTCTCCCAAGGGGTTTTTCTGTTTCCATTCCCTTCTTGATGGAATCTTGACTTTAAAGTTCTTGGTAATTTCCAAACTTGGCATTACGTAGTCTGTGGAATCTGGCAGATCATGATATATCGAGCTTAGAATACTGCTGTGTCCATAGGGTTTTGCACGCCAGTATCCATTCTCTCGAAGTCTGATTGCACTACAACAGGCTAGAGATTTAATATGAATGTCAGTCGGGAGAAGGTATAGAAGTACATCCAGTGCATTACTTGGCGTTGATCTTAACGCACCCGTAATACTTACACATGCACCCCTCTGTACTCTACCAAGCTTGGTTCGAATATACTCCTTCTCCAGCGCTGGCCATCACACTAGTGACCCGTAGGTAAGGATGGTGCGTACTATAGCTGTGTACATCCATAAAGCCATTCTTGGCTTTAAACCCCATTTTTTACCTAAAATTTTCCTACAAGAATACAGGGCTACAAAGGCCTTTCTGGCTCTTTCTTCGGTATTAGCTTTCCATTTCAATTTTGGGTCAAGTACCACTCCTAGGTATTTAACATTCGAGGCTAGATTCAGATACACACCATCCAATTTTGGCTTAGTGAATTCCGGAATCTTGGTTCTGGTTGTAAATCGCATTAGTTCTGTTTTACTCGGATTGATACGTAGGCCACAACCCATCCACCAACCCTGGCTAAAGCTCTTTCCATAATTCCACTGATTATATCAAGATACTTCTCAGACACTAATACTGCTAGATCATCTGCATATGCGATGGCTTTGATTCCCTCATCCCGAAGGTCTTTAAGAATTCTGTTCATTACTGAAAGCCACAGTAGTGGTGATAGCACCCCACCCTGGGGTGTACCCCTGCTTTCTCTTCTAGTAATCTTATGGTTGCCGAGTTCCGACTGAATCTCTCTTGATTGCAACATATTAATGATCCACTGTCTAAGGGCATTTTCTACCCCTAGATCTTCCAGTGAATCCTGTATAGCCGATACATGAATATTGTTGAAGGCACCTTCTATGTCTAGAAAGGTGGCTAACGTATATTCTTTGTATTGTATCGATTGCTCAACGCTCCGTACTAATTCACTTAGTGCTGTCTCGGTTGACTTGCCTTTACAGTAAGCATGTTGATACTTACATAGTGGAGTACTCTCTAGTACTCTTCGAAGTTCTAACTCTAGTGTTCTTTCGAGAGTTTTCAGTAAGAAGGATGATACACTTATCGGTCTAAAGTCCTTAGCGGTTTCATGACCTCTTTTTCCAACCTTTGGTATAAAGACCACCTTCACCCACCTCCATAGCAGAGGAATATGGCCTAGCAAGAGGCTACTTTTGAATAGTTTCGTGATTAGGGGAACCACAAGTTCCTTAATTTCTTGAAGCATTTTGGAAAAATACCATCCAAACGTACAGCTTTGTATGGAGAAAAATTATCAATTGCCCAGGCAACCTTTCCCTCCGTTATAACTGAGTTGACCCATTCATCAAGGCCTCTTCGGACGTTTGTGTCAACCGCTTGGTTGATCACATGAGCGTCCTTTGTGCACCCTGGAAAATGAGTACGCACTAAAAGATCTAGCATTTCAGCGGTTGAGTCAGTCCATGTTCCTTCCACCGTTCTAAGGAGGGATGGATTGGAATGTTCTTTGGATAAAACTCTATTAAGTCTAGCTGAGTCCCTAGTTTTCTCTATGTATTCACAATAATCGTTCCATGACCGTGTCTTGGCCAATCGGATTTCTCTCTTATATTTCCTAAGTTGGTCCTTGTAGAGTTGCCAATTATTCTGTTTATAGCAGATGTTATAGGCATCTCTAGTCTCCTTCCTTAGGTTAGTTAAATCCTCGTTCCACCAAACCGAAAATGTTTTTTTGCTACGTTTGACACAGGACATGACACCTTAAATGAGACCATGACCTTTGTAAACATGTCAGTCCTCTTTTCTAACTCATTCTTATTCACAATATCTGAGTTAGCTACTACCAAAAGTTTTTGTGTTGCTATCTTTCTGAACTTTCTCCAGTTAGTAGCTCTAGGATTTCTATAAGGCTGGGAATTTTCAGGCTTATGATTGACATTGAAGAGTATCCAGCTGTGATCCGAAAAAGATCTCTTCTCCGATACTCTCCATTTTTCTATTTCTAGGGCTTCATCGGTACCTATACATGTAATATCTATCACATCCGCCCAGCCCGAAAAACTATCCGAGCTTGGGAATGTGAATGTGGGGATACTTCCCCTGTTGCATATATTAAGGTTAGCGTTTAGAATAAAATCGAACAATGACTCACCTCGTTCATTTGTTTGAGCTTCCCCATATGGTATGCCGAGCATTAGCATCGCAGCCCACAATCAGCTTGCCACCTGTGGCACTTACCAACTGCTGAAAGCGGGGGAGTGGAGCGAGTTTATCATGTGGCATGTACACAGAACTTATGTACATGCTCACATCGTTTTTCATCTCCAGTTTGACAACTGTCAAATCTTCGTAACTGAAATTAGAACAGAGATGTGCATTGATGGTTTTTTTTTACCAGAATACAAGTTCTTGGCTTACCTTTTTCTAAACCTACATTCTTGTAGAATAGATTGTAGTTACCGTTGTTTAACCCCCTGATCCTGGAGGCGTTAATCCATGGCTCCTGAATGAGGGCTATGTCGATTATCCGAGGCACACTTTGAGTGCTTTAGATTAATCTGCACCACCCGCATCGTTTGTTCCGCTGGCTGCTTCTGCTGCAGACCCTTTGTCGACTGACATTTCTTCTAGCAGCCCATTCACCTCGTCAAGGTAGTCTACGTCTGGACTACCTGACTTAAATATTTTCAGTTTGGTATGACATATACCAAACCTTAGCTTGTTCCCCAGCTTCTCCAGGGGTTCGAGACTCTCTTCGCTGATAAGAAGGAGAAAGGATATACTGTTCTTCAACAGTTCTTCGGATGATTTCTCCTTCACTATCACCGACCAGTTCCCCATTGGAACCGTCGGGTTATGGATTCGGAGGCACTCGAGAAGATTTTTCCCCGCTTATCACCATCCTAGGCAACCAGAAGCGGGCTCTAGGACGTCTTGGGATTTCGCTAGCTGGGATTAGGCCAATTTTGGCTTCCTCCCAAGCATTGCCTAGCTTAGCGATGCTGCTGCTAAAGAAATCCAAAGATAACTGATCCTCGCATCGGATTACCCTGTAGCCCCTGACTACTTCGGATGAATCAAAGCACGGAAGAGTCCCTCCAGCCCCTCCTAGAATGTGCTCATTCACCATTTCGGACAACCTCACCTCAAGTTTAACCCACAGATCGCTTGATACTTTACGATCTGTGGCTTTTTCGTTGACAACTGACACATAAACTATCTTTTACAATGTCATTGTAATTTTTATGTGCTGCAGCTTTCGAACTGCTGTGGAGACTCGTTCTCGACACCTTAGTTCTCTCTGAACCCAGACTGGGTACATCTTTCGACCTATTTCTTTTCGAGGACGAGTCTTTACCTGAGTTGCGCGACTCACACGCTCGCACAACCTAGCTGTATTGCTTTTTGTCCTCTAGATCCCTTTCGTGAACAACACCTTTGGCTTCATTCTGGGCCATCTTGCCCAATATGAATTTAGCCTTCTGGTATTGTTTCCTGAAAGCGGATCCGAGGCCTCTATTTATTTTGCTCGTTGTAGTGGGAGTACCGCTCTTAGTACTTCCACTACCACTAACCCCTGATCGTTTTGGAGCACTCTGGCTGGTGCTTCCTCCACCAACACTAGGCCCTGATGGTTTTGGAGCACTTTGGCTGGTGCTTCCTCCACCAACAGGTGTTTGGCTGATTATTCGAGGAACCCGGCTGGTTCCTGGTTTGATGTCTACAGGGGTACTATGGCTGGTACTAATAATTGTCTCCTGGCTGGAGGCAAGTAACTCATCCTCAGAAGATGAGTTTGTGTTTTTTTTTTTAATTTTTAAACTTTTCATTTTGTTCCCACGAGTATGGCGAGAAATAAAGGTCGACATATGCAGAGCTCCCGTACATATGCAAGGCCAATTACAATGGGGTGGCGCCTGGTGCCATAAGGAGACCGTTACCGATACCACCTTTATACACCTGGTACCATGCAGCCCTCGGCACGGTTTTCTTTCGCACCTTGGCTTGAGTGTACATCTATATATAATCAGCCGTTGACCTGTATCCAAAAAGTATTGAAGAATTTGAGGATGGCAGGTAACGTTGCCCGGGTACACCGCTTAGAGGGGTATAGATGATTAACCGTACCCGAATTTACATGGGGTAGTAATAAACTTATTCGAATAGTTTTAAAAATTATTCAGTTTGAATAAGACTAAATAGGTACTAATAGTTCAAAAATATTCGAATGAATTTATGTGTAGTAGTAAACAATTTATTCCAACAGTTTTAAAAACTATTCAGTTTGAATAAAACTAAATACGTACTAATATAGACTAAAACCATTCGAATGAATTTATATGTAATAGTAATAAATTTATTCGAATAGTTTTAAAAACTATTCAGTTTGAATAAAACTAAATAGGTACTAATATAGACTAAAACTATTCGAATGAATTTATATGCAGTAGTAATAAATTTATTCGAATAGTTTTAAAAATTATTCAGTTTGAATAAGACTAAATAGGTACTAATAGTTTAAAAATATTCGAATGAATTTATGTGTAGTAGTAATCAATTTATACGAATAGTTTTAAAAACTATTCAGTTTGAATAAGACTAAATAGGTACTAATAGTTTAAAAATATTCGTATGAATTTATATGTAGTAGTAATAAATTTATTCGAATAGTTTTAAAAAATATTCAGTTTGAATAAGACTAAATAAGTACTAATAGTTTAAAACTATTCGAATGAATTTATATGTAGTAGTAATCAATTTATTCGAATAGTTTTAAAAACTTTTCAGTTTGAATAAGACTAAATAGGTACTAATAGTTTAAAAATATTCGTATGAATTTATATGGAGTAGTAATAAATTTATTCGAATAGTTTTAAAAACTATTCAGTTTGAATAAAATTAAATAGGTACTAATTTAAACTAAAACTATTCGGATGAATTTATATTAAGTAGTAATAAATTTATTCCAATAGTTTTAAAAACTATTCAGTTTGAATAAAACTAAATAGGTACTAATATATACTAAAACTATTCGAATGAATTTATATGCAGTAGTAATAAATTTATTCGAATAGTTTTAAAAATTATTCAGTTTGAATAAGACTAAATAGGTACTAATAGTTTAAAAATATTCGAATGAATTTATGTGTAGTAGTAATCAATTTATTCGAATAGCTTTAAAAACTATTCAGTTTGAATAAGACTAAATAGGTACTAATAGTTTAAAAATATTCGTATGAATTTATATGTAGTAGTAATAAATTTATTCGAAAAGTTTTAAAAAATAATCAGTTGGAATAAGACTAAATAGGTACTAATAGTTTAAAAATATTCGTATGAATTTATATGTAGTAGTAATAAATTTATTCGAATAGTTTTAAAAAATATTCAGTTTGAAGAAGACTAAATAGGAATTAATAGTTTAAAACTACTCGAATGAATTTATATGTAGTAGTAATAAAGTTATTCGAATAGTTTTAAAAACTATTCAGTTTGAATAAAATTAAATAGGTACTAATTTAAACTAAAACTATTCGGATGAATTTATATGTAGTAGTAATAAATTTATTTGAATAGTTTTAAAAACTATTCAGTTTGAATAAAAATAAATAGGTACTAATATAGACTAAAACTATTCGAATGAATTTATATGTAGTAGTAATCAATTTATTCGAATAGTTTCAGTTTGAATAAGACTACATAGGTACTAATAGTTTAAAAATATTCGAATGAATTTATGTGTAGTAGTAATAAATTTATTCGAATAGTTTTAAAAATTATTCAGTTTGAATAAGACTAAATAGGTACTAATAGTTTAAAAATATTCGAATGAATTTATGTGTAGTAGTAATCAATTTATTCGAATAGTTTTAAAAACTATTCAGTTTGAATAAGACTAAATAGGTACTAATATATACTAAAACTATTCGAATGAATTTATATGTAGTAGTAATAAATTTATTCGAATAGTTTTAAAAAATATTCAGTTTGAATAAGACTAAATAGATACTAATAGTTTAAAACTATTCGAATGAATTTATATGTAGTAGTAATCAATTTATTCGAATAGTTTTAAAAAGTTTTCAGTTTGAATAAGACTAAATAGGTACTAATAGGTTAAAAATATTCGAATGAATTTATGTGTAGTAGTAATAAATTTATTCGAATAGTTTTAAAAACTATTCAGTTTGAATAAACTAAATAGGTACTAATATATACTTATAATTCATAATATATAATTCATTCGAATATTTTTAAACTATTAGTACCTATGTAGTCTTATTCAAACTGAAACTATTCGAATAAATTTATTACTACTACATATAAATTCATCCGTATAGTTTTAGTTTAAATTAGTACCTATTTAGTTTTATTCAAACTGAATAGTTTTTAAAACTATTCGAATAAATATAATACTACTGCATATAAATTCATCCGAATAGTTTTAGTTTAAATTACAACCTATTTAATTTTATTCAAACTGACTAGTTTTTAAAACTATTCGAATAACTTTATTACTACTACATATAAATTCATTCGAATAGTTTGAAACTATTAGTTCCTATTTAGTCTGATTCAAACTGAAAGCTTTTTAAAACTATTCGAATAAATTGATTACTACTACATATAAATTCATTCGAATAGTTTTAAAAACTATTCAGTTTGAATAAACTAAATTTATTTTGCTCGTTGTAGTGGGAGTACCGCTCTTAGTACTTCCACTACCACTAACCCCTGATCGTTTTGGAGCACTCTGGCTGGTGCCATGTAGTCTTATTCAAACTGAAACTATTCGAATAAATTTATTACTACTACATATAAATTCATCCGTATAGTTTTAGTTTAAATTAGTACCTATTTAGTTTTATTCAAACTGAATAGTTTTTAAAACTATTCGAATAAATATAATACTACTGCATATAAATTCATCCGAATAGTTTTAGTTTAAATTACAACCTATTTAATTTTATTCAAACTGACTAGTTTTTAAAACTATTCGAATAACTTTATTACTACTACATATAAATTCATTCGAATAGTTTGAAACTATTAGTTCCTATTTAGTCTGATTCAAACTGAAAGCTTTTTAAAACTATTCGAATAAATTGATTACTACTACATATAAATTCATTCGAATAGTTTTAAAAACTATTCAGTTTGAATAAACTAAATAGGTACTAATATATACTTATATACATTCAGTTTGAATAAGACTACATAGGTACTAATAGTTTAAAAATATTCGAATGAATTTATGTGTAGTAGTAATAAATTTATTCGAATAGTTTTAAAAACTATTCAGTTTGAATAAAATTAAATAGGTACTAATTTAAACTAAAACTATTCGGATGAATTTATATTAAGTAGTAATAAATTTATTCGAATAGTTTTAAAAACTATTCAGTTTGAATAAAACTAAATAGGTACTAATATATACTAAAACTATTCGAATGAATTTATATGTAGTAGTAATAAATTTATTCGAATAGTTTTAAAAAATATTCAGTGTGAATAAGACTAAATAGGTACTAATAGTTTAAAACTATTCGAATGAATTTATATGTAGTAGTAATCAATTTATTCGAATAGTTTTAAAGTTTTCAGTTTGAATAAGACTAAATAGGTACTAATAGTTTCAAACTATTCGAATGAATTTATATGTCGTAGTAATAAAGTTATTCGAATAGTTTTAAAAACTAGTCAGTTTGAATAAAATTAAATAGGTTGTAATTTAAACTAAAACTATTCGGATGAATTTATATGCAGTAGTAATATATTTATTCGAATAGTTTTAAAAACTATTCAGTTTGAATAAAACTAAATAGGTACTAATTTAAACTAAAACTATTCGGATGAATTTATATGTAGTAGTAATAAATTTATTCGAATAGTTTCAGTTTGAATAAGACTACATAGGTACTAATAGTTTAAAAATATTCGAATGAATTTATGTGTAGTAGTAATAAATTTATTCGAATAGTTTTAAAAACTATTCAGTTTGAATAAAATTAAATAGGTACTAATTTAAACTAAAACTATTCGGATGAATTTATATTAAGTAGTAATAAATTTATTCGAATAGTTTTAAAAACTATTCAGTTTGAATAAAACTAAATAGGTACTAATATATACTAAAACTATTCGAATGAATTTATATGTAGTAGTAATAAATTTATTCGAATAGTTTTAAAAAATATTCAGTGTGAATAAGACTAAATAGGTACTAATAGTTTAAAACTATTCGAATGAATTTATATGTAGTAGTAATCAATTTATTCGAATAGTTTTAAAAAGTTTTCAGTTTGAATAAGACTAAATAGGTACAAATAGTTTCAAACTATTCGAATGAATTTATATGTAGTAGTAATAAAGTTATTCGAATAGTTTTAAAAACTAGTCAGTTTGAATAATATTAAATAGGTTGTAATTTAAACTAAAACTATTCGGATGAATTTATATGCAGTAGTAATATATTTATTCGAATAGTTTTAAAAAATATTCAGTGTGAATAAGACTAAATAGGTAATAATAGTTTAAAACTATTCGAATGAATTTATATGTAGTAGTAATCAATTTATTCGAATAGTTTTAAAAAGTTTTCAGTTTGAATAAGACTAAATAGGTACTAATAGTTTCAAACTATTCGAATGAATTTATATGTAGTAGTAATAAATTTATTCGAATAGTTAAACTATTCAGTTTGAATAAAATTAAATAGGTACTAATTTAAACTAAAACTATTCGGATGAATTTATATGGAGTAGTAATAAATTTATTCGAATAGTTTTAAAAATTATTCAGTTTGAATAAGACTAAATAGGTACTAATAGTTTAAAAATATTGGAATCAATTTATGTGTCGTAGTAATCAATTTATTCGAATAGATTTAAAAACTATTCAGTTTGAATAAGACTAAATAGGTACTAATAGTTTAAAAATATTCGAATGAATTTATGTGTAGTAGTAATAAATTTATTCGAAAAGTTTTAAAAACTTTTCAGTTTGAATAAGACTAAATAGGTACTAATATAGACTAAAACTATTCGAATGAATTTATACGTAGTAGTAATAAATTTATTCAAAAAGTTTTAAAAATTATTTAGTTTGAATAAGACTAAATAGGTACTAATAGTTTAACAATATTCAAATGAATTTATGTGTAGTAATAATAAATTTATTCGAACAGTTTTAAAAACTATTCAGTTTGAATAAAACTAAAAATGTACTAATATTAGTTTAAAACTATTCGAATGAATTTATTTGTAATATTAATAACTTCATTCGAATTGTTTTAAAAACTATTCATTTTGAATAAGATTAATAAAAATGTACTAAAATTAGTTTAAAACTATTCGAATGAATTTATTTGTAGTATTAATAACTCCATTCGAATAGTTTTAAAAACTATTCAGTTTGAATAAGACTAAATAGGGATTAATTGTTTAAAACTATTCCAATGAATTTATATATAGTAGTAATAAATTTATTCGAATAGTTTTAAAAATTATTCAGTTTTAATAAAACTATATAGGTACTAATATAGACTAAAACTATTCGAAAGAATTTATACGTAGTAGTAATAAATTTATTTAAATAGTTTTAAAAATTATACAATTTGAATAAGACTAAATAGGTACTAATAGTTTAAAAATATTCAAATGAATTTATATGTAGTAGTAATAAATTTATTCGAATAGTATTAAAAACTATTCAGTTTGAATAAGACTAAAGAGGTACTAATAGTTTAAAAATATTCGAATGAATTTGTATGGAGTAGTAATAAATTTATTCCAATAGTTTTAAAAACTATTCAGTTTGAATAAAACTAAAAATGTACTAAAATTAGTTTAAAACTATTCGAATGAATTTATTTGTAGTATTAATATCTCCATTCGAATAGTTTTAAAAACTATTCAGTTTGAATAAGACTAAATAGGGATTAATTGTTTAAAACTATTCGAATGAATTTATATATAGTAGTAATAAATTTATTCGAATAGTTTTAAAAACTATTCAGTTTGAATAAAATAAAAATGTACTAAAATAAGTTTAAAACTATTCGAATGAATTTATTTGTAGTATTAATAACTTCATTCGAATAGTTTTAAAAACTATTCTGTTTGAATAAGACTAAATAGGTATTAATAGTTTAAAACTATTCGAATGAATTTATATGCAGTAGTAATAAATTTATTCGAATAGTTTTAAAAACTATTCAGTTTGAATAAGACTAAATAGGTATTAATAGTTTAAAACTATTCGAATGAATTTATAGTAGTAGTAATAAATTTATTCGAATAGTTTTAAAAACTATTCAGTATGAATATAATTAAATAGGTACTAATATAGACTTAAACTATTCGAATGAATTTATATGTAGTAGTAATAAATTTATTCGAATAGTTTAAAAATTGTTAAGATTGAATAAGACTAAATAGGTACTACTAGTTTAAAAATATTCGAATGAATTTGTATGGAGTAGTACTCAATTTATTCGAATAGTTTTAAAAACTATTCAGTTTGAATAAGACTAAATAGGTATTAATAGTTTAAAATTATTCGAGTGAATTTATATGTAGTAGTAATAAATATATTCGAATAGTTTTAAAAACTGTTCAGTTTGAATAAAACTAAATAGGTACTAATACAGACTAAAACTATTCGAATGAATTTATATGCAGTAGTAAAAAATTTATTCGAATAGTTTTAAAAATTATTCAGTTTGAATCAGACTAAATAGGTACTAATAGTTTAAAAATATTCGAATGAATTTATATGTAGTAGTAATAAATTTATTCCAATAGTTTTAAAAACTAATCAGTTTGAATAAAACTATATAGGTACTAATATAGACTAAAACTATTCGAATGAATTTATACGTAGTAGTAATAAATTTATTCAAATAGTTTTAAAAATTATTTAATTTGAATAAGACTAAATAGGTACTAATAGTTTAAAAATATATAGCTATATTATTAATAATAATAAATTTATTCGAATAGTATTAAAAACTATTCAGTTTGAATAAGACTAAAGAGGTACTAATAGTTTAAAAATATTCGAATGAATTTGTATGGAGTAGTAATAAATTTATTCGAATAGTTTTAAAAACTATTCAGTTTGAATAAAACTAAATAGGTTCTAATATAGACTAAAACTATTCGAATGAATTTATATGTAGTAGTAAGAAATTTATTCGAATAGTTTTAAAAACTATTCAGTTTCAATAAAACTAAAAATGTACTAATTTTAGTTTAAAACTATTCGAATGAATTTATATGCAGTAGTAATAAATTTTTTCGAATAGTATTAAAAACTATTGAGTTTGAATAAGACTAAAGAAATTAAAATTTCTAAAAATTAGAAATTTTCTTTTATCAATTTAGCCTAGGTATCATTACCTTTATTCTATAAATGTTTGCATATTTAAAACAGCTTTATAAAGCAATATCTTTCTGACCTTATACAAATATTCTTACTATGCTTTCTATGGAAAGAATTTTCTTATCTACACATGTAGGTGCATATATTAAAAATATAAACAAATATTTTTAAATTCATAATATTGTATTTTTTATTTTTCTTTTACTTTTTACCAAATTTTACTTTTTGAAAGGGAAAAAGCCGTATTGAAGCTATTTATTATATGAAGCAATTAGGTATAACTAAATATTTAACTTCAATCCGGCGTAAAAAACCCATTCGTTTTAAATAAAAATATTGCAAATGAATTTAAATATAACAATACCAAATAGGAATAAAATTTTTAAAACAATTAAAATAAAATTCAACAAAAAAAAATTTGTAGTTCAGACTTCAGTAATCCAGTATGCTCAGGGAGTGTTGATCACATGGAAAAATATAATAACATTAATATATAATAATAATATATAGTATTTATGTAAATAAAATGTATTAAAAAACAAATTAAAAAAGAATTTATGTATTAAAAAACACTTCAAATTAAAAAAATAGGAAAAAATTAAGATATTAAAAAAGATAAACTATGTATATTAATGTTTAATTACATTACAAGGAAATTAAATAAAATATTATTACATATAGTCCGTGTCAAATTTATTTACTCAAATTATTTATTTGTATTTAATTATTTTTTTATTTACATACATATTTACACTTATTTACATTATGATAGAAGCTTCAGAAAATTTAATAAATATTTATATACAGAAACTACTAGTATTTAATTTTTTATTTACATTTTTAGTTAAAATATTTACAGATAGTTTTAGTATTATAATTTAAGTATTTAACAAAGATCGTATTTAACTTTTAATAATATTTATTATTTTTTTATTAGGATTATTTTTATTATCATAAGATGCTTTATTTCCAAACGAAATATTTTTTTCGTATTTCCTTTTTTTTGCATTTTCTTTTTCTTGTATTTCCTTTTTTTGTTTTTCAGTGTTAAGTAGTTCCTCGCATAACCATTTTGTTTCCTTTTTTAATAAAAGCGCTATTAATAGTTCCAAAAACTTTATTTTATGATTAAAGCATTGATCATTTTCACTAAACCATGCATTAAATTTTATAGAGTTTCTTGTGGCTTCCCAGCATATCGTCAGGATATTTTTATGTAAATTTTTGTGATGGCAATTTTGAGAAAAATAATTATCAAATATTCTTATGTGAAATTGAGTTATTTCAAACATTATTTCTGTAGGAGCTTTCAAGTAAAATATTTCCGAATCATTCTTATAACTTTTCTCAAAAATAAATTGTTCTGAATCAAGCGATAAAATATCATCAGATGTTTCCAAAAATAAAATATTACATATATTGCAGGAAATCTTTTTCATTAATTTAAAAATAATATAGCTACATATATATCTTTCGGTATTACATGAAATAATATTTGTTCTTTCTTCCATATAATTAGCATTTAATTCATTATAATCTTTAATGATATTCGTTATTTGATAATCAGTTTCTTCAAATGTATCATCAATATTAGATTCGGAATTGATTTCTTTTATTTCATAATCTTTTAACTCATCACAAATAAATTCTGCGTCATCTTCTTCGCAGTTGGCGAAAAAAATATTGCAAATGAATTTAAATATAACAATACCAAATAGGAATAAAATTTTTAAAACAATTAAAATCAAAATAAAATTCAACAAAAAAAAATTTGTAGTTCAGACTTCAGTAATCCAGTATATGCTCAGGGAGTGTGGATAACCTGAAAAAATATAATAACATTAATATATAATAATAATATATAGTATTTATGTAAATAAAATGTATTAAAAAACAAATTAAAAAAGAATTTATGTATTAAAAAACACTTCAAATTAAAAAAATAGGAAAAAATTAAGATATTAAAAAAGATAAACTATGTATATTAATGTTTAATTACATTACAAAGAAATTAAATAAAATATTATTACATATAGTCCGTGTCAAATTTATTTACCCAAATTATTTATTTGTATTTAATTATTTTTTTATTTACATACATATTTACACTTATTTACATTATGATAGAAACTTCAGAAAATTTAATAAATATTTATATACAGAAACTACTAGTATTTAATTTTTTATTTACATTTTTAGTTAAAATATTTACAGATAGTTTTAGTATTATAATTTAAGTATTTAACAAAGATCGTATTTAACTTTTAATAATATTTATTATTTTTTTATTAGGATTATTTTTATTATCATAAGATGCTTTATTTCCAAACGAAATATTTTTTTCGTATTTCCTTTTTTTTGCATTTTCTTTTTCTTGTATTTCCTTTTTTTGTTTTTCAGTGTTAAGTAGTTCCTCGCATAACCATTTTGTTTCCTTTTTTAATAAAAGCGCTATTAATAGTTCCAAAAACTTTATTTTATGATTAAAGCATTGATCATTTTCACTAAACCATGCATTAAATTTTATAGAGTTTCTTGTGGCTTCCCAGCATATCGTCAGGATATTTTTATGTAAATTTTTGTGATGGCAATTTTGAGAAAAATAATTATCAAATATTCTTATGTGAAATTGAGTTATTTCAAACATTATTTGTGTAGGAGCTTTCAAGTAAAATATTTCCGAATCATTCTTATAACTTTTCTCAAAAATAAATTGTTCTGAATCAAGCGATAAAATATCATCAGATGTTTCCAAAAATAAAATATTACATATATTGCAGGAAATCTTTTTCATTAATTTAAAAATAATATAGCTACATATATATCTTTCGGTATTACATGAAATAATATTTGTTCTTTCTTCCATATAATTAGCATTTAATTCATTATAATCTTTAATGATATTCGTTATTTGATAATCAGTTTCTTCAAATGTATCATCAATATTAGATTCGGAATTGATTTCTTTTATTTCATAATCTTTTAACTCATCACAAATAAATTCTGCGTCATCTTCTTCGCAGTTGCAATTTTCAAACTTATAATTTATTAATTTTATTGACATGATTTTTGCTAAAACATTACTGAATTCTGCCACTGATGGGTTATTGTTGCAGCCATTTCTCTAACGAACCAAAGCAAACAAATTTTCCAATGCATCTTGATTAAGTCTCGATAATAATATATAAAAGCACTCAGCTTGTTTAATTTGATAACGCCGGTAAGGCTTTGTACCATGCCATCAATGCAATAAATATTCTTTGTTGTTTTTGGTTTTATTTCTTTAAAGTATTGTATCATTTCTTTTAAATATTTTCCTAAATAACTAAGCACATATTTCCAATTGCTTATAAAGCCTCTTACCAAAAAAACACATATATATTTTGCGACATCTTGTGTTCTTTTAAACCCATAATCTAAGAATCCAGTAATTTCATCTAGTGCGCTATTGTAACTTAAATTTTTTCTTATAGCAATTTCATCAAAAATTATTATGGCTTCTTTTGATAGCTCATTCATTTCAGAAAAAATTTTGTTCATTTCTTTTAAATATTTTCCTAAATAACTAAGCACATATTTCCAATTGCTTATAAAGCCTCTTACCAAAAAAACACATATATATTTTGCGACATCTTGTGTTCTTTTAAACCCATAATCTAAGAATCCAGTAATTTCATCTAGTGCGCTATTGTAACTTAAATTTTTTCTTATAGCAATTTCATCAAAAATTATTATGGCTTCTTTTGATAGCTCATTCATTTCAGAAAAAATTTTGTTCATTTCATTAAAATTTTTTTCATGTACTCCTATATTTAAATACTTGATAGGAATCCATCTATTTATTGAGCTAAAATGTGGCAAATTAAGTTTTATCGAATTTCTCAAAAACTTATATACCTTAGGAGAATTAAAATGCATATTCAGGGCAATACTTTTTCATTCTCTGTCCAAGTTGTGGTAGTTTTACAATTGATTTTTAGAAAAGTTTTTGCTCTACTTGGTAAATTAAATTTGCCATCAATTAAATTTAATAAAGAATCATTTATTTTTTTGTATAATTTTTTCTTTAATATTTTGTTTTGATATTTTAAATATATAATTTTTTTTTTAAATTTATATTTTTTCTTTCGATCATATTTATTGTTCTGCTGGAAATAAAATTTTTCTTCTGGTAATAAGCCTCATTTTGTTGAAATTTAATACATTTTTTACAAAAACTGTCATTAGATTCTGTAGATGCTCGTGCTGGACTTTTTTTAATGGTTGGGGATAAATAAGTTGGATTATCATTTCTTTCGTAAGTTTTCAAAACTTCAAAATTTTTTGTTTTTTTATTGCAGCAATGCATACTAATTATTTTATGTTTCAATTGTTTGTATGTGCTTAATGTAATTATATACATACATATGTATGATTATAATTATGGTTAAGAATATACTATTATTAAAACCATGTAAAGACTATATTTTCTGATCTTAAAAGCCCCACAAAAAATTATATGATTAACTCATATGCATTTGAAAAATGAGATTTCATATGGATAATAATTACATGTATGTATGTACCTACATATGTATATGGGTATGTACCTACATATACATATGTATAATTCCATGTTAGTCATTGGGATATTTAAAAAAAAATTAGAAATTTTCTTTTATCAATTTAGCCTAGGTATCATTACCTTTATTCTATAAATGTTTGCATATTTAAAACAGCTTTATAAAGCAATATCTTTCTGACCTTATACAAATATTCTTACTATGCTTTCTATGGAAAGAATTTTCTTATCTACACATGTAGGTGCATATATTAAAAATGTAAACAAATATTTTTAAATTCATAATATTGTATTTTTTATTTTTCTTTTACTTTTTACCAAATTTTACTTTTTGAAAGGGAAAAAGCCGTATTGAAGCTATTTATTATATGAAGCAATTAGGTATAACTAAATATTTAACTTCAATCCGGCGTAAACAACCTTTTCGTTTTAAATAAAAATATTGCAAATGAATTTAAATATAACAATACCAAATAGGAATAAAATTTTTAAAACAATTAAAATCAAAATAAAATTCAACAAAAAAAAATTTGTAGTTCAGACTTCAGTAATCCAGTATATGCTCAGGGAGTGTGGATCACCTGAAAAAATATAATAACATTAATATATAATAATAATATATAGTATTTATGTAAATAAAATGTATTAAAAAACAAATTAAAAAAGAATTTATGTATTAAAAAACACTTCAAATTAAAAAAATAGGAAAAAATTAAGATATTAAAAAAGATAAACTATGTATATTAATGTTTAATTACATTACAAGGAAATTAAATAAAATATTATTACATATAGTCCGTGTCAAATTTATTTACTCAAATTATTTATTTGTATTTAATTATTTTTTTATTTACATACATATTTACACTTATTTACATTATGATAGAAGCTTCAGAAAATTTAATAAATATTTAAATACAGAAACTACTAGTATTTAATTTTTTATTTACATTATTAGTTAAAATATTTACAGATAATTTTAGTATTATAATATAAGTATTTAACAAAGATCGTATTTAACTTTTAATAATATTTATTTTTTTTTTATTAGGATTATTTTTATTATCATAAGATGCTTTATTTCCAAACGAAATATTTTTTTCGTATTTCCTTTTTTTTGCATTTTCTTTTTCTTGTATTTCCTTTTTTTGTTTTTCAGTGTTAAGTAGTTCCTCGCATAACCATTTTGTTTCCTTTTTTAATAAAAGCGCTATTAATAGTTCCAAAAACTTTATTTTATGATTAAAGCATTGATCATTTTCACTAAACCATGCATTAAATTTTAAAGAGTTTCTTGTGGCTTCCCAGCATATCGTCAGGATATTTTTATGTACATTTTTGTGATGGCAATTTTGAGAAAAATAATTATCAAATATTCTTATGTGAAATTGAGTTATTTCAAATATTATTTCTGTAGGAGCTTTCAAGTAAAATATTTCCGAATCATTCTTATAACTTTTCTCAAAAATAAATTGTTCTGAATCAAGCGATAAAATATCATCAGATGTTTTCAAAAATAAAATATTACATATATTGCAGGAAATCTTTTTCATTAATTTAAAAATAATATAGCCACATATATATCTTTCGGTATTACATGAAATAATATTTGTTCTTTCTTCCATATAATTAGCATTTAATTCATTATAATCTTTAATGATATTCGTTATTTGATTATCAGTTTCTTCAAATGTATCATCAATATTAGATTCGGAATTGATTTCTTTTATTTCATAATCTTTTAACTCATCACAAATAAATTCTGCGTCATCTTCTTCGCAGTTGGAATTTTCAAACTTATGATTTATTAATTTTATTGACATGATTTTTGCTAAAACATTACTGAATTCTGCCACTGATGGGTTATTGTTGCAGCCATTTCTCTAACGAACCAAAGCAAACAAATTTTCCAATGCATCTTGATTAAGTCTCGATAATAATAAATAAAAGCACTCAGCTTGTTTAATCTGATAACGCCGGTAAGGCTTTGTACCATGCCATCAATGCAATAAATATTCTTTGTTGTTTTTGGTTTTATTTCTGTAAAGTATTGTATCATTTCTTTTAAATATTTTCCTAAATAACTAAGCACATATTTCCAATTGCTTATAAAGCATCTTACAAAAAAAACACATATATATTTTGCGACATCTTGTGTTCTTTTAAACCCATAATCTAAGAATCCAGTAATTTCATCTAGTGCGCTATTGTAACTTAATTTTTTTCTTATAGCAATTTCATCAAAAATTATTATGGCTTCTTTTGATAGCTCATTCATTTCAGAAAAAATTTTGTTCATTTCATTAAAATTTTTTTCATGTACTCCTATATTTAAATACTTGATAGGAATCCATCTATTTATTGAGCTAAAATGTGGCAAATTAAGTTTTATTGAATTTCTCAAAAACTTATATCCCTTAGGAGAATTAAAATGCATATTCAGGGCAATATTTTTTTCATTCTCTGTCCAAGTTGTGGTAGTTTTACAATTCATTTTTAGAAAAGTTTTTGCACTACTTGGTAAATTAAATTTGCCATCAATTAAATTTAATAAAGAATCATTTATTTTTTTGTATAATTTTTTCTTTAATATTTTGTTTTGATATTTTAAATATGTAATTTTTTTTTTTAAATTTATATTTTTCCTTTCGATCATATTTATTGTTCTGCTGGAAATAAAATTTTTTCTTTTTAAATAAAAATTTTTGGGGATAAATAAGTTGGATTATCATTTCTTTCGTAAGTTTTCAAAACTTCAAAATTTTTTGTTTTTTTATTTCAAAAAGGTTGCAAACTACTACTATCTTCCAAACATTCAAAAACATTTAAGTCTTGCGTTTGACGCATTTCTTCGATACTTTTTTCAGTATCTGGTAAAAATAAAGTAGGAATTGCACCTTTCTTAAGCCTTCTTCCTAAAAATTTTTTTTCAAAATGGCTTTTACAAACCAACAAAAACTTACCTTCCTTATCAATACTTACCTTGCACTTTGATAGCCAAACATCAAATAGACTTTTATCTTTAGGAAAGTTGTAAAATCTTCCTTTAAAAGATATTCGATTATTTGCGCAAGCAATGCACTTTATTCCTGATTTTCGTTGATCGGAATTTATATCCTTAAACATTCTACATAATTAATAGATTTATATAGATGCATGCATAGAAGTTGAAGAGAAAAAAATAATATGAAAATGAAATGTTATAAAAGAATAATAGAAAAGTACATAAAAAAGAAAATTAAATGAATAATATATGTATGTATGTAATGTACATAGATACTTATGAAAAAATTTAATTAATAATTATTGCTAATTTAATTAATTAATAATTTTTTATTCAATTAATATTAAGAATCCCCTTATAATGGGGATAGTTTTACATCTAATGATGAATACCTTTATTATAGTGATTCACGATTAGATGTTAAACTAGATGTAGTGTATTCAGTGTATTATTACATGTTGAATATAGGTACGTAAGAATACACTGAATCTAGTTCACATCTAGTAGTACATCTAGTTTTACATTTAATCGTGAATTCCCATTTTATTTTAAAATGTATTTCAATTACTTATTTACAACAAATTAAAAATGAAAATGAAAATTAATTTAAAGAAAAACTTTTTTTTGAACCAACGAAAACTAACTTACTTATAAATTGATATTACAATGAAAAAAAAAATTATTTAACTTACATTTTAAATGTAACCGTTTTCCGTTAATTTTTTTATAAGATTTTTATTTATATTTGTTTTAAATTAAATAAAAAATCGTACAATTTATTTCACCAAGTTCTTCTTAATTTTTTATTATTCAAGAAATGAAAACTCGCGGGTTCTTAAAAACTTAAAAAAAAACAAAATATGTTTCATCAAAACAATAACAAAAAAGAGCCCGCATAAGCAATCATCATCAATATTATAATATTCATTGATCATTTGCTATTCTATATTAAGGAATTAAATCATAAAATACATATGTATAATAACAAAATATGATCATTTATAAATCGTTTCTATTTTATAAAGTATGCAAGTGTATGTATGAATATCGCATATACTTACATAAAAAAGAATGATACCTAGTTTTTTTTATTTTCCTATGAAAGTATATAGATTTAAATGGATGTTATAAATGTATTATTTTTTTATATACACTTAAGCAAAATTCGAACAGAAATATATATAGTATAGGAAGAATATTGAGTATAACAGCAGAGACAATAAATATATTTAATGTCTTTGATAATAATTAGTAAAAAGTATACAAATGTCTTCTTTTTTTGTAGTAAAAATTTGTGTATACGGGGTCGTACAGATCAGAAAAAAATATAAGAAATTTATTTACAATTTTTGTTCTAGGTGAACAATCTATGTATAGGATGATCTTTGATAATACATTTATAACATCCATTTATGCTTGCATAGGAAAGTAAAAAACTATTTTTTTTCATTCTTTTTTTTATACATACATACCTATTACTTATGAAGAAATATATTAATTTTCATTCTTGGGTATAAAAATAAAAATAAATATGGAATTAGAATAGTCACTTAACTTATTATGATATATTTTGTTAAATATGCGTGCAACAGATAAATTTTATAACAAAAACTTGATTCTTTTGTAAAATTGAAAATAATCTTATAATATGCAATATTAAATAGCAATGCATACTAATTATTTTATGCTTCAATTGTTTGTATGTGCTTAATGTAATTATATACATACATATGTGTGATTATAATTATGGTTAAGAATATAATATTATTAAAACCATGTAAAGACTATATTTTCTGATCTTAAAAGCCCCACAAAAAATTATATGATTAACTCATATGAAACATTTGAAAAATGAGATTTCATATTGATAATAATTACATGTATGTATGTACCTACATATGTATATGGGGAATTCCATGTTAGTCATTGGGACATTTAAAAAAAAATTAGAAATTTTCTTTTATCAATTTAGCCTAGGTATTTTTATTTTATTTTATTTTACAAAACCTAAGCAAGGTCGTTACAAAAAAAATTCTTAAATTAATGCTTATAATTAAAATTGAACAAAACAATGACTTAAAACTACATTAATAATAACTTAAAACCTAAAAAAAGTTAATGTATTGTTATTGTTATTATTAATTTTTTATTTAAACTACATTAACAACTTTATAATAACAAAAAAAATTGAAATATGATATCAGTACAGATATGTACATATATATAATGACAATCAATTTAACATTTTATGTAATAATTTATGTAGCAAATTAAACGTAAATAAATATCTTATTATTACGTAGAATTAAATTAAAAAAAAAAAATGAACATTTTTTTTTTTTGTTTATTAACAGTACTTGAAAGCATTAAATTACTATTTATAAAATGTACAAAAAAAAAAAAATGATCTAAATGAAAAACATTAATTGTATTATAATGCAATACAATAAATGTGCTATGTTTAAAATTATATCATAATTAAAAACAAATTTTTTTTTTTGGCTTAAGTAAGAATTAATTGTCTAAGGTCATTAAATTGGAAAAATGTATAAATGTCGCAAAATGTGTTTGAACGTATTTCTGGAGATAGATGTAGAATATAGATGACTAATTTTGTTAAAAGTAGTACAACATCTGTTGATGGGTTCATTTCTACCGTACTCTGTATTATGTTTGTAGTCCATTAAAAATTTAGTATTTCTAGTTTGCCTAACACTATCGTTAAGTCTAAACTTGTTATTAAGAGATTGGATAGAAATACTATTATTCAAAATATCAAAAGTAAAGCATGATGACAATAGTTGTCTACGTAAAGATAAAGAAAGCAAGTTTAATGAATTAAGTCTTGTGGTGTAAATAGGTAAATTAGCAAAATCAAAAGGGTTATATTGATTCCTTAATGCAAATAAAAGAAATTGCTTTTGAACTGATTCGATTCTATTGGAATGAACTGCAAAGGCTGGATCCCAAACAATGTTACCGTATTCTAAGATAGAACGAACTAGGGAACAATAAAGAGATTTTGTCACAGCTAAGTCGCTAAATTCTTTAGCTCTTCTCTTAATGAAACCTAACATTTTATTAGCCTTTGAAACTATTAGGTCATAGTGAAGATTATAATTAAGTTTATTATCGAGAAGAATTCCCAGATCAGTAATGCTAAAAACCCTTTCAAGAGTAACATTATCTATTTTGTAGTCATATATTAAAGAAGACCGTTTACGTGTAAAGCTAATAACCTTACATTTCTGTATGTTGAGTTCTAATTTATTTGACGTGCACCAAGCTTGTAACACTGATAAGCTTGATTGAAGTTTAGCTGCATCAAGATTATCTTTAACCACTTGATATATTTTTAGGTCATCAGCAAACGAAATGTGAGATATATTGCTTAGATATTCCGAAAGATCTGAAATAAAAACATTAAACAGAAGCGGGCCTAAATGGTTACGTTGCGGTACACCGGAAGTGACCCCAATGGTGTTGGATAATACACCACGAAATTTAACATTTTGAGTACTTTCTAAAAGATAAGAATTAAGCCACCCAAGAAATGAACCCGAAATGCCAAAAGTTGATAGTTTGTTTAGCAAAGTTAAGTGATCTACACGATCGAAAGCTTTGCTAAAATCAGTGTAAATTGCATCAACTTGGTACCCTTTCTCCATTTGATTCAGGATTTCAGATGTATAAACCATCAGGTTCGTAGTAGTTGAACGACCTTTTCTGAAACCATGTTGTTGTTCATTTAGTTTTGCATTTATGATAGGAGAAATTCTATCAACGACAATTTTTTCAAATAATTTAGGTATAGTCGAGAGGATTGCTATACCTCGATAATTTTCCACCGATGCTCTATCCCCTTTTTTAAAAATAGGGGTTAAGTGGGAGGATTTCTACTTTTGTGGGAAAATCCCAATTGAAAGTGACTTATTGAAAATAAGATGAAGAGGGAAGATTAGACTGTGAGAACAATTATGTAAAAAGATTGGGGGAATTAAGTCCGGACCAGCACCCTTTTTTATATCAAGGCTCAAAATTGCTTCAAGAATATCATTTTCAGAAAGATACACGTCTGTCAGTAGGAAATTTGAGCTATTAGATAAGGGATTAGTCGATGTGGTAACTGGTGCTGATTTAAAACAGCTTTATAAAGCAATATCTTTCTGACCTTATACAAATATTCTTACTATGCTTTCTATGGAAAGAATTTTCTTATCTACACATGTAGGTGCATATATTAAAAATATAAACAAATATTTTTAAATTCATAATATTGTATTTTTTATTTTTCTTTTACTTTTTACCAAATTTTACTTTTTGAAAGGGAAAAAGCCGTATTGAAGCTATTTATTATATGAAGCAATTAGGTATAACTAAATATTTAACTTCAGTAGTTATACTATGAGAGTTCTGTGACACTTTTTCAATCCCGTCGGCAAAACATATTTTTTTATATGAAAATATAGTTTTTGAAAAAGCCGTCGGCAAAACATATTTTTATATGAATAAAAAAGAACAATAACAAAACAAAACAAAACAAAACAGAACAAACAAAAACTTAAAATCTTTCAATTTCTAAGAAAAAAAATTAGTTGATAAGGAACTATAGTAATTAATATATTTTAAAAAAAACTTTTTTTTTCTGCAGGTTCTTGAACTTGTAATTATGATAAGGAAATAAGAATGACCTTGTGATATAATATGTAGAACAATTGTAGTCTTTTTCGATATCTATATGGGGAATTCCTTTTGTTAATTTAAAAAGAAAAAACGAAATATAATAGTATTACTTATACAAAGTTTTTTTTATTTATTTTTTTAACGTTTTCTGATATTTATAATTATTTTCTTTAAATTTTTTTACGATTTTAGCTAATCGTAATAAAGATATTTTAACAAATTTTGTTGAATTATGTGTAACCAAATCCATCCATTTATCATCTTGATCTTCTTTGAGTGAATTAAATTGAATTAGTGTTGAATCAGCATAATTCCTCAGAAACTTAATATGATACTTAATTTCCTTCTTGTATCTCTTTTTAAAATTTATTTTATTTTCTAAATAAAATTTATTAAACATATAAATTGTTCTAGCGAACTCCATTGTTTGGTTAAGACTAATTAAACTGCTATTTTAGAAATAAAATATGAAAATAGCTAGAGTTAACTAAATCTCCTGTGGGTAGGAGTGCTAGGGTGCAGATAAAGTCTATTAGGTAAGTTTATTAGTTTAAGGTTCAATCCCAATTCTATGCTCTTACCCAGAGAAGATTTTTTTTAATTTTTTCTAAAGAATTTAGTTGATCAAAGACATTCATGGATTCATCATCGTCATACAACACAAACCAAGGACGTATTGGTTCAACTATATTTGTACGACAAGCATTTAAAACATCATTTGGACCTTATCCCCAAGTTGCAATATGTTTCAATTGTGGTGAAAGAAATGTAACGAGAGTTGAATATGAAAATGCTAACAAAACTCATATTGCAGCTCTACTAATGTGTTTGATAGGATTATGGTGTTGTTTTTGTATTCCATATTGTACTAATAACATGAAAAATGTGAATCATTATTGTCCGAAATGTAACAATTTTTTGGGTGTTTATAATAAATAAATCATTCAAAGAAAAAAATTTTGTATCTATGCAATTGTATAAAAAGCTAATCTTAATATTGAAAAGAGTCATAACACGATAAGCTTAGTAAGTAACAAGACCATAATGTTTTGGGCTGATAATATTTTACATGGATATAATATTGTATTTGTGGGCGGAAATGGGCTTCAATTAAAATAATTAATTGGAGAATATTTCACGATTTTTTGGAGGTATACATAACTCCAGAAGGTGGTGAAAAAATTTGTTTATTTAAAATTAGAAATGGTGAATCATTTACTAACCAATTCGATTTATCTCCTTTGAATTGGCAACATCTAAAAATAGAAGTATATGGGGGCGATATATCCATTATTGGTAAAATAAGAGGTTTAACAAATAAAAAAAAGCCAGCACCTAATCAATTTCATGCTGATTGTCCATTTTCTGAAGAAGATGATTGGGAGATGATTGAAAAGAATATTTCAAATGTTCTGCCAACTGGTAAGAATAAAATTACTGAACATATTGATTCATTACCACTGACAAGAAATGAATATGAAGAAAATCAGAATGAATTGAAAAAGTCGCTGATAAGGAAACGAATCGATGAAGGAATTATATTTATAGCATCAATAGAAAATACATATAATGAAAAAAATAAAAAATCAAAAGTTGGTGACGTGTTAGTTAATTTTAGAAAATTACTTGAAAGTTTAAAAGAGGAATATTTAGATTATATGGAAGCTTATTCAGATGGAAGAGATAGATTTTTACCGCTCTTTATGTATGTGTGTTCTATTATAAGTCAAGTAAAGTTTGTACATAATAAAGAACTTTCTAGAAAATAAAAAGTGTAAAATATATACTATTAATTTCTCTCAACACACATTACTGCATAAACCTTGAATGAAGATAGATCAAAGATTTTTTTGTGACAATGAAATCATTTTTTATTTTAATATTTTGCTTGTTTACTATTCAAACAAATTCAGCTCCAACTTCTAATATTAGATTGGATCAATCAGCTTATGGGAGCACATACTTTAATATATTACTTCCAAATAATGAGACTGTTAAAGTGAATTTATCAGTCCAGTTTTTAAAACATGTAATTTCCTCAGAAACAAATGTTAGTGAAATTACAACAACAACTACAATACAACCATTAACTACTTTGCAAGCAGTTGATCAATTTTTATCAGATAAAGCTGATTCAGTACCACAATATGCATCTATAGATGATGCTATTAAAGCTTTTAGAAATGAATTAGTTTTAAAAGAGCAGAATATTGGTGGAATAATAAATAGTGAGCATATATTTTATAGACATTTTGTATTGAATTTTGGTGAGAATCAAAAACTCACTGTGAGATGTGAATATGATAGCATTTTTATTAAAAAGTATCTTAAAATTCAGTGTCATGAATATCGAGAAATATTAGTTGAAAGAATTACAGGTGATGGAGAGGCAGAAAAAATTATGATGGTAGATACAGAATATAAATCTGATTTCACTGTAATTGATTTGCGAACAATCAAACAGGATCCGACATATCAAATGGAAATTCATTAAAAACAAAAAAAAATGTAATTAAAATAATATGAAATAAAAAAAATTTTTTTTCTCTATATTAAATCAGTTTTATTTATCCATGAATTGTGATCAGATGAGAATCCAAGCCATTTTACAAAAATCTTATTATCTTTACTTTTAATAACTTTTTCAACTAGGTAAATATTATTATGTTTAGTTTTTAACAATTCATATTCATAGAAGCTTCCTTGTATAGGTTGACCTTGATAATCTTCCAGTAAGTATGTGACAGGGTTAGTGATTTGAACTTTTCTTATCTTGAATATTTCAGTTGTCCAATTTGGTGTGTAGCCTTTTTCAAAAACATGTTTATACTTGCTTATTCGAACTAAGTCACCAATTTTAAATTTGTATGGTGGTGAAATTTTAATATGGTTATATATAGTTTTAAGTAAATTTTCAGAATTATCTTTATTGACATCAGATGGTCGTTTTTTAATTGTTCGATGTTTAGTATTGTTATATTGTTTTGTTAATTCTTGAATTAGGTTAATCCATTTATAATTTCCATTAAAACTAAATTCTTTCCACATCTTTTCTTTTAAAGTTCTATTAAAACGTTCAACAATAGAGGCCTTTAATATGCTAAATGTAGAATAATGATTTATATGATATTTATCCATTAATTTTTTAAATATTTTATTAAAAAATTCTTTACCATCATCTGTTTGTAAATTTTGCGGATGTCTTTTAGAAGTTAGAAAAATATTTTGCATTGCTTTTGTGACGTTTTCTGAAGTTTTTGCTTTTATAGGGATTGCCCAGGCATACTTAGAAAAGCAGTCAATCACAGTTAATAAAAATTTAAATCCTTTATTCTCTTTAGCATATGAACCCATTTCTACTAAATCAGCTTGCCAAAGATCATCAAATCCTTTAATTATAACTCTACGGCGTTTAAAATTTCTTCGTGCAGGTTTATGCAGCTCTTCAACCACCTCTCTTTTACCCATTTTTAAATAAAATGTGTCTATATAATTTTTATATATATATATATATATATATATATATATATATATATAATAAAAAGCAAACAATAAAATATATTTAAAATTTATATTCTTTATTTATGTATATATAAAGTTATATTATGATTTATTTTTTATTCTTTTATATAAATCCATTAGTTTGGAACATTTTAACATATGATGTTCTGCTGAATGACAAGGACAAGTATCTGGAACAGTTGTTATGTTGTCTGATGTATAGGGACATATATCCCAATGGTATCCATACTCTTTCGTTTCAATTTGTATAGAATTTTTAAATAATTTTAAAAAATTGAAATGAATTTTTAATTGTTCATAATGTTCCTCCAATAAAATATCTTCATAATTATCTAAAAAATTATTTAAAGTATATCCGATTTGATGTATATCCATTTTGAATATTAAATGACAACTGATTCCAATTATTTTTTTATAAGTTCTAAACCACTTAATAAATCCAATGCTGATTGAGCTTGAGCTTCAGCTTTTTGTAGTCTATCATTAATAAATTTAATTGGTTTTTTGATTTGAAATTCAATAAAATCACTCATTTGTGAAAATTTATCATTTAACAATTGCGAGAATTTGATATGGATTTCCTCTAAACTAATTTGTACTTTTTCTTCTAATATTTTTAATTTTTCTTCTGATAATTTAAGTTCTATAGATACTGATGTCTCTAAACGAGTAAACATTTCTTTCATTTCGTTTCGTAATAATTCTTTCTGAAAGAAAATATGATTATTTACATAATTTTGTGTTGCTGCATCCCTTCCATCAATTGGTTCTTGAACATTTGATAAAATTTTGTTATCTAAATCATAATTTCCTTCAGAATTTAATTTGAAACCTATACCTGGAGGACCTTGAGTATGTAGTTTTCTGTAAGAAGAAGAAGCTGTACTACGCCCAAACTTATCAAGTGACATTATGGTTTTAACTGATTGTTAATCTAAATAGCTATTGAATTATATTTGCTTCTCTTAACTCTTCAATTATAGATATAATTTCATTGTGATGATTATTGTTACCAGCAGATTGTGAACTAATTAAAAGTTTTAATCTGTCAACTAACTCATTAGGATCATCCCAATAAACATACTGATTTGATTGATTTGTATAATTTAAATGGGTTTCCGGTGTAGAAGAAGATTTATTAAAATAATTAATAAAATTTTTTTTCAAACAACCTGAACCAGTTTTTTTATGTCTAGTATTATAATCATGTTCATATAATTTTCTTAATATATTTTTGTATTTAAAACCTTTGTTTCCTTTTATTTGCTCTAAATGATCATAATTTCTTCTATGTGCATTCGTTTTGTTAAGTATTTGTTGATATGTTTTTAAATCACTTTCAGTATAGTTTATGGGGTTTTTTTTAAATATCAATTCATATAGACCATCAGTTCCTTTAAAAACTTCATTATCAATCAAAATATCTTTACTAATTTCATCTATTTCAAACTTAGCATTCCCAAGTTTTCGAACATTTAATGACTCATCAAAATAGGGTCCATATGATTTATCAAGTTGTGACTTGCTAAGAACAGGAAATTGCGAAATTGATGATTCATCAATAATATTATCAGTTATAGATGACGTCTCAAATTTTATAGTATTTGGTGTTGAAGTTATAAACTTACTATGAGTATTACTTTTGTTGCTAGGCGTTTTAACTTCTGGCTTAAATGATCTAATTAATTTTAAGGTGTTATCATCGTCAGCAGGCGATTTAATTTCCGGTTTGATAACACTATTTGAAAATTGTTGTTGTTGTTTGACAACATTTGTCAATTCTTTCAATGGTTTTGTAATTAGAGTGAAAGCTTCTTCTCGATTACGGTCTTCTGATAGCTTCTGAACTTTTAAAGATTGAAATTTCCTTTTTAAATTTTTACGAGTTTTCATTAAATCTTTCATAAGTTGTTCATCCATTTTTTTTAATGTGGATTAGTTCAATTATTAACTGTAAATTATCGACTGAACTGTTCTCTTGCTAACTGCTAACTGCTAACCGCTAACTGCTGACTGGTAACTGCTATCTGCTATCTGCTAACTGCAAACTACTAATTGATATCTATTAAATGACCTGTTCAGTTTGTAACTGCCAACTGCTAACGGAACTAGGTTTAACTAAAATTTAGCAAATGCATCAAAATTTTTTCTATATCGTCCATTATTTAAACCACTATCTTTGTCAATTAATAGAAAACCATAATTATCATTCCAGCAACATGCACTTAATTTTTTAAATTCATTAAATGACATATCAGAATTCACATGATCATTATATATATGTTTTAAATTTAAATCATCTTGCTTAAATATAATCAAAAAATTTGCATTATCTCTAACTAAATGCTTAGGAATTCTTGTATATGACTGACATAAATAAAAGCTATCTACTTCTTGGTGACGTCCCATACAAAAATAGGCTCTTATATTATCTTGTTTATCACAAGCTACATCATCAAAAATAAATATTGAGTTTGGTTGTGAGGCCGATGGGTCAATTACATCAGCATTATTTGAAAATTCATTATATCCCATTCCTTTGATTGATTTTATTAATTTTTTTAAATATTCATATTTAGGTTGATGCAATGATTTCGAGTAGATATATATGTTTTGAAATTTGAGCCCTTTAGGATCTAAAAGCATACTTATCATAGCATTAGTTTTACCACAATTTGAAGGTCCGATTATTAATCCTCTTATACTATTTGGAAAACATTTACCATGTTTTTTTATTTTCTTTTTTGAATTTTGATCAAAATTTTTAATTTTAACTGCATTATCTAATTTTATAAATTTCATTTTATAAAAGGTGATTAGTATTTGAGTGACTTTCTTAAACTAAACAACTTAATATTATGTCTCTTTATAATAAATATTCAATCAGTAACCAAAAAACTGTTAATGGAAAAGGTATAGTTAATTCTCTAATTAATAAACTGCCATTTGAAGCACATTTACCTGGTTATAATTATTGCGGTCCTGGGACAAAACTAGCAAAACGATTAGCACGTGGTGATAAAGGAATTAATGGTTTAGACGAGGCTTGTCGAGAGCATGATATAGCATATTCTCAAAATACTGATCAAAATCAACGTCATATAGCAGATAAAATATTGGTAGAGAAAGCTTGGCAAAGAGCAAAAGCTAAAGATTCAAGTTTTGGTGAACGGTTAAATTCATATCTAGTTACAAACACAATGAAAGCTAAAGTTAAACTCGGTATGGGGTTAAAAAAAAAAAAAAAACATTCAAAGAAAAAAACCTTTGAAAAATATTATAAACGAAGCAAAAGAAGCTGTTAGAACTATGAAGTTACCAATGAATAATAAAAATATTATAAAATTAGCTTTGCATGCTGCTAGAAAGTTTTCTAAAGGACAGAAAAAAAAAAACATTGACATTCCTCGAATAATTCCTGTACCAAAAATTGGAGGAGTTTTACCTTTAATCCCTATATTTGCTGGTCTATCTGCTATTGGAGCACTTTCAGGCGGCGCTGCAGGAATAACTAAAGCTGTTAACGATGCTAAAAATGCTCACAAAGAGTTAAAAGAAAGTCAACGTCATAATAAAATGATGGAGGCGATTGCATTAAAAGGAGGTAATGGATTGCATTTAAAACCATATAAAACAGGATTAGGTCTTTATTTGAATCCAAAAAACCATTAATCAAGCTACCCAATAGAGCTCTTACAAATATTGATTTAGAAAACTTTGGTAAAAAATACTTAAAACATTTTCGAGGAGTTTTTATGAGAGATAATTTACCAATACGTAGACCTTGGAAATATGAATGTGGTATAATAAATTTGGATAATTCTATTGGATATGGAACGCATTGGGTAGCTTATTTTAAAAATGATGAAATAACTCATTATTTTGATAGTTTTGGAAATTTAAGACCACCATTAGAAGTAATAAAATATTTAGGAGATAAGCTTACATATAATTATAATAAATATCAAAATTTTAATTCTTACAATTGTGGACATTTATGTTTAGAATTTTTATTTCATATTGTTAAGAAAAAAAAAATATTATCAGTAAATAAAAAATAATAAAAAAAAAATAAAAAAATTTTTTTATTCTAGTCTAGCTTTATTTAAACTGACCTACATTAATAATTTTGTTGAAGTTCAAGGTTATTTCTCTATATTTGAACATAAATGAAATAAAAAACTAACTGATAAAGAATAATTAGAACTTAGTTATAACAAAAGAAATTTAAACGAAAGATTTTTGTATGTATGTATATTATATTATTAATGGGTATTAGCCTTAAATCTAAATCATTGAATTTTGGATTAGCCTTAAAAACCTATAAAAACAGAATACACAACTGAAATATCTCATTATATCGATTAAAGACATGTCAATAACATTAACTTTAAACGGAAACTCTTCCACATTGACAACTAATTATTTCCCCCCTATAGATCTAAAGGGAAGAGAATATACCTGTGGTTTAGTTGATTTTCAAACGTATAACTCAATACCTAATATAGATGAGGATAATAATACATTTATTATTGATGATAAACCTATTACAATTCCAACAGGTTCATATGAAATTGGTGATATTGAACTATTTCTTAGGAAAGCGTTGAATATAACTAAAGCAGATAAGGAAAAATTAATTATAAGAGCAAATAATAATACATTAAAGTGTGAAATTTTTGCTGATAAGGATATTGATTTTGAAAGAGAAGATACAATTGGTAGATTATTAGGTTTCAGTAAGAAGAAATTATTAGCTAATAATTGGCATACTTCAGATCTTTTTGTTGATATTAATAAAATAAATATAATAAGAGTAGAATGCAATATTATTTCTGGAGCTTATATTAATGAAAAAGAGGCTCACATTCTACATGAATTCTCTATTAATGTCAGTCCTGGCTATAAAATAATTGAAGTTCCTAAGAATGTAATTTATTTGCCGGTAACTATTAATCAGATAAGTTCTATTACTGTAAAACTCCTTGATCAGAACGGTAATTTAATTAATTTTCGAGGAGAAACAATAACATTAAGATTACATTTAAAGCTTCAGGATGATCGTATTTAATCAAAATTATCAATCCAATATAAATTCACGGAATGATAAACATCACCTTAATTCATTAAAGGTAGTCAATGGAGGAGGTACTCAACAATTAAAATACAAAAAACGATTATCTTTTGAAAATAAAGAATATTTAAAATCTCTTGGATATCATCTAAAAGTAAATTAAAATGGAACTCTTTAATGATCCAATTTTTGATGAAACTATAACAAGCGCTCAATGGCATTCATATTCACCATTCTTAAACTCATTTGGATTAAGTGATATTATACGAATACAAATACAAAATCAGAACTTAAATATATTACCCTCAACAAGTCTAATCTGCATTGAAGGATATGTATCAAAACATGATGGAACAGTTGTTACTCACACTAAACTAGTTAATAATGCTATACCATTTCTATTTGATGAAATTCGCTATGAACTTAATGGTAAGGAAATTGATCATAATCGTAATGTTGGAATAACTTCAACATTAAAAAACTATATTTCACTCAACCCAAATGAAAGTAGAGCTTTATACAATGGAAGTTGGTCACCTGATGCATCAATTAAAATAAATAATTTATATTTTAATTTTTGTATACCATTAAAAAGATTAATAGGGTTTGCTGAAGACTACAAAAACATTATTCCAAATGCAAAACATGAATTAATATTAACTCGTTCTCGATCAAATGATAATTCATTATTATGTAGCAGTGCTAATGCAAGTGAAAAACCAAAAATTACTGTTACAAAAATATATTGGAAGGTTCAACATATTAACTTAGCTGATAATCTTAAATTAAATTTATACAAAAGTATTGGAAATGGTTCGGTTATGAAAATTCCTTTTAGAAATTGGGAATTACATGAATATCCCACATTACCAGCAGGAACTACACATCATATTTGGAATGTTAAAACAGCCTCACAACTTGAAAAACCTCGTTTTATTATTTTTGCTCTACAGACTGGTAAACAAAATAAACTGGATGAAGATCCTTCAACTTTTAATTATTGTGATATTGAAAATATAAAAGTATATTTAAATTCAGAATCATATCCATATGAAGATATGAATTTAGATTTTACAAAAAATCGTTATGCTTTAGCATATGAAGCATATTCGAATTTTAGAAGCTTTTATTATAATAACTCATTATCAGAGCCTTTAGTTTCATGGGACAACTTTAAAACTAATTCTCCAATCTTCATAATTGATACTCGTTATCAAAATGATAATCTTAAAATGGGACCAGTTGATGTCAAGATTGAATTAAAAACTTTAAAAAAAATTCCAGACAATACTACAGCTTATTGTCTTATTTTGCATGATCGCTTAATTGAATATAAACCATTAACAGGAGAAGTGGTCAAAATTATCTAAACTTATGTATAAAAATAAATGATTTTGTCTATAAAGAAAAAAGCATATTAATAAACAAGGAATATGTAATCATTGATATACAAGGTTTTCGAGATAATAGCAATAAATTTATCTTGAAAGAAATTGCTATTCTTTCATCAAAACATAAAAATGGAATATATAATAATTGATATACAAGGGTTTCGCGACAATAATAATAAATTTATTTTAAAAGAAATAGCTATTCTAACATCTAATGACGAAATTCAACATTTCATAATAAAGCAACCTTATCCTTATCATTATTTATAAACAAAAGCAAAACACACAAATTACTGACTCACTAAAAATCATCATGGGCTTAAAATGGTCAGACGGTAAAACACATTTATGTTTAAAAAAATGAAGATTCAACAAAATCATTGTTCGTTTTAACCCTATAAATTTTCTATACTTTGAAAAAATGTTTATTTAATAAAAAAATAAAAATAAAAATTAAAAAACAATTTTTGTTAACAATATTTAAAGGAATAGAACCTTTAAATCATTTTAATTTCTAAAATTAAAGAGTAAACAAGTTTCTTTAAGCTCTTTTTATATTTTTTTTAAATATGAATCAAAATAAGGATAATAATAAAAAACCAGGAATTATAGGTCAAATAAAAAGGGAGATAAATTATACCATTTTTAAAATGAGAGTCCCAAGTTCATCAACATCAACTAAATCAGCATCAGAGACAGAAATAAAAAAATGTAATTAAAAGCAATCAATGTTTTTTGTTTTTCCTGAATAAAAAAAAGTTTATGTAATAAATTAAAAGGAATAAAAAGATATATTTTCAAATTTAAAAAATGTTTTTTATTTCATTTTTATTTTATTTTTTTTTGTACACATTATTTTAATTTAACAATTTTAAATTTTATATTCAACTTATTTTGTTCTTTGGATCGAATTATAAAATTGTATACAATATCTTTCTTTTCAATTTTTTTATTTAGAGTTTTAATAACTTTTGATGTATACATTACACTGTATTGCGAGGGCAAGTAAGTGTAAAAGTTATTCAATTCTAAATAAATAGAACTGATAATTTGTCCATCTGGGTCCTTAAATTTGGAATCTCTTCTTTCAATTTTCTCAACTGTATACTCCTTGTTAACAGTTAAGTTGGCGATTGAAAAATATTTGAGACTCTTCTGGTTTATTTCGTTTAGACCTCCAACAAAATCCAAAAGATCGACCTCGCTCTCGCTGTCTTCATCAGTTTCTTCTTCTTCTACCGGTTTTGTTTTTGTTGATGCTTCTATCATTTTAAGATCTTCATCATCAGAAAGCTCCGGTTTCCTTTTTCTAGTTGTTGGTTTTCTTGTAGAAGTTGATTCTACTTCAATATCTTCATCATTCTCCATATTTAAAAATCTTTTTGCTGCTCCTAGTTTTAATTTCTTTTGAGACATTATTATAGTTATGATATTATATTCTTAGCGCTCAATGAATTTATACCCTATTTTATCAGATAATTTCCTTTTTTTCTTACATTTTTTTTCTTTTATCATATTTACCGGAAATTTATTTTCTAGATAGGACGAAAATTTCCTAATAATTTTTTCCTTTATCATATTTACCGGAAATTTTATTTCTAGATAGGGTAAAATTTCCTAATAATTTTTTCCTTTATCATATTTACCGGAAATTTTATTTCTAGATAGGGTAAAATTTCCTAATAATTTTTTCTTTTTTTTGTATCAAACAATAAGATAGGAATCTACGCAAAAAAAACAAAACAAAAAACAAAATTTATATATATTTTTTTTATCTTTTTATTATTTTTAGATATGAACATACATTAATAAAATTTTAATGATAGCTTTCAGTAAAGTTATCGCAAAATAAACTTGCGATCCATTCTTGATCAATGACAATGCACATATCTGAGTTTGTGGTGTTGCACCCCATGCACCACGGTCCATATAATTCGATAAAATCGATGACCTCCTCTACAGTATCAAATACTGCATATTCTGAATAGCATAAGAAATCAGCTATATTATTATCACCGCGAATCCTGGATGTCTCTGCTACATTTCTTATGCAAGATGTGCAATAAACATCATTATGAGGAAGTATTTCGTAGCAATAACTTTGGAAAGTTAAAGTTGTTGGTTCCACCAATGATGGCATATCATAGTATTTATAAGCTAATCCGTAAGCTTTTGTTGAGTCAAGATATTTAATAATGTGATAGTAGTTGGGGAATCCAATTGGGTTATACCCTATTCTTAGCAACTCCGTATTGGTTGGCATTCTGTAATCAATAATAAAAAAAAAAAAAAAAAAAAACTAAAGTTATTTTTTAATTTTTTACTTACATGTATTTCGTTTCTTTTTTATTTTAATAATTTTTTTTACTTTTAGAATGAAATGAAATTCCATGAATTTGTTTATTTATATAATTTTGTTATCGTAAATTATTCTAGTCATTTTTTAAAACTAATAATTAGTATGACCTTGAATGCTTATAACAAAGAAATATTTATCTACTTACGCCAGAAATTTTCTCTATATAATCTTGAATCCTTATAACAAAGAAATATTTATCTACTTACCCCAGAAATTTTTCTAATCACTATAAAACATTCAAAAAAAAAAATATTAAGATCTTGTAACAAACAAATAGGAAATTACTTAAGGAAATACTTAAGGAAATTTTTCTAATCACTATAAAACACTCAAAAAAAAAAAAATTTTTAAATTCTTATTTTACATTATCAGTTTATCTACTTCCCCAAAAAAAAATTGAAAAGATATATATATATATTTGATTTCACCAAAAATTTGATATTGTTTATTTATATAATTTTGTTATTATAAATTATTTTGGTCATTTTTTAAAACTAATAATTAGTATGACCTTGAATCCTTATAACAAAGAAATATTTATCTACTTACCGCAGAAATTTTTTCTATATGACCGTGAATCCTTATAACAAAGAAATATTTATCAATAATTTTGTTTTATCAAGGAAGCGTAAATTTCCTGAGTTACTATTTACGCAAAATAAATTTAAATCTAGATAAAACATATTTTCAAAAAAAAAATTTAAGTAGGATGACAAACGGGCAAACATACCTTTTTCTATTTTTTTTTTTTTTAGATAAATTTAACGGTATAAATAGTGAGTTTTTAACAAAAATATATTAATTAAGTACTGAAAATTCAAAAAACATAATATGGCGTTTATTTACCCGGAAAGTGCAATTCAACGAATGGGATATCAGGTTGACGGATTCCCCAACAGATTTATAATAAAAGAAGCTTGTTGGATGGGGAGCTGTTATTACCTAATATATAAGTACTTCGATTTGGCTGAAAACATTCTGTATAATAATGATGAAGAATTCGATGTGGCATGTTTTAAGAACAGAAAAGAGATGGTATACTGCTCCGGATGCCTTGACGAATCAAACGAAAGAAATGTTAAGGATGTAAAATCTCTATTCATTGCTTTCAACTGTCTAATACCATTTGATTGCAGAGACGATGCAATTGATTTTATAGAAAATTATGGTCCATACTGTATGAGGTGTGGTGTAAATAAAATTTGTAAAATAATTTCAGAAAAAGAGCTTTTTGATATGAATAAAACATAATTAAATATTTATTTGTATTATTTTGACTACATATTTCGAAAAAAAATAAAAACTAAATACAAAATTCAATTTTTTATTATTATATCAATTTTTGTTTTTTTTTTTTTTTTTTTTAGATTTTAGATTTTAAAATGACCCCAAGGTAGTGTGTTATAGCTGTCTGGTACTAAATATCTTTTGTTATCAAATGGACTTAAAGATATTTTTTTCTGTGAAAAAGTAAAAAGCTTATGTTTTTCAGATCTAATAGTGTTCTGTTCATGCACATACTCAATATTTTTATCTAAACAAGTTTTATAGTCATCAAATGTGATTTCATTTTTCAACACACAATTTTTAATGCCCTTCGCTTTTTTAGTTATTTCAGATGTAAAGTCTTCTCTTAAAATTTGAACAGCATACATTTTAGCACGAAGTCCAACAAATTTTTCCATTAGTTTACCATTATTTTCATCCTTCATCAACCCTGGAATTTTTTTATTTACTTGAAGTATACCGTATAAATTATTTTTAGGATATTCAGATGTATCAAAGCGATCAATATCTTGTATAATATCTTTGTAAACATCAGCTGTTTTTATTTCATATATCAGAGAATCTGTATCAGTATAGCATAACTGAAAATTATCGTTATATTTTTTTTGCATAAAATTATAATGAAAATCATATAATTTTGTTTTAGAAATATCAAGTATTGCCATTCCGATATAAATTGGTTTATCAAAGATTACTTCCGTTTTCAATAATTCAATTGATAATAAATTTTCATTAAAAATTTTGCGTGAATGAAAATTTGGTTTAGCAATCAAAGATTCAGCTCCATAACGCCCATGCCAAGATGTAATAAGTTTTATATCTCTCCGGAGACGAACATTCTCCATCGTCTTTCCAAACACTGCATTACAAACTAATTTGAATAAATTTTTCAAAAACTCATTATTTGCATTTTTTCTTAGAGTAGCATTTAATTCAATAAATGATTTCATCCAATCACTCTGTAGAAATATTATAGCACGATGAATTTTTGTTAATTTTAAACCTTTATTTAAATATTGTTTTAAATTTTTATAGTGAATAACATAATTCTTTTTATCAAATAATGTTGCTAACATTTTTGTTTCTCTTGTTCCTGGTGGAGCAGATTTCTCTGGTGCCATTGGTAAATCTTTTTGTTCATCATGAATGTTTATTGGATATTCTAAATCTACTTCCAGAATATAACCAAATTCCGAGTCATCCGGAATATTAAAATCTAAATTTTCAACGTTTTCAACCCATTGAAGATTTGCGTATGGTAAATATTGAGTCATAGCCCACGAGTACATTGCATTAATGTCATAGTACATCAGATATGTTGAATCTTGTTTTTCATCATAATCAGGAAGATATTTATTGTTAGCTTTAGCATATCTTTTAGAACATTGAGTAAGTCCACCTCTAATACCTTTTTCAATAAATAGTAATATATCAACATCATCAATTAAATCGATTTCTATTTTAGTATATTTTAACATAGCATCCCATGCTAAACCTGGCACAGTGAAATAATGGGCTGCATCTAATCCATAATTCTTTATGCAACCTTCTCTAAAATTTTCGAATACATCGGCAAGTAGAAGTATATCAACTTTCATATAAATATCGCTATATTCACCAAGATTTTTTATTTTAAATTTTTCCCAAACATTTTTAGCATGTTCATAGTCTTCACAACTTATATGACTTTTATTTAAAGAACTGTAAAATTGATCTTTTGAAGGTAGCTCAGTTTCATCAAAACTTGACCAATCTTTTATGTATTCATATGGAAATACACCTTTCCTCTCCAACAACTGTAATTTATCATCACATAAATATGAAAATTGTGAATGAAGAATGTTTTTTTCTTTTAAATAAGAAGATAATTTATCTAACGATGATGCCATAAAACGGAATGAATCAATAAATTTTAATATAATTTTACTGTTTTTAATATATTTAATAATGGAAATATAATTTTCGGTGTTGTTTGGTATTATTTTAATTTTTCCATCAATACTATTACATATATCTGTTATAAGTAAGTGTGCATCATATTTTGTTAAATTATGAAAACAATTGGAATTGTATGTGAATAAATTTAAGTTGCATGCTTGATGTGCAGCTCCTCTATAATTACCAGTCAAATGACAGTGATCTTTTAGTTTAATGTCTCCTTCATTGAATATTTCTTCACATATATGACAAGTATAGGAGGAAAAGAATTCTTCAATTTGTGTTTGTGTTAGTTTGTCAATAGGCTTCGAATTAAGGAAAATACTTTCAATTTCATGGGAAATTTGTTCTAATTCATGTGCGAACCACTTTGCACAATCCATGCCACGATAAGCTTTATAACATGATAATGAATAATTATATGAAGTTTTTAAATAATATCCTACACTATGTGCTATATGTTGTTGATATTGCTTTGTATTTCGAACTATTTTGGACATAGGTTTCAGTATACATTCAAAATCTGCATAAATGATAAATGGGATCCGTTCTTTTTTTCTAAAGTTTTTAAATCTTACTATTTTATTTTCTGGAAAGCTTACTTTATATCCATTTAAATTTTTACAATTTTCAAAATGCTTTTGTAAACTAATATTATTGTAAACATCGGTCGCAAATAAATTTCTTTCCATTATGTTTTGATCCTTGTTTAGCTAAAAGTCTGGAAATATTTTTTATCCAAACATAATGATAAAAAATTGGTTCATCATCATCAGCATCATTATCATCATCATTATCATCATCATCATCATCATCATTGATTTTATTATTTTCATATCGATTCTGAATAACTAATAAGTTTACATGTTGTTCTTCTTTATTTTGAGTCAATCTTGTTGGTAGAATTTTAAATTTCTTTTTTATTTTAATAAGCTCATATAAATTCACACTTATTTTATTAATTTTTTCGAATTTTGTTATATCTATTCTGCTGACTGGAAATTTAATCCCATCTAGTTTTAAGACGGAAGAATAATGAGGGTAGCTACTTGTGCGTGTTGGATTTAAAGCAGATTGATTTTTAACTGGATGTATAGCTGAAACTATAGCCCAAGCAAAACAGTAGTTATCATTATTTTGGATATTTATGCAAGCCTTTTTATTTTGAATTAATTTTGGCAAACTAATGTATGTTGAACCACATTGAGGTCTATAAAAATTCACATTTAACACTAAATTGATGATTTCTTTCAAGGCCCAACCTGAATCTTTTTCTTGGAACTCTTCTAAATCTTTTAATATTATTTCTTTTATGTTATTTTGATACCATTCTTCTAAATTTGTATCTCTTGATATTACATTATTTTTTGTATTCATATATTTATAATCTTCAATTATGCTATCTTTAGAAGTTTTAACAAAATTTTCACAAAATATAGCATTAACTTTAAGAAAAGGTTCATTCTCTAAAATCTTTTTAATTTTACGGTTAAAAGTTTTTCCACATAAAGTTAAAAAGTCTAATGGATCCTTTGTTAACAAATTAATTATAACAAAAGTCTGTACCCGATTTTTAAATATGCTATTTATAATTTTGCATTTGATTTTTTTAAAAATTTTTTTTTTTTTTTTCAATGTTATTTGTTTAATTTGGCTTTTATAACCTTTCGAAATAGCAATAGCATTGCTAATTTTAAATTTTTCACTAATTGTATTAGCGCTTTCCAACAAATTGTACAGTTTCTTAATATGTTTCGAACATTTTCTTATGTATTTTTTACTTTTATTTTTACATATTTTAGCTTTAGGTACTAATAACTTTATTTTTTTAACTAAACACTTTGGATTATTCATTTCTAAGCTGTTCTTCGTCTTACTGAACACTTTAAAAATTAACTCAATTTAATTCACTTGAAGAAAATCAAAATGACAAATGGAGAAATTTATTCACTCTGAATTCAATTGAATTCTGAGTCTAATACGATTAGCTAAAATTATAAAGAAATTTAAAGATAAAAAATTATAGATATCGAAAAAGACTACAATTGTTCTACATATTATATCACAAGGTCATTCTTATTTCCTTATCATAATTACAAGTTCAAGAACCTGCAGAAAAAAAAGTTTTTTTTAAAATATATTAATTACTATACTTCCTTATCAACTAATTTTTTTTCTTAGAAATTGAAAGATTTTAAGTTTTTGTTTGTTCTGTTTTGTTTTGTTTTGTTATTGTTCTTTTTTATTCATATAAAAATATGTTTTGCCGAGGCCTTTTTCAAAAACTATATTTTCATATAAAAAAATATGTTTTGCCGACGGGATTGAAAAAGTGTCACAGAACTCTCATAGTATAACTACTAACTTCAATCCGGCGTAAAAAACCCTTTCGTTTTAAATAAAAATATTGCAAATGAATTTAAATATAACATTACCAAATAGGAATAAAATTTTTAAAACAATTAAAATCAAAATAAAATTCAACAAAAAAAAATTTGTAGTTCAGACTTCAGTAATCCAGTATATGCTCAGGGAGTGTTGATCACATGAAAAAATATAATAACATTAATATATAATAATAATATATAGTATTTATGTAAATAAAATGTATTAAAAAACAAATTAAAAAAGAATTTATGTATTAAAAAACACTTCAAATTAAAAAAATAGGAAAAAATTAAGATATTAAAAAAGATAAACTATGTATATTAATGTTTAATTACATTACAAAGAAATTAAATAAAATATTATTACATATAGTCCGTGTCAAATTTATTTGCCCAAATTATTTATTTGTATTTAATTATTTTTTTATTTACACATTTTTGTAGTATTATTGCTTTCGTGCAAATACAATGATTGAATAATTATAAATGACACTTCACCATCTTTGGTATTAAGGTCATATTTTAATAGTGTGTTCCGAAGAGACTTAATTAGATGTATTGGATCAAACAGTGCAAACAATTTTTTTTCTTTTTCTTCAATATTATATAAAAAAAAGGACTATCTCTTGTAGCTCCTAATTTTGTAAAGCAGTTTCTGTTTGTAGTATCTTGGTCACATATTACAGCGCGCACGTTAAGATTTAACTTAAACGCTGAGTGTAAATTAGCAAATAATAGAGTTTGAAGATCTGTACCATTAATTGGTTTATCTGTTGTGAAATAACTAAGCACATATTTCCAATTGCTTATAAAGCCTCTTACCAAAAAAACACATATATATTTTGCGACATCTTGTGTTCTTTTAAACCCATAATCTAAGAATCCAGTAATTTCATCTAGTGCGCTATTGTAACTTAAATTTTTTCTTATAGCAATTTCATCAAAAATTATTATGGCTTCTTTTGATAGCTCATTCATTTCAGAAAAAATTTTGTTCATTTCATTAAAATTTTTTTCATGTACACCTATATTTAAATACTTGATAGGAATCCATCTACTTATTGAGCTAAAATGTGGCAAATTAAGTTTTATTGAATTTCTCAAAAATTTATATCCCTTAGGAGAATTAAAATGCATATTCAGGACAATATTTTTTTCATTCTCTGTCCAAGTTGTGGTAGTTTTACAATTCATTTTTAGAAAAGTTTTTGCTCTACTTGGTAAATTAAATTTGCCATCAATTAAATTTAATAAAGAATCATTTCTTTTTTTGTATAATTTTTTCTTTAATATTTTGTTTTGATATTTTAAATATGTAATTTTTTTTTTTTAATTTATATTTTTCCTTTCGATCATATTTATTGTTCTGCTGGAAATAAAATTTTTCTTCTGGTAATAAGCCTCATTTTGTTGAAAATTAATACAGTTCTTACAAAAACTGTTATTAGATTCTGTAGATGCTTGTGCTGGGCTTTTTTTAATGGTTGGGGATAAATAAGTTGGATTATCATTTCTTTCGTAAGTTTTCAAAACTTCAAAATTTTTTGTTTTTTTATTTAAAAAAGGTTGCAAACTACTACTATCTTCCAAAAATTCAAAAACATTTAAGTCTTGCGTTTGACGCATTTCTTCGATACTTTTTTCAGTATCTGGTAAAAATAAAGTAGGAATTGCACCTTTCTTAAGCCTTCTTCCTAAATTTTTTTTTTCAAAATGGTTTTCACAAACCAACAAAAACTTACCTTCCTTATCAATACTTACCTTGCACTTTGATAGCCAAACATCAAATAGACTTTTATCTTTAGGAAAGTTGTAAAATCTTCCTTTAAAAGATCTTCGACTATTTGCGCAAGCAATGCACTTTATTCCTGATTTTCGTTGATCGGAATTTATATCCTTAAACATTCTACATAATTAATAGATTTACATAGATGCATGCATAGAAGTTGAAGAGAAAAAAATAATATGAAAATGAAATATTATAAAAGAATAATAGAAAAGTACATAAAAAAGAAAATTAAATGAATAATATATGTATGTATGTAATGTACATAGATACTTATGCAAAAATTTAATTAATAATTATTGCTAATTTAATTAATTAATAATTTTTTATTCAATTAATATTAAGAATCCCCTTATAATGGGGATAGTTTTACATCTAATGATGAATACCTTTATTATAGTGATTCACAATTAGATGTGTAAAAGATAAGAATTAAGCCACCCAAGAAATGAACCCGAAATGCCAAAAGTTGATAGTTTGTTTAGCAAAGTGAAGTGATCTACACGATCGAAAGCTTTGCTAAAATCAGTGTAAATTGCATCAACTTGGTACCCTTTCTCCATTTGATTCAGGATTTCAGATGTATAAACCATCAGGTTCGTAGTAGTTGAACGACCTTTTCTGAAACCATGTTGTTGTTCATTTAGTTTTGCATTTATGATAGGAGTAATTCTATCAACGACAATTTTTTCAAATAATTTAGGTATAGTCGAGAGGATTGCTATACCTCGATAATTTTCCACCGATGCTCTATCCCCTTTTTTAAAAATAGGGGTTAAGTGGGAGGATTTCTACTTTTGTGGGAAAATCCCAATTGAAAGTGACTTATTGAAAATAAGATGAAGAGGGAAGATTAGACTGTGAAAACAATTATGTAAAAAGATTGGGGGAATTAAGTCCGGACCAGCACCCTTTTTTATATCAAGGCTCAAAATTGCTTCAAGAATATCATTTTCAGAAAGATACACGTCTGTAAGTAGGAAATTTGAGCTATTAGATAAGGGATTAGTCGATGTGGTAACTGGTGCTGATTTAAAACAGCTTTATAAAGCAATATCTTTCTGACCTTATACAAATATTCTTACTATGCTTTCTATGGAAAGAATTTTCTTATCTACACATGTAGGTGCATATATTAAAAATATAAACAAATATTTTTAAATTCATAATATTGTATTTTTTATTTTTCTTTTACTTTTTACCAAATTTTACTTTTTGAAAGAGAAAAAGCCGTATTGAAGCTATTTATTATATGAAGCAATTAGGTATAACTAAATATTTAACTTCAATCCGGCGTAAAAAACCCTTTCGTTTTAAATAAAAATATTGCAAATGAATTTAAATATAACATTACCAAATAGGAATAAAATTTTTAAAACAATTAAAATCAAAATAAAATTCAACAAAAAAAAATTTGTAGTTCAGACTTCAGTAATCCAGTATATGCTCAGGGAGTGTTGATCACATGAAAAAATATAATAACATTAATATATAATAATAATATATAGTATTTATGTAAATAAAATGTATTAAAAAACAAATTAAAAAAGAATTTATGTATTAAAAAACACTTCAAATTAAAAAAATAGGAAAAAATTAAGATATTAAAAAAGATAAACTATGTATATTAATGTTTAATTACATTACAAAGAAATTAAATAAAATATTATTACATATAGTCCGTGTCAAATTTATTTGCCCAAATTATTTATTTGTATTTAATTATTTTTTTATTTACACATTTTTGTAGTATTATTGCTTTCGTGCAAATACAATGATTGAATAATTATAAATGACACTTCACCATCTTTGGTATTAAGGTCATATTTTAATAGTGTGTTCCGAAGAGACTTAATTAGATGTATTGGATCAAACAGTGCAAACAATTTTTTTTCTTTTTCTTCAAAATTATACAAAAAAAAAAGGACTATCTCTTGTAGCTCCTAATTTTGTAAAGCAGTTTCTGTTTGTAGTATCTTGGTCACATATTACAGCACGCACGTTAAGATTTAACTTAAACGCTGAGTGTAAATTAGCAAATAATAGAGTTTGAAGATCTGTACCATTAATTGGTTTATCTGTTGTGAAATAACTAAGCACATATTTCCAATTGCTTATAAAGCCTCTTACCAAAAAAACACATATATATTTTGCGACATCTTGTGTTCTTTTAAACCCATAATCTAAGAATCCAGTAATTTCACCTAGTGCGCTATTGTAACTTAAATTTTTTCTTATAGCAATTTCATCAAAAATTATTATGGCTTCTTTTGATAGCTCATTCATTTCAGAAAAAATTTTGTTCATTTCATTAAAATTTTTTTCATGTACACCTATATTTAAATACTTGATAGGAATCCATCTACTTATTGAGCTAAAATGTGGCAAATTAAGTTTTATTGAATTTCTCAAAAATTTATATCCCTTAGGAGAATTAAAATGCATATTCAGGACAATATTTTTTTCATTCTCTGTCCAAGTTGTGGTAGTTTTACAATTCATTTTTAGAAAAGTTTTTGCACTACTTGGTAAATTAAATTTGCCATCAATTAAATTTAATAAAGAATCATTTATTTTTTTGTATAATTTTTTCTTTAATATTTTGTTTTGATATTTTAAATATGTAATTTTTTTTTTTAATTTATATTTTTCCTTTCGATCATATTTATTGTTCTGCTGGAAATAAAATTTTTCTTCTGGTAATAAGCCTCATTTTGTTGAAAATTAATACAGTTCTTACAAAAACTGTTATTAGATTCTGTAGATGCTTGTGCTGGGCTTTTTTTAATGGTTGGGGATAAATAAGTTGGATTATCATTTCTTTCGTAAGTTTTCAAAACTTCAAAATTTCTTTGTTTTTTTATTTAAAAAAGGTTGCAAACTACTACTATCTTCCAAAAATTCAAAAACATTTAAGTCTTGCGTTTGACGCATTTCTTCGATACTTTTTTCAGTATCTGGTAAAAATAAAGTAGGAATTGCACCTTTCTTAAGCCTTCTTCCTAAATTTTTTTTTTCAAAATGGTTTTCACAAACCAACAAAAACTTACCTTCCTTATCAATACTTACCTTGCACTTTGATAGCCAAACATCAAATAGACTTTTATCTTTAGGAAAGTTGTAAAATCTTCCTTTAAAAGATCTTCGACTATTTGCGCAAGCAATGCACTTTATTCCTGATTTTCGTTGATCGGAATTTATATCCTTAAACATTCTACATAATTAATAGATTTACATAGATGCATGCATAGAAGTTGAAGAGAAAAAAATAATATGAAAATGAAATGTTATAAAAGAATAATAGAAAAGTACATAAAAAGAAAATTAAATGAATAATATATGTATGTATGTAATGTACATAGATACTTTTCATATGTTAATTTAAGATTTAATTAATAATTATTGCTAATTTAATTAATTAATAATTTTTTATTCAATTAATATTAAGAATCTCCTTATAATGGGGATAGTTTTACATCTAATGATGAATACCTTTATTATAGTGATTCACAATTAGATGTTAAACTAGATGTAGTGTATTCAGTGTATTATTACATGTTGAATATAGGTACGTAAGAATACACTGAATCTAGTTCACATCTAGTAGTACATCTAGTTTTACATTTAATCGTGAATTCCCATTTTATTTTAAAATGTATTTCACTTACTTATTTGCAACAAATTAAAAATGAAAATGAAAATTAATTTAAAGAAAAACTTTTTTTTGAACCAACGAAAACTAACTTACTTATAAATTGATATTACAATGAAAAAAAAAAATTATTTAACTTACATTTTAAATGTAACCGTTTTCCGTTAATTTTTTTATAAGATTTTTATTTATATTTGTTTTAAATTAAATAAAAAATCGTACAATTTATTTCACCAAGTTCTTCTTAATTTTTTATTATTCAAGAAATGAAAAATCGCGGGTTCTTAAAAACTTAAAAAAAACAAAATATGTTTCATCAAAACAATAACAAAAAAAAGAGCCCGCATAAGCAATCATCATCAATATTATAATATTCATTGATCATTTGCTATTCTATATTAAGGAATTAAATCATAAAATACATATCTAAATATAATAAAAGACAAGTTGCTGCTGCTGAGTAGCGTGCCCTACTGTTATGTTAAATGTTATTTTAACAAATGTTATACTATGAAAAGAAAGAAACGTACATCTGATATTTACCCATATAACAGATAGAAAACAATAAATATTATAATGTTATGCTATGAAATGAAAGAAAAAACAAGGCAGTGTATAAATGAAAGTTTTCAAAAGGTTCGGATTTTTAAGTAGAACATTATAAAATTGCAATAATATTTTTATTTAAATTTTGCTAAGTAACATTTTCTTAATTTTTTAAAAATTTTGCCATGATATAGTACAATTTTAGAATCAGAAGTTTAGCCCATAATATAGATATATGAATAAAAATATGGGTATACATATATTACATTTATTATAGATTTATTATTTTTTATATAGGCAACAGTTATTTATATGAATGAATGGACGGTAAACATCTAAATATAATAAAAGACAAGTTGCTGCTGCTGAGTAGCGTGCCCTACTGTTATGTTAAATGTTATTTTAACAAATGTTATACTATGAAAAGAAAGAAACGTACATCTGATATTTACCCATATAACAGATAGAAAACAATAAATATTATAATGTTATGCTATGAAATGAAAGAAAAAACAAGGCAGTGTATAAATGAAAGTTTTCAAAAGGTTCGGATTTTTAAGTAGAACATTATAAAATTGCAATAATATTTTTATTTAAATTTTGCTAAGTAACATTTTCTTAATTTTTTAAAAATTTTGCCATGATATAGTACAATTTTAGAATCAGAAGTTTAGCCCATAATATAGATATATGAATAAAAATATGGGTATACATATATTACATTTATTATAGATTTATTATTTTTTATATAGGCAACAGTTATTTATATGAATGAATGGACGGTAAACATAAACGAACAAAAAAAAAAATTCAGAATGTTCTATAGGTTATAATTTAAAATATAATAAAAGACAAGTTGCTGCTGCTGAGTAGCGTGCCCTACTGTTATGTTAAATGTTAATTTAACAAATGTTTTACTATGAAAAGAAAGAGACGTACATCTGATATTTACTCATATAACATATAGAAAACAATAAATATTATAATGCTATGCTATGAAATGAAAGAAAAAACAAGGCAGTGTATAAATCAAAGTTTTTAAAGGTTCGGATTTTTAAGTAGAACATTATAAAATTGCAATAATATTTTTATTTAAATTTTGCTAAGTAACATTTTCTTAATTTTTTAAAAATTTTGACATAATAAAGTACAATTTTAGAATCAGAAGTTTAGCCCATAATATAGATATATGCATAAAAATATGGGTATACATATATTAGATTTATTATAGATTTATTATTTTTTATATAGGCAACAGTTATTTATATGAATGAATGGACGGTAAACATAAACGAACAAAAAAAAAATTCAGAATGTTCTATAGGTTATAATTTAAAATATAATAAAAGACAAGTTGCTGCTGCTGAGTAGCGTGCCCTACTGTTATGTTAAATGTTAATTTAACAAATGTTATACTATGAAAAGAAAGAAACGTACATCTGATATTTACCCATATAACAGATAGAAAACAATAAATATTATAATGTTATGCTATGAAAAGAAAGAAAAAACAAGGCAGTGTATAAATCAAAGTTTTTAAAGGTTCAGATTTTTAAGTAGAATATTATAAAATTGCAATAATATTTTTATTTAAATTTTGCTAAGTAACATTTTCTTAATTTTTTAAAAATTTTGCCATAATATAGTACAATTTTAGAATCAGAAGTTTAGCCCATAATATAGATATATGAATAAAAATAGGGGTATACATATATTAGATTTATTATAGATTAATTATTTTTTATATAGGCAACAGTTATTAATATGAATGAATGGACGGTAAACATAAACGAACAAAAAAAAATTCAAAATGTTCTATAATCTATAGGTTATAATTTATATTTTTTAAATAGACTGATGTATACATTTAATATTTAAAAAAAAGAACAGAAAACAAAAAAAAAAAAGTAAAATGTAATACTGCGAAGAAAAATAAAAACGAATAGAAAAAAAAGAGAACAAAAAATGTTACTTTGACTGTTTTTAAATATTTTTAAAGAAAAAAAGAACTATTAAAATGTTATGATTTTAAATGAAAAAAACATACCTCTGATATTTACGTACATAACAGATAGAAAAAAGAAATATTAAATGTTATGCTATGAAAAGAAAGAAACGTACATCTGATATTTAGGTACATAACAGATAGAAAAAAAGAATTAAAATGTTATGCTATAAAAAGAATGAAAAAACAAGGCAGTGCATAAATCAAAGTTTTTAAAGAGTTGCATTTTTAAGTAGAAATTATAAAAAAATAAAGCGGTGCGTAAAACCAAAGCTTTTAAAGGAGCGCAATTTAAATTATAAAATCACAATTTTCAATTAAATTTTGAATGTGTAACATTTTCTTAATTTTATGCTTCTTTTATGATTTTTATTTTCTAAAACTTCAACATTATATGCACAGCCAATTTTTATTGTTTTACATAAAAGGTGCGTAAAACTTACGGTGTGAAGATTTTGTAGAGAAAGCGATAGATAAAGAGACAGAATGTTATTACGGATAGAGTAAAAATTTGTTTGAAAAATTTAACAAAGAAAGTTTTGAAGCATTTGCTATGGCAACCATAGAAAAATATAACAAGTGTACTATATATTATAATTAGGTAAATGCATCAGATCAATGTAGTTTAGTTTCAAAATTATAAAGTTTGATACTGTATTTTTTTCGAAGCGAAAATTTTTGTTACTATTGGCAAAAATTTATTTACCATTGGTTTTTAATCCAACCTTTGGTTTTTTAATCCAAAGCTTGACAAAGAAATTTACAAGAGATGAGATTTATTAAATAATCATTTTTATTACATTTTTGAAAGAAACTACTTCACAGCATCATTGAGGTTTTTCATTATTTAAAACACTTTAGCAATAAATTTTACATTTATCAATATCTAAATATAATACATATAAGTATTTGAATAAATTTACTAAAATTAAATTGTTCATAAAACTGAGGAAACTTTCACAAGAGCTATATTTTTCTACTTATACCCGTCGTATGACGGGCTTTCTTACTAGTGTATAATAACAAAATATGATCATTTATAAATCGTTTCTATTTTATAAAGTATTCAAGTGTATGTATGAATATCGCATATACTTACATAAAAAAGAATGATACCTAGTTTTTTTTATTTTCCTATGAAAGTATATAGATTTAAATGGATGTTATAAATGTATTATTTTTTTATATACACTTAAGCAAAATTCGAACAGAAATATATATAGTATAGGAAGAATATTGAGTATAACAGCAGAGACAATAAATATATTTAATGTCTTTGATAATAATTAGTAAAAAGTATACAAATGCCTTCTTTTTTTGTAGTACAAATTTGTGTACTATTATACGGGGTCGTACAGATCAGAAAAAAATATAAGAAATTTATTTACAATTTTTGTTCTAGGTGAACAATCTATGTATAGGATGATCTTTGATAATACATTTATAACATCCATTTATGCTTGCATAGGAAAGTAAAAAACTATTTTTTTTCATTCTTTTTTTTATACATACATACCTATTACTTATGATGAAATATATTAATTTTCATTCTTGGGTATAAAAGTAAAAATAAGTATGGAATTAGAATAGTCACTTAACTTATTATGATATATTTTGTTAAATATGCGTGCAACAGATAAATTTTATAATAAAAACTTGATTCTTTTGTAAAATTGAAAATAATCTTATAATATACAATATTAAATATGCAATCAGCAATGCATACTAATTATTTTATGTTTCAATTGTTTGTATGTGCTTAATGTAATTATATACATACATATGTATGATTATTATTATGGTTAAGAATATACTATTATTAAAACCATGTAAAGACTATATTTTCTGATCTTAAAAGCCCCACAAAAAATTATATGATTAACTCATATGAAACATTTGAAAAATGAGATTTCATATGGATAATAATTACATGTATGTATGTACCTACATATGTATATGGGGAATTCCATGTTAGTCATTGGGATATTTAAAAAAAAAATTAGAAATTTTCTCTTATCAATTTAGCCTAGGTATCATTACCTTTATTCTCTAAATGTTTGCATATTTAAAACAGCTTTATAAAGCAATATCTTTCTGACCTTATACAAATATTCTTACTATGCTTTCTATGGAAAGAATTTTCTTATCTACACATGTAGGTGCATATATTAAAAATATAAACAAATATTTTTAAATTCATAATATTGTATTTTTTATTTTTCTTTTACTTTTTACCAAATTTTACTTTTTGAAAGGGAAAAAGCCGTATTGAAGCTATTTATTATATGAAGCAATTAGGTATAACTAAATATTTAACTTCAATCCGGCGTAAAAAACCCATTGGTTTTAAATAAAAATATTGCAAATGAATTTAAATATAACAATACCAAATAGGAATAAAATTTTTAAAACAATTAAAATCAAAATAAAATTCAACAAAAAAAAATTTGTAGTTCAGACTTCAGTAATCCAGTATATGCTCAGGGAGTGTTGATCACATGGAAAAATATAATAACATTAATATATAATAATAATATATAGTATTTATGTAAATAAAATGTATTAAAAAACAAATTAAAAAAGAATTTATGTATTAAAAAACACTTCAAATTAAAAAAATAGGAAAAAATTAAGATATTAAAAAAGATAAACTATGTATATTAATGTTTAATTACATTACAAAGAAATTAAATAAAATATTATTACATATAGTCCGTGTCAAATTTATTTGCCCAAATTATTTATTTGTATTTAATTATTTTTTTATTTACATACATATTTACACTTATTTACATTATGATAGAAACTTCAGAAAATTTAATAAATATTTATATACAGAAACTACTAGTATTTAATTTTTTATTTACATTATTAGTTAAAATATTTACAGATAGTTTTGGTATTATAATTTAAGTATTTAACAAAGATCGTATTTAACTTTTAATAATATTTTTTTTTTTTTTTATTAGGATTATTTTTATTATCATAAGATGCTTTATTTCCAAACGAAATATTTTTTTCGTATTTCCTTTTTTTTGCATTTTCTTTTTCTTGTATTTCCTTTTTTTGTTTTTCAGTGTTAAGTAGTTCCTCGCATAACCATTTTGTTTCCTTTTTTAATAAAAGCGCTATTAATAGTTCCAAAAACTTTATTTTATGATTAAAGCATTGATCATTTTCACTAAACCATGTATTAAATTTTATAGAGTTTCTTGTGGCTTCCCAGCATATCGTCATGATATTTTTATGTAAATTTTTGTGATGGAAATTTTGAGAAAAATAATTATCAAATATTCTTATGTGAAATTGAGTTATTTCAAACATTATTTCTGTAGGAGCTTTCAAGTAAAATATTTCCGAATCATTCTTATAATTTTTCTCAAAAATAAATTGTTGTTAAGATGTTAAGATGTTTTCAAAAATAAAATATTTTTATTTATATTTGTTTTAAATTAAATAAAAAATCGTACAATTTATTTCACCAAGTTCTTCTTAATTTTTTATTATTCAAGAAATGAAAAAGCGCGGGTTCTTAAAAACTTAAAAAAAACAAAATATGTTTCATCAAAACAATAATAAAAAAGAGCCCGCATAAGCAATCATCATCAATATTATAATATTCATTGATCATTTGCTATTCTATATTAAGGAATTAAATCATAAAATACATATGTATAATAACAAAATATGATCATTTATAAATCGTTTCTATTTTATAAAGTATGCAAGTGTATGTATGAATATCGCATATACTTACATAAAAAAGAATGAAAAAAAATACCTAGTTTTTTTTATTTTCCTATTATTGCTATTATTTAAGCATATATGTAGATTTAAATGGATGTTATAAATGTATTATTTTTTATATACACTTAAGCAAAATTCGAACAGAAATATATATAGTATAGGAAGAATATTGAGTATAACAGCAGAGACAATAAATCTATTTAATGTCTTTGATAATAATTAGTAAAAAGTATACAAATGTCTTCTTTTTTCATTTCAAATTTAAATGTAGTAGTAATAAATTTATTCGAATAGTTTTAAAAACTATGCAGTTTGAAAAAATTAAGAGGTAATAAAATAGACTAAAACCAAAGATCATTTATACATAGATTGTTCACCTAGAATAAAAATTGTAAATAAATTTCTTATATTTTTTTCTGATCTCTACGACCCCGTATGATAGTACACAAATTTGTACTACAAAAAAAGAAGACATTTGTATACTTTTTACTAATTACATATTATTATTATCAAAGACATTAAATATATTTATTGTCTCTGCAATAATAGGAAAATAGCAATAATAGGAAAATAAAAAAAACTAGGTATTTTTTTTCATTCTTTTTTATGTTAGTATATGCGATATTCATACATACACTTGCATACTTTATAAAATAGAAACGATTTATAAATGATCATATTTTGTTATTATACATATGTATTTTATTGTTTAATTCCTTAATGTAGAATAGCAAATGATCAATGAATATTATAATATTGATAATGACTGCTTATGCGGGCTCTGTTTTGTTATTGTTTTGATGAAACATATTTTGTTTTTTTTTTAAGTTTTTAAGAACCCGCGCTTTTTCATTTCTAGAATAATAAAAAATTAAGAAGAACTTGGTGAAATAAATTGTACGATTTTTTATTTAATTTAAAACAAATATAAATAAAAATCTTACAAAAAATTAACGGAAAACGGTTACATTTAAAATGTAAGTTAAATAATTTTTTTGTTTTCGTTGTAATATCAATTTATAAGTAAGTTAGTTTTCGTTGGTTCAAAAAAAAGTTTTTCTTTAAATTAATTTTCATTTCCATTTTTAATTTGTTGTAAATAAGTAAGTGAAATACATTTTAAAATGAAATGGGAATTCACGATTAAATGTAAAACTAGATGTACTACTAGCTGTGAAGTAGTTTCAGTGTATTCTTACGTACCTATATTCAACATGTAATAATACACTGAATACACTACATCTAGTTTAACATCTAATCGTGAATCACTATAATAAAGGTATTCATCATTAGATGTAAAACTATCCCCATTATAAGGGGATTCTTAATATTAATTGAATAAAAAATTATTAATTAATTAAATTAGCAATAATTATTAATTAAATTTTTTCATAAGTATCTATGTACATTACATACATACATATATTATTCATTTAATTTTCTTTTTTATGTACTTTTCTATTATTCTTTTATAACATTTCATTTTCATATTATTTTTTTCTCTTCAACTTCTATGCATGCATCTATGTAAATCTATTAATTATGTAGAATGTTTAAGGATATAAATTCCGATCAACGAAAATCAGCAATAAAGTGCATTGCTTGCGCAAATAGTCGAAGATCTTTTAAAGGAAGATTTTACAACTTTCCTAAAGATAAAAGTCTATTTGATGTTTGGCTATCAAAGTGCAAGGTAAGTATTGATAAGGAAGGTAAGTTTTTGCTGGTTTGTAAAAACCATTTTGAAAAAAAATTTTTAGGAAGCAGGCTTAAGAAAGGTGCAATTCCTACTTTATTTTTACCAGATACTGAAAAAACTATCGAAGAAATGCGTCAAACGCAAGACTTAAATGTTTTTGAATTTTTGGAAGATAGTAGTAGTTTGCAACCTTTTTGAAATAAAAAAACAAAAAACTTTGAAGTTTTCAAAACTTAAGAAAGAAATGATAATCCAACTTATTTATCCCCAACCATTAAAAAAAGTCCAGCAAGAGCATCTACAGAATCTAATGACAGTTTTTGTAAGAACTGTATTAAATTTCAACAAAATGAGGCTTATTACCAGAAGAAAAATTTTATTTCCATCAGAATAATAAATATGATCGAAAGGAAAAATATAAATTTAAAAAAAAAAATTACATACCTATTTAAAATTTAAGTTACAATAGCGCACTAGATGAAATTACTGGATTCTTAGATTATGGGTTTAAAAGAACACAAGATGTCGCAAAATATATATGTGTTTTTTTGGTAAGAGGCTTTATAAGCAATTGGAAATATGTGCTTAGTTATTTCACAACAGATAAACCAATTAATGGTACAGATCTTCAAGCTCTATTACTTGCTAATTTACACTCAGCGTTTAAGTTAAATCTTAATGTGCGTGCTAGTCCTTTATTTTTATATAATTTTGAAGAAAAGGAAAAAAAATTGTTTGCACTGTTTGATCCAATACATCTAATTAAGTCTCTTCGGAACACACTATTAAAATGTGACCTTTATACCAAAGATGGTGAAGTGTCATTTAAAATTATTCAATCATTGTATTTGCACGAAAGCAGTAATACTACAAAAATGTGTAAATAAAAAAATAATTAAATACAAATAAATAATTTGGGTAAATAAATTTGGCACGGACTATATATGTAATAATATTTTATTTAATTTCTTTGTAATGTAATTGTAATGTAATTACATTTTATTTAATTTCTTTGTAATGTAAATAATACATAGTTTATCTTTTTTAATATCTTAATTTTTTCCTATTTTTTTAATTTGAAGTGTTTTAATACATAAATTCTTTTTTAATTTGTTTTTTAATACATTTTATTTACATAAATACTATATATTATTATTATATGTTAATGTTATTAGATTTTTCCATGTGATCAACACTCCCTGAGCATACTGGATTACTGAAGTCTGAACTACAAATTTTTTTTTGTTGAATTTTATTTTGATTTTAATTGTTTTAAAAATTTTATTCCTATTTGGTATTGTTATATTTAAATTCATTTGCAATATTTTTATTTAAAACGAATGGGTTTTTTACGCCGGATTGAAGTTAAATATTTAGTTATACCTAATTGCTTCATATAATAAATAGCTTCAATACGGCTTTTTCTCTTTCAAAAAGTAAAATTTGGTAAAAAGTAAAAGAAAAATATAAAATACAATATTATGAATTTAAAAATATTTGTTTATATTTTTAATATATGCACCTACATGTGTAGATAAGAAAATTCTTTCCATAGAAAGCATAGTAAGACTATTTTTATAAGGTCAGAAAGATATTGCTTTATAAAGCTGTTTTAAATATGCAAACATTTATAGAATAAAGGTAATGATACCTAGGCTAAATTATTGATAAAAGAAAATTTCTAATTTTTTTGTAAATGTCCCAATGACTAACATGGAATTCCCCATATACATATGTAGGTACATACATACATGTAATTATTATCCATATGAAATCTCATTTTTCAAATGTTTCATATGAGTTAATCATATAATTTTTTGTGGGGCTTTTAAGATCAGAAAATATAGTCTTTACATGGTTTTAATAATATTATATTCTTAACCATAATTATAATCACACATATTATGTATTTATATAATTACATTAAGCACATACAAACAATTGAAACATAAAATAATTAGTATGCATTGCTGATTGCATATTTAATATTGCATATTATACGATTATTTTTAATTTTACAAAAGAATCAAGTTTTTATTATAAAACTTATCTGTTGCACGCATATTTAACAAAATATATCATAATAAGTTAAGTGACTATTCTAATTCCATACTTATTTTTATTTTTATACCCAAGAATGAAAATTAATATATTTCTTCATAAGTAATATGTATGTATGTATGTATGTATAAAAAAAAGAATGAAAAAAAATAGTTTTTTACTTTCCTATGCAAGCATAAATGGATGTTATAAATGTATTTAGTTTTTTATATACACTTAAGCAAAATTCGAACAGAAATATATATATATAGTATCAGAAATTATATATATATAGATAACGCAAGCAGAACAAAAAATGTCAATAACAATTCTCGAAATTTTTTCAGATTTCAAGTGCCCAATTGCTCTCTAATTTTTTCCTATGCCCTTTTTCTCTTTCTCAAAAGTTCTTTTAAAAAATATCTTCGTGAATATTTGATTCTATTTTAATTTTAGATATGTAGGTATCTAAATGATAAATATTTTTATTAATTTTTTTTTTTTTTCTTCAAAAACTTTAAAACTTCTTTTTAGAAGAATGCAGTTGAATAAAAGACAATGTTGCCATATCATTTGTATGATTCACGAAATTTTTATTGAAACTCAAGTTTTAAAATTTTGTTAAGTACCTATTTATTTTTACCTATAATTTGTACAACTCGAAACCCTTATTAGATTATTTACCATTATATAACTATTTTTAAAACTATTTTCGAGTACTACGAATTTGGCAAAAATACACGACAACAAATCTTAAATACATGTATCCTTCGTTTCACACAACTTTAGTCTAAAATCGTAAACAATTAAAATATTTCAAAAATTACTTTGTTATTTATAATTATAATTAGAAATAAAGAAAAAAAAGAATTCACTTTGAAAATACCCTATTATTACAAATGTATAATAAAATCTATTTATAATGTTTGTGTTTTTATACCCTACACCTAAAGTATAGGGTATATTAACTTTGGTATGGTGTTTGTAACCACCAAAAGGAAGCGAGTTAGATATAGACATGTATATATATTCAGAAACAGAATCACCTCCTGAGTCAATTTAACGATGTCCGTCCGTCCGTCCGTCCTTTCGTTTACACGATAACTCAAAAACTAATGAAGCTATCTTGATGCAATTTATATAGTAGGTTACTAATTACGAAAGAAAAGCTAAGTTCGAATCTGGACAAAATCCGTCCATGGGTTCGGATTCTGGAAGCTTCCGAATGATTCCGGAGCAAACGAGATTATCTCCAAAACCAACAAAGATAGAACCTTTAATTTTTGTACAATGATGTTCCTTCTCGTTCGATTTATGTCTCTGAAATTTAAGAGGATTTGGTCCATGGGTTTGGATTTGGAAGCTTCCGAACGAGCACCAGAGCAAATGAGATTTTCTCCAAAACCAACTAAGATATAACCTTTAAATTTTGTACAATGATGTTCCTTCCCGTTCGATTTATGTCTCTGAAATTTAAGAGGATTTGGTCCATGGGTTTGGATTTGGAAGCTTCCGAACGAGCACCAGAGCAAATGAGATTATCTCCAAAACCAACAAAGATAGAACCTTTAAATTTTGTACAATGATGTTCCTTCTCGTTTGATTTATGTCTATGAAATTTAAGAGGATTTGGTCCATGGGTTTGGATTTGGAAGCTTCCGAACGAGCACCAGAGCAAATGAGATTATCTCCAAAACCAACAAAGATAGAACCTTTAAATTTTGTACAATGATGTTCCTTCTCGTTTGATTTATGTCTCTGAAATTTAAGAGGATTTGGTCCATGGGTTTGGATTTGAAAGCTTCCGAACGAGCACCAGAGCAAATGAGATTATCTCCAAAACCAACAAAGATAGAACCTTTAAATTTTGTACAATGATGTTCCTTCTCGTTTGATTTATGTCTATGAAATTTAAGAGGATTTGGTTCATGGGTTTGGATTTGAAAGCTTCCGAACGAGCACCAGAGCAAATGAGATTTTCTCCAAAACCAACTAAGATATAACCTTTAAATTTTGTACAATGATGTTCCTTCCCGTTCGATTTATGTCTCTGAAATTTAAGAGGATTTGGTCCATGGTTTCGGATTTTGGAAGCTTCCGAACGAGCCCCAGAGCAAACGAGATTATCTCCAAAACCAAGAAAGATAGAATCTTTAAATTTTTTATTATGATGTTCCTTCCAGTTTGATTTATGTCTCTAAAATTTAACAGGATGTGGTCCATGGGTTTGGATTTTGGAAGCTTCCGAACGAGCCCCAGAGCAAATCAGATTATCTCCAAAAACAACAAAGATATAACCTTTAAATTTGGCCGAATGGTGTTTTTTCATGTTTGATTTAGGTCTCTGAAATTTGAGAGGATTTGGCCATGGGTTTAAATTTGAAAGGATTTGAACCGTGGATTCAGATTTTGGAAGCTTCCGAACGAGCCGCAGAGCAAATGAGATTATATCCAATACGAACAAAGGTAGAACCTTTGAATTTGGTACAATGGTGTTCTTTCGTGTTTGATTTATGTCTCTGCAATTTAAGAGGATTTGGTCCATGGGTTTGGTTTTGGAAGCTTCCGAACGAGCCCCAGAGCAAATGAGATTATCTCCAAAACCAATAAAGATATAACATTTCCTTTTGGCAGAGTGGTGTTCTTTCATGTTTGATTTAGGTCTCTGAAATTTGAGAGGATTTGGACCTTGGGTTCGGATTTTGAAAGCTTCCGAACGAGCCTCAGAGCAAATGATATTATCTCCAAATGCAACAAAGATATAACCTTCAAATTAGGCAGAATGGTGTTCCTTCATGTTTGATTTATGTTTCTGAAATTTGTGAGGATTTGGTCCATGGGTTCAAATCTTGGAAGCTTCCGGACGAGCCCCAGAGCAAACGAGAATATCTCCACAACCAACAAAGATAGAACTTTTATTTTTAGTACAAAGGTGTTCTGTTATGTTTCCTTTTCTGTAAAATTGGAAACTGACATTTGAAAGAATTTGAACCATGCGCTCGTATTTTGGAAACTTCCGGACGAGCATATCTCCAAAACCAACAAAAGTAGAACCTTTAAATTTAGTACAATGGTGTTCTGGCATGTTTTCTTTATGTTCCTGAGATGGATTCGATGAATTGGAGTGGCAATTCGGGTACCTGACACACACTTCCCAAGAGCTAACAACCTTTGAAATTAATAAAGATAGAAACTTAAAATTTTTTACAAAGGTGTCAAGCATATCCCAAGAGGATGCCTCTTTTACTTTCCTGAAATTCGAGTTGAATAAGACACAGAAGGGAAGAAGTTCAAGCAGCTGCCAAAAAAACTTATGGATTTTTAATTTAATTCGAATTATTCAGGTGTAGAGTATTAATAAGTCTGTTGAATCGACTTACTGTTACATTTACTTACTTTTATGTAACATTTGCAGAAAATTTTTATCTGCAACTGATAATATCTATTTTATATCTTTTTAAAGTGAAAAGCTATAATATTTAAAAGTTATAGTGATTGAATATTTATAAATTTTTTTTGCTAAATCTAAAGAAAAAATCTATACTCAAACCTTTTATAACATTTAGATATCTATTTTAAGAAAACTCGACATAGATATCTGAATTTTTTTTTATATTGATAATTTGTGAAAACTCAGCATCCGTTTGTAATATCTTATTAACTCTTTTATTCTTATTAAGTCTTCATTCTAAAATCAAATTTAATTAAAATATTCTTGAAATTATTATGACTGAAAATATTTATTCTTTTGAGCAATTATTGTTCTTCTTTACTCGAAAATTATTTTTATTTTTAATAATAGATTGTTTGTGATTGTGTTTGCAAATTTCTATTTTTTTACTAATATTCAACTAACTTAATAATAATTTGGGATACCAGTAAACCGTAAAATCATATGAAAATGCGCCTTTGAAAGTCACTGCATATTATTGTGATTCAATTAAAGTTGTTCTAAAATTAATTTTATTATTGACTTTTGTGATTAAAGTGTTTCCAATCGAAGCGAAAAATACTTTAAATACTTTAGTTGCAAGTTGCGGTAGAATTAATCTTTTGTTCATTATCTCTAAATTAGATTGAGGTATTAATTTTGATAATTATTTTCAATTTAAGAAAAAAAACTTTATTCATTTTCTTTTATCTTGATTAACTAATTTTTGGACAGATTTGTTTTTTTTTTGAACTATTATTGTCATTTGATAATCTAGAGTGAGAGTTTAGACAGTTGTATTTTTGAACTATTGCTGTCATTTGATACAGTTTTGTTTCCTTGCATTATTGTTGTCATTTGATAAGCATTCACTTGTAATTCGATAAAAGCTTCAACATGACACAACGGTTAAATTCGACTATGGTAGGTTCACCAGAACCAGAACCAAACCCTTTACCAATGGTCAATGGTAATGGTGAATTCGGATCATGGAAGAAAAGCGTCGAGCGAATACTAACAACGTACGACCACTTGAAGGGTACTTCAAAATATTTTGGCATCCTCAGTGTAGTCCGTAATAAAATTATCGGAAGCGCTGACGACGCCCTTGAATCTTAACTATTAATACCACACTAGATTGGAAGCAAATAGTAAAATGTCTTAATATGCACTACTCTGACAAAGGAGACTTGGGTACGTTAGAATAGAAAATTACTATGTTAACAGAGTAATAGTATTCAGGAATTTTATCAAGAGGCTTACCACCACCTCTCACTAATCTTGAATAAAATTTCTTTCATGGATTTGGATCAAGAATCTTTAAGAACAATGGCACAAGCATATAAGCATAAGGCTCTAGATACTTTTATAAGGGGTCTTAAAGGAGATCTTCCACGCTTGTTAAGTATGCGCTAACTTGTATTTATCTCTAAAGTTAGATAATGTAAATTATAGAATATATCATAGCCAAAATAATATGAAAAGATACCAACCAGCTACTTCACACCCACAAGGAAAAGTCAACTCACGATTTATCTCAAAACCAAATTACAATTTTCAAAACCAATCTTATCAAAATCCTCAGCTTTACCAAAAAGCAAACTTTCAGAATCGCTTCCCCTCAAATCTGCCAAATCTCCGTCAACCAAATTTTCAACATTCTTCCCAACGAAATACGCTATACCATAATAACAAATAATTCTACCAAAAACCTAGAATAGCTCCAGCGAACATTGAGCATTCTCAACATTCGGGAATAAATAATTACCAGAATAGATTTAACCAACTTCGGGAAATTTTTCTGCTAAAGTTAATAGCAAACGACCATCAGTTCAACAGTCTCATCAAAAGGATAAATTGCAAACATTTTTTATACCGAACCTAAAACTATCAATCAACAACCTTCGCAAACTTGTAGTAAATGTAAAGGTTGCTTGTTTAAATCACCGTCAGCCGATGACGATAATAATGACAATTTTTTAGACTAAACTGTTCTTCGTTACCCTACATAGAACATCAAACGAAGAACGGAAAAATTTTAAAATTCCTAATTGACACAGACTCGAATAAAAACTACATTCAGCTATGATTAATCAAAAATCCTATCCCAAATGAACAACATTTTTACGCTAATTCAATTGGCGGAAGCACCACTATAACCCACCATTCTTATATAAATCTATTTGAACCTAACACTTAAATTTTATATCTTACCAGAATTAACATCCTTTAACGGCATAATAGGTAACGATAGTCTAAAGGATTTGAATGCCATAATTCATGCAAATGAAAATTTTTTAACTATTAAACCAAATATAAAAATCTACTTAAAACAATTTACCTGATTCAGTAAACAGCATTAATATTAGTACATCTCATCTTAATAAAATGCAAGAGAAAAAACTTAACCATCTTATAAATAATAACCTACACTTATTCGATGCTAACAAAAGTCTCATTTACAGAACTACAGTTAAAGGTGAGATTAGAACAACTACTAATGAATCAGTACATTTAAAAAGTTCCCCCTATCCTATGTGTTTGAAACAAGAAATAAAAAAACAAATTCAGCAACTCCTAGATGACGGTATAATAAGGCAATCAAGATCACCTTATAAGTCACCTGTATGGATCGTTCCAAAAAAAGAGGACGCATCCGGCGAGAAAAAATACATAATGGTAATAGGCTATAGAAAATTAAATACAATTACTATAGCTGATAAATACCCGATTCCAGAAATAAATGAGGCCTTGCCAACCTTGGGCAAAACAATTTTTTTTCAATCATCGATCATTTTAATCATTCAATCAATCATCGATAAAAAGCGGTTTCCATCAAATATCTTTAAAAATCTGCGATATTGAGAAAACTGCATTTTCAGTGAACAATGGAAAGTATGAGTTCACTCGACTTCCATTTGGATTGAAAAATGCACCTTCTATATTTCAAAGGGCTCTGGATGACATTTTCAGAGACTATATAGGAGAACACGTTGATATGTCTATATTGATGACATTATTATTTTTAGTAAAAACAAAACTATCTTTGAAACTCTTGAAAAGGCAAATATGAAAATACAACTCGATAATAGCGAAGTCTTGAAAAATGAAGTTGAATTTTTAGGGTTCTTAGTAACAGCTGAAAGATTTCATTCCACTCTATGTGAAATAATGCGATGTCTAAAAGCAGAACAGTACTTTCGAACAACTTCTCGAAAGAGCGGTAAGTGAGTACAATCATACCATCCATTTTACTACAGGAAAAAAACCTATTGAATTTTTCTTAAGAAGAAGTCCGAATATTACACATGCAGAATTTGAGATAACTAGACCTTCTAATATAGAAAAAGTTAGAAATAAACAATTAAAGGATATGAAATTATATTATACAATTCTAGGAACAACCTGGAAATGGATCGATGGTACACCACATCATGAGTAAAAGGAAAATTAACAAATTTTAAAGAATACTAATAAACAGCTGAGCATGAATGATGTTCACAATGAAAGAGTTAATAACTAAAATTACAAATGAAATTCTAAATATCATTAAAGAAGAAAACTTTTTCCATAATCCATCAGGATTTAAATTACAATATAAATTGAAATTATTAAAAGAAGAAATTTTTAATATTAAATACGCCATACATTGGGTAAAGCTAGGCATTATAAATTCTATGTTACTTTCAAAGAAGAAATAAAGGTCTTAACAGACGTATTGGATAAGGAACATTTTCCATATTCCACTCCAGAAGAAGCTCTAAACTTCTCTGAAGTAAAGGTAATTACAAACGGGTACTACTTATTTTATGTTATAGAGATACCTCTAACTAATACAGAAATTTATGAAAAATTTTTAATAAAAGTTGTAAAATTTGATAATATTGTAAACCAAATTGAATATAAAAAAATTCTGTTAAATAAAAATGAAAAGTATGGTGTCTTAAACAATTGTAAAATAATTAACTCTATATCAATCTGTAGCAAAAACGATATTGTAAATCTAAATACCTCTACTTGTCTTGCAAATTTGTAAGATAGTAAAAATTCGACATGTAACGTAATCAATAATCAACATATTCCTACTGTGGAAGAAATATCCGGAGGCGTCTTACTTCTAAATCAATTCAAATCAAAATCGATGACAATCAACAAAATCTTTCAGGTACCTATCTCATCAAATTTCATAACTCTACAATTTCAATTGGTGACAAATTATTCACAGCAAAAGAAGAATTATCAGTTAAAATACTACCACCTGTACTTCAACCACCTTCAATCAAGAAACTATTTAGAGAACATCTATCATTGATATTTCTGAGAGATATTCACATGATTAACACCAAGGAAATTAAAACAACACGCTCTAAAAATGTTACCGATCAACTCATAAGCTATAGTTCAGCAACAGTAATCATAATTACTCTCTTCATAGTAATTCTGATCACGAGATTCAGAGCCAAGTTTGGTATTAGAAATAAATCGCAAAGTACGGCAGTAATAGAAAACATCATACCAATCAATGAGCAAGAAGATTCCAGTAAATCATTATCATCATCATCAAAACCGACATTACAACAACCAAATCCATCTTTATCTTCACAGGGCAACCATACTGAAAACGGAAGTTCTACAAATACTACAATAGATCTAACACTATATCACAACCTAGAAATTTCAAGAAGGAAGTTCTATGACAGCAAACTGTTCTAAATCAAATGAGGACATTTAAATCTAAGAGCGGAAGTGTTACCAAATGATATTCTTACGTTACCAATGAATATTATTAATATTTTTGTTGTTATATGTGGTACTTGACGAAGAAACTTATTCTGACAACGGTGGAGCAACTTCTAACAATGATGAAAGCGGTACAAGTTATGATAGAGGAGAGGTAAATATCGATGAACTTTTAGCGTTTGATCTGAGCAACTGCGATATCAATAAGATGGCATTATTCGTGAAAACGTTAGGTACTGTAGTTGTTGATATTCGAAAGTCGCAAAATTATATGGATGAACTAATAAAACAGAATCTCAGTGTGATCGTGGAAAACAGATGTTTAAAAAAGAGATTAACTACGGCCGAGGAAAAAATTAACTACCTAGAAATAAAAATAAACAAACTTGAATATATTGCAGATCAGCCACAGCAAAACAAAAATATTAATAATATAGTATTGGCTGGTTTACCAGCTGATATTCCAAACCCGACTGATGCCATGCTTACTATTGCAAAAAAAATTGGCACTAATATTCAAAAAGAAGATATAGCAAAGATTACTAAAATTACACCAACAACAACCAATATTAATATAAATAATTCAAAAAATATTTTATATTTACTGGAGCTAACATCTCAAAATAAAAAAAATGAACTTATGGAAAAAAAAAAATTACAAACATTTATTTACAACTAAAAATTTTTTTTCTACAACAAAAAACTAATTTTTTAATTATTAACTTATATTTTTGTATATGTATTGGTTTAATAATTTTTAATTTACAATCTTTAATATTGCTAATTTTAATTGTTAATTTTAATTGTTAATTTTTTCGTTATAACAAAAAACAGAAAAAAAAAAAATAAAATTGACTAACCAAACAAGCAACAATGTCAGAACAAATAAGAAAAGAAAATATTACTAATAGCTACCAAAAAGAGAATGATTACAGAAATATCAGTACTACCAAATTTAGTAATGACATAAAAATGATTTCTCTATTCAGCTCTTTCTATTTTACGCATAATATATATTGTAGTTCACTTAGACAAATTTTTAAAGCAACATTAATAACAGGAACAGAGATAGATAAGAATGAATATATTATTAATTTTAAAATGAATTTTATAGTACAATTTTTTGCAGACATGAACAATTTATTAGGCGATTTTTATAAGAAAAATTTTAACATTTTATATGCTACTTATAATTATATATTAATACAGTTTATTTTCAAGAGTATCAATCATTACTCAATAGTAGTTTAAATATTAAATGCTCTACAGTATTGAATAATAGTATTGTGTCAAAATTTAAAAATAAACTAAATATTATTTATTTAAATAATCAAAGTATTAGGAATAAGGTGTACGATTTAGAATTATTAGTTAATTCCTTTGACGCAGATATGATCATTGTTGTGCTTACAGAAATCTGGATTAGCTCAGCTCACTTTTCCAATAGGCAAAACTCGTATGGAGGTGTTGCAATTTTTGTAAATGACTGTCTTAGTTCTAGCATTATTTTTGAAGAAGAATTTGATAATTGTAATGTACTAGTTGTAAAAATATTACGTCATGGTATAAATATTATATCTGTATATAGGGCGCCTTATTCAAACATAGATTTCTTCATCGATAAAATAGATGAATATACATCGAGGTTTAAAAATAACCAATGGTTTTATCATAGGGAATAAAATAATGGAAGCTTTCGCAACTAGGATAGGTAAAACAACAAAAACAATAATCGACCATTTCATAACCGATAATTTTAAATACAAATACAACTTTCATATTACTGATACTTATCTGACCACCAATTGATCTTAGTTAGTATTAACCTAAGCCCGATCAGAGAAAACGTAAAAAATTTTAAGACAGTTCTGAATTATCACAGATTATCTAATGACTCGTTCTGGGACAATATTCATTTTTTTGAGACCTTCGATATTTTTGTTCATAACCTAACATTACTAATAAGCAAATATACAACTACAACTCCGAATAATAAACGTAAAAAAAAAAATGGATGAGCGATGAAATTCTTAAGATGATGAAAATCCGCGATTCTTTCATGAAGTACAAAAGGAAATATCCAGAGGATGCTAAGATCTCTGACCTTTATAATTCTTATAGAGACAAAGTTAAAATCTGAATTCGAAAAGCTAAAGCTAGATATTGTAACGAAGAAATAGCAAAAAATCCAAATGACAGCAAAAAACTGTGGGAGCTATACAAAAAGATTATGTTTAATAATAATCCTAATAATCCAGAAAACCAAATCAAAATCCTGGAGCACAATAATGAAATTATTTCTGATCAGCAGACCATTTGTGAATATATGAACGATTTCTTTATGAATACAACAAACAATTTGGAAATTCCGGCTGAAACGGTTGATCAAAATTTTTTCAACAACTTCATGTACAACATCTATTCTCCATTTGAACTTAGTCTAACTACAGCTGAAGAGGTGGAAGCCGCGATATCGTCGTTAAAACCTAATTCAGCAACCGGGTATGATAAAATCTCGTCTAAATTTGTCAAAAAATTTTCTGATAAACTTATACCTACTCTAACTAAATTCATTAATATTTCATTTGAGACATTTATCTTTCCGGAATCTTTAAAAATAGCTGTAGTAACACCGATATATAAAAAGGATAACGAATGTAATCCAACCAATTATAGACCTATATCAGTCCTGAGTACCTTCTCAAAAATATTTGAAAATTATTAAAAATAGATTAAACCATTTTATTACGCAAAATGGTCTGCTATATTCAGAACAATTCGGCTTCGAAAATCACCACTCGAACAAACCACAAAACTCGAACACCACTGCGGCATGCCTTGCACTTACAGATTTTATATCTAGGACCATGGATGAGGGAAAATATACCGCATGTACATTTATCGACTTGCAAAAAGCTTTTGATTGCGTGGATTACGATATTCTACTTCTTAAGCTAAAAAAGATGGGGTTTACTTGGTAGTTAATTAATTTTTTCAAAACGTACTTAATTGGTCGGTATCAAAGGGTAAAAATAGGGAATACCTGTAGTAGTACTAGAGTAACTATAAAAGGTGTGCCTCAGGGATCTATTTTAGGACCCGACCTATTTAAAATATATATTAATGATTTGGCACGCCTCAATCTAAAAGGAAAATTACAACTATATGCAGACGATGCGGGACTGTTAAAATACTCGGAAAACAGCGAAAGATAATTAAAATCTGCGATTATGGATGATCTAAAAATAATAGATATTTGGTTAATGAAAAACAGGCTAGCAATAAACTTAAAAAAAACTAAAGTACTCGTGTTTGAAAACAAACTTTTTCAAGATACTACATTCCTATATAATAACCATAAAATTGAAATTGTAAAAAATTTTAATTATCTAGGTTTAGTAATTGATAGTACGCTTAAATGGAATGATCATCTTGATTTTCTCTGTAAGAAAATTACTCCATACATATTTATACTAAACAGATTAAAAAGATTTTTAGACAATAAAACACTACATATCATTTTTTCTTCATATATCTATTACAATATTATATACCTAAATCCTATTTGGTGTAGAACCACTAAATGCCACTTAGTAAGGCTTAATATACTTCATAAGAAAGCCATAAAGATAATTCACAATTATCCTATACTGCATCCTACCAATGAACTATATTCAGCACAATATCCAAGCTTAGACTTCATTTGTAAAAACATATTTATTAGCCTTCAAGATTATAAATAATTTGATTAAACATAATTTTGTACTGAATAGGAATATTGATATACATATGTACAATACTAGAAATAAATTAAACTTTTATCTTGCTCTATTTAGGAAGGGAAAACAAAATTTAAATTGTCTTTATGCTTGTTTAAAGTCTTTTAATGAATTGCCAACGAAGTTAAAATCCGAAATAAGCCTTAGTCTCTTTAAGAAAAATATCGTGGTATTTTTAGAATCTTCCGGTTTACAATACATATACGATACATAATTAAAAAAAAAAGAGGAATACACAAAAGAAAATAAGAAAGAATAGAATTTTATAAACTAATTTAAATTAAATGAAACTTAAAATTGAAATGGAATTGTAGAAATTAAATAGTAAAAAAAAAAAAGGAAAAAAAAAAAAATTTAATAAAATTATAAGACCAGACAGCTTATGCTACGGTCGTAACAAAATAAATATACACAATGTAAATATATAAGAATTATAATTAATGTAAATATATAAGTATTATCGCTCATATCTGAATTATATGTTAGATTATTAAAAATAAAGAAAAAACAAAAACATAGTGATATTAAAGTGTATGCTGATGACATGAAAATTTCTTAAAAATATTACTTGTATGAAAGATGCTAACTTACAGCAATCTGATCTTAATAATTTTTTTTTCTAGTGCATCATAAGCAATGTTCTTCTAAGTGTTACTGAATGTGCACACGTGACTTTTTCTCGCCGTTCCAATAATTTTAATTTCACGTTTTCTCTTAACAATAATAACTTGACTAGAGCAGATTCCATAAAAGATCTCGCTATTCTCTTTGATAGTAAACTAAACTTTTTAAAGGACATTACGAAACTATTATTCATAAATCAAACTCAATGCTCAGCTTTGTTAAACGGTGGGCTAAAGAATTTAAGGATCCTTATACACTAAAATCACTTTATACCAGTCTATTAGCCTAAACTTGAAATATGCTAGTCAAGTATGGTCCCCTTTTTATCAAATTGAATGTCAATTGAATTATCAATGTGAATAGAATTGTATCAATTCAAAAAAACTTTCTACGTTTCGTCTTTATTAAATTTATGTTAGAACGGTGCCGTAGTTTTACCTCCCTATGAAAAAACTTAATTCACCTAAACACCCTAAAACTTAGGGTGTCACCTAAACACCCTAAAACTTAGAGGGTAATGTGTAGTTGTAATTCTAAATGTAATTTTATTTAAATAATTGTATGTACATAAACAGAAGTAAATTGTAAATTGCAACTTAATTTTAATCTTAAGAAATATATTGTAAAAATGTTTGAGTTGTTAAACAAATAAATAAATTTATAAATATTCTTGAAAAAACGCATAATTCTGATTGTGCTTGATTATGTATCCAACTCTAAAGTCCTTGCTAATTTTATTTGTACATACATATTTCAACAAGAAAACATTTAAAATGTGGGGGGTTGCCAGCTCCAAACTCCCACTAGACTAATTATCAAAACCCAACTTTATATTGTATCCAATTCTAAAGTGCATCCTACTTACATTTTTACATACATATTCCAAGAAGAAAACAAAAAGGCAAAATAAATGTATGAGAAATAAAGTATGGAAATACTTTTTTTTATTAAAATCGTTATTTCAGTGTCGCATTTGTGTCCTTTGGTGGGACTAAGGTGAGACCTTTCTAACGGTATAATAGTAAATATAGGATGTTTTTAAAAATTTCATGTATAATGATTTTTTTGAAAGTTCGAGATTTTTTTTTTTTTTTAAATTCCCTCTTTTAACTGCAATATTTCAGAACGGTAGTGGCGATTAAGATTAAACAAGATGTGTGTTAACGATAGTATTATGCTCTACAATATTGTACAAAATGGTTCCATTCGTACGGAAAAAATATAACGGTTTAATTAAAATAGTATAAAATGTTAGAAAATTTTGTAATACATATTTCGGTCACAAGATGGCGGCATCGGTAATAATGGCATAATATACATTCGGAAACTTGAAGATATAAAGTACCGTTATGTCATCACGCCATCTTAATAACTGGTCACCCCTTTGCAGAAGTTTATCCTAAAATCTTTTCATATTTAATCCCAGATATAGTATAGATACTTAGTACTATACTAAGTATAAAACAATTAATGTATTAGATATAAACCAATTAATTGCAAATTTGAAAAATGCAAATATATTTATAAAATTCTAACCACTAATCTTAAATCAAACTTAATATAAAAGAATAGAGAATATATTCATCAATGCAATACTAGAAATAAAAACAATATTGAAATTCTTAAGGTTAGAACAACAATGAAACAAAAAAGTTGAAGTGTAGTGCTATTAAAATGTTTAACTCATTACCAATAGAAATTAGAAATAGCCCGAAATTGGAAATATTCAATAGAAACATGTAAACATTTTTAGAAATTAAAGGTTAAAATAAGTAAAAAAAATAGTTGCAAGTTTTTATTTATTAGTTTGTAATTGTAGTTTTAATTATATAATTTCTCAAACAAAATTTTATATACATGTAAAATTATCTCAAATTAAATAAAACAAAAAAAAATATTATCTGATACTCTTATAAAAATTATATTGACAGAAATAAATCGAAATTTCTTAAACATAATTTTATACACATTGTAAAATTATCTGAAATTAAATTAAACAAAAAAAAATTTTATCTGATACTCATATACAAATTATATTGACAGAATTAAATCGAAATTTTATACCAATCCGCAACGTTTTAAACGTTAATATTAAAATTCAGTGCGCAAAATTTCATAGGTCCCATTTGGTAATTTTATGTGGCTTCTTCCCTAAGCGCTGTAAACCCAATTCATAAGAAAGGGGCTCTTATTTATTTGAAAATAATGTGCTCCTATTTTGTTGATTATTGTCAACCATTTATTTCACAAGAACATCATTGTTTCCAAAAGGGGAGATCCACAGTTACTAATATGACTGAATTCGTCTCTGATATTTTAAATACTATGGAAACTGATATACAAGCAGATGTGGTATTTCCAGACATCAGTAAAGGCCTTCCATCTAATTTCCTATAAAATTATCCTTGGAAAACATAAGCAGCAGAGTTTTCAATTCAAAGGCTTAAATGATTATCGCCTTATTTGTCACATAGGTCATACCAAGTTCTTTTTCGATCTACCATTTTTGCAACTTATGTTACAACTTCAAGAATACCACAAGCAAACCATCTACGTTCTTTATTTTTCATAGTGTCGACATATGACAGTCCCCTATGTCTATCTCATCCACATTTTCTCAGTTCTAATGATACCAAAATCTGCAAAGCTATAACTTCCATCCGCGATTGTGAGTTGTTGCAATATGATCTCAATAAATTTGGTTCATGATGTAAGAACAACAACCTCAATCTAAATGTTAGTAAATGCTTAATTATGACCTCTTCAATGCTACGAGCTAACTCAACATTTAATTATGATTACGTTCTCAACGGTTAACCTAAAAAAAAACAGATCGTACTTCTGATTTGGGACTGACCCTTCATAGTAGATTAGAGTCACTACAACTCAATAATAAATAAAGAGTCACTAGTTAGTCACTTCAAGAGTCACTACAACTCAATAATAAATAAGGCCAACTCAACTCTTGGATTTATTATACGTTGGTCAAAAATGATTTCTAATCTCTATATCACTAAGCAACTTTTCAGTACTTCTGTAACACTTATACTTGAATACTCAAGCCAAGTATGGTCTCCCTATCGTGATATAGATATTTCACGTATTGAATCAGTCTAAAAAAAAATTATTCTTTTCGCTTTATGCAACCTTGCTTAGGCTTATCCTATACGTCTTCCTCCATATGAAACTAGAGTTTCTTTCATTAATTTTAGCTTCCTCCAGTCACATCGTGTAGTGGCGGATATCATATTCATTCAACAGTTTGTTTGCGGTGATATAAACTCCCCTTCTATTCGCGAAGAAATGAGGTATTGTGAAAATACTAATAATTCGAGGTCGACCGAGCTTTTTAATGTGTCACACCACTCTATAGATTAGGGCAAAATTTGAGCCTATTTCGCTTATATTGAGAAAGACTAACTCAGTTACTAACAGTGGTAGTAACCAATAAGTATTAAGTTTTTCTACCATCTAACATCATTTACTAACATGCTAACCCTTGTAAATAATGGCTTTTCAATTAATTGTATAGTTCACTAAATGAATAACATGGTTGGATGGTTGGATTAAGCAAATGTCTGGTACAATGTCTGCATACAAAGTGAATAACCTTAGAGCCAAAAAATTTAATAAAAGCAATCAGACAACGAACATTAAATAATAGCTTTTTCAATTAATTGTATAGTTCACTAAATGAATAATATGGTTGGATGATTGGATTAAGCAAATGTCTGGTACAAATGTTTGCATACAAAGTGAATAACTTTAGAGCCAAAAAATTTTTAAAACAAAAGCAATCAGACAACGAACATTACCTGGATGAAAAATACAACAATGAGCTTGAAGAGGTTTGAAATATATACAACCAAATAAAAGAACTTTTTCTAATGTAAACACAAAACATAAACTTTACTTTATTTATGTCGTTTTTAACAATAAATACAATTTTAAAAAGATGCTTTTTCACCTAGTTAAAAATATTTCCCAATGAAATTTTACTTTATTGCATTGAAGTTCATTGCATCTCTATCACAAGCAGTTCAAATTTAATTTTAAAAACTGTATTATTTTTTTGCCAATGTTATCTATGTTTTCTCGAAGATAATTATTTTTTGTTTAATTTTTAGAAGATAATTTATTTTTCTATGTTTAATTTTATTATCTTTATCGATTTATTTATCTTCGGCACCACGACTGCTAGAGTTATCAAAATCGAAATCGAAACTCTCAAAACAGCAAATATTTTCGCAACAACTCCGGTTGCCATGTTTGTTACTAAGATTTTTTTGTCGATATTCAATTACTTTATCGTTATTCTTTGCTACAGCTTTGGGAGTTTCGCTTTCTGGATAGTTTCGTTTTCTATCTTCGTTTTCATCAGAATCTAAATTTTCTAATACTTCACGAAAGTTTTTGTTTCTATAATGTGTAAATGTATTTTCTTCGTTCAAATTTTTAACAACATTTTTAAAATTGTTTGTGTTTTTAAAATTTACAGTTCGTAATGGTGATTTGTTAATGTCAGTGTTGAAATTGTGTTTGATTCATTTGCAACTTTATTAAATTTTAACTAAATAACTTTGTGTTGAGGAGTTTGTAATAGGAAAATTACTCTCAGAAAAAAAGGAGACATCCTTCTTTGTTTTTTTCCTAATCATATGGGAATGCTGATTTTTAATATTTATTGACGACTCTTGTTTAAATATTTGAAGGTCTTCTTCGCTATAAATATAAAATACATATAAATTAATTATTTATAATACTTGTTATATTTATAATACAATATATTTTTTAAATTTAGATTCATAATTTTGCTATTACTAAGGTTAAGATTATCAAGCGGGTTTTTCAACGAACATCATCAATTTTAGTGAGTCAAACATTTCCATGCAAATTAGTAACCTATTCAATTATAAGAAGTGGTACAAAAGACTGCATCTGCTGGTAAAAAACTTTGAGTTTTTTCTATTCTTAAATTAAAAAATTATTCAATGGCAAAATTTTGCAAAATATTCTTTAAAGAAAACTACAAAATTTTTTCCAGTTTTTTATGACTCTCTAAGGCATATTGAAATTTCTCCTTCATTTGTAACATATAGGAATGTAGACTCAAATATATCAGTTTCGAATCAAAATTATATAGTATAAATTTTATTACATTTATTAAATAAAAAAAATAATAATATAGAGAAATTTCCTTGATATAATAATTTCAATATTATCTCTCCAATCAAGAATCTCCAGTTCTACTTGGATTTTTGAAAAATAATTTCAGAAAATTTTATCGTAATAAATATATCTATAATATGTTTCTTGTTTGAATACCAGCTTAAAAAATAATTAAAAATTTATTATAAAATCTCTATTATCTTATGTCAAAAGACATTCTTGTAAACGAATTAACAAGTTTATTGAACAATATCTCATTACGAACTAGGCACCTGGCTGATAGTAGTCAAATCAATAATAATAACAATTATCAAAATTCAATAATGAATCCAAATCCAGGAGAAAATGACCCTCAACTCCTTACTCTCAGTATTGACCCCCTAAAGTATACAGGGAAGTTACCCGACTTTTATGGAGATTTCAGGGAACTACAAAACTTCACAAATCTTATAGACAAAATACATCCGTTATTTACAATCTTATAAACAAAATACATCCGATAATTTAAACCACAGTATCTTCTCAAACTATACAATAAAATACAAAATAAAAGGAACGGCAAGGGAAGTCGTGGAAATAAATAACCACATAACAGGTTAATTAGAAATAAAAAAAATACTAATCAAAAATTTCGGGGATCGTACCAGTTTCGAAAAACTTTTCGACGAGTTACGTAGTAAACAATTCAGAACAAGTTGCATAGAATTTTAAATTGAAATAAAAATTGCTTTAAGAAGACTCAAAAGACAAAACTCTTACTTGGAGATTGATCTCCACGTGGCAGAACAAGCAATAAATAACAATAAAAACTCAGGATTGAATATTTTCAAAAATAAGACACTAGAGCCAATGAGATCTATCCAATATTGCAGAAAACTGAAAGCGTTAGAAGAAGCAATGGATATATTAAAAATAATAGAAATATAAATAACAATAGTAATAGGAATAACCAATCAAACCAACCAAAGAAATTATCAAATAACAGCAAAAGTAGGTCCAACAATTATAGTTATAACAATAATAGACCCAGTAACTATAATTACAATAATAATAATAATAACTACAATAATTTACGTAATAGAATCTCTGCCTACTCATATCAAGGAAAGGAAAACAAAATCCAAGTCAACAGGTACAACATCCACAAGCAACAACTCCACCTCAAACCCCCTATAAAAATAACGTATACTCTCCCGGTCCACTATCAGAACCGATGGATATTAATATTAATAGAGCCCAACAAAATAAAGAATCCCCACAAGCGCATAATTTTCACTTAGTAGCCTCGACTATAAGCTTTCCTATATAATAGTTAGCAGTAATACAAGTCCTTTAAAATCTATTATAGATTCGGGAGCTACTCCTTCTATAATAAATCTCAATCTCTGCCAACCAAAATATTTTGAAAATAGTAACATCTTCTTAAAAACAATCCAACAAAAGGTTCAAATAACTCAGAAAGCTTTATCCCATTATTTAAAGAGCTCGGTAGCTCAGCAACAAAAGTTGAATTTTACGTATTTCCCTTCCATGAAATATACGATGGTATAATAGAGAACAATATATTAATATCTTAAGGCAAAAATAGATTACGAAAAAGAAATTATAATAATAATATAATAACAAAATAAAATTACTTTTTTCTGATGAACAAAAAATGTTCAGCTATAAAATAGAAACGGAAGGATATTACAAATTACCTATACCAGTCCAACAAAGAGAAATCCTAGCATATCTAAAGGAGCAGAAGTTCATAGATGGCACTCTGACCCTTTCTGAGGACATTTATGTTGTTGAAAACTATAAAGTAGAAGCCAATTTTAATTTTCATAATAATAATGGCTATTTTATCAATATAAAACATATAAAATCCCAAATAGTAAATTCCGAAAATTTTAATATAATCGAAGAACTTGAACACAAAAATATATTTAACCAAATAAGAATTGAATATCTAAATAGCCAATAAGTTCAAGCACTGTATAAAATTATTAAAAAATTCTCAAAAAACCTTTACCAAGACGATTCAGATTTATCTTTTACAAATGTTATAAAACATGAAATTCGTAGAGTAAAAGATGTCCCAATCTTTACAAGATCATACCGGTACCCACATATTCATAAAGAAGAAGTACCAAACCAAATCTCAAATATGTTAGTAAAAAGTATCATAAGACACAGTAGCTCACCCTACTCAGCCCCTGTGTGGATAGTTCCGAAAAAGGAGGACACCAGCGGAAAGGCTAATTAACGACTCGTAATCGACTATCATGAACTAAATGAAGTTACGATAGATGATAGATGTTCCCACTTTAGAAAAAATAAAACCAAATCCTAAGAACCGCCCTTCAGAACGAAAACTCAAAAACTGGGAAAGTCAGAGTGGTGAAATTAATAAAAATATTTTTGGATCTATTTGTAGGTTCACTATTGGTAAGATCCGATCAAAACGTTGGGTAGCTCTAGCAAAATTAACTTTTCTAGCTTATTCATACAAAAATGGAAATTTTTCAGTACAACAACTTAATTTCACAATATTATTGTGCATATTTATGTATCAAACATTTGCTTAAACCAAGCATCAGTTATGTTGTTCATATAGTTAACTATCACAATTAACTGAAAAATTCATCATTTACAAGGCTTAGTATATTAGTATAGTATGTTATTAAATGATGATACTTAGATATTTAATTGGTAATTAATTGGTAACCACTGTTAGTAACTACTAATTAATGTTAGTAATGATGTTAATGGTAAAAAGAAACAAGAAAAAAAATAAAGAAACTAACATGCAAGTTAGATTAAAAATGACATACTACGAGAATTAACCATGCTCGCGTAAAGTCTGGCTCTCACTGTTAATTTGTTAACGCTAATATCGAAGAGTTCAGACCTTCAGTTAGTGTCTCTTAACATACGCGAAATAGGCTCAAATTTGCCATAGTCTGTAGAATAGTGTGACACATTAAAAATCTCAACCGCTATAGCTTCATATGGAAGAAGACGTATAGGATCAGCCTGAGCAAGGTTGCGTAAAGCGAAACGAAGAAATCTTTCTTGGACCGATGCAATACGTGAAATATCTATATCACGATATGGTGTCCATACATGGCTCGAGTATGCAAGTATAGGTGTTACATAAGTAGTAAAAAATTGCGTAGTGATATAGGGATCAGAAAACTCTTTTGACCAACGCATAATAAATCCAAGAGTTGAGTTAGGTTTATTTATTATGGAGTTGTAGTGACTATTGAAATCTAACCTAACAAGGATCAGTGCCGAATCAGAAGTACGATATGTTCTTTTAATAAGTTGATCGTGTAATCATAATTGATTTTTAAATTAGCTCGTAACCTTGTAAAGCTCATAACTAGGCATTTGCTAATATTTAGTTTGAGATTGTTGTTTCTGCACCATGATCTAAATTGGTTGGGATCATATTGCAACAACTCACAATCACGAGTGGAAATTATAGTTTTGCAACATACATAGGGGACTGTAATAGGCCGACACTACGAAAAATAAAGGACCTAGATATCTGTCTTGTGATACTCCTGAATTTGCAACGTAAGTTGCAGAAATGGTAGATCTAACTTATCTGGTATGACTTATATGACAAATAAGACGATAACCATTTAAGGCTATGACTTGAAAATCCTACTGCTTTATGCTTTTCAAGGATAATTTTATAGGGAATTAGATCAAAGGTCTTACTGATATCTGTGAATACCACATTAACTTGTTTTTTAGTTTCCATTGTATTCAAAATATCGGAGACGAATTCAGTCATATTAGTAACTGTGGATCTACCCTTTTGGAAACCATATTGTTCTGGTGGAATAAATGGTTGACAATAATCAACAAAATACGAGCACATTACTTTTTCAAATAATTTGGAAATAGTTGACAGTTTAGCAATGGGTCTATAATTGCTTACATCGCAACGAGCCCCTTTCTTATGTATCAGGTTAATAAATGAAAGTTTCCAGAGCTTAGGGAAAGAGCCACATTGAATTGACAAATTGAATAATTTGCAAATGGTACCTACCAAAATTTTAATATTATTGGTGGAACTCCGTCGGGGCCGTACGTGAAGTCATCTTTTACAGCTAAGAGGTGAGGCATTAAGTTATCTTCAGTTAATACAATGGTCTTAATGTCAAAATTTGAAAGAGATGGAGGAACTAGGTTATCCAAACATGAGTGATTTGGCTCAAAAACCCCGTTCTGGTAAGTACTGGAGAAGAATGTGGCAAAAAAGTTGGAAACAATCTGCGAATTATCTGATGTTGTTTCTTCGTAACGCACAGCCGATGGGTAACCATCAGTCCTACATTTACTATTAACAAAATCATAAAAACGTCGCGGATTGGAATAAAATTGTGATTTAATTCTGTCAATATAATTTTTATATAAAGTACCGGATAGAATTGTGAATCTATTATAGATATCAAGAAAGGTGTTATAATGGGCAATGGAATTAGTTTCCATATATTTCTTCCATGAAGAATTTTGTTTGTTTCTCTGAGGACGTAATTCTTTAGCTGACCATGGCGCTGACTAGTTAGCGTATTCATGAGATTTTGTAGGAATTGCTAACAGAAAACATGTTGTTAGCATCTCATAAAACCGTTTAAGGCTGATGTTCAGATTTGATGAAGTAAAAAATTTTTCCACATTGAGGGAGGAGTGAGGGTTCATTGGAGGAGTTAACATTAAGAAATATATCCACCGGAGGGTGATAGTCGTCTATATTAGTGAAAGTTAATTCACTGGAGGATGCCCAACAGTTGTCATGATCTGAAGAAAAGACAAGATCTAATTGTCTAATGCCTAATCTGCCTAATTGTCTGTTAAGTTGTTTGTGACAGAAAAAATTTGTTGTTGATCAAGGCTGTTTAAGCCATCAATAAAAATTGATTCAAAGTTCAGTAAAATATTATCTGCAATCAAGAAATTATTGGTATCAGACCATAACCACCTAACGTTGATTGAAATCACATAGAACTAGAAGACTATCAAAAGTAGCAAGTTTAAGGTAAATATTGTTTAGCGAAATAGTGAGCTCATTATAACTCTCAATTTTGTTAGAATTACTTGGTGAAATATACACAAGTATAATGAATAAATTAGCATTTAAGTGCTTAAAGGAAATTTGGACGCAAATCATTTCAAATAGATCAGAATCGACTACACTGCTCAAAAGCGTCGTTTTGACAGCTAATAAAACTCCACCGCCGCGTTGGCCAAAAGAGGAGGTAATATTTCTATCAGTACGATAGACTAGACTTTAACTTGTTAAGTAATATGAAACCCTATGCATATCAAAGAACATGGATAATAAAAAGCATACTGTTTGCTTATTTCTAGACTTGCAGAAAACATTTGACTATGTTGATCATAATATTCTTCTTTTTAAGTTGTCCCAATTGCAATTTAACGAGATTCAATTCAATGTTTTTAGGTCGTATTTACACAACAGAAAACAACAAACAGGTTGTAACAACACCTACAGTAATATACAATATATAAAAAAAAGGAGTACCTCAGAAAACAATTCTCGGTCCTGATTTGTATTATTGAGGAGTGGATTCTTAAAAACGAAATGTGTTTAAATATAAAGAAAACCAAAGTACTACTCTTTGAGAACAAAACCTTTAATTTTACTAGTATCAATTTTATAAACAACCACATCAGTAGATAAAAGCTTTAATTATTTAGGACTGATAATATAAAATAAGCTTAAATGGCAAGATTATATAGATTACATGTTTTTTTTCTTTATTAAATGTCAATAAATAAGTATTGTTATAATATTAAATTTAAGTACAATTTTTATTGAGACCAAAGCAGAGTGCTGTGTGGTTCTATTAAGTTATAAGCTTTAATAATTCAATTTAAAAAGAATTAAAATTTATTTCACAAGAACAGCATTGTTTCCAAAAGAGGAGATCCACAGTTACGAATATGACTGAATTCGTCTCTGATATTTTAAATACTATGGAAACTGAAATACAAGCAGATGTGATATTTACAGACATCAGTAAAGGCCTTCGATCTAATTTCCTATAAAATTATCCTTGGAAAACATAAGGAGCAGAGCTTTCAATTCAAAGGCTTAAATGATTATCGTCTTATTTGTCATATAGGTCATACCAAGTTCTTTTTAGATCTACCATTTTTGCAACTTATGTTACAACTTCAGGAATACCACAAGCAAACCATTTACGTTCTTTATTTTTCATAGTGTCGAAATATGACAGTCCCCTATGTCTATCTCATCCACATTTTCTCAGTTCTGATGATACCAAAATCTGCAAAGCTATAACTTCCATTCGTGATTGTGAGTTGTTGCAATATGATCTCAATCAATTTGGTTCATGATGTAAGAACAACAACCTCAAACTAAATGTTAGTAAATGATTAATTATGACCTCTTCAATGCTATGAGTTAACTCAACATTCAATTATGATTACGTTCTTAACGGTTAACCTATTAAAATACAGATCGTACTTTTGATTTGGGACTGACCCTTCATAGTAGATTAGACTTCAAGAGTCACTACAACTCAATAATATATAAGGCCAACTCTACTCTTGGATTTATTATATGTTGGTCAAAAGAGATTTCTGATCTCTATATCACTAAGCAACTTTTCAGTACTTATGGAACACTTATACTTGAATACTCAAGCCAAGTATGGTCTCCCTATCGTGATATAGATATTTCACGTATTGAATCAGTCCAAAAAAGAATTATTCGTTTCGCTTTATGCAGCCTTGCTTAGGCTTATCCTATACGTCTTTCTCCATATGAAACTAGAGTTTCTTTCATTAATTTTAGCTTCCTCCAGTCACATCGTGTAGTGGCGGATATCATATTCATTCAACAGGTTGTTCGCGGTGATATAAACTCCCCTTCTATTCGCGAAGAAATGAGGTATTGTGAAAATACTAATAATTCGAGATCGACCGAGAGTTTTAATGTGTCACACCATTCTACAGATTAGGGCAAATTTGAGCCTATTTCGCTTATATTGAGAAAGACTAATTCGGTTACTAACAGTGGTAGTAACCAATAAGTATTAAGTTTTTCTACCATCTAACATCATTTACTAACATGCTAACCCTTGTAAATAATGGCTTTTTCAATTAATTGTATAGTTCACTAAATGAATAACATGGTTGGATGGTTGAATTAAGCAAATGTCTGGTACAAATGTCTGAATACAAAGTGAATAACTTTAGAGCCAAAAAATTTTTAAAACAAAAGCAATCAGACAACGAACACTAAATAATGGCTTTTTCAAATAATTGTATAGTTCACTAAATGAATAATATGGTTGGAGGATTGGATTAAGCAAATGTCTGGTACAAATGTTTGCATACAAAGTGAATAACTTTAGAGCCAAAAAATTTTTAAAATAAAAGCAATCAGACAACGAACATTACCTGGATGAAAAATACAACAATGAGCTTGAAGAGGTTTGAAATATATACAACCAAATAAAAGAACTTTTTCTAATGTAAACACAAAACAAAAACTTTACTTTATTTATGTCGTTTTTAACAATAAATACAATTTTAAAAAGATGTTTTTTCACCTAGATAAAAATATTTCCCAATGAAATTTTACTTTATTGCATTGAAGTTTATTGCATCTCTATCACAAGCTGTTCAAATTTAATTTTAAAAAACTGAATAATTTTTTGCCAATATTATCTATGTTTTCTCGAAGATAATTATTTTTTGTTTAATTTTTAGAAGATAATTTATTTTTCTATGTTTAATTTTATTATTTTTATCGATTTATTTATCTTCGGCACCACGACTGCTAGAGTCATCAAAATCGAAATCGAAACTCTCAAAACAGCAAATATTTTCACAACTATGGTACTTACTCCGATTGCCATGTTTGTTACTAAGATTTTTTTGTCGATATTCAATTGCTTTATCGTTATTCTTTGCTACAGCTTTGGGAGTTTCGCTTTCTGGATAGTTTCGTTTTCTATCTTCGTTTTCATCAGAATCTAAATTTTCTAATACTTCACGAAAGTTTTTGTTTCTATAATGTGTAAATGTATTTTCTTCGTTCAAATTTTTAACAACATTTTTAAAATTGTTTGTGTTTTTAAAATTTACAATTCGTAATGATGATGTTGTTGATGTCGGTGTTGAAATTGTGTTTGATTCATTTGCAACTTTATTAAATTTTAAATAATTTTGTGTTGAGGAGTTTGTAATAGGAAAATTACTCTCAGAAAAAAAGGAGACATCCTTCTTTGTTTTTTTCCTAATCGTATGGGAATGCTGATTTTTAATATTTATTGACGACTCTTGTTTAAATATTTGAAGGTCTTCTTCGCTATAAATATAAAATACATATAAATTAATTATTTATAATACTTGTTATATTTATAATACAATATATTTTTTAAATTTAGATTCATAATTTTGCTATTACTAAGGTTAAGATTATCAAGCGGTTTTTTCAACGAACATGATCAATTTTAGTGAGTCAAACATTTCCATGCAAATTAGTAACCTATTCAATTATAAGAAGTGGTACAAAAGACTGCATCTGCTGGTAAAAAACTTTGAGTTTTTTTATTCTTAAATTAAAAAATTATTCAATGGCAAAATTTTGCAAAATATTCTTTAGTAGAAAAACTACAAACTTTTTTCCAGTTTTTTATGACTCTCTAAGGCATATTGAAATTTCTCCTTCAATTGTAACATATAGGAATGTAGACTCAAATATATCAGTTTCGAATCAAAATTATTTAGTATAAATTTTATTACATTTATTAAATAAAAAAAAAATAATATAGCGAAATTTCCTTGATATAATAATTTCAATATTATCACTCCAATCAAGAATCTCCAGTTCTACTTGGATTTTTGAAAAATAATTTAAGAAAATTTTATCGTAATAAATATATCTATAATATATTTCTTGTTTGAATTCCAGCTTAAAAAATAATTAAAAATTCATTATAAAATCTTATTATCTTATGTCAAAAGACATTCTTGTAAACGAATTAACAAGTTTATTGAACAATATCTCATTACGAACTAGGCACCTGGCTGATAGTAGTCAAATCAATAATAATAACAATTATCAAAATTCAATAATGAATCCAAATCCAGGAGAAAATGACCCTCAACTCCTTACTCTCAGTATTGACCTCCTAAAGTATATAGGGAAGTTACCCGACTTTTATTGAGATTTCAGGGAACTACAAAACTTCACAAATCTTATAGACAAAATACATCCGTTATTTACAATCTTATAGACAAAATACATCCGATAATTTAAACCACAGTATCTTCTCAGACTATACAATAAAATACAAAATAAAAGGAACGGCAAGGGAAGTTGTGGAAATAAATAACCACGTAACAGGTTAATTAGAAATAAAAAAAATACTAATCAAAAATTTCGAGAATCGTACCAGTTTCGAAAAAGCAAACTAATTTAATTCTGTTTGTAATGTTAATTTGTTTTTTAATATTACAAACTAATATAACTAAATTTAATACTACTGGTAATTTTTCATATAATTTTTTTTATTCATATTATAATAATTTTATTGACTTAATTAATTTCACAAATAACTTCTACCTTAAAATCTACAATATTACAATAGTATTTACATATTTTTATAATTTTTTTGCTTTTTGTTTTTTTTCAATTTATTCACGAATTTTATTTAGACTAACACTAATTAGTAACTTATCAAAAATTAACAAACATTTTTTATCTTTTGTTTTTATTAAATTTATGATTTTATATTTTAAAAATGAAAAAACAAATTTACTTATTCTATCGATAAATTATAAAAGTTTTAAATATGACATACGTCTTATTAATGCTTATACATAATATACATATATAATTTTTTCTTATCTGTCAAAAATGGAATCAGCTGATACAATTAATATCAATGATCTTTTGAGAATTAAATATTTTGCAGAGGTTGACAACAATTTTATAAATATAGAATACAAACAAAATCTTAATATTATCTATTTAAATATACAAAGTATACGAAAAAAATTATATGATCTTGAAACATTAATTAATTCTTATAATTGCAAAATACACATAGTTGTGCTTACGGAAATATGGTTAAATGAATCGGAAAATAAATTTTTTAATTTACCGTGTTACAAAGCATATTTTTCAAATCGTGAAGATTCTTATGGCGGTACTGCAATTTACGTAGATTATAGAATAAATAGTAATTTAATTTTTGAAGAAAATTTTGAACTCTCAAACATTTTAGCAATTAAGTTGATTAAACAAAATATCAATATCTTTCTATTTATAAATCGCATAAAACTTCCATAAATAATTTTATTTCTAAAATAGAAGAAATAACAAATAAATACAAACACTCAATAATTCTAGGTGATTTTAATTTAGATCTGCCAGCTGAAAATATTAACTATATTAAAAATTATTCAAATACTCTGCTTAGTAATGGGTACGTAATTTGTAATAAAAAATCATTGCGTTATGCCACAAGAATTGGTAATAACTCACGGACCATAATCGATCATTTCATAACAGATATTTTAGAGTATCAATATTTCTTCTATATGTTAGATACTCATATTTCCGACCATCAATTATTTTTTATAAGCATAAATGCAAAAATAGAAAAAGAAAAAACAAGAAAAGTTAAAACTGTCCTAAATTATGAAAAAATAACCAATGATAGAATTTGGAGAAACCTAGATTCTATACAAAATTTTGATGACTTGGTGAAAAACCTAACTATGATTATAGCAAGCAATACTGTGACTATACCGGTAAAAAACAAACAAAAAAATGTGTGGATGAATGACGAAATAGAAAAAGCTATTAAAATACGCGATTCTTTCCTTAATTTCCGTAAAAAGTACCCAGATAATGCCCATGTTAAAAATCTGTTTTATATACATAAAAAAAAAGTCAAGAATCTAATAGATCAGGCAAAAGTCAATTATTGTTCTACTGAAATCGCGCGCGATCCATGTAATGGCAGAAGACTCTGGGATTTATATAAAAATGTTATGTATAATACTGAATGTATGAGCACTAAAAATAATATCAAGACTTTAAAGATTAGCAACAAAATAATTGATAATCCGCATGACATTGCTGAATCAATAAACGATTTTTTCATTAATGTAACGAAAGAAATTAATGTGTCTACGGAGGAATTGGACTATAATTATATGAATAAATTTTCTCGTAATATCCATCAGAGTTTTAATTTGAGTCCAATAGGAAACACGAAGAAGAAGTAAAACATGATATTGAAATGGATGTTAAAATGATCGATGAATGGTTGAAAAAACATCGCCTTCTTTTAAATATTAAAAAAACTAAAGTTATATTTTTTAAAAACAAAAATTTCCAAAATACTAATATTATTTATAATAACCAAAGTATTGAAATTGTAAAAAATTTCAACTACTTAGGATTAGTAATAGATAATAAAATGAAGTGGCAAGAACATATAGATCTTGTTTCGAAGAAAATAACTCCATACATTTTTATACTTAGAAGACTTCAAAAATATTTCACGTTAAATGTTTTGTATTTAATACTTCATTTATTCTATCAAATCTTACATATTTAAATCCCATTTGGAGCAGAGCGCCACAAATTCATTTACATAAACTAGATATATTAAACGAAAAGGCAATCAAAATAATTCATAGATATCCCATTATGCATCCCACAAGTATCCTGTATACAGCCCAATATACTAGCTTTTCACATATATGCAAATATGAGTTATATATAACAGCATTCAAAATTATAAATAACGAAATTAAGCACAATTTTATCTTAAATAGATCGATAGATATTTATAACCGTAATACAAGAAACAGATTGAACTTTTATTTAACTCTGTTTAGGACAGGTAATCGCGAGAACAATTGTCTATACAACTGTTTTAAAATATACAATGATTTGCCTAATGAAATTAAAAACACAAACAACATAATCCATTTTAAAAAAATAATAAAAGATTGTATACAAAATTTGTAAACTTTTAAACTGCTTAAAATATTAAGCAAATTTTTTAAAATTAAACTGTATTTTAATTTTAATTTTAAAATTTTTTTTTTTTAAATTTAAACTGCTTAAAATATTATCAAAAATCTTATATTCAAACTTAGTTGTAGTTAATATATTGAATTAAAACAAGAAAAAAAAAAAAAGAAGAATAAAATTACTTATTATAATTGGTAATAATTACTTATTTCAACCAACACGTTAATCCTCAAAATTTATAAGACCAAACGGCTCTAGGGTCATAAAAAACTTAGATTTTAAGATGAATTTAGAATTATAAAACAAAAACATATTAACCAAAAATTTTAACAATTTATAAGTTTATGTATGAAATATAAAAGGAATGTTTTTAGTTTTTAAGTATTAATAATTAATTGAAATAAAGAAAAAAAAAAAAAAACTTTTCGACGAGTTACGTAGTAAACAATTCAGAACAAGTTGCATAGAATTTTAAATTGAAATAAAAATTGCTTTTAGAAGACTCAAAAGACAAAACTCTTACTTAGAGATGATCTCCACGTGGCAGAACAGGCAATAAATAACAATAAAAACTCAGGATTGAATTAATTTTCTAAATAAGACACTAATTTTCAAAAATAAGACACTAGAGCCAATGAGATCTATCCTATATTGCAGAAAACCGAAAACGTTAGAAGAAGCAATGAATATATTAAAAATAAAAGAAATATAAATAATAGTAATAGGAATAACCAATCAAACCAACCAAAGAAATGATCAAATAACAGTAAAAGTAGATCCAACAATTATAGTTATAACAATAATAGACCCAGTAACTATAATTACAATAATAATAATAATAACTACAATAATTTACGTAATAAATCTCTGCCTACTCATATCAAGGAAACCAAAATCCAAGTGAACAGGTATAACATCCACAAACAACAACTCCACCCCAAAACCCCTATAAAAATAACGTATACTCTCCCGATCCACTATCAGAACCGATGGATATTAATATTAATAGAGCCCAACAAAATAAAGAATCCCCACAAGCACATAATTTTCACTTAGTAGCCTCGACTATAAGCTTTCCTATATAATAGTTAGCAGTAATACAAGTCCTTTAAAATCTATTATAGATTCGGGAGCTACTCATTCTTTAATAAATCTCAATCTCTGTCAACCAAAATATTTTGAAAATAGTAACATCTTCTTAAAAACAATCCAACAAAAGGTTCAAATAACTCAGAAAGCTTTATCCCATTATTTAAAGAGCTCGGTAGCTCAGCAACAAAAGTTGAATTTTACGTATTTCCATTCCATAAAGTATACGATGGTTAATAGAGAACAATATTTTAATATCTTAAGGCAAAAATAGATTACGAAAAAGAAACTCTAATAATAAATGATAACAAAATAAAATTACTTTTTTCTGATGAACAAAAAATGTTTAGCTATAAAATAGAAACGAAAGGATATTACAAATTACCTATACCAGTCCCACAAAGAGAAGCTTATCTAGCTTATCTAAAGGAGCAGAAGTCCATAGATGGCACTGTGACCCTTTGTGAGGACATTTATATTGTTGAAAACTATAAAGTAGAAGCCAAATTTAATTTTCATAATAATAATGGCAATTTTATCAATATAAAACATATAAAATACCAAATAGTAAATTCCGAAAATTTTAATAATCGAAGAACTTGAACACAAAAATATATTTAACCAAATAAGAATTGAATATCTAAATAGCCAAGAAGTTCAAGCACTGTATAAAATTATTAAAAAATTCTCAAAAAACCTTTACCAAGAAGATTCAGATTTATCTTTTACAAATGTTATAAAAGATGAAATTCGTAGAATAAATGATGTCCCAATCTTTAGAAGATCATACCGGTACCCACATATTCATAAAGAAGAAGTACAAAACCAAATCCCAAATATGTTGGTAAAAGGTATCATAAGACACAGTAGCTCACCCTACTCAGCCCCTGTATGGATAGTCCCGAAGAAGGAGGACACCAGCGGAAAGGCTAAGTAACGACTCGTACTCGACTATCATAAACTAAATCAAGTTACGATAGATGATAGATGTTCTCACTTTAGAAGAAATAAAACCAAATCCTAAGAAGCGCCCTTCAGAACGAAAACTCAAAAACTGGGAAAGTCAGAGTGGTGAAATTAATAAAAATATTTTTGGATCTATTTGTAGGTTCACTATTGGTAAGATCCGATCAAAACGTTGGGTAGCTCTAGCAAAATTAACTTTTTTAGCTTATTCATACAAAAATGGAAATTTTTCAGTACAACAACTTAATTTCACAATATTATTGTGCATATTTATGTATCAGACATTTGCTTAAACCAAGCATCAGTTATGTTGTTCATTTAGTGCACTATCACAATTAACTGAAAAATTCATCATTTACAAGGCTTAGTATATTAGTATAGTTTGTTATTAAATGACGATACTTAGATATTTAATTGGTAATTAATTGCTAACTACTGTTAGTAACTACTAATTAATGTTAGTAATGATGTTAATGGTAAAAAGAAACAAGAAAAAAAATAAAGAAACTAACATTCAAGTTAGTTAAAAATGACATACTACGAGAATTAACCATGCTCGCGTAAAGTCTGGCTCTCACTGTTAATTTGTTAATGCTAATATCGAAGAGCTCACACCTTCAGTTAGTGTCTCTTAACATACGCGAAATAGGCTCAAATTTTCCATAGTCTGTAGAATGGTGTGACACATTAAAAAGCTCAACCGATCTCAAATTATTCAGATTTTCTCTAAACCTCATTTGTTCGCGAATAGAGGGGGAGTTGATATCATCGCGAACAATCTGCTGAACGAATATGATATCCGCCCTAAACAGCGTGACTGTAGGGAGTTCAAATTAATTCAAGAAAGTATATTCATATAGAAGAAGACGTATAGGATCAGCCCGAACAAGGTTGCGTAAAGCGAAACGAAGAAATCTTTCTTGGACCGATTCAATACGTGAAATATCTATATCACGATATGGTGTCCATACATGGCTCGAGTATGCAAGTATAGGTGTTACATAAGTAGTAAAAAATTGCGTAGTGATATAGGGATCAGAAAACTCTTTTGACCAACGCATAATAAATCCAAGAGTTGAATTAGGTTTATTTATTATGGAGTTGTAGTGACTATTGAAATCTAACCTAACAAGGATCAGTGCCGAATCAGAAGTACGATATGTTCTTTTAATAAGTTGATCGTGTAATCATAATTGATTTTTAAGTTAGCTCGTAACCTTGTAAAGCTCATAACTAGGCATTTGCTAATATTTAGTTTGAGATTGTTGTTTCTGCACCATGATCTAAATTGGTTGGGATCATATTGCAACAACTCACAATCACGAGTGGAAATTATAGTTTTGCAACATACATAGGGGACTGTAATAGGCCGACACTACGAAAAATAAAGGACCTAGATATCTGTCTTGTGATACTCCTGAATTTGCAACGTAAGTTGCAGAAATGGTAGATCTAACTTATCTGGTATGACTTATATGACAAATAAGACGATAACCATTTAAGGCTATGACTTGAAAATCCTACTGCTTTATGCTTTTCAAGGATAATTTTATAGGGAATTAGATCAAAGGTCTTACTGATATCTGTGAATACCACATTAACTTGTTTTTTAGTTTCCATTGTATTCAAAATATCGGAGACGAATTCAGTCATATTAGTAACTGTGGATCTACCCTTTTGGAAACCATATTGTTCTGGTGGAATAAATGGTTGACAATAATCAACAAAATACGAGCACATTACTTTTTAAAATAATTTGGAAATAGTTGACAGTTTAGCAATGGGTCTATAATTGCTTACATCGCAACGAGCCCCTTTCTTATGTATCAGGTTAATAAATGAAAGTTTCCAGAGCTTAGGGAAAGAGCCACATTGAATTGACAAATTGAATAATTTGCAAATGGTACCTACCAAAATTTTAATATTATTGGTGGAACTCCGTCGGGGCCGTACGTGAAGTCATCTTTTACAGCTAAGAGGTGAGGCATTAAGTTATCTTCAGTTAATACAATGGTCTTAATGTCAAAATTTGAAAGAGATGGAGGAACTAGGTTATCCAAACATGAGTGATTTGGCTCAAAAACCCCGTTCTGGTAAGTACTGGAGAAGAATGTGGCAAAAAAGTTGGAAACAATCTGCGAATTATCTGATGTTGTTTCTTCGTAACGCACAGCCGATGGGTAACCATCAGTCCTACATTTACTATTAACAAAATCATAAAAACGTCGCGGATTGGAATAAAATTGTGATTTAATTCTGTCAATATAATTTTTATATAAAGTACCGGATAGAATTGTGAATCTATTATAGATATCAAGAAAGGTGTTATAATGGGCAATGGAATTAGTTTCCATATATTTCTTCCATGAAGAATTTTGTTTGTTTCTCTGAGGACGTAATTCTTTAGCTGACCATGGCGCTGACTAGTTAGCGTATTCATGAGATTTTGTAGGAATTGCTAACAGAAAACATGTTGTTAGCATCTCATAAAACCGTTTAAGGCTGATGTTCAGATTTGATGAAGTAAAAAATTTTTCCACATTGAGGGAGGAGTGAGGGTTCATTGGAGGAGTTAACATTAAGAAATATATCCACCGGAGGGTGATAGTCGTCTATATTAGTGAAAGTTAATTCACTGGAGGATGCCCAATAGTTGTCATGATCTGAAGAAAAGACAAGATCTAATTGTCTAATGCCTAATCTGCCTAATTGTCTGTTAAGTTGTTTGTGACAGAAAAAATTTGTTGTTGATCAAGGCTGTTTAAGCCATCAATAAAAATTGATTCAAAGTTCAGTAAAATATTATCTGCAATCAAGAAATTATTGGTATCAGACCATAACCACCTAACGTTGATTGAAATCACATAGAACTAGAAGACTATCAAAAGTAGCAAGTTTAAGGTAAATATTGTTTAGCGAAATAGTGAGCTCATTATAACTCTCAATTTTGTTAGAATTACTTGGTGAAATATACACAAGTATAATGAATAAATTAGCATTTAAGTGCTTAAAGGAAATTTGGACGCAAATCATTTCAAATAGATCAGAATCGACTACACTGCTCAAAAGCGTCGTTTTGACAGCTAATAAAACTCCACCGCCGCGTTGGCCAAAAGAGGAGGTAATATTTCTATCAGTACGATAGACTAGACTTTAACTTGTTAAGTAATATGAAACCCTATGCATATCAAAGAACATGGATAATAAAAAGCATACTGTTTGCTTATTTCTAGACTTGCAGAAAACATTTGACTATGTTGATAATAATATTCTTCTTTTTAAGTTGTCCCAATTGCAATTTAACGAGATTCAATTCAATGTTTTTAGGTCGTATTTACACAACAGAAAACAACAAACAGGTTGTAACAACACCTACAGTAATATACAATATATAAAAAAAAGGAGTACCTCAGAAAACAATTCTCGGTCCTGATTTGTATTATTGAGGAGTGGATTCTTAAAAACGAAATGTGTTTAAATATAAAGAAAACCAAAGTACTACTCTTTGAGAACAAAACCTTTAATTTTACTAGTATCAATTTTATAAACAACCACATCAGTAGATAAAAGCTTTAATTATTTAGGACTGATAATATAAAATAAGCTTAAATGGCAAGATTATATAGATTACATGTTTTTTTTCTTTATTAAATGTCAATAAATAAGTATTGTTATAATATTAAATTTAAGTACAATTTTTATTGAGACCAAAGCAGAGTGCTGTGTGGTTCTATTAAGTTATAAGCTTTAATAATTCAATTTAAAAAGAATTAAAATTTATTTCACAAGAACAGCATTGTTTCCAAAAGAGGAGATCCACAGTTACGAATATGACTGAATTCGTCTCTGATATTTTAAATACTATGGAAACTGAAATACAAGCAGATGTGATATTTACAGACATCAGTAAAGGCCTTCGATCTAATTTCCTATAAAATTATCCTTGGAAAACATAAGGAGCAGAGCTTTCAATTCAAAGGCTTAAATGATTATCGTCTTATTTGTCATATAGGTCATACCAAGTTCTTTTTAGATCTACCATTTTTGCAACTTATGTTACAACTTCAGGAATACCACAAGCAAACCATTTACGTTCTTTATTTTTCATAGTGTCGAAATATGACAGTCCCCTATGTCTATCTCATCCACATTTTCTCAGTTCTGATGATACCAAAATCTGCAAAGCTATAACTTCCATTCGTGATTGTGAGTTGTTGCAATATGATCTCAATCAATTTGGTTCATGATGTAAGAACAACAACCTCAAACTAAATGTTAGTAAATGATTAATTATGACCTCTTCAATGCTATGAGTTAACTCAACATTCAATTATGATTACGTTCTTAACGGTTAACCTATTAAAATACAGATCGTACTTTTGATTTGGGACTGACCCTTCATAGTAGATTAGACTTCAAGAGTCACTACAACTCAATAATATATAAGGCCAACTCTACTCTTGGATTTATTATATGTTGGTCAAAAGAGATTTCTGATCTCTATATCACTAAGCAACTTTTCAGTACTTATGGAACACTTATACTTGAATACTCAAGCCAAGTATGGTCTCCCTATCGTGATATAGATATTTCACGTATTGAATCAGTCCAAAAAAGAATTATTCGTTTCGCTTTATGCAGCCTTGCTTAGGCTTATCCTATACGTCTTTCTCCATATGAAACTAGAGTTTCTTTCATTAATTTTAGCTTCCTCCAGTCACATCGTGTAGTGGCGGATATCATATTCATTCAACAGGTTGTTCGCGGTGATATAAACTCCCCTTCTATTCGCGAAGAAATGAGGTATTGTGAAAATACTAATAATTCGAGATCGACCGAGAGTTTTAATGTGTCACACCATTCTACAGATTAGGGCAAATTTGAGCCTATTTCGCTTATATTGAGAAAGACTAATTCGGTTACTAACAGTGGTAGTAACCAATAAGTATTAAGTTTTTCTACCATCTAACATCATTTACTAACATGCTAACCCTTGTAAATAATGGCTTTTTCAATTAATTGTATAGTTCACTAAATGAATAACATGGTTGGATGGTTGGATTAAGCAAATGTCTGGTACAAATGTCTGAATACAAAGTGAATAACTTTAGAGCCAAAAAATTTTTAAAACAAAAGCAATCAGACAACGAACACTAAATAATGGCTTTTTCAAATAATTGTATAGTTCACTAAATGAATAATATGGTTGGAGGATTGGATTAAGCAAATGTCTGGTACAAATGTTTGCATACAAAGTGAATAACTTTAGAGCCAAAAAATTTTTAAAATAAAAGCAATCAGACAACGAACATTACCTGGATGAAAAATACAACAATGAGCTTGAAGAGGTTTGAAATATATACAACCAAATAAAAGAACTTTTTCTAATGTAAACACAAAACAAAAACTTTACTTTATTTATGTCGTTTTTAACAATAAATACAATTTTAAAAAGATGTTTTTTCACCTAGATAAAAATATTTCCCAATGAAATTTTACTTTATTGCATTGAAGTTTATTGCATCTCTATCACAAGCTGTTCAAATTTAATTTTAAAAAACTGAATAATTTTTTGCCAATATTATCTATGTTTTCTCGAAGATAATTATTTTTTGTTTAATTTTTAGAAGATAATTTATTTTTCTATGTTTAATTTTATTATCTTTATCGATTTATTTATCTTCGGCACCACGACTGCTAGAGTCATCAAAATCGAAATCGAAACTCTCAAAACAGCAAATATTTTCACAACTATGGTACTTACTCCGATTGCCATGTTTGTTACTAAGATTTTTTTGTCGATATTCAATTGCTTTATCGTTATTCTTTGCTACAGCTTTGGGAGTTTCGCTTTCTGGATAGTTTCGTTTTCTATCTTCGTTTTCATCAGAATCTAAATTTTCTAATACTTCACGAAAGTTTTTGTTTCTATAATGTGTAAATGTATTTTCTTCGTTCAAATTTTTAACAACATTTTTAAAATTGTTTGTGTTTTTAAAATTTACAATTCGTAATGATGATGTTGTTGATGTCGGTGTTGAAATTGTGTTTGATTCATTTGCAACTTTATTAAATTTTAAATAATTTTGTGTTGAGGAGTTTGTAATAGGAAAATTACTCTCAGAAAAAAAGGAGACATCCTTCTTTGTTTTTTTCCTAATCGTATGGGAATGCTGATTTTTAATATTTATTGACGACTCTTGTTTAAATATTTGAAGGTCTTCTTCGCTATAAATATAAAATACATATAAATTAATTATTTATAATACTTGTTATATTTATAATACAATATATTTTTTAAATTTAGATTCATAATTTTGCTATTACTAAGGTTAAGATTATCAAGCGGTTTTTTCAACGAACATGATCAATTTTAGTGAGTCAAACATTTCCATGCAAATTAGTAACCTATTCAATTATAAGAAGTGGTACAAAAGACTGCATCTGCTGGTAAAAAACTTTGAGTTTTTTTATTCTTAAATTAAAAAATTATTCAATGGCAAAATTTTGCAAAATATTCTTTAGTAGAAAAACTACAAACTTTTTTCCAGTTTTTTATGACTCTCTAAGGCATATTGAAATTTCTCCTTCAATTGTAACATATAGGAATGTAGACTCAAATATATCAGTTTCGAATCAAAATTATTTAGTATAAATTTTATTACATTTATTAAATAAAAAAAAAATAATATAGCGAAATTTCCTTGATATAATAATTTCAATATTATCACTCCAATCAAGAATCTCCAGTTCTACTTGGATTTTTGAAAAATAATTTAAGAAAATTTTATCGTAATAAATATATCTATAATATATTTCTTGTTTGAATTCCAGCTTAAAAAATAATTAAAAATTCATTATAAAATCTCTATTATCTTATGTCAAAAGACATTCTTGTAAACGAATTAACAAGTTTATTGAACAATATCTCATTACGAACTAGGCACCTGGCTGATAGTAGTCAAATCAATAATAATAACAATTATCAAAATTCAATAATGAATCCAAATCCAGGAGAAAATGACCCTCAACTCCTTACTCTCAGTATTGACCTCCTAAAGTATATAGGGAAGTTACCCGACTTTTATTGAGATTTCAGGGAACTACAAAACTTCACAAATCTTATAGACAAAATACATCCGTTATTTACAATCTTATAGACAAAATACATCCGATAATTTAAACCACAGTATCTTCTCAGACTATACAATAAAATACAAAATAAAAGGAACGGCAAGGGAAGTTGTGGAAATAAATAACCACGTAACAGGTTAATTAGAAATAAAAAAAATACTAATCAAAAATTTCGAGAATCGTACCAGTTTCGAAAAAGCAAACTAATTTAATTCTGTTTGTAATGTTAATTTGTTTTTTAATATTACAAACTAATATAACTAAATTTAATACTACTGGTAATTTTTCATATAATTTTTTTTATTCATATTATAATAATTTTATTGACTTAATTAATTTCACAAATAACTTCTACCTTAAAATCTACAATATTACAATAGTATTTACATATTTTTATAATTTTTTTGCTTTTTGTTTTTTTTCAATTTATTCACGAATTTTATTTAGACTAACACTAATTAGTAACTTATCAAAAATTAACAAACATTTTTTATCTTTTGTTTTTATTAAATTTATGATTTTATATTTTAAAAATGAAAAAACAAATTTACTTATTCTATCGATAAATTATAAAAGTTTTAAATATGACATACGTCTTATTAATGCTTATATATAATATACATATATAATTTTTTCTTATCTGTCAAAAATGGAATCAGCTGATACAATTAATATCAATGATCTTTTGAGAATTAAATATTTTGCAGAGGTTGACAACAATTTTATAAATATAGAATACAAACAAAATCTTAATATTATCTATTTAAATATACAAAGTATACGAAAAAAATTATATGATCTTGAAACATTAATTAATTCTTATAATTGCAAAATACACATAGTTGTGCTTACGGAAATATGGTTAAATGAATCGGAAAATAAATTTTTTAATTTACCGTGTTACAAAGCATATTTTTCAAATCGTGAAGATTCTTATGGCGGTACTGCAATTTACGTAGATTATAGAATAAATAGTAATTTAATTTTTGAAGAAAATTTTGAACTCTCAAACATTTTAGCAATTAAGTTGATTAAACAAAATATCAATATCTTTCTATTTATAAATCGCATAAAACTTCCATAAATAATTTTATTTCTAAAATAGAAGAAATAACAAATAAATACAAACACTCAATAATTCTAGGTGATTTTAATTTAGATCTGCCAGCTGAAAATATTAACTATATTAAAAATTATTCAAATACTCTGCTTAGTAATGGGTACGTAATTTGTAATAAAAAATCATTGCGTTATGCCACAAGAATTGGTAATAACTCACGGACCATAATCGATCATTTCATAACAGATATTTTAGAGTATCAATATTTCTTCTATATGTTAGATACTCATATTTCCGACCATCAATTATTTTTTATAAGCATAAATGCAAAAATAGAAAAAGAAAAAACAAGAAAAGTTAAAACTGTCCTAAATTATGAAAAAATAACCAATGATAGAATTTGGAGAAACCTAGATTCTATACAAAATTTTGATGACTTGGTGAAAAACCTAACTATGATTATAGCAAGCAATACTGTGACTATACCGGTAAAAAACAAACAAAAAAATGTGTGGATGAATGACGAAATAGAAAAAGCTATTAAAATACGCGATTCTTTCCTTAATTTCCGTAAAAAGTACCCAGATAATGCCCATGTTAAAAATCTGTTTTATATACATAAAAAAAAAGTCAAGAATCTAATAGATCAGGCAAAAGTCAATTATTGTTCTACTGAAATCGCGCGCGATCCATGTAATGGCAGAAGACTCTGGGATTTATATAAAAATCTTGGACTATAATTATATGAATAAATTTTCTCGTAATATCCATCAGAGTTTTAATTTGAGTCCAATAGGAAACACGAAGAAGAAGTAAAACATGATATTGAAATGGATGTTAAAATGATCGATGAATGGTTGAAAAAACATCGCCTTCTTTTAAATATTAAAAAAACTAAAGTTATATTTTTTAAAAACAAAAATTTCCAAAATACTAATATTATTTATAATAACCAAAGTATTGAAATTGTAAAAAATTTCAACTACTTAGGATTAGTAATAGATAATAAAATGAAGTGGCAAGAACATATAGATCTTGTTTCGAAGAAAATAACTCCATACATTTTTATACTTAGAAGACTTCAAAAATATTTCACGTTAAATGTTTTGTATTTAATACTTCATTTATTCTATCAAATCTTACATATTTAAATCCCATTTGGAGCAGAGCGCCACAAATTCATTTACATAAACTAGATATATTAAACGAAAAGGCAATCAAAATAATTCATAGATATCCCATTATGCATCCCACAAGTATCCTGTATACAGCCCAATATACTAGCTTTTCACATATATGCAAATATGAGTTATATATAACAGCATTCAAAATTATAAATAACGAAATTAAGCACAATTTTATCTTAAATAGATCGATAGATATTTATAACCGTAATACAAGAAACAGATTGAACTTTTATTTAACTCTGTTTAGGACAGGTAATCGCGAGAACAATTGTCTATACAACTGTTTTAAAATATACAATGATTTGCCTAATGAAATTAAAAACATAAACAACATAATCCATTTTAAAAAAATAATAAAAGATTGTATACAAAATTTGTAAACTTTTAAACTGCTTAAAATATTAAGCAAATTTTTTAAAATTAAACTGTATTTTAATTTTAATTTTAAAATTTTTTTTTTTTAAATTTAAACTGCTTAAAATATTATCAAAAATCTTATATTCAAACTTAGTTGTAGTTAATATATTGAATTAAAACAAGAAGAAAAAAAAAAAAAGAAGAATAAAATTACTTATTATAATTGGTAATAATTACTTATTTCAACCAACACGTTAATCCTCAAAATTTATAAGACCAAACGGCTCTAGGGTCATAAAAAACTTAGATTTTAAGATGAATTTAGAATTATAAAACAAAAACATATTAACCAAAAATTTTAACAATTTATAAGTTTATGTATGAAATATAAAAGGAATGTTTTTAGTTTTTAAGTATTAATAATTAATTGAAATAAAGAAAAAAAAAAAAAAACTTTTCGACGAGTTACGTAGTAAACAATTCAGAACAAGTTGCATAGAATTTTAAATTGAAATAAAAATTGCTTTTAGAAGACTCAAAAGACAAAACTCTTACTTATAGATGATCTCCACGTGGCAGAACAGGCAATAAATAACAATAAAAACTCAGGATTGAATTAATTTTCTAAATAAGACACTAATTTTCAAAAATAAGACACTAGAGCCAATGAGATCTATCCTATATTGCAGAAAACCGAAAACGTTAGAAGAAGCAATGAATATATTAAAAATAAAAGAAATATAAATAATAGTAATAGGAATAACCAATCAAACCAACCAAAGAAATGATCAAATAACAGTAAAAGTAGATCCAACAATTATAGTTATAACAATAATAGACCCAGTAACTATAATTACAATAATAATAATAATAACTACAATAATTTACGTAATAGAATCTCTGCCTACTCATATCAAGGAAACCAAAATCCAAGTGAACAGGTATAACATCCACAAACAACAACTCCACCCCAAAACCCCTATAAAAATAACGTATACTCGCCCGATCCACTATCAGAACCGATGGATATTAATATTAATAGAGCCCAACAAAATAAAGAATCCCCACAAGCACATAATTTTCACTTAGTAGCCTCGACTATAAGCTTTCCTATATAATAGTTAGCAGTAATACAAGTCCTTTAAAATCTATTATAGATTCGGGAGCTACTCATTCTTTAATAAATCTCAATCTCTGTCAACCAAAATATTTTGAAAATAGTAACATCTTCTTAAAAACAATCCAACAAAAGGTTCAAATAACTCAGAAAGCTTTATCCCATTATTTAAAGAGCTCGGTAGCTCAGCAACAAAAGTTGAATTTTACGTATTTCCATTCCATAAAGTATACGATGGTTAATAGAGAACAATATTTTAATATCTTAAGGCAAAAATAGATTACGAAAAAGAAACTCTAATAATAAATGATAACAAAATAAAATTACTTTTTTCTGATGAACAAAAAATGTTTAGCTATAAAATAGAAACGAAAGGATATTACAAATTACCTATACCAGTCCCACAAAGAGAAGCTTATCTAGCTTATCTAAAGGAGCAGAAGTCCATAGATGGCACTGTGACCCTTTGTGAGGACATTTATATTGTTGAAAACTATAAAGTAGAAGCCAAATTTAATTTTCATAATAATAATGGCAATTTTATCAATATAAAACATATAAAATTCCAAATAGTAAATTCCGAAAATTTTAATAATCGAAGAACTTGAACACAAAAATATATTTAACCAAATAAGAATTGAATATCTAAATAGCCAAGAAGTTCAAGCACTGTATAAAATTATTAAAAAATTCTCAAAAAACCTTTACCAAGAAGATTCAGATTTATCTTTTACAAATGTTATAAAAGATGAAATTCGTAGAATAAATGATGTCCCAATCTTTAGAAGATCATACCGGTACCCACATATTCATAAAGAAGAAGTACAAAACCAAATCCCAAATATGTTGGTAAAAGGTATCATAAGACACAGTAGCTCACCCTACTCAGCCCCTGTATGGATAGTCCCGAAGAAGGAGGACACCAGCGGAAAGGCTAAGTAACGACTCGTACTCGACTATCATAAACTAAATCAAGTTACGATAGATGATAGATGTTCTCACTTTAGAAGAAATAAAACCAAATCCTAAGAAGCGCCCTTCAGAACGAAAACTCAAAAACTGGGAAAGTCAGAGTGGTGAAATTAATAAAAATATTTTTGGATCTATTTGTAGGTTCACTATTGGTAAGATCCGATCAAAACGTTGGGTAGCTCTAGCAAAATTAACTTTTTTAGCTTATTCATACAAAAATGGAAATTTTTCAGTACAACAACTTAATTTCACAATATTATTGTGCATATTTATGTATCAGACATTTGCTTAAACCAAGCATCAGTTATGTTGTTCATTTAGTGCACTATCACAATTAACTGAAAAATTCATCATTTACAAGGCTTAGTATATTAGTATAGTTTGTTATTAAATGACGATACTTAGATATTTAATTGGTAATTAATTGCTAACTACTGTTAGTAACTACTAATTAATGTTAGTAATGATGTTAATGGTAAAAAGAAACAAGAAAAAAAATAAAGAAACTAACATTCAAGTTAGATTAAAAATGACATACTACGAGAATTAACCATGCTCGCGTAAAGTCTGGCTCTCACTGTTAATTTGTTAATGCTAATATCGAAGAGCTCACACCTTCAGTTAGTGTCTCTTAACATACGCGAAATAGGCTCAAATTTTCCATAGTCTGTAGAATGGTGTGACACATTAAAAAGCTCAACCGATCTCAAATTATTCAGATTTTCTCTAAACCTCATTTGTTCGCGAATAGAGGGGGAGTTGATATCATCGCGAACAATCTGCTGAACGAATATGATATCCGCCCTAAACAGCGTGACTGTAGGGAGTTCAAATTAATTCAAGAAAGTATATTCATATAGAAGAAGACGTATAGGATCAGCCCGAACAAGGTTGCGTAAAGCGAAACGAAGAAAACCAAACGGCTCTAGGGTCATAAAAAACTTAGATTTTAAGATGAATTTAGAATTATAAAACAAAAACATATTAACCAAAAATTTTAACAATTTATAAGTTTATGTATGAAATATAAAAGGAATGTTTTTAGTTTTTAAGTATTAATAATTAATTGAAATAAAGAAAAAAAAAAAAAAACTTTTCGACGAGTTACGTAGTAAACAATTCAGAACAAGTTGCATAGAATTTTAAATTGAAATAAAAATTGCTTTTAGAAGACTCAAAAGACAAAACTCTTACTTAGAGATGATCTCCACGTGGCAGAACAGACAATAAATAACAATAAAAACTCAGGATTGAATTAATTTTCTAAATAAGACACTAATTTTCAAAAATAAGACACTAGAGCCAATGAGATCTATCCTATATTGCAGAAAACCGAAAACGTTAGAAGAAGCAATGAATATATTAAAAATAAAAGAAATATAAATAATAGTAATAGGAATAACCAATCAAACCAACCAAAGAAATGATCAAATAACAGTAAAAGTAGATCCAACAATTATAGTTATAACAATAATAGACCCAGTAACTATAATTACAATAATAATAATAATAACTACAATAATTTACGTAATAGAATCTCTGCCTACTCATATCAAGGAAACCAAAATCCAAGTGAACAGGTATAACATCCACAAACAACAACTCCACCCCAAAACCCCTATAAAAATAACGTATACTCGCCCGATCCACTATCAGAACCGATGGATATTAATATTAATAGAGCCCAACAAAATAAAGAATCCCCACAAGCACATAATTTTCACTTAGTAGCCTCGACTATAAGCTTTCCTATATAATAGTTAGCAGTAATACAAGTCCTTTAAAATCTATTATAGATTCGGGAGCTACTCATTCTTTAATAAATCTCAATCTCTGTCAACCAAAATATTTTGAAAATAGTAACATCTTCTTAAAAACAATCCAACAAAAGGTTCAAATAACTCAGAAAACTTTATCCCATTATTTAAAGAGCTCGGTAGCTCAGCAACAAAAGTTGAATTTTACGTATTTCCATTCCATAAAGTATACGATGGTTAATAGAGAACAATATTTTAATATCTTAAGGCAAAAATAGCCAAATTTAATTTTCATAATAATAATGGCAATTTTATCAATATAAAACATATAAAATTCCAAATAGTAAATTCCGAAAATTTTAATAATCGAAGAACTTGAACACAAAAATATATTTAACCAAATAAGAATTGAATATCTAAATAGCCAAGAAGTTCAAGCACTGTATAAAATTATTAAAAAATTCTCAAAAAACCTTTACCAAGAAGATTCAGATTTATCTTTTACAAATGTTATAAAAGATGAAATTCGTAGAATAAATGATGTCCCAATCTTTAGAAGATCATACCGGTACCCACATATTCATAAAGAAGAAGTACAAAACCAAATCCCAAATATGTTGGTAAAAGGTATCATAAGACACAGTAGCTCACCCTACTCAGCCCCTGTATGGATAGTCCCGAAGAAGGAGGACACCAGCGGAAAGGCTAAGTAACGACTCGTACTCGACTATCATAAACTAAATCAAGTTACGATAGATGATAGATGTTCTCACTTTAGAAGAAATAAAACCAAATCCTAAGAAGCGCCCTTCAGAACGAAAACTCAAAAACTGGGAAAGTCAGAGTGGTGAAATTAATAAAAATATTTTTGGATCTATTTGTAGGTTCACTATTGGTAAGATCCGATCAAAACGTTGGGTAGCTCTAGCAAAATTAACTTTTTTAGCTTATTCATACAAAAATGGAAATTTTTCAGTACAACAACTTAATTTCACAATATTATTGTGCATATTTATGTATCAGACATTTGCTTAAACCAAGCATCAGTTATGTTGTTCATTTAGTGCACTATCACAATTAACTGAAAAATTCATCATTTACAAGGCTTAGTATATTAGTATAGTTTGTTATTAAATGACGATACTTAGATATTTAATTGGTAATTAATTGCTAACTACTGTTAGTAACTACTAATTAATGTTAGTAATGATGTTAATGGTAAAAAGAAACAAGAAAAAAAATAAAGAAACTAACATTCAAGTTAGATTAAAAATGACATACTACGAGAATTAACCATGCTCGCGTAAAGTCTGGCTCTCACTGTTAATTTGTTAATGCTAATATCGAAGAGCTCACACCTTCAGTTAGTGTCTCTTAACATACGCGAAATAGGCTCAAATTTTCCATAGTCTGTAGAATGGTGTGACACATTAAAAAGCTCAACCGATCTCAAATTATTCAGATTTTCTCTAAACCTCATTTGTTCGCGAATAGAGGGGGAGTTGATATCATCGCGAACAATCTGCTGAACGAATATGATATCCGCCCTAAACAGCGTGACTGTAGGGAGTTCAAATTAATTCAAGAAAGTATATTCATATAGAAGAAGACGTATAGGATCAGCCCGAACAAGGTTGCGTAAAGCGAAACGAAGAAATCTTTCTTGGACCGATTCAATACGTGAAATATCTATATCACGATATGGTGTCCATACATGGCTCGAGTATGCAAGTATAGGTGTTACATAAGTAGTAAAAAATTGCGTAGTGATATAGGGATCAGAAAACTCTTTTGACCAACGCATAATAAATCCAAGAGTTGAATTAGGTTTATTTATTATGGAGTTGTAGTGACTATTGAAATCTAACCTAACAAGGATCAGTGCCGAATCAGAAGTACGATATGTTCTTTTAATAAGTTGATCGTGTAATCATAATTGATTTTTAAGTTAGCTCGTAACCTTGTAAAGCTCATAACTAGGCATTTGCTAATATTTAGTTTGAGATTGTTGTTTCTGCACCATGATCTAAATTGGTTGGGATCATATTGCAACAACTCACAATCACGAGTGGAAATTATAGTTTTGCAACATACATAGGGGACTGTAATAGGCCGACACTACGAAAAATAAAGGACCTAGATATCTGTCTTGTGATACTCCTGAATTTGCAACGTAAGTTGCAGAAATGGTAGATCTAACTTATCTGGTATGACTTATATGACAAATAAGACGATAACCATTTAAGGCTATGATTTGAAAATCCTACTGCTTTATGCTTTTCAAGGATAATTTTATAGGGAATTAGATCAAAGGTCTTACTGATATCTGTGAATACCATATTAACTTGTTTTTTAGTTTCCATTGTATTCAAAATATCGGAGACGAATTCAGTCATATTAGTAACTGTGGATCTACCCTTTTGGAAACCATATTGTTCTGGTGGAATAAATGGTTGACAATAATCAACAAAATACGAGCACATTACTTTTTCAAATAATTTGGAAATAGTTGACAGTTTAGCAATGGGTCTATAATTGCTTACATCGCAACGAGCCCCTTTCTTATGTATCAGGTTAATAAATGAAAGTTTCCAGAGCTTAGGGAAAGAGCCACATTGAATTGACAAATTGAATAATTTGCAAATGGTACCTACCAAAATTTTAATATTATTGGTGGAACTCCGTCGGGGCCGTACGTGAAGTCATCTTTTACAGCTAAGAGGTGAGGCATTAAGTTATCTTCAGTTAATACAATGGTCTTAATGTCAAAATTTGAAAGAGATGGAGGAACTAGGTTATCCAAATATGAGTGATTTGGCTCAAAAACCCCGTTCTGGTAAGTACTGGAGAAGACTGTGGCAAAAAAGTTGGAAACAATCTGCGAATTATCTGATGTTGTTTCTTCGTAACGCACAGCCGATGGGTAACCATCAGTCCTACATTTACTATTAACAAAATCATAAAAACGTCGCGGATTGGAATAAAATTGTAATTTAATTCTGTCAATATAATTTTTATATAAAGTACCGGATAGAATTGTGAATCTATTATTCATGAGATTTTGTAGGAATGATTGCGTATTCATGAGATTTTGTAGGAATGGCTAACAGAAAACATGTTGTTAGCATCTCATAAAACCGTTTAAGGCTGATGTTCAGATTTGATGAAGTAAAAAATTTTTCCACATTGAGGGAGGAGTGAGGGTTCATTGGAGGAGTTAACATTGAAAAATATATCTACCGGAATAAGACTACCGTGATAGTCTTCTATATTAGTGAAAGTTAATTCACTGAAGGATGCCCAACAGTTGTCATGATCTGAAGAAAAGACAAGATCTAATTGTCTACTGCATAATCTGCCTAATTGTCTGTGAAGTTGTTTGTGACAGAAAAAATTTGTTGTAGATCAAGGCTGTTTTAACCATCAATAAAAATTGATTCAAAGTTCAGTAAAATATTATCTGCAATCAAGAAATTATTGGTATCAGACCATAACCACCTAACGTTGATTGAAATCACATAGAACTAGAAGACTATCAAAAGTAGCAAGTTTAAGGTAAATATTGTTTAGCGAAATAGTGAGCTCATTATAACTCTCAATTTTGTTAGAATTACTTGGTGAAATATACACAAGTATAATGAATAAATTAGCATTTAAGTGCTTAAAGGAAATTTAAACACAAATCATTTCCAATAGATCAGAATCGACTACACTGCTGAAAAGCGTCGTTTTGACAGCTAATAAAACTCCACCGCCGCGTTGGCCAAAAGAGGAGGTAATATTTCTATCAGTACGATAGACTAGACTTTAACTTGTTAAGTAATATGAAACCCTATGCATATCAAAGAACATGGATAATAAAAAGCATACTGTTTGCTTATTTCTAGACTTGCAGAAAACATTTGACTATGTTGATCATAATATTCTTCTTTTTAAGTTGTCCCAATTGCAATTTAACGAGATTCAATTCAATGTGTTTAGATCGTATTTACACAACAGAAAACAACAAACAGGTTGTAACAACAACTACAGTAATATACAATATATAAAAAAAGAAGTACCTCAGGAATCAATTCTCGGTCCTGATTTGTATTATTGAGGAGTGGATTCTTAAAAACGAGATGTGTTTAAATATAAAGAAAATCAAATAACTATTCTTTGAGAACAAAACCTTTAATTTTACTAGTATCAATTTTATAAACAACCACATCAGTAGATAAAAGCTTTAATTATTTAGGACTGATAATATAAAATAAGCTTAAATGGCAAGATTATATAGATTACATGTTTTTTTTCTATATTAAATGTCAATAAATAAGTAACGTTATAATATTAAATTTAAGTACAATTTTTATTGAGACCAAAGAAGAGTGCTGTGTGGTTCTATTAAGTTATAAGATTTAATAATTCAATTTAAAAAGAAAAAAAATGTCAAAAAGTTAAATATAAAACCAACAAATTTAATAATTAAATTAACAATTAATTAAATTATCTTTTTCCAATTAAATTTTGAATATAGTTCTTTTTTTTTTATTATTTTTTCATTACAAGTTTGCAAGTATGTTCTCCTTACTTATGTTACATTAATTTGTTAGTTAATTAGTATTATCTGTTAGCGACTTACTATTATTACATTTTAATTAGAAAGTAAGGTTAGTCTAATTTTAAATTTAAATACTTTAAGGTCTGTAATCAACTTCATTTCTTCTGGTACCTTGTTGTGAGCTTTCAGACATTGTTTAAAGAATTGCTTTTTTGTTTATTTGTTCTAAAAAGTGAGAGGTAAAAATTTGATTTATTTCGAGTATTGTAGCTGTGTATGTATAGATTTCTATTTAAGACATAATTATGTTTAATTTGGTTCTTAATAATTTTGAAGGCAGTTTTACTTTTAAGGAGCTCATGTGAAATAATATTTGTTAAGCATACATATTTTTCAATATATAAACGATCGGTCGATGTAAAATGGGTAATACTAGGGCTAGTTTTACGCATTTCTTGTGCATTTTCTGTAGCCCTTAATTGGTTTAAATTAATTTGGGAAGCTCGGCTCCATATAGGTATAAAATAACATATATACGATTTAATATAAGCGGTATAGATTGTGAAAATGGCTCAGATAAATAGTAACGCAGCCTACGCAATATGAATATATATGGTGTTATGTTTTTAATAATTTTTTCTATGTGAAAAGTCCAGTTGGATTTACTGTCAATTATTAAACCTAGGTAATTAAATTTTTTTACAATTTCTACCTAAACATTTTTATACTTAGGTATAAAAGAATTTTCTATATTGCATAACTCATTTTCAAACATTAATAACTTAATTTTGTTTAGTTTTAAAAGAAGCCGATGTTTAGTTAACCATTCTTTTTTTAATTGCAGATCATGGTGAATGGATGTGCGAATGATTTCTTTTGAGTGCTCAGCGTATTTTAGAACATCGGAAAATAACTGAAGGTTATTCCTTTTGATTCAAATGAGTAATATTGTGAATATATAATTTGAAAAGGTATTGCCCTAGAATTCAGCTTTGCGTCACTCCCTTTGTAATCGTTTTCTCTTGACTGAAACTGTTATTTACCCTTACTATTTGTTTCCAATTTTGCAGATATGATTTAAAGAAATTAATATGATTGGCAGATATGATTTAAAAGTAGGATATCGTGATCAACTCAATCGAATGCTTTCTTAATATCAAGAAAGACACAACTAACAATTTTCCCATTGTCGGCGTTTTTTTAAATAAAATCATTTAAAAACAGACAAGCAGCTGTAGTATTAAATTTTTCCTTAAAGCCAAATTGATTTACACTCAATATGGGATTATTGATTATAAAGGTTTATATTTAGTCTATTTTTAACAACTCTTTCAAAAATTTTCGATATGGCAGGTAAGAGAGAGATCGGATGATAATTCAAACAATAAGTAGGTAACACTTTTAAATATTGGCGTTACAATACCTCTTTTCAGACAATTAGGAAAAATATTTGTTTAAAATGAATTATTTGTATAATTAACTAAGATGGGCGTCAAGCGTTCTGAAATTTTTTTTATAAATTTAGTTGAAAGGTTAACATATCCTGTAACTGATCCCGAGTTTAACGATTCTATGATTCTAGAGATTTCTTCTGCATTCGTAGGAGCTAGTTTGAAATTATTGTAAACATTTCGTCTGAATTGGTTCATATAGCTTATGTCAATATTATTTAATGGAATATTCATTTCATTACTTATATTTGTAAAGTAATCATTAAAAGCGATATCACATTCGTGTTGTAATACCTCGGAGTTGTGATGTATTACCTTAACTGAATGGTTTGAATTGCAAATAATGTGCTTGTTGCAGTCCCATAATTTATTATTATTATTACAGCTATTTGTAACTTCTTCGGAGTAATTTTTTTTTTTTTGCCGCGATTATGAATGTTTTAGCTTTTAACTGATATTTTTTATACAACATATTTACGTGAAGATCATCTGGGTATCGTCTTTTGTACTTAAGAAAGGAGTCTAATTTTCATTACATTCAAGATTTCTTGAGTCACCCAATCTTTCTTTTTTTTTACTATTTTTTATCGGAACATTTCTAGTATTAGTTTTTATAACGTCTTTTAATTTATGAACTAAGTCCTTAAGATTATCATAAGCATAAAGATTATTCTAGAATTCATCTTTTGTTATATTTTCATAATTTAGTAGTTTTAAAAGAGCTTTTTTTTACGGTTTCTGATCTCTGGGCGATAGATATAAAGAATGATCGTGATGATCATAGATATATTAAAAGAAATTATCAATAATAGTTCTTGAATTTCTACCTAATCTAGTAGCGAAATCTACAGATATTCTATTACAGACAAGGAACCCATTACTTATGATGGTGTCTTGGTATAAACTTATATCCGCGTTTTCCCTATTTAGTAAGTTTAGGTTCATGTCATCGAGAATTAAAGTTTTTTTATATTGCATTGTAATTTCATCTATTTTACTAATGAATGAATTAACAAGTGTTTCGTATCTCTATATAACCCGAAAATATTCAAGTTAAAAAAAATATTTTTTAGAACTTTAATAAAAGTTATTACTAATTTAAAGTACAAACATAGAATGTGACTTAATTGCTAAATTTAACCTAATTTATAGTCAATAAATGCTTATTGAGCATTTATTGCTTTATGGGAATAATAAAATAATAATTTTCCCAGGTGAATATTTCATATAAAAAATATGCTGAATTAGTGTCTGGTTGAAGGCATGTGTTATATGGTGATTTAACTCTTCCCTCCTTAAAAGTCCACGACCTCGTGGGTCAGAAATTTAACTTTATTGGTTGAAGATTTGGTGAGTCCATTTCCTTGATTGTTGCATTTTTTGAAGAGATTTTAACCTTCATGAAATGGCTATTAAATTTTTTGAGGATGGTTGCTATTAACACTGCAATGATGACTAAGCCAACTGTAGCGTCAAGTGTTGTACTAATCATTGAAGTCGTAAAAACTTCACTTAATTCTTTAACATTGCTCAGGTGTAAGTTGTGTAAATATTCTAAATTTAGCTTCATTTTTTGTGAGTAGTTTCCATTCATTGTAGATGGTAATATGATTTGCGATGTTTGAATATATCTATGTTCGTATATGTCCAGATCTTAATTCGTATTGTTTCATTGTGAAGTTCAATTACGAAGTTGCCTTTAAGATTTCTTACGGTGTTGTTTGTTTGGAGTGTTCCATTGAAGTTATTGAGAAATATTGTGCCTTCGTTAATGATTTCGATTATCTCTTTATTGTTGAATTCGAATTCGCATTCATAGTTCCAGTTTCTGAGAATTTGAACGATGCAATGGTTTTCTTGAAGTTCTTCAATTTGATCTGTTCTACAAATAACGTTGTTCTTGTAATTTTTACAATCCTCTGAGATGCCAAATATTTTATTGAGGCTTGTTAGGAGACTCTGTGAGTCAGGTGTAACGTTTTCTTATATTTGGTGGTTGCTCTAATCCTGATATGATTACATTCAAGGCTACTGGTTTTTGGAAGTGATAGAATATAAAGAAGCATCTATCCTTGACAACGACGGTTGATGTTGCATACTCAATTGCTTCGATGGTGTTGGAGTACGCTAGAGTTTCCATTTCCATAATTAAGCGATTGATTTCCTCTTTATTTAGTAAATTTATGTTCACAATTTTCCCCTTAGCTATTTGGACTGCTCTTATTATTTCTTTTATTTCATCTTTTATCATATTAAGTTGATTAAAAAGAGTTTGGTAGTTAGTTTCGCCAGAATTATCGTTAAATCTTTGAATGATTCTATTGTACTGCATAAGGATCTGATTGGTTGTATTTGTTAAGATTTCGTTGATTTTATGTTGCTGGTTGTTATTTTGAATTAAATTATTGTGACTTCTGAATATTTCATCCCAATCGGTGGCGTCGGGGTTGCCGACTATCCATTTCCATGCGCCGCCAATCCAGTTTATTGACCGCTTGGTTTTTAAAGGATGTTCGATAAGTTCGATGATTAATTTTTTTACTTGCTGAATTTGAAATGTAAGCTGTGACTTAGTGAAATTACTTGATGTTGTTTGATTAACTTCCAGTTCTAGTCTTTGCAGTATTTCTTTATAGTTGTCAAGGTCAACTTTGTGAATTAGTTTTAGGTTCCCATTTAATATATGTTCTACGCCTTCTTTTATTGCAACCAAAGGTGACTTATATTCATATACCTGAAGGGCCTTGGTTGATACCCTAAGGAGAAAGCTGAAAAGAAAAAGGTTTTTGTTAGTTTCATTTTGGATGAATTTTTTATGTGTGCCTTGTAGATTCTTCTTCCGCTTTCTGTTGTTATAGTAACTTTATTATCCCTAGCGATTGTTTCTTTTTTGTAGAGAGGTTTATTTTTGCTTTTTATTTGTTTATTAATAACAAAATAGTTTTGCCAGGTTGGTATGATTTGGGCATTTTCCTTTTATATTTTTCCCTATTTATTTTGTATTTTTGGTTTTTCCGAATTTTTTCTATGAGATCTTCTTGCACCTTTTCTTGGAAATTTAGTAGATTTTGATAATTAATCCTCTGTGTTCTACCATAGAAAACATCTGAAGGTTCCTTCCTCGTAACCGAGTGAATGCTATTGTTATAGCGACCAACTGCTATATTGACTTATTTCTTTTAGGGTCAAATTTTTATGTTCTTTTTGTAGACACCTAGAAATTTCCTCTTTTGTGGAGTGGACCCTTTCAATTGTGCCGTTTACTTCACTTCTTTGTGATGGCGTGAAGTATGTTTCGATTCCCAATGTTCTTAAAAAGTCAGTAATGATGGAGCTTGTGAAACTTGGCTCGTTGTCCATGACTGTCATACAGTTGTATAGTAGTCAATGATTTTTGTTAGTTTCTGCTTTAAGTGTGCAGCTGACTTATTCTTGATTTTAAAGAATTTAGCGAACTTGATAAATTTATCCACACATGTTATAAATTTTTCTGTTTTTATTTCCATTAAATTTTTTTTTGTTTGTTAACTTTTAAAGTGGCCCTTGAAAGTTAACTTTTTTTTTTGTTTGTAACCTTTGAAGTGACAACACTTCTTTATAATTAGTTAAAAACTTTTTTTCTTTTTTTATTATTTAAATTTTTTAAAATTATTAAAATTACTGAAATTAAATTAAACTAGTGAGCTTCTTAATTAATTTTTTTAAATTTTTTTTTTTTTTTTTTCTTTCACCAAAAATTATTTAAAAGTGTAGTGTAAATTAAACTTAATTTTAAATTATGCTGCACTCCAATGGCGGCAAGATAAGTATTCTTAATTAATTATTTAACAACAACTTACAAATTTTATTTATATTTTTTTTAAGCATATTAATTTATCTACACATTAACCTTTTTGTTTTTTTTTTATTTTTGATTTATTCGTTTTTTTTTTTTCGAACGGTAACCCTCGTATAACGCGGTAGTTGTACAACGCGATTTCGATATAACGCGATTTATAAATTGTAGCAAAACTTATACAACGCGGTGCCGGTTTTGATATAACGCGATTTATATTTTTTTTTTTTATGTTATATAAAAAAAAAAAATTATATGTAATGCACTAAAATTTGTAACCAATAGAATTTCACAATACGTACATAATTTCAAATATTAAAAAATTTAATCTTAGGAGCCTCGTCTCGTCACTATAGAAACCTCAAAATATTTTCTATGCAATATATGTACATACATTACATATTAAACAAATTTAATTTTAGTAGTCTAATAAGTGTATAGTGATAGTGTTGTTTATATAATTCTGATCTTATAAGAATAATAAAAATTTATATTAATATAATAATATTTATAAACGTACCTACATAAAGTTTTTACTACTTAAAATTTGTGCCTGTTACTGTTTAGAAAGTGAATTGAAATTCATAATTGCGTTAACTTAAAGCTGAGCTCTGCATTTTCTGGTAAGTTACATGCATACAATAAATAAAAGCTGTTTTATGAAAAAAAAAATATTTTTATAGTGATGGCTACCCAAATTGCGAAGAAAAGTACGAAACTAAGTTTGAAAAGGAAATTTATTTCACTAGAAGATAAAATTAAAATTTTGGGTCGGTTGGAAATTGGAGAAAAACCAGGAGTTATTGCAAAGACTTTAAATTTAAATGAATCAACAATTCGAACAATAAAACAAAATGAACAAAAAATCCGTAAAAGTGTTATTTCTGGATCTGCAGTAAGTTCAAAGCGCGTTGCTCGTGTACGCAATATTCTAATGGAAAAAATGGAGAAATCTGTAATGATCTGGATAGAAGATTGTACACAAAAAAGGATTCCCTTGGATACAAATGCTATTAAACAAAAAGCTCTTAGAGTACATACATATTTAAAAAAAATTGATACCGATTCTTTAGCAGAGTGTTCTCATCATGAATTTTGTGCCAGTAAGGGTTGGTTCGAAAACTTTAAGACGTTTTTCTTTGCATAACCTAAAAATCCAAGGAGAGTCGGCAGCAGCAGACGTAGAAGCTGCCTCGAAGTATCCAGCAGAACTTTTAAAAATTATTGACGAAGGTGGTTATAGTGCAGACCAGGTGTTCAATGCGGATGAAACCGGGTTGAATTGGAAAAAAATGCCAAAACGCACTTACATTTCAACAAATGAAAAATCAGCTCCCGGGTTTAAAGTCTCAAAAGAGAGAATTACTCTGATGTTTTGTAGTAATGCATCCGGTGATTTTATGACAAAACCAATGTTCATAAACCGATCCTTAAATCCGCGTGCTATGAAAGGACTCGACAAGTGCACTTTACCAGTTTATTGGCGGGCCAACAAAAAGGCATTGATGACAGGCAGCATGTTTGATAATTGGTTTAACACCTATTTTGTACCCGATGTGGAAAGTTATGCAAAAAAAAAGAATATCGCCTTCAAAATTCTACTAATTTTAGATAACGCACCAGGTCACCAAAAAAATTTAAGCCATCCTAATATTAAAATAATTTTTTTACCTCCGAATACCACCTCACTAATTCAGCCATTAGATCAAGGAATCATCTCAACTTTTAAGGCATATTATATTCGACGAACATTCCAATTAATTTTGGAAAAAGTAGAATCTAATCTCAACATGACACTGACTCAAGCGTGGAAGGAATTTTCAATATTGAATTGTGTGCAAATTATTGCTTTGTCCGTTACAGAGTTAAAATCTTCTACACTGAATGGGTCCTGGAAAAAATATGGCCGGAAGTCATTGTTCAACAAAATTCCGTTCCTTCCATTGATGATGAGATTACCAGTATAATAAACGTCGCCCACACACTTGGTAGAGAAGGTTTAAGTGATATGGGTGAAAATGAAATTCGTGAATTAATTGATTTTGAACCAGATTTAAATGAGGAGGAATTGGCACAATTAATAGACGACGAAAACACAAATATCGAGGATAGTTCTGTAGAAGATTCTGATTGTATTGAATCAGTAAAAGATTTCGGTTTAAAGAAATTAACAGAAGGTTTGGAATTGGCAAGAAAATTAAGAAATTATTTTACCGATAATGATCCATCAATGGTGCGCTCAGGAAATTTCTCAAGACAATTTGATAATTGTTTAACTCCATATTATGAACTCAATAAAAAATTGCAACATAATGGTAAGCAAGGTCTTATTACAGACTTCTTAATAGCTTCACCAGTTGCAGTTGGAAATGAAAATGATACAAATGATGTCCAAGAGATTATTTCTGACGAGAGTGATAGTGATTAAAATATGTATACATTTTGATCTATATTGCAATACAAAAAATGAAGTTAATGTATAATTTGAAGTTTTTTATTTCTATTTGTTATAATTACATATACATATATGTTTAGTTAAGATACCTGAACTACCTGAATTAAATAAATGCATATATAGTATATTTTTGTCATTTTTATTTATGTATAATTAAAATAAATGATTTTGGAACGTAACGCCAATTTTTATATGTGCCCTCAGTCTCGTATAACGCGATTTGTATAACGCGACAATCCTGTGGAACCTAACTACCGCGTTATACGAGGGTTACCGTATATTAAATTTAAATAATTTTTTAATTTTCTTTTTTGATTTAAATTATAATTTATAATTAAACGCGCTCGGTTGGTTTTGTTTACATTAATTTACTTTTCTTTTTATTTATTTCATTTTAATATCAGCTTGTTGTAAACAAAACAATTATATATCCATCTCTCTCCTACACTTATGATGGATGCTGGTGTTCTTCTTTGACTCTCAATTCGCTCAATTTTTTTTTAAATATCACCATAGTAATTACCGTAACTTAATTGATTAATTTCTGGTGGTAAGTTTTGCTTTTGGTGAGTCTTTGGTTGTACCTGCGTTCAATAAGGTCACTTAAAAGTGTATGTTAAAAACAGTTGAACGTTGTTATAAACCATTTGCTCACTCAAGGCAAAATATTGAAAAGTATTAACGTTGATATAAAGTATTGATATTGGCATTGATAGTAATTTATTTTAAAGTGTTGTCAAGTTCGGGTTATTTAAATCGTGCAGTTTTACTTTTGATTTTAATTTTGAATAAATTTTAATTTTTATTTGAATAAATTTTAATTAATTTACATACTTTAATTTATCAGTCAGATTTTGATCTTGGTTAATTTTGAAATTGATTTTAAGTCTAATTTTGACTTTAATTACAATTTCAACTCTGATTTCTTTTAATTTTGCGTTTGATTTTAATTTTAAACTAGATTTCAATTTTAATATTACTATTTATTATTTTAACTTTTCTTCTATACTAAATTTTTTTTTTTTTTCCATCAAAATTACCAATTTTAATGTTAATTTCTGTAACATACGCGGGTTGCAAACGAATTTTCATGCCGTCGATTGCCATCTTAGTTTAATTAAACCAGCAGTCTTAGCCCTTTGTGAAACACAAGTCAGTAACCACAATGATAACTTTAATGTTACCGGCTACTCACTTATTTCACACTTCGTACCCAAAAGAGGTATCGCTGTCTATATAAAAAATGACATCGCTTTCAACACACTTCCAAAATATAAATGTTCTAGCCCAACCTTTCATTACATTTTGGGTCAAAATTCTCGTTGAAAAGCATGTCATACATTTCTGTTTTCTATACAGATCACCCAACTCAAATGAACAAGAAACTGCTATGGAAATTGAAAATCTATCGAACCAGATCAATGAAATTTTGGACGCATCTCCAGAAACTGAAATTGTCCTGGCGGGAGATTTCGACATTCATAACAGGGACTGGCTTCATTTTTCTAGCAACATCTCCCCGAGTCAAAACTCAATTGGGAAACAAGTTGAACTATTCTCCACACTGTTCCACCTTTCTCAACTTGTCCAAAATGCCACTAGGATCCCGGACCGTGCTGCTCATGAAGGTCACCTCTTGGATCTGTTTCTCACCACACACCCTGAAAAATATGTGGTTTCAGTTGGTTGCCCCCTTGGTAATTCCGATCATTGTTTGGTTAACACAAGTTTCCGGGTAAGCCCAATCTCCAACCAGAGGTTCCCTTTCAAAAAACTAGTTTGGCGTTACAGCCATGCTGACTGGGAGGGCCTTAACAACTTTTTTAGAGCCTTTGATTGGTCATTCTGCTTCCGCAACAGAAATGTTAACTTTGCTGCAAATGCGATTAGTGAAACTATTTTACTTGGAATGAGGTTACTCATCCCTCATTTCATGAAATCTGTTAAAAGGAGTCCCAAATCTTGGTTTAATCGTATTTGCAAAGAAGCCATTTCTAGAAAAGAGGAGGCTTTTAAACTGTACCAAAACAATAGGTCGGAGGCGCACATGGCCAACTATATAGTGGTGAGAAACAGGTGCAAGAGAGTTATCAATAAGCAAAAATTCTTCTTCAACCAAAAGTTCAAACACAAAATTATCGACATGCCAAAGAATAAAAAATCTTTTTGGTCATTTGCCAAAAGTCTAAAGGAAAACGTTAGAGGGTCTTCCTTTCCACCACTTATTGATAATAATAACAGAACCGTATCAGATTCTAAAGAGAAAGCGAACTTATTTGGCAAGCAGTTCGCTTTTAATTCGACACTGTCACAGTCAGCTCAGATGCCACCTTCTGTTCCAGGAGCTGGCTGCTCCTTCGGTAAAAGTTACTTTAGGACGCGGGCGGTGATGAAAATCTTAAAAAATCTTGATACAAGCAAGTCAGCCTGTCCAGATGGTATAACCACCATGGTGTTTAAAAATACCTACTCCACTATTTCAAAACCTCTGCGCAACCTTTTCTACCTCTCCTTCACTTCGGGTATTCATCCTACCCAATAGAAGGTTGCACATGTTTTCCCAATTCCCAAAAAAGGTAATAAAAGTGATCCCTCCAACTACCGCCCTATTGCTATAACTTCGGTCCTCTCCAAGGTAATGGAAAAAATAGTGAACCAAAAGCTTCTGAAATACCTGGATCACAAAGGTTTGCTTCATGATAGTCAATACGGGTTCAGAGCCTGTCGTTCAACCGGTGATCTCATGACTTACCTTTGTGAGAAGCTAAGCATCAACCTTCATCATTCTGGTGAGTCTGATGTTGTGGCTCTTGATATTTCTAAGGCTTTCGATCGAGTTTGGCACGATGCTCTATTGGCAAAATGCAAAGCATTAGGTCTAGGTAGGGTCTTTCTAAAATGGATTGGAGATTTCCTTTCGAATCGCACGACTCGTGTTCTGGTCGATGGATATTCATCTGACAAATTCAAAATAAATGCTGGTGTCCCTCAGGGATCAGTTTTATCCCCAACTCTCTTCTTAATATTTATCAATGACCTACTCTCATTAACCTCCAATCCGATCCATAGTTTCGCAGACGACAGCACCCTTGTAGCTTCCTATGAGTTTCATAGCCGCTGTAACATTAATCATCAGATTAATACAACAGCAAAAAATTTCACTATTAGTGAGCTAAATAACGATTTAGCAAAAATTCAAAAATGGGGCGAAGTCAATAGAGTTGAGTTCAACACCAAAAAAACACAATGCTGTCTGATCTCGCGGAAAATTGCCACTACTGTTCCTACCCTACTATTTTAGGGAGAGGTCTTGCAGCATTCAACGGACTTAAACATGCTGGGCATCGGGTTAAACCAAAAATTGACTTGGTCCAATCATATTTTTGGTATAGCTAAGGATGCAGCTAAATGTTTGGGTTTTTTGTATCGCTGCGAAACTTACTTTTCCGCACCTGATCTTCTCAATATCTATAAAACGTACATTAGGCCGAAAATGGGGTACAATGCACACATTTGGGCTGCAGGGCCTCAAACAGCACTGGGTTATTTAGATAATGTGCAAAACAGAGCTATTCGTTTGGTCAACGATCCCAGTGTAACTTCAATGCTCACTCCACTCAACCATCGTCGCACAGTTGCGTCCCTGACCTTGTTTTATAGGTATCTCGTAGGGATTAATACTTGTTCTAAAGAAATAAAACAACTAATGCCTCCACTCAAAGTTTTCCAACGAGAAACAAGGAGGGCAACAGATGCTCATCGCTACCATGTTGAGTTATCAAGATGGCGAAATACAGCCTATGGAAGTTCGTTTGTTATGCGCACGTCCCGTTTGTGGAACCATATACCATCGCATGTGTTCCCTAAAGTTGGTAATTCTTCTGTGTACGATTTACTTAAGTTTAAGAAGAACATTAACATCTTTCTTCAAAATGTCCCTCCAAATTTTCCTACCTATCCCCCATGATCCAAATTTCCCAATTCCAATTTTCCCAATTATCCTTACCACATCCCTATCCCCAAAACCAAACTGTACATTCGTATTAAAGGTTCCATCCTAAAGTTTGGTTTCAAAAGGGGGGTGATTTTGGTTGGTTAAAGTGCAACACTACTCTGAGGAAGCACCCCTTGGTGACTTTCGAGTTTTCCACCAACCCTCGTAAAAAAAAAATCAATATGTAGGATCTCTGCTGGGTATGTGGATATTGGTGTTTCGGATAAATGTGAATTATTAGGATGACGGTCATACTTGCTGGTGTGACATATCTCACAATTGGACGTATACTCCTTTATAAATTTAGCCATTTGTGGAAAGTAGTATTTCTCTATTATTTGCTCCTTGTTCTCTTTCCAGTTCCTATGTCCACGTTTGTGTTCGTGAGAAATTATTTGGTGTCTGTTTTCCATATTAGCGATATCCTGCGCGATTCTTTGGGTGATCCGAATATTGTTTCCTTGCAAAAGTTCTCTGTGTAAATCCTGCAGTAGTTTAATTTGATTCTCTGGAATTTTGATACCATTAAGAATTACTGAGGATAATGTTTTTTTAAGTGCTTCTAACAAGGTTGGTGCGATAATGTTCTTAAGGCCAATATAGTGCCGCTGATAGTGTGGATGTGGCGTTTCATATGCAGAAGCAATAAGTCCTTGTGAAACGATTACTTGGTTTTTAAGGACGTTAAGAGGGGCTTCGCAATGTGGTATTAGATCGCTGCTATCCTCTTCTGCGCTGTGAACTATTTCTGTTACTGAGGTGCTAATTTCTTGTTTTAACCTTGATAAAGCATCTGCGACCGTAATTATAACGCCTGGTTTGTAAATCAACTCGTAGTTGTATTCTTCGATCCGCGATTTCCATCGCTTCAGTGTAGCATTGTTGTTTTTGTTTCCCAAACTGAATGTTAAAAGTTGGTGGTCTGTTAGAATTTTCACCTTTTTCGCTACATAAAGATAACATCTGACCTTATCTAAGGCCCAAACTATTGCCGAGAGTTCTCGTTCATTTGTTGCGTATGCTTCCTCCGTCTTGTTGAGTGCTCTTGAAATGTAAGATATTGGACGATCTTTTCCAATTTCGCCTTGTGATAAGACTGAACCGATACCGATACCGGAAGCGTCAGTTGTTAATACAAATATTTTTTCGAAGTCAGGAAAGATTAGAAGTTCGGTGGATGATAAGACGAATTTTAGATCCCTGAATGCCTTTAGTTCATTCTCGTTAAATTTTATTGGAACTTTCCGTGATTGGTTAGCTCTTATCTGGGCGTTTTCTCCGCGAGTTACATTGCTGAACGGCTTAGCTTTTAATAAAAAGTCCTTGATGAATCTTCTGTAATATGACGCCAGCCCTAAAAACCCTTTCAGTTCTTTTAGGTTTTTTGGGGGTTTAATGTTTTGAATAGCCATAATTTTTTCGGGATCCGCTTTTATTCCCTTACTAGCGATGATGTAACCTAAGCATTTTGTCTCGTTCTTCATAAATTCGGTTTTGTCCAAAATAACTCTAAGATTAGCTTGCTCTAGCCTATTGGAAATTTTTTCGACATTCCTTAAGTGTTCTTCCTCGGATTTTTCACAGAAGATTATGATGTCGTCGATATAGACGTAGCATATTTTTCCAATAAGTTCCTTTAGTACGTCGTCGATCATCCGTTGAAATATGGACGGCGCATTCTTTAATCCAAAAGGCAAACGCGTAAATTCATATTTGCCATTTAGGGTGGAGAATGCTGTTTTTATTATGTCATCATCCTTCGTTTTAATCTGGTGAAATCCGGAAGTTAAAACGATCGTGGTGTGGTATTTTGAACTTCCTAGGCTTGCTATGGTATTAGTGATGTCTGGAATTGGATAAGCATCTGATATGGTCACGGCGTTGAGTTTTTTAAAGTCGACGACCATTCTGTACTTTTTAATTCCAGAAGAATCCTTCTTCTTTTCGACGATCCAAATAGGTGAATTCTAAGGACTTTTGGAAGGCCTTATGATTCCATCTTTTAGGAGTTTCTGGATTTGACTTTCAACTTCGGTTCTCATATTGACTGAGTACGGGTATATTTTTGAATATATCGGTTCAGTCGTTGAGGTTTTTATTTCCGCTCGAATGTTCGTGTCGATTGTTTCATGGTCATTTATAGGTCCAAAGAGTTTATGAAACTTGTTTATGAGCATAGAAATTTTTTGGTAGTATGAAACAGTCGAGTTTGGTATCATTTCCGAATGGCTGAAATAGATTCGCGCTGATTTTTCTAGTAATTGTAATATCTCCACCTGCCGAACGGATAGTAAATGGTTGTTCTGTTGATCTTAGATTACGTACTAATTCAGACTTGATGAAATTTTTATTTGCTCCAGTGTCTATAAGAAACTTGAGCAATTTACCATCGGCTGTGGCATATTCTAGGTAAGGTGTGCTCGAGAGGCTGGGAGTATAAAATTTAACTCTTCTTTCTCTTCTGGCGGGACTTTTGCTTCATATTCCTCCTCGTACGCCTCATATTCATATTTGACCTCTATTGGTTCGTTATATGGCTTATTTTCAGGTATTTCCAAATTGAAAACTATTTGTTGTCTCTGTGGTGTATGGTATGAATCGTTGAAGGTTGGATTAGGGCGATTTATGTAATTTACTTGTTTTGTTTTGATTGAATGATCTACATCCATCGGAACCGATGATTTTGGTTGAGTGGACGGATCCTGCTTGACGAATCTTCATTAGTTTTTTGCGATACGTTTTTATTGTAATTATATTGATTCTGGTACGGTGGTTGGTAACTTATCGGCCTGTTTTGCTGATAAAAATTTCTTTGCTGTGTTTGGTTGAATACTGGATTTCTTTTTGGAAGCTGGTTTATTAGAGGGGGGATCCTGTTACTTGAATTTTTGTTGTGTATTGGTATGTTTCTGACATTCGTATTTGGATTTCAAGGCAGGAATAATATGCCTCTGGTAATGTTTGACATTTCTGTATCATAAGCATTGTTGAGAGTCCTCCATTAAGTCCTCTTACAAACACATCGTGAGCGTTGTTACGATGTGTTTCGCTAAGTGCCTCCATTGTTTCTGCACTTCTATAAGTTCATCTTGAATTTGCTTGTATCTTTTCATAGCCATTAAATAATGTAACACTAAACTCAATAATCTAATTTCCTTCTGTTCTGTTTTGTGCAATTGTTTCAGTTGTTCCTCTAAAATTTTAAATTGATTTTGAATTAGAGAATCCTTTAATTTCAATAATTTAAGAGTTGAATTGATTGTTGATGTTTGATTTTTCAATAACGAATATATTTGTTGATCATTTTTCCTTAATGCTGATATTTCAAGACCATATTTCTGAACGTTTTCTTGAGCGAGTATGAGTAGTATGGATATGCCGGTTCTTGTGCAGGAGCAGCTTTTTTAAAGCTTTTAGTCCTCCTAAAAGTATGCAAAAAAATTATTTGCATATATTCGTCGAAAAAGTATGCAAAATGAGTAAAAAGGATTGTGTCTTTGATATTTTAAATTAAAAAAGCTATAGTGCTGAATATTTTAAATTGGTATAAAAATATGATAACTTTTTAAAGTTTGGTTTAAAAATTTCAAAGTTTGGTTTAAATACAAAATTATTATAAAAGTTTCAACATATTTACCAAAAGTAAAATTTACATTCTATTATAACAATTTTAGTTCTCTTAACCTTATTTAAAAAAAAAATTAGTAGGGTGAAGATATGAAAAGTTTTTAAAGTTTGGTTTAAAAGTTTTTAAAGCTTATTAGTATTAAAGTTTATTGATTATTCTAAATTCAAATTAGTGGTTAGTATACCAGTTATGTTTTAATTTGAAATTTAAAAAGCTTAAGCTGTGATGCTGAATATTTTAAATTAGGATTTAAAAATTTCAAAGTTTGGTTTAAATACAAAATTATTATTAAAGTTTAAACATATTTACCAAAAGTCAAATTTACATTCGATTATAACAATTTCAGTTCTCCTAACCTTATGTAAAAAATTAGTAGGGTGAAGATATGAAAATTTTTTAAAGTTTGGTTTAAAAGTTTTTAAAGTTTATTATTATTAAAGTTTATTGATTATTCTAAATTTAACTTAGTGGTTAGTATATCAGTTATGTTTTAATTTGAAATTTAAAAAGCTTAAGCTTTGGTGCTGAATATTTTAAATAAGGATAAAAATATGAAAAGTTTTTAAAGTTTGGTTTAAAAATTTCAAAGTTTGGTTTAAATACAAAATTATTATTAAAGTTTAAACATATTTATCAAACGTCAAATTTATATTCGATTATAACAAATTGAGTTCTCCTAACCTTATGCAAAAAAATTAGTAGGGTGATGATATCAAAAGTTTTTAAAGTTTGGTTTAAAAATTTCAAAGTTTGGTTTAAATACAAAATTATTATAAAAGTTTAAACATATTTACCAAAAGTCAAATTTACATTCTATTATAACAATTTGAGTTCTCCTAACCTTATGGAAAAAAATTAGTAGGGTGAAGATATGAAAAGTTTTTAAAGTTTGGTTTAAAAGTTTTTAAAGTTTATTGATTATTCTAAATTTAACTTAGTGGTTAGTATATCAGTTATGTTTTAATTTGAAATTTAAAAAGCTTAAGCTATGGTGCTGAATATTTTAAATAAGGATAAAAATATGAAAAGTTTTTAAAGTTTGGTTTAAAAATTTCAAAGTTTGGTTTAAATACAAAATTATTATTAAAGTTTAAACATATTTACCAAACGTCAAATTTACATTCGATTATAACAATTTGAGTTCTCCTAACCTTATGCAAAAAGATTAGTAGGATAAAAATATGAAAAGATTTTAAAGTTTCGGTTTAAAAATTTCAAAGTTTGTTTTAAATACAAAATTATTAAGAAAGGTTAAACATATTTACCAAAAGCCAAATTTATATTCTATTATAACAATTTAAGTCCTCCTAACCTTATGCAAAAAAATTAGTAAGGTGAAGATATGAAAAGTTTTTAAAGTTTATTATTATTAAAGTTTAAACTTTAATATTTACTTGAAAAAAAAGTTTGATTTGAATAGGTACATAAAGAAATGTATACAAAATAATTTTAAATGAAATATTTTGTTATAATAAATATATTATTTATAAAATAAATAATAAAAGTTTTGAGCTAAACGGTTGAAATATAATGCAATATTATGAACTTTGAGAAGTTTTATAGTTAAATTAAAAGTTATAAATAATCAGATAAATTCAAATTTTATCTAAAGTTTTACTGTCAATTATATTTTTATATTTAACAAACGTTTTTTATTTGTCTCTGGTTTTATTTAAAGCTTTCAACAGCTTAAAAACTTCGCTAAGCTAAAAGTGATTAAACACACTTAAGATTCGATTTTTTTTTGTAATAATAAAAAAACAAGTTTGTTCCTGTTGTTCTAAATTATACATATATATATTTTTTTTATTGATCTTTAAATTATATTTTTTTTATTAAAACTAACTTTTTTATATAACTTTATTAAAATTCCTTATACACCTGAATTTTTGACAGTACCTATATAGGACAAACAGGTAGACATTTCGCGATTCGTTATTCGGAACACATTAGAGAACTTAATAAAGTGGATTCCAAGTCCAATTTTGCCAATCACTTAATGGAAAAAAACCATTCTAGCAATATAAATAACCTGAAAATCTTACCTATTGATAAAAAAGGTAAAAAGTTGGATTTATTGGAATCTTTAGAAATTAAAAAAGCTATAAAACAAAATAAATCAATTTTGAACGAACAATTAGAATTGCGAAATTCACCAATGTTAAATATAGGAAATATATGAAATCATCTATGTTTAGATTTGTAATTATTTAGTAGGTATAAATGTAATATTAAAAAATAGGAAAATTATTCATGTTTAGTATTAAATTGTATTCGCCCTGATGATGGCAGTGATGCTGAAATATATATAGGCTTTGTAATAAATAAATATAATATTTTAAGAATGATAAAAATAAAATATTAATAAAATTATTTTGTGGACAAAAAGTATAAATAAAAACCAATTTTTTACTCAATAAATCTAATAAAGATGTTCCACAAACTTACGGTTGAAAAAATTCAAGGATTATGTATTTGTTTGTTAAGTCAACTAAGAGTTTAGCAATTTTACCTGTTGGTGGAACTTTGTTTTCAGCACAAAAAGGAAAATCATTGTGCAAATCATGTAAATGTTGTGAGTAATCTAAATCCATTCTAAAACGTAACCAGTTTCCGAATCATCGACAACTGAAAGCACATCAATATTTTCAGTAACGTCAACCCACTGAAAATCTTTATGTGGTAAATATTGGATCATTGCCCATCCATATAAATTGTTAGCGTCTTCATATACTATGTATTTGGAAGGTTCGTTTCTTTTATAAGATTCTCCCATGAATTTATTATTTGCTACTGAATGTCTAAGTGAGCACTGACTAATTCCACCACGTATCCCTTTTTTAGTGAAATTATACATATCAATATCAGTTAATAATTGTAATTTGATATCCGTGTATTTTAACATAGCTGCCCATGACAAATCTGCGGTAGTATAAAAATTTGTAAGATCTAAAGAATAGATTTTGTAGCATATTTTTCGAAAGTTTTCAAAAACATCAGTCAAAATAAGCACATCTGTTTTAAGGTAAAGTTTTAAATAGTCTCATAAGTTTTGACAATCAAACGTATCCCATACACATAACTGCATGAATGTAGTTTTCATCGGAACATGATGTGTTTGTCATTGGTTGGTAAAAGCTTCTTGTGAAGGCAAACTTCTTTCTTCAAGTCGTTCAAAGGAATTTAAATACTCATAGGGAAAAACTCCCTTTCGGGTCATAAGTTTAATTTTGTCATTATTATTGAATTCTTTTTTTATATGAAACAAATCATTTTCATTTAAATTTTTACATAAAGAATCAATGCTAGAAGCCATAAATCTAAAGTTATCGAGAAAACGTAAATAAAATGAATGATTTTTATCTGTTGTAATTTTTTTAGATAATGAAATATAACGTTCTTTATTCAAAGGAATGACACCAATATGCCCATTCACTTCGTTTAATTCTTTAAATAAAAGGTAATCATAGCCGAAAAAATTGTAAAAAAATATAGGAAACAAATTGAGTCGCCTATATAATAAATTACATTTAGATTGAGCAGGTCCTCTATAATTACCAGTAAAGTGACAATTGTCTCTAATTCTATCATTAGAAGCTAAATGCTTACCACATATGTGATAATTTTCCTGAATTAATTGTTGAAGCTGCTCATTAAGTGTTAACAGATTCATTGGCTTTGGCATCATAAAAATATTTTTATATAATTCACTACATGTTTTTGTTAATGATATGACAAATTCCTTAGCACAGTTAGCTCCAACAAACTATTTGCAACAGCTTTGACTATCATCAAAAGAACATTTAATGTAGTACGAGAAAGTTACTGGAACATGTTGATGAATATTTGTTGTTGAAGACATCATTGGATTAGAACTGCATGTTGCAATAGGTTATAAAATACTCTCAGACTCGACATAAATAATAAAAGGTGTTTCTAATTATTGTTGATAATTTTTAAACTGAAGTGTATTTTTCTCAATAGATGGAAACTTTGTATCGACTTTATTGCACCCAATTTTGTGTAAAACACGCTGTTGTAATGTATAAAAATGTTGCAAGCACATATTACAAATATAAATTTCATGTACATGTTTTGTTACAGAACTACTTAATCTTTATAAATTTTTAATACAGACAAAATGAAATTTATCATCCTTTTCCAAAAGCAATAAATTTACATGGTATTTTTTCACATTTTCTTAAATAGAATGGTTCTACAATCTCATATTTTTTATTAATGACTTCCAGTCCAAACAAATTAATACTTATTTCACTATTTAGTTCTTCAAATAAATTTAACTCTTTCAATTTAGCTGGAAATTGCATAGTGCTAAAATTAAGCTGTCGTACATCACCAAACTTTAGCTCGACTATGGGTAGAGAAATATTATTACAAGTTTATTTAATTATTAATATTAAATAAGTTTATATGAAGATGTTCGTTCAGCATTTTGAATACAAGTTTGTAAAGCTGATACTAAACACCACTTCAAACAGAAGTTATCTTTATTTTGAATATTAATGCATGCTTTTTTGTCTTCTATGCTTTTAGGTACTTTAATATAACTAGACACACGTATTGGTTCAAATTTATTGATATTTATTTCAATATGTAAAATCCTGATTAACGCCCAGCCACTGTCTTTTTCTTGGAATTCTTCTGCTTGTTGTTGAATAATTTCTTTAGCCTTTTCAAAAAAATCATTAAGATCATCTGCTTGTGTAATACTAAACATTCGAGTTTGAAAATATTTGATTGATATATTTTCAAACTCTTCTTCTGTTGGTTTTATATATTCGCCAAAAAGCTCAAGATTTACTTTTATAACGTTGTGCTTTTTTAATGATTGCATCAATAATTCAATTATACCGGTCTGAGCATTTTCCAGAAAATGTGATGGATTTAGTATGCTTTCATCATCATTATCTCTAATAAACGTTTCTATTCTATTTTGAAAACATTCATCAATATGTCTAACATTAGATCTAATTACTTCTGCCGCATTACTTTTATGCTTATTTGTTCAGATCTGGTAGTTTCACAAAGTGTTTGTAACGTTTGATTTGCACTTTCTGCAAAATTTTACATTTTCCAAATTTTTTTGATGTTTTAATAAACTATCATTTCTATTAAATGATTTTTTACATATTTCACAATTATGTTTTAATTGTGTTTCACATTTATGTCCTTTTAAATTGTCAGATCTTGTGAACACTTTTTCACATTTATCACATTCCAATTTAATTCATTTGTTTTTTGAACTCATTTTTCTTTTTTTTTTGTTAGTGTCCTTTTCTTATATGAAAACAATATTAATTATAGACTAATAAATGACTTTAACTTAGTCTTAAATTCAGTGATTTAACACGACAACTCAAGAAGTCAATTGTATATATATATAAATTTTTCTAATTCTATATAGATAAACCTAAACTAACTAGATTGCATAATTTGAATGTATATGTAACATATCAGAACATAAAATGAATATTGAGTTTTTCTAATGAATTACTACAATGTTGCATATTAATCAAATTATTACAAAATTGAAACTATATACCAACAAAATCATGAGGTGAAAAATTGCTTGCACTTTTCATAATAGATGTCGAAGTATTTAAGATATACACAATATTTTTTATGTTATTTTATCACAACACTATATAAAAAAGTGAAAGGAATATTTAATTTTCAATAAAAAAAAAAAACAAAATATAAACATTTAAAACCTGTAAAATTAAAAAAAAAAAATGTATGTCTAATTTCCATATGTATTTACAAAATTAATTTGTGTAAATAATTCGTCTAATGAATGCAACAAAGTTGCAGAACTATTCTTAATAACTATTAAGATTATTCTTAAGACCGATTCTGGCAACGGACTTCCGGAGGATAGGTTCCGGTAACGGACTTCGGGAAAACTGGCTCCAACAACGTTTTTGGGTCTTGGGATCTAGCGCTTGAGTAGTGTCCTTTTCTTATATGAAAACAATATTAATTTAGTCTATATATGACTTTAACTTAGTCTTAAATTCAGTGATTTAACACGACAACTCAAGAAGTCAATTGCATATATATACAAATTTTTCTAATTCTATATAGATAAACCAAAACTAACTAGATTGCATAATTTGAATGTATATATAACATATCAGAACATAAAATGAATATTGAGTTTTTCTAATGAATTACTACAATGTTGCATATTAATCAAATTATTACAAAATTGAAACTATATACCAACAAAATCATGATGTGAAAAATTGCTTGCGCTTTTCATAATAGATGTCGAAGTATTTAAGATATACACAAAATTTTTTATGTTAAAAGCTAAACTAACTAGATTGCATAATTTGAATGTATATATAACATATCAGAACATATCAGAACATATGTTACATATCAGAACATATGAACATATGTTATAAAATGCTGAACGAACATCTTCATATAAACTAAATAATATTTCTCTACCCATAGTCGAGCTAAAGTTTGGTGATGTACGACAGCTTAATTTTAGCTCTATGCAATTTCCAGCTAAATTGAACGAGTTAAATTTATTTGAAGAACTAAATAGTGAAATAAGTATTAATTTGTTTGGACTGGAAGTCATTAATAAAAAATATGAGATTGTAGAACCATTCTATTTAAGAAAATGTGAAAAAATACCATGTAAATTTATTGCTTTTGGAAAAGGATGATAAATTTCATTTTGTCTATATTAAAAATTTATAAATATTAAGTAGTTCTGTAACAAAACATGTACATGAAATTTATATTTGTAATATGTGCTTGCAACATTTTTATACAACGTGATTTACACAAAATTGAGTGCAATAAAGTCGTTACAAAGTTTCCATCTATTGAGAAAAATACACTTGAGTTTAAAAATTATCAACAATAATTAGAAACACCTTTTATTATTTATGTCGAGTCTGAGAGTATTTTATAACCTATTGCAACATGCAGTTCTAATCCAATGATGTCTTCAACAACAAATATTCATCAACATGTTCCAGTAACTTTCTCGTACTACATTAAATGTTCTTTTGATGATAGTCAAAGCTGTTGCAAATAGTTTGTTGGAGCTAACTGTGCTAAGGAATTTGTCATATCGTTAACAAAAACATGTAGTGAATTATATAAAAATATTTTTATGATGCCAAAGCCAATGAATCTGTTGACACTTAATGAGCAGCTTCAACAATTAATTCAGGAAAATTATCACATATGTGGTAAGCATTTAGCTTCTAATGATAGAATTAGAGACAATTGTCACTTTACTGGTAATTATAGAGGACCTGCTCATTCTAAATGTAATTTATTATATAGGCGACTCAATTTGTTTCCTATATTTTTTTACAATTTTTTCGGCTATGATTACCATCTTTTATTTAAAGAATTAAACGAAGTGAATGGGCATATTGGTGTCATTCCTTTGAATAAAGAACGCTATATTTCATTGTCTAAAAAAATTACAATAGATAAAAATCATTCATTTTATTTACGTTTTCTCGATAACTTTAGATTTATGGCTTCTAGCATTGATTCTTTATGTAAAAATTTAAATGAAAATGATTTGTTTCATATAAAAAAAGAATTCAATAATAATGACAAAATTAAACTTATGACCCGAAAGGGAGTTTTTCCCTATGAGTATTTAAATTCCTTTGAACGACTTGAAGAAAGAAGTTTGCCTTCACAAGAAGCTTTTACCAACCAATGACAAACACATCATGTTCCGATGAAAACTACATTCATGCAGTTATGTGTATGGGATACGTTTGATTGTCAAAACTTATGAGACTATTTAAAACTTTACCTTAAAACAGATGTGCTTATTTTGACTGATGTTTTTGAAAACTTTCGAAAAATATGCTACAAAATCTATTCTTTAGATCTTACAAATTTTTATACTACCGCAGATTTGTCATGGGCAGCTATGTTAAAATACACGGATATCAAATTACAATTATTAACTGATATTGATATGTATAATTTCACTAAAAAAGGGATACGTGGTGGAATCAGTGCTCACTTAGACATTCAGTAGCAAATAATAAATTCATGGGAGAATCTTATAAAAGAAACGAACCTTCTAAAAACAATGTATATGAAGACGCTAACAATTTATATGGATGGGCAATGATCCAATATTTACCACATAAAGATTTTCAGTGGGTTGACGTTACTGAAAATATTGATGTGCTTTCAGTTGCCGATGATTCGGAAACTGGTTACGTTTTAGAATGGATTTAGATTACTCACAACATTTACATGATTTGCACAATGATTTTCCTTTTTGTGCTGAAAACAAAGTTCCACCAACAGGTAAAATTGCTAAACTCTTAGTTGACTTAACAAACAAATACATAATCCTTGAATTTTTTCAACCGTAAGTTTGTGGAACATCTTTATTAGATTTATTGAGTAAAAAATTGATTTTTATTTATACTTTTTGTCCACAAAATAATTTTATTAATATTTTATTTTTATAATTCTTAAAATATTATATTTATTTATTACAAAACATATATATATTTCAGCATCACTGCCATCATCAGGACGAATACAATTTAATACTAAATATGAATAATTTTCCTATTTTTTAATATTACATTTATACCTACTAAATAATTAAAAATCTAAACATAGATGATTTCATATATTTCCTATATTTAACATTGGTGAATTTCACAATTCTAATTGTTCGTTCAAAATTGATTTATTTTGTTTTATAGCTTTTTTAATTTCTAAAGATTCCAATAAATCCAACTTTTAACCTTTTTTATCAATATGTAAGATTTTCAGGTTATTTATATTGCTAGAATGGTTTTTTTCCATTAAGTGATTGGCAAAATTGGACTTGGAATCCACTTTATTAAGTTCTCTAATGTGTTCCGAATAACGAATCGCGAAATGTCTACCTGTTTGTCCTATATAGGTACTGTCAAAAATTCAGGTGTATAAGGAATTTTAATAAAGTTATATAAAAAAGTTAGTTTTAATAAAAAAAATATAATTTAAAGATCAATAAAAAAAATATATATATGTATAATTTAGAACAACAGGAACAAACTTGTTTTTTTATTATTACAAAAAAAAGCGAATCTTAAGTGTGTTTAATCACTTTTAGCTTAGCGAAGTTTTTAAGCTGTTGAAAGCTTTAACTAAAACCAGAGACAAATAAAAAACGTTTGTTAAATATAAAAATATAATTGACAGTAAAACTTTAGATAAAATTTGAATTTATCTGATTATTTATAACTTTTAATTTAACTATTAAAAACTTCTCAAAGTTCATAATATTTCATTATATTTCAACCGTTTAGCTCAAAACTTTTATTATTTATTTTATAAATAATATATTTATTATAACAAAATATTTCATTTAAAATTATTTTGTATACATTTCTTTATGTACCTATTCAAATCAAACTTTTTTTTCAAGTAAATATTAAAGTTTAAACTTTAATAATAATAAACTTTAAAAACTTTTCATATCTTGACCTTACTAATTTTTTTGCATAAGGTTAGGAGGACTTAAATTGTTATAATAGAATATAAATTTGACTTTTGGTAAATATGTTTAACCTTCCTTAATAATTTTGTATTTAAACTTTGAAATTTTTAAACCCAAACTTTAAAATCTTTTCATATTTTTATCCTAATTTAAAATATTCAGCAAATAATATATAGCTTAAGCCTTTTAAATTTCAAGTTAAAACATAACTGATGTACTAACCACTACGTTATATTTAGAATAATCAATAAACCTTAATAATAATAAACTTTAAAAACTTTTAAACCAAACTTTAAAAACTTTTCATATCTTCACCCTACTAATTTTTTTCCATAAGGTTAGGAGAACTCAAATTGTTATAATAGAATGTAAATTTGACTTTTGGTAAATATGTTTAAACTTTTATAATAATTTTGTATTTAAACCAAACTTTGAAATTTTTAAACCAAACTTTAAAAAGTTATCATATTTTTATACCAATTTAAAATATTCAGCACTATAACTTTTTTAATTTAAAATATCAAAGACACAATCCTTTTTACTCATTTTGCATACTCATTTCATTTTTTACTCGGTTGCCGCTAAATTGTGTGATGTTTACATCTTGTCCGAAAATTAAGCTGAATAATGATAACAAGAAAAAAGTTGTTGTCCATAAATTTACATTGACCTTAGAAGATGTTTGAGATTTATTGATAACAATCTTGCTTGTATCATCATGTGGTTCATCATTTGGTAGTGGGCATATTTTAGTTATATTTCTCTGTGTAATTTCTTTGTTCGTTTTTATTGAAACTACCCTTACAATACCGTCTTCCCCTGGATTTATTTCCACGATTCTTCTTAATGGCAATTTGTTTGATGAAAATCTGCCATCTTTTATAAGAACTAATTGATCTAGTTTTATGTTTTCCTTTGATTGTTTCCATTTATTCCGTTCCTGTTATGAACTTATGTGCTCCTTAGTCCAAAACTCCCCCAAGAAATTTTTTTAGTTGTTGTATTAATTTCCATTTCCCTCCTGGTAATCCAAATGTTTCAGGTGGAGCACACAAATGTTGTTCTATAAGAAAATGCCTATAAGAAAAATTGTAATTGCTTCTAAATCATTACAATCATTTCTTGAAGAGCAAAGCGGGCTAAAGTTCATACAGGATTCTATTTGCGTTAAAAGAGTAATCATTTCTTCATATGTCAGGAGTTGTTCACCTAAAACTCTTTTGAGAAGCACTTTTGTTGACTTTATGCAAGTCTGCCATAGTCCACCAAAATGGGCACTTCCAGTTGGAATAAAATGCCAATTAATTTTTTCATTTTTAAAATTAAGATATATTTTCTTTAAAATATTATTAGCACCAACGAAGTTTGTTTCTTGATCTGAGTCAACTATCGAACTCAACACGTTTACAATGATGCCACGTTCAAAGTAAGGATAATGCCACTTATGCCTCGAGATACGATATCAGCTGGATTATCCTTACTTTGAACGTGGCGCCATTGTGAACCTGCTGAGTTTGATAACATATAACTAACTCTGTTTGCTACATAAGTTTTCCATTTATTTGGATGTTGGCTAAGCCACGATAATACAATTGTCAAGTCAGTCCAAAAAAATTTCTTTATGTCTGCCCATTTGAATGCCTTAGATACTTGCTCCATAAGTTGTAGTACAAGTTAAGCTCCACATAATTCCGAGCGTGAAATTGACACTGTTTTGGTTATGATAGTACCATCTGGCTTTTCAATTTTTATGTAGATAACTGCATCAAAAGCTATCATAGAAGCATCTGAAAATCCATGTAATTGTATTATATCTCCGGATTCGTAATTTATCTAGCGGGGTATATTAATTCCTTGAATGTTATAGAAATCATTACGCAAGGTTACGTTCAATTTTCCCTCACCACTCGTTGCATTCAGACGTATTTTTATCTTAGTCTTAATTTTTAAAACTTTGATTATTAATTAAGTGAAGAAATAAAAGGAAAATCAGTGTAATCCTTTATAAATTTATTTAAAGTTAAATGGAAAAATAATAAAAAAAGGAAAAAACCAAAAACTAGTTAAAATAAAGAACCAAAATACAAATTAATTTTTATTTTCTTTGTTTTAATGGTTGTTTTTAATATCAGTATTACATAGTGATCTTATATTTCATGAATTAAAAAAAAAGGAAAAAAAAATATACTATAATAATTAAACGTTTTCACTTTTTGATTTTTTATTAAAAAAATAACTTTGCTACAAAAACTATAAATTTTTTGAACTATGATTGTTATTCTGACAAATTTAATTTAATGACAAATTTAACTAACAAATGGCAAACTTTAATAATTTAATAAGTGAATTTATAAACGCCAAATAAATAAATGTACTTGTCAATTTTATTTTATTAAACATTAAAACTGAGTAAATAAATTTAATTTATTAATATAATTCAAATTTTTTTATATCATAAATAAATTTTAAACCCGAATGAAGATGATTTATGGACGAGCGAGGACTTTAACAACAGCAGCTGAAGATTCCACCATATTTTTTTTTCCGGCTGGTTGATAAGTAGCAAATACTGGATGATCTAATTCTATTTCAAATTCAATAATCTTAGTTTTCTCTAATTTTATATTTTTTTATTTTTTAATTAATTTTAGTTTTATTTTGTATCTATCATTAACTTTAATTTTTTACTTCAATTTTTTTTTTTTATTCAACTTTTAATTTTGGAACTTCTTAATTTTAATTATATTTTAATTTCACTTGTTTTTAGTTTTTAGTTTTGTTTACAATTTTGGTTTTTTCATTAATATTTTTATTTTCTTTTATTTCTTTCTTATAAATTTAGATTTAGTACAATTAATTTTTAAATTCAATTTTTATTTTAAATTTTCATCAAACATTGTAAAATTAAATTAAATGTCAATAAACAGGCACGCTATCCAACCTTCCTTTTCTCCCATATAAAATTTCCAAGCAGCTTCCAGTAAACAAACCGTTTGCTTTTTTCTAATTTATTTGATTAGTGCTGCATTATTTCTTTTTACTAAATTTTTATCATATACAAATGGGAAAAAGAAATGTATATGGTATAAGAAGGTTTGTGTCTAAGCTATTTAAGTGATGAATATGGTAGAGTATTTCTTGTGTACGATAAGGTACTAAAAACTGTCGTACCTCGCATTTGGTTTATCATGTTCACCACTTATTTGGTTCAGTACTTCTTTTTTCCCGTCTGTTCAAGTTTAACGTTTGGGGTTCTTTTTTTTTTTCTTGTTTGGGTAAATTTTATTTAAATTTGGAATTTTATTTTTTTAATTTTAACTTTAATTTAGTTGACGCAGTGGTTAAGTGGCCAACCCTTCAATCGAAAGGTCTTGGGTTCAAACCCCGGTCAGGTCATAAATAAAAAATATGTAGTACTTTTATATCGTAATAATGTATATCGTATAATTAATAGTACTAATAATAATAATAATAACAATAATAATATTAATAATAATAATAGTAATAATAATAATAATAATATTAATAATAATAATAATAATAATAATAATAGTAATAATAATAATAATAATAATAATAACAATAATAATAATAATAATAACAATAATAATAATAACAATAGTAATAATAATAATAGTAATAGTAATAATAATAATAATACTTATAATAATAATAGTAATATTTATAATAATAATAATAGTAATAATAATAATAATAATAATAATAATAGTAATAGTAACAATAATTATAATAATAATAATAGTAATAATAATAATAGTAATAATAATAATAGTAATAATATAATAGCTACTACAGTGGAGCCATCTTTGGTTATATCATGCAAGTAAGGCGTTATATACTGCTGCACGTTGTAATCCACTGACGTCGCTGACTCTGTAGTAAAATAATAATATTAATAAGAATACTAATACCAATAATAATAGCCGCTACAGTGACAGTGGGGGTTGCCTTCAATAATTACATCATGTAGTAAGGTGTTATATACTACCACATGTTGTAACGGCTATAGTCACTGTCAGCAAAATAGTAATAATAATAGGCGAATTCATTGCTTCCTTACAGTCCCACTCCGAATTCAATGTTTCCGTATCCATTCCCTATCCTTTCCTATTCCTACTCCCTAGCCAATATACTGCGTTCGCAGGTAAGGGTTTCATCCCATTATATTGGCTAAAGGGGGAGGTGGATTTAATCAGTAAGAATCTGACACTACCAAGGGGGGAAATTCTTGGTATCTTCGGAAGATTCCCACCTCCCTTAGGGTAAAAAAAAAAAAATTAATTTTTCCCAGTCGTTGCAAATTGTAATAATCAATTTCAATTTTTTGTCCGTCAACTTTACAATTAACTTTTGTAATATTAGAGGTTCAGCGAGCAATTTTTAATCAGTTGAAGCTCACCTACACTCAGAAAGACCAGTTATATTAGCCCTAAGCGAAACTCAGGTTATAGGCGATGATACTGATAGTATCAACGGCTATACTTTAGTTCCGCTTTTTATTTCTCATCGTATACGTTCTGACGTAGCTTTTAACTCTATTCTCGATATTAAAAGCCCAATTTTTCATTATCTTTGGGTGAAACTCAGAGTTGAAAAAGCTGCAATCTATTTCTGTTTTATTTACAGATCTTCCCAAGCCAACGAAATAGAAACAACTATTGTCATTGGAAAACTATCCGACGATATTAATAAAATTTTGGAAAAAAATCCAGAATGTGAGATACCCGTCGCCGTGGATGTCCATAACAAAAACTGGCTCCATTTCTCTAGTCACAACTCACCGGAAAGCAAGCAAGTTGAACTATTTTCAAACTTATTCCAACTTTCTCAACTTGTTAAGAGCCCTACTAGAATTCCAGACCGGGACAATCACAACGAGAATCTTTTGGATCTGTTCCTGACCACAAATCCAGAAAAATATAACATTTCTGTTAGCTCTCCAATTGGGGGCTCCTATCATTGCCTTGTTAAAACAAGCTTTGCAACAAATACATCGGCCAGTCAAAATCATATTCCTAAAAGACTAGTTTGGCACTACAACAGAGATGACTGGGTTGGTCTGAACAGTTTTTTGGCTGATTTTGATTGGTCGATGTGTTTCCGTCACAGAAACGTTGATTTTGCTACAGATGCCATTAGTAAAATAATAATACTAGGTAGAAAAATTTTCATACCCAGCTCTTTAAACCGTTTAAACCAAGTTCCAAGCCATGGTTAAATGATATCTGTAGAAAAGCAATCGAATCTAAAGAGGAGCATTTGAAAAAGTACAAGGCCAATGTATCTGAATCCTCACTTGTGGGCTATAAAGCGGCTAGGAACAATTGCAAGAGAATTATCAATCAGCAAAAGTTTCTTTATAACCAAAGGTTGAGACAGAAAATAATTAATCTCCCTCACTGCAATTGCTCCTTTTGGACTTTTGCATAAAGTGTAAAGAACAACTTTTGTGGATCATCGTTTTCTCCGCTGATTGATACCGGCAACTCTATCATTTCCGATTCTATTGGTAAATCTAATATGTTCGCAAGAATGTTTGCAGCAAATTCTACACTCCCTCCTAAAACTCAATTACCTCCAGTATACCATTCTGTTGATCCTACTAAGGTTAAAATTCTTTAAAGGGTATACTTTAGGTCACGTGCTGTAGTGAAAGTGCTAACGAATCTGAATGTTAGAAAGTCTACTGGTCCTGATGGATTTTTTTTTATTATTATTAAATCTTTATTTTTCTTTGGAAATTAATACAAAATGCTTACAACTAATAAAATATTATGATTAAGTAAAAAAAAAAAACTTAAAAATACATTACTTCATTACAATAACAATTATATAATAATTATAATAATTCCAGTTATGGTTCTCAAACATATAGCCTCTCCGATTTCGAAACCTCTGCTCAATCTTTTCGCACTTTCATTTTCGACTAGTAAATATCCCAGTCAATGGAAAGTTGCACACGTTTCTCCAATTCCCAAAAAAGGTGACAAAAACTACCCTTCAAACTTCGGACCTATCACCATCACTTCGGTCCTCTCCAAAATTATGGAAATTTTGGTAAACTAAATGCTTTTGAGATACCTCAAAAGCTCGCGTATTTTAAACGATCGCCAATACGGTTTTCGCAGTCATCGATCTACAGGTGATCTTTTAACTTGTCTCTGCGAGAAGCTCAACGCCAGTATTCATTGTTCCGTTGAATCTGAGGTTGTAGCTCTCGATATCTCAAAGGCCTTTGATTGAGTATGGCTTTCTGCTCTTCTGAGCAAACGTCAGGTAATTGGGTTGGGCAGCTCCTTCTGTACATGGATTGAGGATTTTCTTTCGAATCGTCGTATTCGTATCCTTGTCGACAGTTTTATTTCTGACACTCATAACATAAATGCTGGCGTTCCACAAGGCTCTGCCTTATCTCCCACTCTCTTCTTAATTTTCATTAACGACCTACTCAGTTCTACCCTCAATCCAATCCATAGTTTTGCCGACGACAGCACTCTGGTGGCATCTTATGATTTTTTAAAAAAATCGAATGCTACTTCAACCGCAATCAGTTTGAAAAGGGAAATTATGGCTAGTTCAGTTAACCACGACCTAGTGAAAATAGCTGATTGGGGTGTTAAAAACAGAGTTGAGTTCAGCACTTCCAAAACTCAAAGCTGTCAGATTTCTTGCAAAAGAGATCAATCCATACCAATTCTATGGTTCCAAGGGGAAAATATACAGTGGTCTGCCAATTTAAACATTTTAGGCATGCAGCTTAATCAAAAAATGTTGTCGAATGAGCATATTTTTGATATAGCCAAAAAAGCAGCCAAATGTTTAGGTTTTCTTTTTCGCTGTAAAGCTTCTTTTTGCCCTAGTGATCTGGCTAATATCTATAAAGCATATATTCGACCTAAATGGAGTATAATTCTCACATATGGGCTGGCGCTACTCGAACATTATTAGGTTACCTGGACAAAATCCAAAATAGCGCCTTACGCCTGATTCGCGACCCTACTATTAAGGGAACCTTTACTCCTCTTAACTCAAGTCGAAATATTGGAGCTTTATTTCTCTTTTATAGATATCTTGTAGATAATGACACTTGTTCTATTGAGTTGAAATCAATAATGCCTCCACTTAAACACTTCCAACGTAACACTAGGGGAGCCTCAACTGCTCATTTCTACACCGTGGAAAGTCCTATGTGGCTTAAAACTGGTCATGGAAACGCTAAGAAGCGCTAAAATGTGGAACATGCTTCCTTCTAACGTGTTCGCCTCTGATACAAATGGTTCATTATACAATTTGCAACTTTACAAAACGAACATATTCAGGTTCGTCCTCAATTTACCCGCTAATTCTCCTTTATATTCATATTTCCCTTGAATTCTTCTGCTTCTTGCTAAAACCTACAATAATTTTGTAAAAAGGAAAACTTTCCTAGAGTTTGGGTAGCGTGTAAAGAAAAAGAAAAAAAGTTGCTCCATTCATCTTGTAAATAATCTGGCAAAGAGCAATCCCAATCAATTCGCGTTAGCGATAATAGTTGCAATAATGATTTACCCTGTATAAGTATTAGTTTCAAACAACCAAGTGGATCAAATAAATTCTGATAAATTTGATATCTTCGTATGAAGATTCTTTTCCTGCTTTTGTGCGAGCACCTTCTAAAAAAGGCATAAGTTGCTGGATTGAAGCCTCCTTCATTTTGATTTTTCTAAGATCTTTTCTAATATGCTGAGCTTTTTCTAGAGTATGAGCACCTGTCATTAGATTATCTACATAAAAATTGGTAAGAACAATATCTGCAATTTTTGGGCTTTCTAGTTTTACCGAATGTGCTATTTCATGTAAAGTTCTTATTGCTAGTAATGGATCTGACGCTACTGTATGGTTGTACCAGTTAATAAATATCGTTCAGAGATTTTCCAGATGTTGAACTGGCTGATACATCAAAAACTACTCTAGTTTTGGTCATTTTATTGCTAGCCTTCAATACAGCATGATGTGGAAGATAGTAATTAGCTTTGTTGATTTAATTTAGTGGTACTTCTACAATATGCTCTAATCTAGTGTACCATTAATCACTGGTACACATCAATCTTTCGATCACCAATTTGTTAAAATAAAATTAGGTACAAATAATTTATACAGGTATTTATTTATATAGGTATTGTTTATTTCCCTCCGAACTCTGACAATTCCTGAATTCCAATTCGGATGACTCAGTTTTTGTGTTTGGCGGTTTCAATCGTCCTTCTATTTTTTTTATTGTTGTCGGCGCTGATAATTTGTTATTACCGGTTAACTTTCATGACGAAATTGACTTCGAACTCATTAGCGAGTTCTACAGTAACGATTTACAACAAATTATCAGTTATCCTAATAGTAATAATAAGTGGTTAGATTTTGCATTTTCAAATGCACATGATAGAATGTCGGATAAACTGCCTGATGATGTTGCCAATCTTTTTACCAACTCTGCTTATCATAACGCACTAATTTTCGAGTTCTCCCCTTCTATCCCACTCATGGCCAAATCTTACAATAATGAAATTGTATACGATCTCTATCTTTTACTAATCTCTATCTTTTACTCAAATCTCTTTCAAATTATTGATGACTTTGTTCTTAAAATTCGCAAAAAGGATAAAATAACAGAACCATGGTTAGATAGAAATCTTAGGAACTTAAGAAATCGACGCAATAAAATATACAAAAAACTTAAACACGATCAAGCACCATGCGACAAATTATTGAATATGTATTTAATTAAACAAAAAGCCAATTCAGCATATTAAACAAAAAGCCAATGCAGCATATGAAAACTTTGTAACGAATATTGGCAACAAACTTGTTACTGATCCTAAAAACTTTTTTGATTTTATTAACACAAAACAGAAATTATTTGGGTATCTCAATTCAATGATATCAAAAGACAATGTAGTTTCTGCTTGCCCAAAAGAAATTTGTAACTTCTTTTCTGATCATTTTCAACAAGTTTATGGTCCAACAGCACCAGTTACCTTATCTAATAGCTCAAATTTGCTATTTACAGACGTGTATCTTTCTGAAAATGATATTCTTGAAGCAATTTTGAGCCTTGATATAAAAAAGGGTGCTTGTCCGGACTTAATTCCTTCAATATTTTCGCATAATTGCTCTCAAACTCTAATCTTCCCTGTTCATTTTATTTTCAATAAGTCACTTTCAATTGGGATTTTCCCATAAAAGATGAAATCCTCCCTATTTTTAAAAAAGGGGATAGAGCATCGATGGAAAATTATCGAGGTATAGCAATCCTTTCGACTATACCTAAATTATTTGAAAAAATTGTCGTTGATAGAATTACTCCTATCATAAATGCAAAACTAAATGAACAACATAGTTTCAGAAAAGGTCGTTGAACTACAACGAATCTTATGGTTTCTCCATCTGAAATCCTGAATCAAATGGAGAAAGGGTACCAAGTTGATGCAATTTACACTGATTTTAGTAAAGCTTTCGATCGTGTAGATCACTTCACTTTGCTAAACAAACTATCAACTTTTGGCATTTCGGGTTCATTTCTTGAGTGGCTTAATTCTTATCTTTCAGAAAGAACTCAAAATGTTAAATTTCCTGGTGTATTATTCAACACCATCGGGGTCACTTCCGATGTACCGCAAGATAGCCATTTAGGCCCGCTTCTGTTCAATGTTTTTATTTCAGATCTTTCGCAATATCTAAGCAGTATACTTCACATTTTGTTTGCTGATGACCTAAAAATATATCAAGTGGTTAAAGATAATTCTGATGCAGCTATACTTCAATCAAGCTTATCAGAGTTGCAAGCTTGGTCCACGTCAAATAAATTAGAACTCAACATACAGAAATATAAGATTATTAGCTTTACACGTAAACGGTTCTTTAATATATGACGACAAAATAGATTGAAAGGGTTTTTAGCATTACTGATTTAGGAATTCTTCTCGATAATAAACTTAATTATAATCTTTACTATGACCTAATAGTTACAAAGGCTAATAAAATGTTAGGTTTCATTAAGAGAACAGCTAAAGAGTTTAGCGACTTAGCTATGACAAAATCTCTTTATTGTTCCCTAGTTCGATTTATCTTAGAATACGGTAATATTATTTGGGATCCAGCAGTTCATTCCAATAGAATCGAATCAGTTCATTTGCATTAAGGAATCAATCACCCATATTCTTGAAGACTTATCATACGAAGAGTATCACTGACGCGATGATTTGTTATTCTGCAAGACTTTTCCTACGAAGCGATAGGCATTTTCTATCACGGCAAAATTCTTGTACGATAAATATTACTTTTAAGTAATTCTTAGGAATTAAGTATTTTTTTAGTTTTTAGTTAAGTTTAAGTTTAAATAAAAATATAAAAATGGATATAGTAGAAAGGAAGTATATATAATTAAAAATAAATTAGTATTTTAGTGAATGTTATTTTTGTTTAGTATATTTTACAAATTAAAAAAATTTTTTTTGTTTTATATTTATTTTGAAGATACATAGTTATTGAAGTTCATACATAGTTATAAGTTGGAAAAAGCGCCCGTATCTTGCGAACTAGAAGTTGAACCGACATAATTTAAAAAAGATACTCCCTGTGATTGTTGTTGTAGAATTAAAATATGGAAAAAATAAAAATAAAACGGTTCGATTTTAAGCACGCCTAAAAAAATTGCCCCCAAAAACTAGAGTGCCACTTTTTGGTACTTTTCACATTTTTTTTTAATTTCTATTACAGAATCGGGGACTAGTTTTTTTTTATCACTTCCGTCCGACTTCTGGTTCGCAACATACGACGGCTTCTTACAATTTATGAATATGTACTTTCATTTACTATTTAAAAATCACACCTCTTTTTTAAATAATTTTAGCCGAACGTTTAAATATGGCAAAATTTTCATTTGACAGTAAATTACTACCAACATAACAAAAATGTTCATCATGAGTCTTCGAGAATTACAAATTTATATAGGACGTGATGTGATACATATTTTCATCGCGTAAGTGATGTGTCTTCAAGAATATGGGTGACTATAACCCTTTTGATTTTGCTAATCTACCTAGTTATACTACAAGACTTAATTAATTGAACTTGCTTTGTTTATCTTTACGTAGGCAGTAATTGTCATCATGTTTTGCTTTTGATATTTTGAATAATAGTATTTCTATCCAATCTCTTAATAACAAGTTTAGACTTAACGATAGTGTTAGGCAAACTAAAAATACTAAATTTTTAATGGATTACAAACATAATACATCAATAGATGTTGTACAACTTTTAACAAAATTAGTCACCTCTATTCTACATCTATCTCCAGAAATACATTCAAACACATTGTATAACTACATTTTTCCAATTTAATGACCTAAGACAATTAATTATTACTAAAGCATTTTTTTGGCGAAATATATAGCCTTTGTTTTCCTCCTTTTTTCTTTTTTTTCGATAATAAATATAAATATAAATATATTTGCATAAATTTGCATAAATATAAATATAAATATATTTTAATATAAATATATTTGCAATTTATAGGTCCCTCAGAACGAATTTTGATATATTCGTAGAAAAAATAGAAGATTTACTAAAACATAGGAGATCAATCTTTGTAGGTGATATAAATTTTAATTTATTAAATAAAGATACAAATACCAAAGACTACATTAATATGCTACATAGTAATTGATTTATAATTCTCAACAAGATTTCAATTGAATACGCAACTAGAATAGGTAATACCACTAGGACAATTATAGATCATTTAATTTCTGATCTCATTGACTTGAAATACAATGTTCATGTTTTAGACACAATTTTGTCTGATCACCAAATGCTTTTTTGTCAGTATTGACTTCAAACCCATAAAAGAAAAAATTAACAGTTATAAAATTATTCTAGATTATGACAACATTGATAAAAATGAATTTTGGAATAATATGCATAACATAAATTCTTTTGATCATATGGTTTGCAAACTTACCGAATTGATTGAAGCAAATACAAAAACAATTCAATCAAAATTTAATAACAATAAAAGCATTTGGATGACAGCTGAAATTCGAGAAAATATGAAAATCCGCGACTCTTTCTTAAAATGCAAAAAAAAATATCCGGATACTCATGTCAAAAACGTGTATTTACAATTTAAGTCAAAAGTTTTTAAGCTAATTGTGAACGCAAAAAAGAACTATTGCTCAAATTTCATTTCACAAGATCCTAGTAATGGTAAAAAACTGTGGAGTCTGTATAAGCAAATAATGTTCTACAACGATCAAACTTATAATAACCAAACTGTTAAAACCATTAAGTATAATAATAATATATATTCTAATGAAGAGGAAATTGCTAATACTATAAATGACTTTTTTATCAATGTTACTAAAGATTTAAACATTTCAGATGAACCTGTTGACTTCGAATATTACGATTTCTTTCAATATAATGTAAACTCATCAACTTTTAGTCTTGACCTTACTACATATGAGGAAGTTAGTGAAGCTATCAAAAATCTTAAAGCCTCAGCAGCTACTGGATTTGATAAGATATCGGGTAAATTTGTAAAAAAATTCGCAAACCGATTGATTCCAATATTATTTAAATTAATTAATTTATCTTTTAGTTCAAAAATATTTCCAGACATTTTAAAAATTGCAATAGTAACACCTATTTTCAAAAGCGGCGATGCTACAAATCGATCTAATTACAGACCAATTTCAATTCTTAGTACGTTTTCCAAAATTTTTGAAATAATCATTAGAAATTGTTTAAACACTTTTATGACAGTTAATTGTTTACTAAGTGTAAATCAGTGTAGTTTTGAAAGAAACTCGAATACAGCAGCAGCCTGTCTTAACCTAACCGATTTCATTAGTAAAAATATTGATTCTAAGAAATATAAATATGTAAGTTGTATCTTTCTTGATTTAAAAAAAGCTTTCGACTGTGTTGACTATGAGATTCTTATTCACAAATTTTCTCAACTAAGTTTCGCTGTAGAATATATTAACTTTTTTAAATCGTACTTGTTAAATCGAAAGCAGAAAGTTCGAATAAATAATCGTTTTAGCAATCTAAAATCTGTAATTAAAGGAGTACCACAAGGTTCAATTTTCGGTCCCGACCTCTTTAAGCTTTATATAAATGATATTTGTAAACTAAGTTTGATAGTGTATGCTGATGACGCTGTATTAAAATATGGTTTAGGAAATCAAAATGAATTAAAAAGAGCTATAGACTCTGACCTTCACAAAATCAATATTTGGCTAAGAAAGCACAAACTTTCTTTAAATATAAGTAAAACTAAAATATTATTATTCCATAACAAAAAATTTCAAAGCACTAAAAGGTCTAGGTTTGGATAAAAGGTCTAATATTGGATAAAAGTCTAAAATGGGATGTGCATATTGACGACATATCTAGAAAAATATAAATATTTATCCTAAAAAGGTTACGAAATTTTCTATTAGATGAAACTTTATTTGTCATGTACTCTTCTTATATTTTATCTAATTTAACATATCTTAATCCAATTTGGAGTGGTTCTTCTCAGTTAGATATTTTGAATAAAAAGGCTATCAAAACAATACACGGATTTGCCAATAAGTTTTCCTTCAGTATCTCTTTACAATCGCAGATATCTAAGTTTTGCTAATATATGTAAAAAAGAATTGTTTCTCACAGCTTTTAAAATAATTAACAATAAAATAAAACACCACTTCACTTTTAATCGTATGATCGATATTCATAATCACAATACGAGAAATAAAACTAACTTCTATTTATCAATTTTTAAAACTGAACAACAAAAGACAAATTGTCTTTATAATTGTTTAAAAGCTTTCAATGAGTTGCCTTTAGCAATAAAATCTATCAGTGAAATATGTGTGTTTAAAAAAGAAATAGGGCAATATATTATAGCAAATAATCAGTTGTAGTTTCTTAACTTTTTTTTTTACGTATTTAGTTAAGATAATTTATAATTTTATTCTATTTTTTTTTAATTTTAATTTTATACTACTTTTCTACGTTTTTGTTCTCATCTATTCTCAACTTTTGGAAAAATTATTAATTGTAAATTATGTAAAGAAATGATAGTCAAAAGTTTTCTGATTATTAATTAATTAATCGAAATGAAGATATTGTAGAAATATGAAATGAAATTGTGATAGAAATTAGAAATAATGTCAAACAATATTTATAACTAAATAATAAGACCAAACAGCTTATACGCTACGGTCGTAAACCATTATGCATTATTGATATACAAATTAAATATTTTGTTTTTTATATTACTAACTTAGAATTAAAGTAAAACTAAAATTGTATATAAACTTTAAAATTGTAAAGTTGATTGCAAAAAGTCTTATGCTTAGCATTTTTGTGATTTAAATAGTAGAGATAATCTTAAAAAAGTTTCAACTCGCTAATTGTGTACTATGTGTAGACTATGTGTCAAAGTTTTTTCAAGCTATTAAATTTAAATGTCTTTCCAGGGGTGGAAAATTGCCAAGAAAGCTTCCATTTAAAATTTCAAGTTGCTTGGAAAAAGAATAAAAAGTTCCTTGGAAAAAGAAAATTTAAAATATCAAAGTTGCTTTTTTAAGATTTAAGTTATTATAAATTTAGTTTTAAGTCATTGTTTTGTTTAATTTTAATTATAAGCATTAATTTAAGAATTTTTTTTGTAACGACCTTGTTTTGGTTTTGTTTAATAAAATAAAATAAAAATAAAATAAAACTGAATATATTCATCTATAACCTTGTTATAATCATCCTTTAACTCAGAATTTAATTTAAACCTGCGCTCTAATTGATATAGCCTCTGCAATGGCCTTTAACGACCCCCCCCCCCCCCCCCCCAACTCCAAACTAGGTATCAATTTGAACGGTAAACTTACTTGATGGTAAATATTGGACATCTTGTGAGATTTATAAACTTGATAGATTTGTTAGATTTTGCTAGAAAATCCGGAACGGGGGTTTCAATACGGTATTCCATTTCGTCTTGTTCCCAGAATTTTCTCAGAGATTGATCCACATCTTCAGTTGAAATTAAACTAAAAATCTTATAATTTGCTTCGATAGATATGGGTCCTGACAAAATCCAACCCCGTGCTGGTTTTTACGCAGTTAGATATCTTGATTGTGTGTTTTTTACTCCATTTTTTATAATATTGTCGAATATATTAGCGCCTAACAAAATGTCAATTCTCCTTTTTATGTTAAAAGTTGGATCTGCTAAATCATCCAGATTGATTCTTGTTGAATTTTATGATAAATACATACATAAAATATGTAGTAAGTCACATGTAATTTGTGGTATTATTAATGCTTGAATGAGGTGATGATTAACAGTCCATTTTTCCACTATTTTAAGGTTAGTCACACTGCTTGACACAGCCCTTTCAGTTGGCTTTCAGTTTCACGAGGAAGTTTCAAACATCGCATTCAGTTATAAATAATCTTTAAGAACCTTGGTCAATGAGATCTCTAAACGAAACATTTTAAACAACGATATTTTGAAAAACAACCCTTTGAGACATGACCATATTGTAAGCAATTAAAATGTAATTTATGTTTTTCCACTAAAGATCGTTTTTGTTGAACGTTTAGATATTAAAATTTCTCACATTTGAAAAGATGATGCATATCGTTGCACATGATGCAATGTGACCTTCCTTCAATGTTGACAGCATGCACATGAGTTTTATTTAACGTTCATAGTGCCCATAGCTTCTATAGATTTAAATCGTTGTTCTGCGAATGTTCTTAATTGAGCTAAAGTTGGAAACTCTTTACTAGAACCTAGGCCCTCTTCCCATTTCCTTTTGGCTTCTATATCTAATTTTTGGGACAGAATATGGACCAATATAGGTCCACAGGATTCTGTTGATTGCCCCAACCCTTTAATTTCTGCTAATGATTCGGTTGTAGCGTCAAGTAACTCCTTATAGCTGTTAGCATTTTCAGCCTTAGTAAATGAAGCAGATGATGTAAATATGATGATAGAATAACTCGTTTATTTGGAAATCGGTTAATTAAAAACTCCCACGCTATTTTATAATTTTCTTTACTTACTGACAAATGTTTATTAGATTACTTGCTTCATCAGTAAGTAAAGATTTAAGATATTGCATTTTTTGGCCATTTCCAATCTCGTTATTTTCATGAACCATTGTCTTAAATAGAATGTAGTCCATTTCATATAGTTGCCATCAAATTTAGGAATCTTTATTCTTTCTAGTTGAAAATTATGGCAATTCTTGTGAATCGAGACTCTTCTCCAGCTGGCGTGAATAGTCTTGCTGTCGGTTTTGCTTTCTGTTCCTTATATCCATTAGTAAAACTTTCAAATTTGGTTACTAAGTCTAAGGAAAGTTCTTCTGCTTCTTCATAGCTTTTTTGATATTCCTTGAGTAAGGTACTATTATGGGCTTTTCCCGCCAGTACTTCTGGGTGCTTCTCAATACAGCGATTCAATATGCTGTGAACGCGTTCTAAACGACTTTCGAAGTATTCCAATGAATGTCCTTGCTATCTTTCTTGTAATTTCTGTTGACTCTAGAAAGCTCTTCCAAATTATCCATTTGAATTTCTTCACAAGAGACTACTATCTAATTGTTTTCTTTTTATGTTTTTGTTTTTGTTATTGATTTTTGTATAGATTTTTGTATAGTATAATAGAGAATTAAATTTAAATTTGGAAAAAAAAGAATATATAAATAAATTGAAATTATTATATTTTATTGAACTTTTTTTCTTTCATAAAAATGTTCTTTCCTTTATGAATTCTTTGATTCATAAAAATGTATTAATTACGTGTATTAAGAATGTATTATTCTATGATTAAACTGAAAAATTAAAGAAATTAATATTGACTAAAAAAATAAAAATGGTAATATATAAAGAAATAAGAAAAAACCTGTCAAACAAAATTTTAAAAATTATATGGCCTCACAGCTTATGCTACGGCAGTAAAATTAATAGATAGTTATATTATATTTTTAAAATTATCATAAATTTAAATTGAAAAATAATATAATAATGTATAACGTATTAAAATTTTTTTATTTCATAAATGCATATTTATATATTATTCATTCTCATAAATAAATTTATTATAAAATAAGCTCAAAAATTTATTTTTATTTTAAATTATTATATATTTTATTATTTTTTATTTATTTATTTCTTTACTCAAAAGAGCTAATATAGCTCGTAAATAGTTTAATAATTCACAAAAACAAAATTTGTAAATTCAATATTTATACCCGTACGATAAGGATCGGGTAAAATTGCTCCTCCGTTTGTAACACATCGAAATAAGCTAGTTAGATATACCTCCAAAGGTATGGATCTGATCAGAATTAAATTCTAAGTCGATTAAGCTTTGTTCGTCTTGAAATCAACACAAAATATTCTTATATCAATTTGTATGTTCCTTTTTTTTTGGTTGAGATTCGACCAAAACTTCGGGTAGCTCTCGAAGAACTAACTTTTAGATCTCCACATTGTTTTTAAAATAGAGTCATGAAATTTTAACTGCTGATAGATATCATAAAAATATTTATTTTATTATTAACAGCTTTTTTCTGTAGCCCCACCCGTTACGGAGCTACAGCTTCCCAAAGCTCGAAAAAGCTCTATATTTAAATTGTTATAACACAAGTTGTAATAGTTTTCTAATAGTTTCAATTAGAAAACGCCAAACGATTACTGCTTTTATTAGCTTTAAAAATATATATACAATAAAAATATATACTTGTGGCATACGGTGTCTTAATTTACCGTTGTGCGAAACTCAAATTTTGCAAAATTCTTGATTCCTTCTATCTTCCTTTTAGGTTAAAAACTTGAAATTTTGGGAGATGGAAATTTTGGTTAGGTCTATTAAGTATGAGTCATTTCAGAAAATAATTTTGTATTGCCCCCCGTTTCGGAGCTGTATAGGGTCAAAAACTAAAAAAAATCTTATTTTTAAACACCTGTAACTTGAACACCATTCCAAATTTTTGGGAAGTAATATACAAAAATTAAAACTCCAACATTATATTTTTATTTCTATTAACAACTTTTCTTAATAATATATTACCTTAAAATTGACGAAAGTGTGACTTCATTTTTCTAAATTTTTCTAACAAATTTTTTTAATGATTTTTTGCATATTTTGTACTCGATAATTTGAAATTGTTGAGGATGATGCTTAGGACAAGAAAAATTGAATAAATAAAAAATATAACGGTTGTTTGAAGAATTTATATTTATACTTCATGTACATAACACATATACATAACTCATGTGACATTTAACACATATTAACTGACGTAAATAATAGAATATACAATTTTTTTAAGTTAAATTATGTAACAATAATGAAATTAAATAATAATGAAAAAATTCGAATAGCAGAAAATTTTTTCTTTTCTCTTTCAAATTACAGTTTTTAAGGAAAAATAAAAAACCGAACTGTGACCGAACAGGGCTCGTATATATCACTGATGAATAAATGATATATAATACATATGTATAGTATAAATTATTATACATTTGCCGCTTATGGTAGGTACTATAGCATATTTGGAAAAGTTTTGGAAATTATAAAATTATAAAATTATAGAATTTATCCAAATTATTTTAAAATACTAAAAAATTAAAAAAATAATATTATAAGCAGTGTCACAGGCTATGAACATACTAACGATTTGTACGGGTATCTAAGAGTTGACAAAAGCAACTATATTCTTCCTCGTTTTTCTTTAAATTCAAAATACGGTGATAATTCTATAAAACAATGCAATAAAAATTAATTCTATTATCTAAACTATATGATAATAATGAATTCAATAATAATTATTGTCGAAGCTAATCTTATATACGAACCAATGAAATATAATTGTAAAATATACAGAAAAATAATAAAAAAAAAAATAAATAAAAAAACAAAGAAAGAGTACCTACTTAAAATTATTAAGAATGTAATTAAAAAAATTTTATACATATCATAAATTCGCAATTAAAGCCATTAACACAAAATCGACAATATAGAAAAATATAAAAAAGAGCAAAACAATCGATTTTTTTAATTTTTTTATTATTTTTTATCTTTAAACTAACTGTTACTACTATTCGAAAAACAACATAAAAAATAACTATTGACTTTGTTTTTAAATTTCTCCGAGTTATTTATTTGTTTAAGTTCTGCTGGTAAATCATTATAGACCGCATAAGCCTTGTTATATATTGTATCATGATCATTAAATCTCAATTTAGACGATGTAATACGTATTTTCGCCACATTTCTGGTTCTTTAGTTATGCACTTTACTATTCAGAATGAATTTGACATTTGTGTTAATGTTGTTAGCACACATAGTGTGAACGTGCATTGCGAGCTTACTTTTAACCAACTGATTAATAGGTAGAATATTATTCTCAAGATGGGTCTGCTGAGTTGCCGTTTTTATATTATAACCAAATAAATTTTTTATGGCTTTGTTTTGAACAGTTTGAATGAGTTTAATATACTTGTTACACATATTTCCTCATAAATGTATACCATAGGTAACTGTGGCATGGAACATACTGAATATTGTTTTTACCTTTAATGTCTAAAACGAAATACTTTCTAAAACGTCTCAAAACTTCGTAAGGTCCTTCATATGGGTAAGCTAGACCAGTTCTGACTCTGTCAACTCTAACAAAAACATAATCTGATTTATAGAAATCTTCTGCAACGTATATACCAGTCTGTTTGACCTTTCGTGTATCTGTGGATCTTATTTGAACCATCCCGTTCGCTTGTTGGAGGTACGGAGTATTTCGAATATGGTGGATGCCCCGAATATTGCTGAAATCTTTAAACAATTTTGATTCATACTGAGCCTTGCTCCTTTGTTATTTTAATCGGACAACCAAATCTTGAAATAAAGTTTTCTACAAAAGTTTCAGCTATAATATGTGTAAACATATCGTGCATAGGTTATGCTTCCGGCCAACGACTAAACCGGTTCACTATGGTAAGGATGTATGACATTATACCCGAGAGGAGTAACGGACCTACAATATCCATATGGACGTGTTCGAATCTATTCAAAACTAAAGGAATTCTTCCGTTGCCAATAACTGTATGATGAGTGATTTTTGCTTCTTAATAAGATAAGCAAGTTTTTTGCAATCAGATAAGCAATCATTTTTCGAGCAGCTCGCACGAATTACGCGTTTTCGCGTTTTCAGAAGGGAAATAAAACAACTTTTATCATTTTGTAGTGGTCTTAAGACTACTTTTATTTTACTAATCAAAATTATACTTAAACTAACTTAATGCTAAGATCCAATAGCGGTAGATTTTTAGTCAATATCATTTTAACTTATACTAAAATTAAAAATTAACTTAATGTAGGATCAGCAATTATTTTATATTCAATATATTTTAATATAATAAAATTTAACTGCGACAAACCAAAGTTAACATTAATTCATTCAACTTTTATGAATGAATTAATTAAATAACAGGAAATGCAATTTTGCATTTCGGGTAACTTATTTTTGGTTAATGAAGTTTAAATTATATGTAACTCGCGTTTGGATGCGATAGTCCGTGCAGTTTATCGAATGTACTATGTCTGAGACGCAAAGGTAAGTAAAGCCTTGTTTTACCCGTTGAGACTTCTACAATTAAATCAAAATGTGGTAATGAAACATTTTTCAATGTATAAGTCGTTCATCAATGTATGAGTCGTAATTAAATGAGTTCGAATTATTTCCATTAAGCGCGAAGTTGTGCGTCTTCTTCTCTTAGTGGTTCACAGGACCCGTTACTCCACTGTTGGACAACCGTTCCGACGCTGGTAGTCGAAGCATCCGTAACGATTCATAATTGCGCATCATGGAGTGGGTGAACCAATATAGTGACCCTCATAAGTTCGTTTTTTGCTTTTAAAAACGCGTCATTACATTCAGCGAGCAACGATAAATGTTTTGGCCGCTTTTTTAGGTAATTTTTGAAGTTTTGTCAGATGTGTATGTATGGGTTCTAAAATTTTTGCTAAATTCGGGATAAAACATCCGCAAAAATTTATCATACCCAACAGTTTTTGAGTTTTATCGATGAGGGGGAAGCAAATTTTTTAATGGCTTCAACTTTTTTTTGTCGAAGACCTAATTCCATCCGGGGGAATTATGTAACTTAAAAATTCCAAAGATTGCGTCCCAAAAAGACATTTAGATGGATTAATTTGCATACCGAATTCTCCAAAACGTTCGAAAAGTTGACCAAAATGCACAACATGTTCTCCTTTATCCTTACTTGCGACAAGAATGTGGTCCAAATATACGAAAATAAATTCTAAACCATGAAAAAATTCATTGATAAACCGCTGAAATGTTTGAGCGGCGTTTCATAAACCATAGGTCATTCTTACAAATTCGAAAAGACCGAAAGACGTAATGGCTGTTAATAATGAAGACGTATGTATGGCTGTTGTCATGAAGACGTACCAAAGTCTTCAGGAGTCATGGGAATTAAAGGGTAATATCTGACGATATCAATTTTTGAAAAAATGTTACATCCGTTAAGGTTCATGAAGAAATTCCGCAGGTATGGGATAGGGTATCTGTCCAGTATAGTAACAGCGCTAAGCGTCAGTGGTCTAAATTATTTTTGGGAACCATCTGTAAAGGAGAAGAAGAGCTAAGACAGAAACCTAAATCAACCATGTGCTGGAATTCCAGTTTCGCGATTTTATTTCTGGTTGGACCGAGTCTTCAATCCCTGGACCAACGTAAATGTCAATTTTTTAATAATATTATGAACTACGTAGTGTTTCATGGGATGATTATAATTAGGTTCTTCTGTTAATATACAAAATTGTTTCAAAACCTTACTGAAGTCTGAATCACCAAGAATTTGTTTGGGAGTTGGAGTATTTACAGAAGCTATCGAAGCTTTCATTTTCAAGCTCGTAACCGCAACCACCAGATATCGTTTAGATAAATCTACTAATATGTTGAATTCAGAGAGAAAGTCCGCGCGCTTATTATTGGTTTGCCGACCGAAGCTAAAGTAAATGAATGACGAAAACAACGACGAAGTCCTCGATTAAGTTCTATTGGATCCGTATGTGTTAATTGTTGTTCCGTTTGCGGCGATCAGACTAGTTCCCGAATTTTTACGATTCAAACGGAAATGCTTGTTAGGTACGACAAAATTTTTCTTTAGAAACAAGAGGAAGTTGCCACTTCCTCTAAAGATTATCCTAGTTTTCCGAATTGTTATTTGGCCTGACGGAAATATTACACGGTGGCTTGTTGCGCGTGAGTTAAATTTTTGGTAATACCAACACAGGTCTAAACGATTAGGACTACGAGAAAATCTTCTACCATGCCGATTATTATTGCGATGTGGACTTCTACCGTGATATCTGAATCTTGAACGCATGCGATTAGGATTCTGTCAATAGGTAATTTAGCTATCATGTCCCTCAACTCGTGAATGTGTGTACGCATTGTTTAAATCTCAGCGAGAATTTTTATGACTGTGACTGTAACTATAATTTTTATTGTGTTACTGAACTGATTGAAATTCGTAAAGTGATTTTAACAATTTTTTATTATGATAAGTTGAATTATAAGTAGTTTATTTTTCGTCTTATCTTCTGAACGGTAAAAGATAATTCAACTTATCGTATATCAAATTAAAGCTTGAGAAGAGGGATATTAGAATATTTTACACCTAATTTTTTTTTGAACTAAGTGATTGTCAAAATGATTTTTTTTTATAAGAAAAATTTAAAAAATTTAAAATTTTTAAATTTAAAATGTTTTAGGCCAAAACGTAAAAAAGATAGAGATTTTAGACCAATACATTTAAGAAAACTACTCAAAATGAAATAAATCAAAATCTTTTTTCAGAATGCGAAAGTCTTCGCCGGAACAGAAATTATGTGTATTTTAATCAAATCAAAGAAAACAGCCCCAAATCTTTTTTAATATCTATAGTTCTTAAACTATTGGATCCATAACTTAGCCCTCATAAAAAAATGTTATCCTCACGGTATTGCCTCCAGGGTCGAATATGTCAAGGCACTCACTTGCGAATCAAACTGTATATAACAAAGGAAATAAGAATATGTTTATTAAAATATTTAAATCTCTTTTTTTATTATTTTTTTTATTCTTTTTTTATTATTTATTAAAAGTGAACACCGCTTCGAATAGTACAATTTTTTATACAATATTGTGTCGTTCTAACACTGGGTAGTTTTTATCTTTATTTGTGTTTGCATGTAATAAAAAAAATATAATATAAATGTAATAAAAATATAAAAATATAATATAAAAATAGTATATGAATGTAATAAAAAAATATTTTGTTTTTAAATATATTAAGAAAAATGTGTAATTTTTATTTTGATTTTATGTTAAAGTAATGTAAATTTTAAAAAATAAAAGATTGTAAATTTATGTACTAAATTTAATAGTTTTAAAATTTCAATTCTTTAGAATGTTTGTTTGAATTTTTTTTATTTATAATTCTATATGTGTATTTAAACAACATATGTTTTAACTGAATGTAAATTTAACTTAATTCAATTTTTATTTTTATTTATTAATTTTTTTATTAATTTTTACTTAATTTTGAAAAAATATTTTTAAATGTTGATTATATACATGATTTTAAAAATAATATAAAATGATTTTAAAAATAATTTGATTTCACATGATTTTAAAAATAATTTGATATACCTACTATGCATAATATTATTAGTCATAGTTATATTGCAATATCATTGAATAGAAAAAGAAAGCATTATATATCAATAGGTTACATGGTACATACTTTTTACATATTTAATTTTTATTTGTAAAAGAAATAAAATATAAGTGTATTATAAAAACATACGGTAATTAAAAAAAAATATCCAATATATTATGATGATTGATTGATTGATGACCAAAAATAGGATCGCTTTCTGAATTTCTTTTTATATCTATGTTGTGGATGTTTACCGTTGACTTCACCATTAAATGCTCTTTCTAGAAGTTGGTAGAACCTTTTCTGTCGTATTACGTATTTGATGTGTTGTTTTTGTTTTATGTATACATTTTTTACTGCATGTACATATTTGGTGTACTATATTTTCATACATGCTTTAAAACGGCTTATGTAAATTAACAAACACTTAATTTGTTGGTTTTGGAGACAATCTCGTTTGCTCTGGCACTCGTTCGAAAGTTTCCAAAATTCGAACACATGGACCAAATCCAAATCCTCTCAACTTTCAGAGACATAAATCAAATTAAAGGTTCTATCTTTGTTGGTGTTGAAGATAATTTCATTTGCTCCTTGCTCGTTCGGAAGCTTCCAGAACTCATGGACCGATTTTGCCCAGATGCCCAGATACCCTATACTCTATGTGTATAGGTGTATAATAATAAGAAATGGTTATTATTTATATAAAAAAAAATTAAATGTAAAAAAATCCTGTGTTTCCTTTTAGCAGTCGGTTATGACCATAAAAATATGTTTGTTTGAAAATGAACAAATTACGTGTGCTGCAGCTGACCGTTAGTTTATTTTTATGTAAACTAGCCGATTTTGTGTGTAAACTACAAACAATTGTATTTTGCCACTTTCTGATTACGTCGGGGTCACTTGTATTATTTAATTTAAATAATTTGAACGCAATATTTATTGTTTAGTTTATACTGTTTTATTTATTATTTAATCTTTCAGTTTTTTCTCTATTTCTTCTTATATTTTAATTAGTACCTTTACTTTTATTATAACCTGATCACGTCGCTTACATTCTTAGACTGACCTAATTTATTTAATTTTGTTATTACTTAACTGTTTTAATATTATTTAACTTTGTCCAAAACTAAATAAATAGAGCGACCATACGTTACTATAAAATAACATATGTGAATATGATAAAATATTAATTCCGCAAAACAGTTATTGTGGTTTTGATTAAAATTCCACATACATATATAATAAATATTCTGGATAAAGCGTATAAACGTGATTTTAAATCCAATTCTAAGGACCCCTCGGCCCCCGCCCCTCCCAAATCATTTTTTTTTTACATAGATAAGCGGTAAGTTTTCAGAAAACAGGATTTAAAAAAAACACAGGATTTGATAAAACGGTATTGTGATAAACCGGCATTCGATACGATCCCTTCTTTTAAACTAATACTAATACGACCATGTATTCCAAATACAATGTACGATCACTCTGCTTAAATAAAAAAAATGGTTAGCTACATCAAGCCTATGTAGGCTTATTTTTTTGAAAAATTTTATGTTAATTCAGAAACTTGTATGACAGGAATCCGAAAACGTTCTCCGATTTCAACCAAAAACCATATAGAATCTACATATTGTTCCAAAAATATTTCAGACTAGTTTCCGGTTTCTGCCTTTTTTAGTTTTTGAGTTATCGTGTTGACGAGCGAACGAACAATCGACTAATCGTCTAATTTTTCCAATTTGATCCGATTCATACACTTAAGTCTATATCTGTCATGCTGATTTCAATGCATGCAGAAGAGTAATTTTCATATGGTCGTGAATATCCTTCTTACGATACCGGGTCGAATAAAATCATTTTTAATTTTTTTTTTTAAACATAAATACATACATAGTATTAAATTTTTTTTATTATAAATAAAATATATACATACTTACTTACCTTTTTGATTTTAATGTTGAATGTATCTTGGCTATAATAGTAGCATCATTGTTCGATTTTGGATTTATGTCAAAAGCATTCCTTTCATTTAAATTTCCGTTTTGATTTTTTTTTTCCTTTAAGGAAATTTTTTCTGTAATTGGAAATCCTTCGTTAGAATTTTCAAATGAAAATTGTTGGTGGTCAATAATAGATTTATTGGTTTTACAAATACAGTTCTTATCTGAGCTTTGACAAAGAAGATTTTTGCAATTGGTACAAATAAGAATATCTTTAGTTTTGATGTTAACATTAGATTTATTTTCAATATCAGTTATTAAGTACTTATTTTCCTCAGTATTAGTTTGAAAATCATTGCCTTTCATAGTTTCTTCCACTTCAGCATGTTTTTGTGGTTTTGAATTTTGTTCATTACTATCGGTTACATCATTTAACGTCATGCAACGTTTAATATCGTAATGATTACTTGTATTACTTGCATCGTTCACAATAACTTCTTGAGGTGCCATATTATTAGAATTTACAACAGAGTTAGACCTTGAAATGTTTCTTGCAATATTATTTAATTCATTTGGAACATTTATATTTTCCTCCTGCATATGTATAGTATTTTGTCCAGGTATATTTGACCGAAATTGAAGCCCTGCGCGAGTTTCAAAATTAAGTGAATCCATTTGAACTGAATCCAAATTAGGACGGGGTAAATTATTAATTTGAATACGAATTGGTATCGGAGCCATCCATCCAAACCCCAACAAAATCCTTCTCAATGTATTCACAATATCTCCACGACGTTCTAAAATTGGTCTTATAATTTCTCTGAAAGAACCATTCTGATTAACTAACTGATAACGCCAATTTGTAGGGCCTTGGTTTTCAGTTACATTAGTTCCTCTGACTTCGCCATTATTATTTAAGTGGGGTTCAATCAAATTATTTTGACGAGACATTAAAAGTATTTGTTGAATTTCAGCTTGTTGAATTATTACAGGAAGTTCATAATGATGAAAAAAGTAAAACATTGAGTGCTAAAAGATAAAACAAATTACAAATATAAAAAGAATACTAATTCCAATTTAAAAAAAAATAATACATTTCTTCTTTAAAATAAAATATTGCGCTCAAAAAGCTTTATTTTATGAATGCTTTTTTTGAAGCTTTCAAGATAATGAAGAAAATAAATATGAAATGTGTATGTATTTTTTTATCTGCAAACCATAACCAGTAACTACTTTTAATATAAAGGATTTTTGATAATATAAATATAACGCATTCGAATTTACAATACTTTCAAAGCAAAGCAGAATCAATCAGATTTACTGTAATTAGAACACCAGTAATATATAAGTGCATAAAATTTGGCGGAATTATCTACAGCAAACTAGAAATGCCATTATTGACGGAATGATTGTAATTAAATCAGTACTTTTATTTTATAATAAAATCAGTTCAACAAAATCATGATTATTAATCAAAAATCAGCAATTCAATCTTCATCATCAACCATATTATCATGGATTATACATTAGAAATGAAATTTCATCCAAGCAGTCCAGTCCAAACCGTAAAGAAAATATCTGAACACATATATATACAGGGTGTCTCCTAATTAAGTGCACTGCTCTATATCACTGCATAGCTACTTATGAGTAAATTAATTTTTTGTATTAGCGCTAAGCTGAAAGCTAAGCTCTTTTAGTTTCCGAGATATGGGATCTTAAATAAAATTTCAATATTTTTTTTTAGGTTTTATAATTTTACATTCAACTCTGTTTCTAGACTACTTAAAAGTTTTTGTAAATTGTATTCTTTTAAACAAGCACATATTAAATTTTGTATCTTTTACAGTTTCAAAATTGCGAACTTCTAAATTTATAAAACGTAGAAATTTATTTGTTTATGTTTAAATCAAACATTTATAATTTACATATTTAAAAGAAAAAATTATACAAAACAAATATAACAAATAAAATTAATTAAAGCTATAGTAAAACTAATATAACAGTTAAAAATAAAACATTGTTATACATAATTAATTTATTATAAGTTATAATAAAAACAAAATTTGGGAAAGTAACAACAAGTTACAAAATTAGTTAAGAATGTTATCGAAGATTCTGAAATAAGAATTTTTTTAATGGTGCTTTACTCATATTTAAGTCAATTAAGTCTTTATAACGATTAATTTAAGTTATGATAATTAAGTCTTTAAGTCTTTATGACAAGCATAAACATTCTACTTATAGGCTCATTTTTTCCATAGTTGGTTTTATGAAAGGGAACACGGAAGAAGTTTTCAAATGGAAAACGATTAATTGTATTAGTGTGGTAATTCGCTAAATTTTTTATATAAGTAAGTAGAGTCGATCTCACTACTTAAAATCTGTGTAATAAATACAATGTCAAACAATCCTTCTAGAATTAATGGAGCTTAAGTTCATTAATTTTAGTCTGTTCAGATACAGTGGTGAATTAAGTGGATTGTCCCATTAAAGATTTCGTAAAAAAAATTTAAAAATCCCATTAAAGATTTCGGGTATATCTTAAAAAAATTTTTTGGGCTTCAATTCTGTTAATGTGTACATCTTCAGTTTCAACTCTGTTAATGTGTACATTATACATTCGCGACCAAACAGAACTAACGTTTTCAAAATTCGCCCGAACTTAAGCTGTAATAATGATTTTAGAATATATGGATGATTGAATTTTTTAGATCATCATTTAATAAAACCTAACATTGAATTAACTTTATTAATCACTGCACTAATATGGTTTGTGAAAGTTAATTTACTATCACAGAGAATTCCAAGATCTTTAAATGATGAGCATTTATTGATTAACTCCCCATTGAAATGGTAACTTTTAGAAATAGACGATGAAATACGCGTGTAAGCCATTGCAGCACATTTACTAACGTTTATGCTAAGATTATTTAAAATACACCAGTTCCAAAAACGTTAAGATCTTCTTGAAAAAGTAGAATGTCACTTAAAGCAGTAAAAGCAGTTAAAGCAGTTAAAATTATAAAAAAATAATACATTTCTTCTTTAAAATAAAATATTGCGCTCAAAAAGCTTTATTTTATGAATGCTTTTTTTGAAGCTTTCAAGATAATGAAGAAAATAAATATGAAATGTGTATGTATTTTTTTATCTGCAAACCATAACCAGTAACTACTTTTAATATAAAGGATTTTTGATAATATAAATATAACGCATTCGAATTTACAATACTTTCAAAGCAAAGCAGAATCAATCAGATTTACTGTAATTAGAACACCAGTAATATATAAGTGCATAAAATTTGGCGGAATTATCTACAGCAAACTAGAAATGCCATTATTGACGGAATGATTGTAATTAAATCAGTACTTTTATTTTATAATAAAATCAGTTCAACAAAATCATGATTATTAATCAAAAATCAGCAATTCAATCTTCATCATCAACCATATTATCATGGATTATACATTAGAAATGAAATTTCATCCAAGCAGTCCAGTCCAAACCGTAAAGAAAATATCTGAACACATATATATACAGGGTGTCTCCTAATTAAGTGCACTGCTCTATATCACTGCATAGCTACTTATGAGTAAATTAATTTTTTGTATTAGCGCTAAGCTGAAAGCTAAGCTCTTTTAGTTTCCGAGATATGGGATCTTAAATAAAATTTCAATATTTTTTTTAGGTTTTATAATTTTACATTCAACTCTGTTTCTAGACTACTTAAAAGTTTTTGTAAATTGTATTCTTTTAAACAAGCACATATTAAATTTTGTATCTTTTACAGTTTCAAAATTGCGAACTTCTAAATTTATAAAACGTAGAAATTTATTTGTTTATGTTTAAATCAAACATTTATAATTTACATATTTAAAAGAAAAAATTATACAAAACAAATATAACAAATAAAATTAATTAAAGCTATAGTAAAACTAATATAACAGTTAAAAATAAAACATTGTTATACATAATTAATTTATTATAAGTTATAATAAAAACAAAATTTGGGAAAGTAACAACAAGTTACAAAATTAGTTAAGAATGTTATCGAAGATTCTGAAATAAGAATTTTTTTAATGGTGCTTTACTCATATTTAAGTCAATTAAGTCTTTATAACGATTAATTTAAGTTATGATAATTAAGTCTTTAAGTCTTTATGACAAGCATAAACATTCTACTTATAGGCTCATTTTTTCCATAGTTGGTTTTATGAAAGGGAACACGGAAGAAGTTTTCAAATGGAAAACGATTAATTGTATTAGTGTGGTAATTCGCTAAATTTTTTATATAAGTAAGTAGAGTCGATCTCACTACTTAAAATCTGTGTAATAAATACAATGTCAAACAATCCTTCTAGAATTAATGGAGCTTAAGTTCATTAATTTTAGTCTGCTCAGATACAGTGGTGAATTAAGTGGATTGTCCCATTAAAGATTTCGTAAAAAAAATTTAAAAATCCCATTAAAGATTTCGGGTATATCTTAAAAAAATTTTTTGGGCTTCAATTCTGTTAATGTGTACATCTTCAGTTTCAACTCTGTTAATGTGTACATTATACATTCGCGACCAAACAGAACTAACGTTTTCAAAATTCGCCCGAACTTAAGCTGTAATAATGATTTTAGAATATATGGATGATTGAATTTTTTAGATCATCATTTAATAAAACCTAACATTGAATTAACTTTATTAATCACTGCACTAATATGGTTTGTGAAAGTTAATTTACTATCACAGAGAATTCCAAGATCTTTAAATGATGAGCATTTATTGATTAACTCCCCATTGAAATGGTAACTTTTAGAAATAGACGATGAAATACGCGTGTAAGCCATTGCAGCACATTTACTAACGTTTATGCTAAGATTATTTAAAATACACCAGTTCCAAAAACGTTAAGATCTTCTTGAAAAAGTAGAATGTCACTTAAAGCAGTAATGCTTCTAAAGATTTTCATATCATCGGCATATAGTAATCTTGCAGTGTTTAATAACAAAGAACACGTCATCAATAGAAAGAATAAATAGTAGCAGTCCAAGATAGGTGCACCGGATTTGCAAGGTAAGATTTGGATATAGCAGATCTAAATTTTATTTTATAGCTTCGATTAGTTAAGTACAATTCGACTTTACTCAAATCGGTACATATAACATCTGATTGAGCCACAGTCTCCATAAAATTTAAAAAACAAGAAGTTGATTCAGCGAAATTTGTAACGGTGGATCTACTTTTTAAAAAACCATGTTGATTCGGAGAAATTAAATTCACACAGTATTGGTAAATGTGATCATATACGATAAGTTCAAATAATTTGGCAATAATAATAATAAATAATAAAATATCACAAAGTTTGGCAATAGGTCGGTAATTGAAAATATCACTCTTAGAATGTTTTTATGGATTGGTTTGATATTAGGGAATTCACTAAAATTAAAAGAATGTGTAAATAACATAGATAAGGCAAAAGCTAGAGAATTTGAACACATTTTTAATACAATAGCGGGAACATTGTCCGGTCCTGGATTGGAGTTTTTATTTAAGTTTTCTAGATACTTTTTTACAGTATCAGAGGAGAGATTAATTTGAGGAGCAGGGATAGAAATATGTTGAACGAGATGGTTACATTTACTTTCATCAACTTTGAAAGCTTTATCGACGTATGCACTACTACCAGTAAAGAAATCTTTAAAAAAATCAGCAATGGTATGAGAATCATTTCGAGTTTGACCTTTAAAAGATAAATAATCTGGATAATCATCCGATTTTCTTTTGGAATTAACAATTTTTCAAAATATTTTGAGATTATTACGCAAATTAGAAGCAGTGTAGTTACGGTAATTTTTATAAGAAGAATCAAAAAAAGATTTATAAGAATTACTTAAGTCATTTACTTATTTTATAAGAGTTATCTAAATCAGAATAAGAAAATTCGGTTTTGTTTTTAAGATTCTTTTTCCATGATTTGTTTATTGTGTTACATAAATTTTTCAAATTAAGATTGAACTACGGTGGACTAGAGTTGGGAATTTTATGCGGAATAACAGGTATATTCAAACCAAATCCTACACTCAAAATGGAGTAAAATCACTAACGGCGTGATTGACATCTCTAAAATTTAAGAAATCATGTAAAAGCAAGTTGCAAAAAAATTATTTAAATCGGAATAATTACCTTTATTAAATTTTATCGAAAAGAAGAATTATTTGAAGTTAGTACTACTTGAGTTTTCAAAACAGTATGTGAAGTTACTGGATTTATTATTAGAGTTACCTGTTGAATTTATTAAACAATTAGTTTGAACGAAAACTAATTGTTTAATGTTTAATGTTTGTTTTTGCTTTCGTTATTGCTACAGCAAGCATCAAGAACAGCTTTAACAACATTTTCCGAATTTCCGAGTTTTAACAATTCATTATAATTAGATGGCAAATCTCCTTGAATAAAAACTTGAATACTTGTTTTTGTTTTGCCATCTATGCACACATAATCTTCTTTCTTATATAAATAAGATAAAAAAAGGGTGATATTCTCATAAATGTAGGCCTCCTTAAACGAGAAAGAGCATATACGTTATCACCATTTTCAATACTATTTTGTGTTAACCTTATAATAGGAGTTATTAGCGAATTAACGAAATTTGGGGACAACAATACAGAAGACGGTGAAAGTGAGTCTATAGAAGTGGACGCTGTTGCAGGCGGGCAAGAGTTAATTGAATTAGTATTAACTGTGGCACCATTTTGAAAATTATTGTAATTATTGTTGGAAGAAGTAGAAGGAAAAGAAGGTTGCTGATTATTATTCTTATCACTTTTGTTTTCAATATTATTTAAAAGTGTGAAACTTGCATGTTAGAAATAGATGATGTTGAAGGCAAGGAAGAGTATTTAGAATTAGAAGCACTTATACCTCCTCTTTGAAAATTAGAACAATTAGAACTATTGTAATTATTTTCATTTTGCTTATTATTTTTGTATTTTTTGATATATTTAGGCTTGTTCATATGATTACCATTATTATTATAAATTTCATTTTTTCTATTAATATTGAAATTCTGAAAGTTTTTATTTACGTTTTTCTTTAGGGTAGAAGGAGTACGCAAAGTGTTGCCCTGTCCTATAAAAGAAGCAGAGATAATGTTAGTAGCGGACGGATCGACCAACGTGTCCATTTTATTATTGTTATCTTTGTTGTTGCCTTTCACGTTAGAATTTAATTTAGCAAATTCGTTTTCTTATTATAAATAGTGTTAGTTCTTACTTTATTATTGTTTTTTTTTCTATTTTTTAAATCTTTAGCATAATTAACTTTATTATTTTTGTTAGTATACAATTTAACATTAGAATTACCGGAATTATTTTTAATTTCAACGTTCCTAAAATTAAAACTTAAACTTTTAATACCTCTTGGTTTAGCTTTACTCGTAGTGTTTATCTGTGGTTTGTCTGTCTTTATCCATAGAAATATTGAAGACTTTAATTTCTTCGAAAGAGGTATTGTTTTGGAATCCAAAGTAGATGATTCAGCAGGAACTTTAATTAGAAAATTGGAGAACTTTCTTCTTGCTTTAAGAAATTATGGAGAAACTTGTTTAACATCGGCTTTAAGTTTGTAGTTGAATTTAATAAATGAAGTTAATTAAGTTCATTGAATTAAACTTTCATCGCGATCGGACGTGTTTTTGACTCGCGGTTGATAAAAAAATTAAAAAGAAATTTTATTTTTTAGTTCTCAAACAGTTAGTCATACAACTAAACGGTATGGCTGACTGTTATAAATGCCGGACGAAAATAAGAGGTGAAACCGGAATTCGGTGCGTCGGAGTGTGTGGAAAGATTTTCCACAGTGCCTCCAAGTGCTCGGGGCTTGACCAGGCAGCAAGCAATATATTAAACTCAAATTTGAACATTAAATTTGTATGTGATGATTGTATTCAATACATACAAAATGTAGATATGGTTCTTCAAAATATTAGTTGTGCGGTTAAAAAAAACAGTGATTATTTGTGTGAATATAAACAGGAATTTAATAATGCGATAAAAAAAAATGAATTAGAAACAATGCAGCTTTTAAAAGCTATTGAAGAAAGATATACTGAACGGTTAGAAAGTATAAAAAAAGTTCAACAAAAAGAATTTGAAAAATTTTCGAAAATTACAGAATTATTTCAAACGGAAAGTGAAAAACTTAATACGACTATTCATAATACGGTATTAAAAAACGATGAACTTTGTGAACGTTTAAAAAACTTTAATGAAAATGAAAGCAAACGAAATGTAGGTCAGAATATTTTTTATTCAGATATTGTAAAACAAAATGCAAGTGTAAGCAAAAATAATTTTCCAGTAATTAAAAAAAAAGTACCTTTAGTTATTATACCGTTAACTAAACAAAAGTGTAATATAACACGAATAGAATTAAATAAGAAGGTAGACCCAAAAAACTTTAAAATTAATAGTATTGAAAATAGAAAAAATGGAATAATTATCGTGGAAGCGGATAATGTACAGGAAAGAAATAAAATCAAATCTGCAATAGAAAGTAAATTAGAGGAGAAGTATCAAGTCAAAATTCCTACTGAACTAAAACCAAGAATTGAAATAGTGCATATGACCTTAAAGTATATAAGATAAATAAACTAAAAGATCAAAATCAACACTTAGAAGTGAGTGAAATTAAATTAATAAAAATGTACGAGGTAAATAAATATAATGATATAAAATATAATGCCATTATTGAAATTGATAAGGGGTCTTTTCCAAAAGCAATTGTAAATGAAAAGTATCAATTGGTTGGGAACGCTGCAAAGTGTTTGATGCCTTAAGAGTGGTTAGATGCTTTAAATGTAAAGGGTTCAACCATAAAGCGGCTGACTGTAAAAATGATGAAGCTTGTTCAAATTGTCTTCAGAAACATACCAACAGTGAGTGCAAAGAGAAGAAAGTAGTTAAATGTATTAATTGCATTGAAGCTAATAAGAGGCTGAAACTAAATTTAGATAATGACCACGACACTTTCAGTAAAAACTGCCCAGTTTATCTAAATAAATTAAGCATAATAAAAAAGAAAATTGGTTATTAGCAATTACAGTCAAATGCTGACGAATTAGTTAAAAATAATTCGATGAATTTAAGTGAAACTTCACTAAATACTTCTCCTGAATATGCAGAAAACTGCAGTTGTACTAATTTGAATGAACAAACAGAGCATTAACCTCAAAATCAACTAATTCAACTAACCAAATAACAATAAATAAACCACCTGATAAAAATAAATATTCAAAAAATGTAACTGCTTCATCAGCAAATTATAATAAAAAGTAATAACAAAAGAAACTGCTTCTAAAAAAAATTCTTTAAATAAAATGAATCACAATGTGTTTAATAAATATCTATCTAAAATATGGGGTAATAAGAAAAACATTATAAACACAAAAAATAAGATCAATAATGTTAATAATATAACAAATAATGGAAATAATAATATTAAAAATGAAAATACTAATAATATCAATGATATAAATCCTATTAATGACATTCCAATTCCTAATTATTCGAATTGGATCAAAGGTAAAACGCTTAATCCTCAAACAAAACCTGAATTTTTAAAGAAAGACCATTTTGTCACATTTGAACCACCAATAGTAAAATTAACACGCAAAGCAGTAGAGGAAGGTGACAGTATATATGTGCTTTCGCGGCTAAGGGATTTCAGAATTTACTATAATGCCAGGCTCTTCCTTTCATACTTTTATGATCATACTGATATATGTTATGCTGGAATTACACAAACTAATTTAAAGGTCTTAATAAATCAAGATGGACTACCAACAAATTACAAGGAACTATGTCAAATATATTTCACTTACCATGAAAGAATAGGAATTTCCAAAGAAGACATCAATAAAGATTTAACTTCATACAAGAAGACATATTGATAATAACTATAGAGACTACATTCAAAAAGTTAGAGAAAATTGGAATAAATATATGACACCCATATCAAAATGATGAGTTCTATAAATATTGTCAATAAAAATAATTCAATAAATATTTTGTATGTTAATATTAGAAGTATGAGGAATAAAATTGATGATCTAACTCTATTAATTAAGTCACATTCTCCAGATATTGTTATATTAAATGAAACATGGATTTATTCATCCGAAATCCCATTTATGCAGATTCCTGAATTTTCATCCATCCATCACTGCAGAGAAAATAACAGGGGCGGTGGAACAGCAATTTATATAAAAAACAAATTAGCATTTACTTCTCTTGCATTACCAAATTCTGTAAATGAGAAATTTAATCCTATTGGAATTCAACTACTCAATTGTAAACCCAACATTAAAATTATTACAATGTATAATGCTCCTGGTATTGATAAAAACGATTACATCGATTCAGTGGGTATTCTCTTAAAGACTTTCAGTAAAAACTGTATCATAGTAGGTGATACCAACATAGATTTGCTTTCAAATAATGAAAACACTATTACTTATATTAATATAGTTGAATCATACAACTTTAACATAATCAATGATACCACTATCAACGGAATAACTCGGCAAGCCGTAAATTGCAGTTGCCAATCTGATTGTAATCATGGAAGCATCCTTGATCATGTTATTGCCAATTTTAAAACTTTTAATGCAACGATCAAATTGTCGGATAATCCTATTAGTGACCACAAAGTTTTGGAGATAAATATTGAAAAATGCGATATCATACTCGAACAAATGACAAGATTAACTATAGAAAAAACTAACTGGAATGCTTTCCAAAACTTAGTTGCGCAAAAAATCCAAATGTGTAACTCTTATGATGAAATTACGGAATGTATAAATGTAAGTAAAGCATTAGCTTCTTCAACAAGAATAGTTAGAAGACGGAAACAAAACCATTGGATTACTCCTTTTATACTTAATTTAATCAAAATACGAAATAAACTTTATGCTAAAATTCGTAAACAAAAAAACAACTATGATTTGCAAAATAGGTATAAAAAAATTAAAAACTATATTCAAAAATTAATAAAAGAAGCAAAGGATAACTACTTTAACAACCAAAAAAGTGAAAGTTGCAACTCTCAACAGCTGTGGAAAATTATTAATAAGCACTTAAGTTCGAACATTTCTAAAGAGAGTGCGGCAATACACGTAACAAAGAACACCGGGGAAATCACTACTTCTGATTTAGAAGCAGCTAATATTCTAAATGATCATTTAGCTAGCGTCGGAAGCAAGTTAGATAAAAACTTCAACAACCTTACAAATAATGTAATAAATACACAGGATCACATAAATCAGAACTCAATTTATTTTATTCCAACAGATAGTAATGAAATAACACAAATTATAAACTCGTTTAAAACTAACTCATCTCCTGGATCAGATGGCATCTCAATAAAACATATCAAATCAATTAGACACATAATATCAAACAAGCTTTCTGATATAATAAATGAAATTTTATCGACTGGTGTTTTTCCAAATAAGGCCAAAGATTGGTATTATCACTCCAATTTTTAAATCAGGAAAAAGGACAGATGTTAACAATTATAGACCAATATCTTTGACAAATTGTCTATCTAAGATTATTGAAAAGGTTATTAAACGCCGTTTAATTGCATTCTTCACAAATTCAAAGCTAATTGATGACCATCAATTTGGTTTTTTAAACGGAAGCAGTACAGAATCCGCAGCGCTTGAAGTTGTTAATTTCATAAATATGGCGTTAGATAAAAATAACTACGCAGCCGCTATTCTTTTAGATCTAAAAAAAGCTTTTGACACCGTAAATCATGATATATTAATAAATACCCTTTTCAATATGGGTATAAGAGGAGTTGCAGCCAATCTATTTAAATCGTATTTAAATTTTCGAAAAATCAAAACCAGAATAAAAGACCATATTAGTGAAGAAGCAAGTCTACAAATTGGAGTTCCACAAGGCACAGTTCTAGGCCCTATTCTTTATCTAGCTTATGTGAATAGCTTCAACAAAATTGGGCTAAGTGGACATTATTCAATGTTTGCAGATACAATAATTCTGTACAAAGGTAAAAACAAGAACCAACTGGAAGAAAATATTAATAATGATTTATACAAAGTTAGTGAGTGGCTAAATCATAAGAGATTAACAATTAACGTTTCTAAAACTGAATTCATCATATTTAAAAAAAAAAATAAAGAAAACATTAATCTATCAATCAATATTAATAATCAACAAATACAAAGAGTAAAATCGTCGAAATATCTAGGTTTACTTATTGATGAAGATCTATCTTGGAAAATTCATATAGATAATTTAAAAAAAGCCGTTTTATCATTAACTGGTGCAATTGGAAGGTGTCCTAAACTAAGTGAAGATATAGCTAAATTGGTCTTCTACGCCCACATTCAGTCTAAAATAAGGTATTTAATTCCAGTTTGGAGTCAAAGTTGCAAATACGTTATTAGTTCAGTTAGCGCTATTATCAACAGAGCTATTAAAATCTTATACAGACTTTCATATGATTCTCCAACTACATCATTGTATTGTGATCGAAATTTACCTACCGTTGAACAAAAAATATTTTTGGAAAACTGCAAGTTGATTTATAAACTATCAAATAACTTAACCAAAAGCAATTTGAAAATACAAACAAATGCTTCAATTCATAGCTACTTCACACGAAGTGCGGAACATTATCGATTAGAAGCACCCAGAACTGAAAGAGGTAAAAGAGATATTATGTTTAATAACATAAAAAGCTTCAATAGTCTTCCTGCCTATATAAAATATGCTCCCAACATAAGATTATTCAACAAACGTTTGAAAGCTGTACTACCCCAATTAAATAATTGAAAAATATATAAAAAAGCAAAAAAAAAAAAAAAAAATGAAATGTATCTAAAATTTTAACTTGTGTATTAAATTTTATTAATATTTATTATAATTTTAAATATTAAATTAGTTAGTTAGAAAATTAATTAGTTTTAAGTTAGATTATAGAAGAGATTTATACCAGTTTTACTGTCTATCTCATAAGGTTCAGAGGTTTCTAACTCCGTTTCAGCAGTCTATAGCTTTTCAAGTAAACTAATATTACATTTTTCTTCTTCATATGAAGGCTGGTGATTATGTGAAGCAGTTCTAAAATCATTCAAAATATGACTGCTATTCCTCAATTTATCATTAATATCTGTGATCAACTCACTGTAGAAAAATGAATAGGATCCAGTAAAGTATCTATTTCTATGTTCACTTGCTAAGGTTTACAATTTTGCGCAAAGTTATATAGTTGATCATTGATCTGTTTTACTAACGCTAAGTTGTTCTGTTTTTTCACAACCTCATTGTTTCAAAGCTTACTGAGTTTGAAACAATGAGGTTGTGAAGTTTGAAGTTTGTGTATGATACCTCTTATATTTTCATCCGATTCAGCTAATTTAGTTGCGAGATTGTCATACAATAATTTAAAAAGACGTTCAAAATTTTGACAATCATTACCGATGAACCACTATTCCAGTGATGGGAGATGAATCATGCACAGCACCTAAACAAACTCCGTGAACACGGCGACCACAGAATGCTCTACATTTAATTACTTTTGATTTATTATAAAAAACCATACAATGCGGTAAATCACATTTATAACTCATGTTTAAATTTTAAATTTTTTTTTTTCTGTTTCATACTTTTAATTTTCCAATTTACTTTTTATTATTAATCAATAAAAAAAAGTAAATAAAATTTAAATGATATTATTTTATGAAAAAAAAAAAAACAATTAAAAAAAAGTAAAATCCAAATTTATATTAAAATTCAATTTTATGAAAAAAAAATCAGCTGTCCCCACCACAGGACCGACCGCCACTACACAAAAAGTACAATGCCAAAATTTATAGATTTTTTACATAATAATTTATATCAAAGCAAAATAACTTCTAATAATTTAATAACATTTTGTTTTATTCAATAACAATAATTATAAGCAATGAAACCGTAAAAATATATATACATTCATTCATACACCCATTTATTATTATTATTATTATTGTAATGTAGATACATGATTTTTTTTTCATTCAAAAAATAATATTAGAAGTAAAAAATAAAAAAAACTGTAAACAAATACAAAACAAACAAGATTAATATTAAATCTGCTAACAAAAATTTTACAGTTTTAATTTTATGTCATCAACAAATGAATAATATGCATAGATATAAGTACATACATATGTATGTATATAAATTTTTAGAGATATAAAAAAAAAACAAAAAAAAATTGTTCATATAAATTCATATGGAGTGTTATGTATGAAATTTGGACTTAAAATTTGGAATTAAATAAAAGTTAAAGTTAGTCGGATCAAAAAATGTTCTATGGCAAAGTTGTTCCTCTTTACTTGTGTAACAACTTTTTCTTAATAATTTTTCTCATAAAATTATTCTGTTACTAAATATTCGTAAAAAACTTAAAAAGTCCACTAGTAAACTACCACTTGTCGTTGTCCGATTTGCTAAAGCCTATCAATCTGAGATATTTACGTCAAAACCTTAAATATGAAATTTCAAAAAATTCCGCTCAGTCGTTTAAGTTGTACACGTGCCCACAGACATACCCACACACGCACCCACACACACACACACAGGCGGACATCATGCTAAAAAAATTTTTACAGCCTTCTCCACACCGGAGTAGTGCATTTTTGCTTAAATCTGGGGTACAAATTTTTGGTATGAAAACAATACCTACCTTATACATTAATGTATGCGGTCGATAAAAACAAGTACAATACAGATAACTGCAATATGATATTTACATAAAAAAACAACTAAACAGATTCTTAAACTTTCGTTTTTCATTCATATAAAATTCTAAACATATTATTCACTATTTTACTGCAGAGTAATCAAATTTGAAAGTATGTCAATAGATACATATACGCGAACTAAAAGTTTTTAATCATTTTTTTTTTTATTTATTCCCTATTGTTTATTTATTTGTTAATACTAAGGTAATTCAAAACTTAAGATTAAGTGAAAAATAAAAAATGTTAACAATAGTTATTTGAAAAACACATATTTACGTCATGAGGTAACATAAACAAGTTCAAAATTTGCAATATCTTTGATTTACTTTAATTTTCAGTACATTAAAAAAATTATATTTGTATTTTACTTTTACATTTTAATTATTACTAACTAATAATTTTTCAAACTGTGTAGTTAGACCTAACCAAAATTTGTTCAGCTTTAAGGTAAGCTTTATAATAAAACAACATTCCAAGAAGAGTGGAAGTGAAAATCTGCAAAGAAGGGACTTTGAACCAGGGCATATTAACAATACGCGCAGTAATCAAGATATGAAAATCAATTTTAGTGATGTTGATCCGAAAATTTAATGAAGTTGATTGTAGTTGGTTTCATCCAACAGTATAAGAAAATGGATAGATGATTTCGAGCAGTATTCAGATGTATAAATTGCAGTGGAATGAGTAGTATTTGGATAGACGAAACACTCCAAAATTACCTTCATTTGGAAGTTAAAGAAAAAAATTAAGAATGTTAATGATAGCATGCATAACACCATATTGAAATACATTCGCTCATAAATAAAAGTTTTTTCTTTATATTTTGTGTAGAACCTTAAAGGTGTTATAAACTTTTTTTGTATATTCAAAAAATTACATACTTAACTTATAAAAGTGGGTTTTACAGATTTCAAAAAACAATTATAAAAAAATAATTAATAATTTTTATTTCAATATTTCATATTTCTACATTTTTATAAATAAAAAAAATTTTATATTAAAACGCTCACCAACCAATTTGAAAATTTTTTTCTAAATTTTTATTCTATTTTACATCTCGCAGAAGTTAAATTTTGATTTTTAATTTGTTTTTACATCTCGCAGTTAATTTTATTAATTTTATATAAAGCATTGCGGTGGATAAAAATTTAGTTGGAGTTGTCTAGGTAGTCCAACACTACAAGTTATCTCCTGAGAAGTCCAGTAGAGTTTGGATGGACGAAACTCTCCAAAATTAACTTAATTTTGATGTTAAAAAAAAATATGAATGTTAATGATGGCAGGAATATCATGTTGAAATGCATTCGCTCATAAATGAAAGTTTTTTCTTTCATTTATATTTTGTGTAAAACCTTAAAGGTGTTCTAAATTTTTTTTGTATATTCAAAAAATTACATACTGAACTATAAAAGTGGGTTTTACAGATTCCAAAAAACAATTATAAAAAATAATTAATAATTTTTATTTCAATATTTCATGTTTTTATAATTAAAATTTTTTTTATATTAAATAACAATACTTATTAACATTTTACAACAATACTTACAATTTCCCTAATTTTTTTTTTAAATGGAGATATTAGCAATATTTTTAAAACCTTTAGGCAATTCGTTACATAGTTGTATAGACAATTATTGTTTGGGCTTTCTGCTTTAAAAGACCTAAATAATAGTTTCGCGCGTTATGTCTATGTATATCAATCATTGTATTTAAAGTTATGTTCAATGATAAAGTTATGTTCAATTCAATTACATATTTATAATTTTGAATGCAACAAATGCAAATTCATATTATTTACAATATTTACAAATATTAGCCGGACTAATATATCGAATGCAGCCAATGGTGTAGTGGTTAAGACACCAGCCTTTCATACGAAAAGTCTTGGGTTCAAACCTATGGTCATATAGATTCATAAAAAATAATATATATTTTTTAGATTTTAAATAATATAAAAGATCATATGAAGAAAAAAAGCAATTTTTATCAAAAAAAAAAACTTTGGACAACTTTTTACAACTGAGCTTGGCTGGTCACAAGCTACTAACACTGACATTTTTTTTCGCCTTCATTTTACACCACTTCAAAACAAATTTTATTATGAGGCAAAAAAAATTAAAATTGCAAAAAAAAATGGAGTACATACTTATGGTATAAAGAAAATAAAATATTTTTACGGGAAAATAACAACATAACTAATTTTAATGATATTAATAAACTTAAAAATATTTTTAATTTAAAAATCAGAATCACTATTTAAATTTTTTGTTTTGCTATATGATTACACAAATTAAAAAAACATTTGATTTTAAATTAAATATCACAAGTCACAACATTAATTTTTATAATTCTTTTATTATTTTTTAATATTATTTTATTTACAAAATTTGCACTATGTATTATCTACATCACTTTTATATCGACTAATTATTTTAAACATTTAAAAACATATGCTTTTTTACATAATTTACTTTGTAATTATATACCAACTACAAATATTTTGAAACTTTTCATTTTTAACATTTTTGTTATCATTTATTAACATTAATTTTTTTTCTATCAAATTCATATCACTAACTTTAATGAAAACTTTTATATTTATTTTTCATTTTAGATTACTTATAGGAACATATGTTTTTATACATAATATATTTTATTTTTCACTAACAACAACAAATATATATATTTATTTTATATTATATACACCTCATATTCATGTTTCCCTTATATACAAAATTATTTTTATATTGATTTATCATTTTGAATTACATGAAGAAGCATATGTTTTTATACATAATATAATTTATATTTCAATACCAACAACAAATACATATATATTTATTTTATATTATGCATACCTTATATTCAGGTTTTACTTATATGCGAAATTAGTTTCATTGCTCTATGGGTTTTTCTTTATATTATGTATATATTAATTTATTTATTTTATTTACAAAAGCCACATTTAAAACCTGTTTTGGTATATTTAAACCAGTATTTTTACTTGTTCTAATTTTTTTAAATTTTTTATTTTGAATATTTTTTTTAATTATTTACAACCTATTTTATTATTTGGTTAAAATGTGTATATATACCTATTTACGTATATATATTTTAGATATTTAATTTTTACTATTCATATATATTTAAAAAAAAACATTGATCAAAAAAATATTGTACATTAGACATGGGTTTGCAACCTGCCTTCGCTTGCAAAAAATAAAGAAAATTTAAATATTGTTTACATTAATATCCAGAGCCTTCGAAATAAATTCTATAGCTTAGAATCCCTAATTAGTTCGTACAATCACAAGATTCACATCATAGAATTAACTGAAATATGGTTACTTGAGACAGAAAAACATTTTTTTAACATTTCAGAATATAATCCTTATTTTTAAAATAGGCAAGAACCACACGGTGGTGTTGCGATATATATTGACGAATGTCTTAATTCAAATTATGTTTCAAAAGAAGAATTTCATTAAAGTAATTTGTTAGAAGTTAATTTATCTAACCATAATATAAATATCATTGCCATATATAGGTCTCATGAAAATGCTGTACCATATTTTATATTTAAAGTAAATTGTGTTATTGCACAATTTAAGAACTCTATTATAATTGATGATATGAACATAAATTTAGTAGATATCAATAATCTATACGTCTTAGATTATACAAATACAATTATTAGTAACGGATTTTTGATCTACAACAAAATATTCCCTGAATACGCAACGAGATTTAGTAGTATAACGAGATCTGTTATTGATCACTTCTCTACGGACCTTATAAATTACAAATACAACTTTTTAATTTGTGAAACGTCTTAATCTGATCACGAAATGTTTCACATCAGTATTAATCTTAAACCAATAACCAAATATAAAATTTTTAATAAAAAGGTATTGGATTACGATAAAGTTGCAATCGATAATTTCTAGTTAAATCTTAATTCTTACTCTGAATTTGAAAGCATTATTACTGATCTGCAAAATTTAATTTTGAAAAATACTAAAAAAATTGTAGTAAGAAAAGAAAAAAAGAAAGCACTTTGGGTGACACAAGAAATAAAATTAAGATTAGAAACTCTTTTTATAAGTACTCAAAAAAGTACAGAGAAAATACTTATCTATAATCTATATAAATTGATGAAAACTGAGATAAACAACCTAATCCTACAAGCCAAAAAAAAATATTATGCAACTGAAGTACAACAAGATTTACAAAGCGGTAAAAGTCTTTGGAATTTTTATAACAAGGTAATCTATAACACTGATTCACCTAAACAAAACCCCTCTATTAAAAGGCTTATAACTAATAATATAATCACAACCAATGAGTATGAAATAGCTGGAAAAATGAATACATATTTTGTTAATGGGACTAATGAATTGAAATCTCCACTAATCCGATTGATTATACATACGTCAATAGAATTCAATGAACAATTCACAATAACTTTGACTTACAATCCACCAATAGTACTGAAATTGAACAGATTATTGCAAACCTAAAATCTTCTGCAGCTACTAATTGTGATTGTATTTCGACTAAGTTCCTGCAAAAATTTTCAACACAACTTTCACCAATAATAGCCAAATTAATAAATAATTGTTTTCAAAATTCCACGTTCCCTCAAAACAGCAATAGTTACACCCATTCTTAAAACAGGAAATATAACAAGTCCATCCAATTACCGGCCAATAACTGTTTTAACAAGCATTTCTAAAGTTTTTGAATTTGTTATAAAAAATAGACTTAATACTTTTCTTTACAATATGGATTTGAAAGAAACTCAAACACAACGGCGGCATGTTTAAGCTTAACAAATTTTGTGACGAACAATATTAATAGTGATAAATATGTTGCTTTAATATAGATTTCCAAAAGGCCTTGTAGATCATCATGATTGTGTAGATCATGAAATCCTACTATCGAAACTTAGAAATCTCAACTTCGATTAAAATTCTGTAAATCTTTATGAAACTTATCTGTCTGATAGAATACATAAAATCAGAATTGGATCTTCCATCAGTAGCCCGCTAATAATAAAAAAAAGGGACCCCACAAAGGGATTCCATTCTGGGACCTGGCATGTTCAAAATATATATAGACGACATCGCTCGTCTAGATCTTATTGGCTCTATCCAATTATATGCTGATGACGCTACATTAAAATATGCGGTTGCTACAGAAAATATTTTAAGAAATTCGATTGAAACTGACCTTTCCAAAATCGAAGAGTGGATAACGTATCATAGGTTACGTTTAAATCTAAAGAAACCCAACAACAACTCTAGGAACTTCTCCTACAACTCTATATCTAGTGATAGTGTAGAAAATCTCTGTTATTTAGGGTTGATATTGGACAGATCACATATATCATATCATACGCAAAATAACACCATATCTATACATCTTACGTCGTATTCGAAAATGCATTACTCAAAATGCTCTATACTCTATATATTCTTCTTTTATTTAATCTCATATAATATATCTCAATCCAATTTGGAGTGGAGCAAGCCAACAAATTTTGTACCAGCTAGATATTGTACACAAGAAGGTGATTAAAATAATCCACGGCTATCTGAATATTTTTCCAACCAATAGGCTATACACTGAAAAATATTTAAGTCTAGAGAACATTTGTAAACCGGAGTTATATCTTACAGCCTGTAAGGTTGTGAATAATAAAATAAAGCACAATGCTATTTTAAATAGAGCAATAAACATATACGATTATAATACGCGAAATAGTTCTAATTTTTATCTGTCCTTATTTAGGACAAATCAACAACAAAACAATTGCTTATACAATGAACTTCCAACAGGCTTTAAACAAATTAATTCAATTGGTTTGTTCAAGACTGAAATAAAGAAATATATATTACAAGAACATCAAGCACATAGACTAAAGTTTTTTAACCAAGCAGGATTAACATTGCTTTTTTTAACTAATAGAAATAGCTAAAAAGGAAAAGAAGGAAAATAAGAAAGAGAAATAAAGAGAACAAAATTATTATTTTTGAGATAAGTTTTTTTTTATTTTTGATTGTTTGTTGTTCTCGTTTTTTTGGCACTTCAAGTTTCAACAATTTACATAATACTTATAACATAACACAAATTTGTTACTATTTCTTCATTGAAGGTTCTGAAGAAAAAAGAAAAGAAGAAAATAACGGCAAAATCAATTTTGTATAATACAAAAAGTGAAGCAAAGAAAAGGAGTACAAATTCCAAAGAATAGAATAATGAGTATGTATACATTATACATATTTGATATTTTTATACTAATTGAAAATCACATAGTGCATATATGTGAATGTTTATCTTAAACATGCAAAACTCTCTTTTGCCTTTGCCATGGCCCATGACCCATGCTCTATGTGATTTTGTATATAGTAAATACTAATAAACTAAATAGTAATATCAAATATGTATATTCCTATAATATTTACCTACTCATTTCTATTGGAATTTGTATACTTTTTTTTTGCTCCGTTTTTTGTATAACACAAAAATGATTTTGTTGTTATTTTCTTCTTTTCTTCACTATGTCTTGGTATAACATTCAATGAAAAAACAATAACAACTTTGTATTATGTATTTTACGTATAAATTGTTATCGTATGTATAACAGTGTCTAATTAGTAATTTACATACTCATTATTATATTCTTTGGAATTTGTACTCTTTTTCTTCGCCTCGCTTTTTGTATAACAAAATAAAATTGATTTTGTTGTTATTTTCTTCTTTTCTTTTTTCTTAACAAAAAGAGTACAAATTTCAAAGAATAAAATAATGAGTATGTATACGTTATACATATTTGATATTATTATTATATTCAAAATCTCTAATTTTCATCGAAACTCTAATTTTCATTGTCTCTCTAATTCCATCTGTCATCCATAATTTTTTATGTTTATTTTTTAAATTACTTTTAGCTTCAATTGTTTGAGTTTATTTTTAAACCCATACGATAAGTATTGGTTATTACAAAATAACACCTCCGTTTTTAACACTTCGAAATAAGCAAACTAGATATAGACTCAAAGGTATGGATCGGATGAGAATCGAAAAATTAGTCGATATAGCTTTGTCCGTCCGTTTGTCAGCACAATAACTCAAAAACCGAGAAAACTAGAGTCTTTAAATTGAAACACAATATTTTTGGATCAATTTGTAGGGTTCCAATTTTTGACTTCGGATAGCAATTTTTGACTTCTTTATCTGTAGCCCCACCCGTTACGAACCTACTACACCCCCGAAAATTTAAATTGTTATAACACAAGTTCTAAAAAGTATATCTTCAATCTGAAAACGCCCTACGCTTTTATTTGCTTTACAAATATATATTTAATAAACATATAATTTTGCCATATGTTGTCTAAATTTATCGTTATGCAAAATTCAATTATTGCAAAATTCTTAACCTCTTTTATCTTCCAAACGGTTTAGGTCAGAAACTTGAAATTTTTAGAGAAGTTATATCTTTGCAAATAAGTATACATCATTTCAGAAAATATTTTTCTATCGCCCCCGTTTAGGAACTGCAAAGGGCAAAAAACTAAAAATTCCCTAATTTTAAACACCTGTAATTTGAACACATGCCCAAATTTGTTTGAAGAAATATACAAAAATTAATGTTTTAATTTAATGTAAACAACTTTTCTTAATAATACAAGGTTACTTTAAAATTGACGAAAGTATGACTTGATATTTAATACATACTTATATATCATATTATCATACCGTATATGTCAATGATGAATGAATGACATATAATAAGAGTATAGATAATATATAGCGGCTTATATTACGTATTTTATTGTACTTGTAAGTATTTTATTGCATTTATAAATAAAATATATTTAAAGAAGTATTGCGATATATAGCGATATATAATAATATATTATATAAATATATTATACAAACTTACATATTAATATTTATTTGCTATTTTGTAAAGTAATTATAAATTAGCATACATTTGCCGTTTAGAATTGAATGGAACTATATCATATTTGGAAAAGTTTTGGAAGAATCATATATAAACCATAGTTCCAGAAATTATAAATCTTACCCAACTTATTTTAAAATAATGAAAAATTAAAAAGATAATATTATAAGCAGAGTGATAGACATAACTACGGGTTCGTACGGATATTTAAGAGTTAAGAGGCAAGTGTAACTGTATTCTTCCTCGTTTAATTAAGTTTGTTATTTCGTGTATAAAGCTATCAAAATTATTTATTGTGCCTATTCCAAAGTCCCCTAGTCTATCCCAAATTTCATCATTAGTTATTTTATCATAATTTAAGACTGTTTTTATTACATTTACGGGCTTTTTGTTCATAATTATGAAGAATAATTGATGATCGGAAAGTGTTGTATTAAGAATATGAAAGAAATATTGCTTGTTAATTAAATCTGTATGAAACGATCTATTACAATTTTAGAATTCTTCCCACAACCTAGTTACGCACCTTTCACTATTTCCATTACAGATTATAAACTCATTACTAACAAGTGTGCTAGCTTAATGTTTGATATCTGAACCCGTAAAATCCATTAAATTAAAGTTAAAGGCGCTTAAAATCAGTGATTTTTTATGTAGGCTAAAGTAGTCGTCTAATTTTTAGATAAAGTCTCCTGAGAAGTGCGATAAAATTTATGTCAAGCTTCAGTAATTTTACTAATAAATTGTTCGAATTATTAAATTCTTCTTCAAAAATCAGAGTACTACTTATATCCTCACTTTCGTACGTGGCAACTCCCCCGTATGAGTTAGCGCGATTTGAACAGTAACTTGTATAACCAGGTAATTGAGAAAATTGATTTTCTGATTTACTTATCCAAATTGCGGATAAGACTGATATGATATGAATATCACATTAGTATGATATATATGATGTAATATGAATTAACTAATAATTCTAAATCTGTTAATTTATTTCTTAAACTTTGCATATTTAAATACAGATTATTTTTGTATAAAGTTTTTATTGCAAGGTTGTCAAACTCTGTTGATTATTTTAAGAGAGAAAGACTAATGTAGAAGAAATAAAATAAGCAAATTGTAGTCATATTAATATGATTTAAAATTTTTTTTATATAATTTTTAAAGAAATTTTGAAAAGTTTGATAAAAATCAAATAAGGGAAATTATATTTAAATTACCTGAATAAATAACCAAGATGATACTAAAGCCAAACTGCTATACTGCCCATTGAATCTGTAATGATATGCATAGAACGAAAAGTGATACAAATAAAAAAACCTGAAAATAAGAAAATAAATATTTTTTTTTCATTTCAAAATTAATTTTATTTTTGTATAAAAAATAATTTTAAGTATATTTTCATATTTTTAGGTTATATGTGATTAAAATTAAGCATTCAATTTTTACATAAATACCAGCAGAGTACCCGGCGTTGCCCGGAGTATTTTATTGGCTTCATGAAATAAAAATTATTTACTTTTGTTTCTGCGTTAATATAATTTAATTAATATAGTTAACTTATTACTATGCATTTACAGATGCTGGTAGTTTATATTCTATTTTTATTACATTTAGTTAAATTGAATAAACAGAGCCAAGAATTAGAGACATTTCGTCTACAAAAATCTTTAAAGGAATCAATAATATATTGAGTACACAATTACGACGAAATGAATTTTCACAATATATTCGTTAATACCGTAACATAAAATCGTTTTTCAATCATAAAGCACCATAATGTAATACATTTTTTTCATAAGTAATGTCACTTCATGTTTTTGTGAATTATACTTTTAAGCACATTTTGAAAAATTTGCTATTAGGTTCGCTCTGTCCCTCCGTCTCTTTACAAAACTTATATACTGCTTAATAAAGAGCAATAAAATACTAACTATGCATAGGTCTCTTAAAAGAGTAATGTTGTAGAACAACTTTTTTATGTACCCTCACCGTTGGAGATCCTACAGCACCGACAGTTCTTCATATTTTGAAAAAACTTCTTTTTAAATGCATACATCTCAGGTTCTGTTTAACATATTTTCAATATAAAAAATACATGATTGTTTTTTACTTTTATAAATCAACCAGAATTTTTTTACGTTTACTTTTTCTAATTAAGTTTTCAAATTGATTAGCTAAATATATGTGTAAAAATTGTATATGGATAAAAATATAAGGTTTTCTGTTCTTTAAAAATATGTATGTACTCATTTTTGATTAAATACAGTACAGAAATGTGAATATGTTTTCTAATTTAATTGATTATGTTTATAGTATTTTTAAATATACGGATATTGTACATACTATATGTACATATTTCAATGATATTTTATGCGAAATATGTTATACACATGCATTTTATATTATAGGTAGACCACATGTACAGACCACATGTAAGTAATGCATTTCTGAATGATGACATGATGATTGTCTAATGTAGGAGATTGTTTCTATTTTTTAACAACGGTCGAAAATGTTATGTTGTTAAGACTTAAACACAGTATTCTTAAGATACTTAATAAAGTTACTTTAATTACTGTTCTATATTAGAAATTTGCATTGAAACGCTTTTATGGAATATTAAAAACAGTATAGATAAAAGTAAAGAGTATTGGAAATATTTTTTTAGTAATAACAACAATACAAAAAATTAGGCAAAATATTTTTATAAGGTGCTGGTACGGAAATTGGTTAACAAACTTTAACAAACATTTTGTCGCAAGCTTTATTTAGAACCATAAATTCATCCTGTCAAATTAGACGCAAATTAAAAAAAAACATTTTTTTTTGACAGTCTATCGTTTGATATGTGTTAATGTATCACAACAAAATTTATTGAATGAGTTTGTGTCCAAAGTGCAATACTTGTGCAAATTTTCAATTGGTCAAATTCTTTAAGCACAACAAGAAAAAATGAGAAACTTCATGGCGTGGAGCCTGATGGATTAATGTATCGTAACCATATCACCTCAGAAAGCTTTTGTTATAAAGACCTACACATTTGTAAATTTACAACTCAATTGGTAAAACCGTTTAAGCGCGACAACAAAGAAATTGAAAAACTTCATTGAGCCTTGGTGCCGAAACGGATTAATGGATTGTAATCAAATCAACTTAGTGAGCTCCTGTGGTAAAGAGCTACACTTTTGTCAATTTTCAACTCAATTGGTAAAACCGTTTAAGCACGACAACAAAGAAATTAAAAAAATTCATTGGGCCCTGGTGCCGAAACGGGTTAATGGATTGTACCCAAATCAACGCAATGAGCTCTTGTAGTATAGAGCTACACTTTTGTAAATTTTCAACTCAATTTGTAAAACCGTTTAAGCGCGACAACAAAGAAATTTAAAAACTTCATTGAGCCCTGGTGCCGTAACGGGTTAATGAACCGTTACCCAATCCACTCAGTGAACTCCTGTGGTAAATAGGCACACTTTGATGAATTTTTAGCTCAATTGAAAAACTTCATTGAGCTTTGGTGCTGGAACCTGGTTAATGGATCGTACCCAAATCAACGCAGCAATGACCTCTTCCCTTGACCTCTTGTGGTAAAGAGCTACACTTTTGTAAATTTTCAACGCAATTGATAAAACCGTGTAAGACCTACAACAAAGAAATTGAAAAACTTCATTGAGCCCTAGTGCCGCAATGGGTTAATGGATCGTAACCCAATTAACCTAATGAGCCTTTTTGCTTAAGAGCAAGAATTTTCAAATCAATTGATTAAACCGTTTAAGGAAGACAACAGAAAAATTTAATGAACTTCGTTCGGCTCTCCCGCCCAAACGGGTTACCGGAACTTCATAAAAATTTGTCACAGGCTTTTTTTCGGACCATAAAACCACCATACAAAATTGGGCATAAATCGGAAACAAACAATTTTTTTGGAAGCCCGCCGGGCTGAATCCGGGTAACATATTGTATCCAAATTTCTTCGGCAACCGTCGAATGCTAAGAGGAATTTGTACAAATTTCCAACTCAATCGATCAAACCGTTTCGGTGGGACAACGAAAAAACGAAAAAGCTTTTAATGGTTCTCGGACCGCAACGGATTAACGAACCGAAACGCGATATAAGCCTATAACACTTTCCGGGGTCGTAGAAATGTTCCTGCAAAATTTGGTTACAATCGGACTGGTGGCTTTTACGTGAAAAGTGCCCAAACAAACAAACAAACTGAATTTCTTCTTTATATATTAGATATGTTTGATCTTTTTTTATATAAGTTAAGTGGCTGTCTCAAAATGAGCACACGACTTAATGAATTTAAACTATTCAGAACTATTCAGATTCAATTATCAGGAAGCAATCACGTGAAGATTGACCAATATCATAATTATTACTGCTGAGTAGGGTTTTAAATCCGAACAGGGAAGATTTTGCTCACAAAAGAATTAATTCAATTCCTTAACATTTACAATGCATATCTAAATTTTTTTATTATTTGGGGTTGTTATTTAAAATCTTTATGACATATACTTAAAATTTAGAATGTCTTATTCCATAAATTCGATGTAAAGTTATCATAATTCTGTTGCTTTACGCTTACCACTGATAGTTCTATGATATCTAATTGTAAAAATGTTTAAAAACCTAAAATGTGTTCTCGTATTTATTGAATTTCCTAATATACGAATGATGTAGTATGAATCAATGCATTTGTTAAATAATTGAATGAAAGAAACAATACTCATCACTATTCTTCTTGACTCTAAAGTGTTCACCTCAATTAATTTAAATCCATAAATATATGAAGGTAGTATCATTGCTTTACTCCAAATAAGATTTTTTAAGGCAAATAACCAGATTGGCCTGTACACGGAATCCCGTAAGTTTTTCTGATTATTAAAACCAATATGTAAATACTTTAAAAACTTAAAACTTAAAACTAACATATTATTCTTAGATTTAACCTAAGCCGTCCAATCTTATGAAATACAAATTTATATTATAGAATACAAATATAGTATTATGTATGTTAATAAAAAAAAAGCTAGTAAATAGCTAATTGGTGGAGTCAAGCTAAGTTAACTAAATTAAAAAAAAAAAAGTAAATAGAATTTCGATACATATTTATTTAAAAATTTAAAAATATTTACAACTACCAATTCATTTCCATAATCCATTGTTTCTTTTTTCCATTCTAATTGAATCGATTTGCTTGAGTTCCATTGGCAGATCCTTAAATAATTTCAAATACTTATACAAACTATTATTATTCTGCTGATTTGTTTTAAATAATGAGAGTCAAAAATTTGCTTTATTCCGCGTGTTGTGCGTATGTATGTCAACCATTCTATTTAATATGAAATTGTGTTTGATTCTATTATTAATTATTAATAATTTTGAATGCAGTTAGGTATACTTCTATGTAATAAAAAAAGATAAGGTGATATTTTGTTAATAATGTGGTGCACATGATCAGCCCATTTTAATCTCTTATCGATAATCAAACCCACATAGTTAAAGTTATCTACAGATTCGATGACTTGTGTTTTGTAGTAGAAGATTGATGAGCTATATGATTTGTTGTCTAAAAAAAGGATCTTGGTTTTTTTAATATTTAAGTTTAATATCTGGTTAGTAATCCAGAGTTCAATAGTATTTAAATCGTTCTCAATATATCTTCTCAATTCAATTTCAGTAGTTGTTTAATATTTTATAACTGCATCATCAGCATATAGTTGAATTGATCCTTTAAGATTTAACCGGGAGATGTCATCGATGTAGATTTTAAAAAGGTCCGGCCCTACGATAGACGCTTGCGAGAATCCTTTTTTAATTTTAAGATAATCGCTAAGAGAATTTCCTATTTTGACTCTTTATATCCTATCAGTTAAATAGGTTAAGTTAAATCAGTTAATTATCCTATAAGTCCGTCGGAGAGAAGCCAAGATTCATCATTTTTAAAATGAGAATCTCGTGGTCAGCACAGTCAAAAGCTCTTGTAAATCTAGGAATATACATGCTACCATTGTCAATGCTATTTGTTATAAAGTTCGTTAAACTGAGACATGCTGCTGAAGTATTGAAGTTGTTCTCAAAACCATATTGTTCTTCATGCAGAATGCTATAATTCGTAAGAAATTGGTTTAGCCGGCGTTTAATTATAATTTCAAATATTTATTCAATTTTTTTAATTTTTTTTATAATTAAAACACCTGTTTTCGTTTCACAAATCATTGTTTTATTATTTTGTTTTTTTATATTTTTCTCTTTTTCAACTAACTATTAAGAAACAAAAAAGAAAAACATTTAAAAATTTAACTAACAAAAAATAAAATAAAATAATTTAAAAAAAACCGATTAAGAGCAAAATACAAAAATATGATTCAACTAAGGCGCTTCGGTGGCCTGGTGGGTAGGCGTGTGGCGTATTAACCGAAGGAGTGTGGGTGTGTTTTTTTCTTTACATACCCCCCTTACGACCAAATATAATGTAAATATATAGTATATAATATAAACAAATAAAATAAAATGAGTGTATAATTTAATAATGGTATAAAAACCTATAATGGCCTTGGTACCCGACGATTCAATAATATTGCATTACATTTATGTATGTAATATTAATATAAATAAATAATACAACTCCAACGAAGTAAGAAACTGGCATAAGTAACAAAAATGTAAATTTACTTTTAGCTAAATAAAAAATTGTTGTCCAGTAAAAGATTATTATTACTTAAGTCAATTTGGTTATTAAACAAAGTAATATTATTATTTTTATATTTATTTATTTGAAAAATTTCATGTTTATCTAGAACTATGCCACTTTTTCATTCTTTTAACAGTCTGACATTGTTTATATCTGTGATACGTCCTATTGATTTCAGATATTGAGCAAGTTCAGATGGTGGGTAAGAGAGAGCTACTGATTTAATATGTTCCGAAAATATAATTTGCAATGACCTTTTAGTTTTTCTTATGTAAATACCGTCACAATAACTGCATTTAATTCATAGTGGAGTATATACTTTTTGACAAAAAGTTACATGGTTTTTGTAATTTTAATTTATTGTTGACT